>JASJET010000056.1:2500-1222000 GCA_034092305.1 Diaprepes abbreviatus
CCCCATGGTTCCAATCTCAATCCGCTAGTTGTTCTTATATTTATTAATGATATCGCTTTCTTATTTGGTGCAAATAATTCAAAAATTAAACTATTTACTGATGATATAAAGGTTTGTAGAGTTGGAACTTCTTTAAATGATTGTATTTTACTTCAATCTGATATAGATGGTTTAGTTAATTGGTCAGTAAAAAATATACTTCATTTTAACATAGGCAAATGTTCAGTACTATTGTATACAAGGAACTATTAATTATATGTACAACAGGCGAAACAGAACACTAAATAAACTCAGCAAGATTAAGAACTTGGGGATCATTTTTATGAGCAGTTGACGTTTAAAACACGTATAGAATCTATTTGTAGGAGGGCTTCTCAGACTTACAACTTTATTGTTAGAAGTGCTGGGGACAACAACTGTCAGTGTATAATAATAATAATAATAGCCTGTCTGGCCGGCAGTGTGCTGCAGCCAGCAGTATACTTGTCGCTACTGTAATGCGTAGACGGTACAGCCAGCAACGCCAGCTATCCGTTGAGCTTTAACCATATCCTTTCTTTACCGTTTAAACATCCCTCTGCCTTGACCCACTTACACTCAATTCCTACATAATTCCTTAGGAGCCACTTTCTTTCAGCTTTCCGGCTGGACCCGTCAACGAATAGATCCAGGGTTTCCCTCAACCAACCAGGAGGCGATTAAATGGGGAGAACTTTTAAATTTTAAATAATGCAATGTCGACTGCAAAACATAATGTACCCCAGGTGGGAAGGACCCATGGTCCACAATCCCACACCCAGAAGCGGTCTGCTCCACGGATTCTGGGGGAAGTAACATTTCGACATCGCAAACTTCAAGTGGCAGGGCGTTCAGGAGGCGAGCCCCTGTCGCACAAGAAGCTACAACCCAACAACAACATGAGAGCCAAACAACGAGAGCTCCACCCTTCGAAGGTGCTGCGCAGGAACCTCAGCCAGCGCTCACTCAGGCGGGACTTCCGAGACAGCGCATGAAATGGACAACATCCATGAATGAAACAGTAATGCGCATTTTTTATAGGGTGACTGAAACTAGGAGGAGAAACGATCGGCTATAGACAACAGCTTCATGCCGAATTTTGTAGGGAATATTCACACCTACAAGTGTCACAACAGAGAATAGCAGACCAATACAGAGCTATTCTCCGAAATAAACTAATCTCAGAAGCGCGACTTAACATCATCAAAGCCGAAATAGAACGAGAGATAAGAAGCACCGATGATAACAATGAACAAACCGCAGAACCTACGCCACAGCCAGATCCAGAGACTCAAGAACAACCAAACAACGGCATGAGAGCTGACATCGCTGTGGACAAGCAACAACAACTACATCAAGACGAGGGTCAGATAACTCCAAGAGCTCTACCCGCCGAAGATGCTATACTGGAAACCTCAACCAACTCTTACTTGAGCGGGACGACCAAGACAGCGCATGAAATGAACTGTGTCCATGAACGCGACAATAATGCGCATTTTTTTATAGGAGACTTAACTAGGACGAGAGATGATCGGCTACAGACAACAACTACATGCCGAATTTTGCTGGGAGTACCCACACATGCAAGTATCCCAGCAGAGAATAGCTGACCCATATAGAGTTATTCTCCGAAACAGCCTAATTCCTGAAGCTCGGCTTAATAGCATCAAAGAGGAAATTGAACATGAGATCAGAGCACTGACAATAACAACAATCCTATTGCTGAACCTGAGCCACAACTGGAACCTCAGGTCCAAGAACAACAGGAACAGCTGAATGACGAAACCCAACAGGACAACACTGAACTCTTTTATCAGAAACTGTCAACGGAAATGAGTGCTGCGGTGTTGGCAGTATGATGGAAGCAATCCGTTAAAAAGACCGGCACTGCCAAAAATTAATTCATCCAAAAAACTGGGTGCCATGTTAGACATCATGAACAATCGGATTTTACCAGCTTATGTTTCAGATGCCTACATTCTGGAGTCCTTACATATGACCATCTACTGTGCCGCGACTGCTATAGCTAGAGCTCTGGAAGTTAAAGTTACAGCAGAGCGCCGATCAGCAAGAACAGAACCCAACACACCACCATGGGAAAGACGTCTAAATAAAAAAATTGAAAATCTTCGAATAGATATAGGACAGCTGACGGAGTACATCAGGGGCACAAGAACTGGTCGACTGCAAAGGCGAGTTGAAGAAATCATGAATCGTGTCCGATATCATCCGCAACAAGATCCCAGCGAATATTACTGCTCGGTAATGCCTTGATTCGCTGAAACAGAAGCTCTCTGTTATTGCAGGACAGCTAAAGAGGTACAAGAGACAATGCGTTCTTCCAACGATCAGAAAAGACTTTCTACCGTAAACTAAACTCTCCACCTAATATAGCAGATAATAGATATCCCAATAGAGAGCAGGTAGAAGAGTTCTGGGGAAACCAACTTTCCACACCAGCCGATTGTAACATCGCAGCTGGCTGGATCAATGAAGAACACCAAATCTGCCAAGATTACAGCCAGATGCAGTTTGAGCCATTTACCACCGAGGAAATTTCAAGAATAATCAAGGAATCCCATAACTGGAAAGCTCCAAGTCTCGACGGGATCCAGAACTACTGGCTCAAAAAGTTCTGGTGTATGCACCATCAGCTGGCTGATCTTATTAATGACGTTTTTCTTAACCCAGCAAAAAGGCCATTGTTCTTGACCGAAGGTATTACGTACCTCCTACCAAAGAACCAACATAACACACATGCCCCAGCTAAGTATAGGCCGATCACCTGCCTAACCACACTGTATAAGGTGATCACCTCCTGCTTGACCCAACGCATCTATGCACATTGTGAGCAAAATAACATCATTGCAACTCAACAGAAAGGATGCACGAGGGGAGCAATGGGATGCAAGGAACAATTGATTGTTGACTCTGTCATATGTAACCAAGCCTGTACCAACCGAAGAAACCTTTTTGCTGCCTATGTAGATTATAAGAGGCCTTCGACTCGGTGCCACATGAGTGGCTCAAAACTATATTGAGAATGTATAGAGTCGATAATAATTTTGTTTCCTTTTTAGAACGCATCATGTCAACCTGGAGAACTCAGATCCAATTGCAAGTGTCATCCAGCAACACCATCGAAACTAACACTATTCCTATACGAAGGAGAATATTTCAGGGCGATTCACTTTGCCCATTGTGGTTCTGCCCTGCAATGAACCCACTATCACGCCGTTTGAACTTCACTAGATATGGCTTTAGTATTAGAAATAACGAGGAGGTAGTAAGAGTGAATCATCTTCTATACATGGATGATCTTAAACTTATAGCTGCTACCAGAAGCCAGCTGGAGCAAATGCTTAAAATTGTAGGTTCTCCGGGGATATCGGAATGCAATTTGGACTTGACAAGTGCCGTATTTTGAACATCGTTAAAGGGAAGATACAACCGGGGGCTTTTGAAATGCAGAATGGTGAAACTATAGCTGCAATGGAGGCAGACCAAACATACAAATATCTAGGTATGAAACAGGCTAAAAGAATTGACCATCGCACTATGAAGGCTGAATTGACAGCCGAATTTGTCAGGAGGGTAAGGCGGGTATTACGAACTAATTTAAAGAGTAGAAATTTGTTTAAGGCGCTCAACACGTATGCTTGCTCTGCGCTGAGCTACTCTTTTGGAAATGTAAAATGGAGCAGGACGGACATCCAAAACCTGCAAAGAAAATAAGGGACACTTCTAACAAAAGCAGAAAAACATCACCCTCGGAGTGCCATTGAACGTACAATGCTTCCAAGACACCAAGGAGGAAAAGGATTGGTGGGTATTGGTAAGCAGCTCGACCAACAAATAATAAACTTACGTTCATATTTCCACAGGTTAGCGGACTCTTCCACACTACATCGAGCAATACGAGAGGCAGACGATTCAAGGCCGCTACAGTTGAGGGAACAAGATATTACTTCTCACCACCAAACAGGCCAAGAGAAGTTACAAACCTGGCTACGGAAGCCACCTCATGGACGGCATCCAAATGAGGTTAATCAGGACAATGTCGACAACTCAGCGTCGAACTACTGGTTGATTTCAGGACAGATGTTTCCGGAAACGGAGGGCTTCTTGATAGCTATCCAAGACCAGGTTATTCCGACGAAGAACTATCGGAAGTTCATCATTAGAGATCCCTCAATAGAAAATGACCAATGCCAATATGGCTGTCGAACATCGGAGACAATTCAGCACATAACTGGAGGATGTCAAGCGTTTGCCGCAACCGAGTATAAGGAAAGATACGACTCAGCCGCTAAGATACTCCACCAAGCGTTAGCAGAAAAGTTAAACCTATTACAGGTAGGAAAAGGGCCTTATTACAAGTACTATCCGGAGCCTATTCTTGAGAACAACCAGTTCAAGTTTTATTGGGACCGAACGGTTCTGACGGATCAAACAGTAGCTCATAATAGACCAGACATTATACTAATACATAAAATTTCTAGGCAAACTACACTAATCGACATTGCTGTACTAACAACAACAACCTAAAGCCAAAATACAACGAGAAGATCGCCAAATACAGAGATCTGGAGGTGCAAATCCGAAGACAATGGGCAATGAACAGCGTCCAAACGATTCCCATAATACTGTCAACAATTGGAGTGATGCCAAAGAACCTCCTGCAGAACATCAAGGGACTGGGCCTTAGTGAGCATCTGTATAAACCTATGCAGAAAGCAGTTCTTCTTGCAACCGCGAGAACCATCCGAAAGTTCGAAGGAAATACGGCAGACAACGTCACCTAGGACTCGATAACATGGAAAGGGTTCCCATAGAGCTTCATTCTTTTGGTGTCTTTGTATGCCTGGTATGAGTGAATAATCCCTGGAGGGAGTGCGAAGCCGTTTGGCTTGTAAATCACAAATAATATAGAATAGAGCCTATTCTTGAGAATAACCAGTTCAAGTCATATTGGGGACCGAACGGCTCTGACGGATCATACAGTTGCTCATAACAGACCAGACATTGTACTAATAGATAAAATTTCTAGGCGAACTACACTAATCGACATTGCTGTACCTAACAACAACAACCTAAGGCCAAAATACAACGAGAAGATTGCCAAATGCAGAGATCTGGAGGTGCAGATCCGAAGACAATGGGTAATGAACAGCGTCCAAACGATTCCCATAATACTCTCAACAACTGGAGTGATACCAAAGAACATCAAGGGGCTGGGCCTTAGTGAGCATCTGTATAAACCGATGCAGAAAGCAACTCTCCTTGCAACCGCGCGAACCGTCCGAAAGTTCGTAGAAAATACAGCAGACCACGTCGCCTAGGACCCGATAATATGGAAAGGGTTCCCACAGAGCTTCATACTTTTGGTGTCTTTGTATGCCTGGTATGAGTCAATATTCCCTAGAGGGAGTGCGAAGCCGTTTGGCTTCTAAATCATAATAATAATAATAAAGGTGTTTTATTTCTAAATTTACAAATAAAAATACAATATTGTTAGTATACTAGGCGAGATTCAGAATAGCCGACCCGAAGGACGGTTGTCTCTTTACATTATTTGAAACATTTGTTCACAATATCTTGAGTATGGTAGTCAGGGATGAAGTCTATTTTATCAGTGACATAAATATAGCATTGAAAAAATATAAAACAAAGTGCTTGGATATATGTATTTTAAGGAATCAGGCCTATACGATTTTAATATTTCTAAAGAATTTTTGCGGGAAAAACATAATATGAACACATTACAAAAAAGATGATGCGGCTTTGCTATATGTACTAAGAGGTTTTATGAAAACTGGAGTCATTAAACATGAATGTGTTAATAGATAGTATGAAAAATCCAAATTTATTTAGTTTGCTCCATGTAAACTCCAATATAACCCTTATTTCACCCTTATACAGAATGTGGTTTATAAAATACAGTGCAATATGAATGTAACTTGTTTATGTACGCTTATTCAATAAATATAACATCTAGCTGATTATTTCAAACTGTGAATACTTCTTCAAAAACATATTTTTCCAGAGACATAATGATAGTTGTGTTTATTCAGTTTTCTTCATTTAAAAAATCACTTTAAAAGCTGTTTGGATAAAAACGGTACAAGTTTCAAAGAATTTTCTGGTGGCACATCTAGAGCTGAAAATTTCTATACTTGGACCATAATTTTGACTGCCCCCTTTTAGGACTGTCCTTTTTAAACTTTTGACACTAGAGAAGTATCCGAAAAGGTAAACAATAATAGGGAAGACGTTTTACAGATCCTTATTCTGTACAGTATTAAATATTATTTCTATTAGTTCCCTCAGAATTGCCTGTTTATTAGATCTATAATAAGTTCAATAATTTGTTACAGTTATTTGTAAGAAAGCCAGTTCCAGAAGAAATGAATCTGGTATTAAGTTGGAATGAAGCTCAAATTGAAAAAGGCAGTGAAACTTTCTTAGAAATGATATGGGGTCCAACTACTAAAGAAGCATGCAGACAAAGTTTTACTTTATCAGATGGTAAAAAAATTAACAGGGATGTAGCAGTAACTTTTAAATCATTAGCACCAAAGGTAAGCATCGGACTATTTATTTTTTAAACATTTACGTGTTGAAATGGTGGTTAATATGTTTTCTGACTTTGTATCTTGAAAGAATGATTAAAATATTACTAATACATATTCGAATAGACTCCAAAAATTTGAGACTTGCTTTCCTTGTTGTTGTATCTACTAGGAGTGACACATTCAAAGGCAATGATATTATACCATTTGAACAAACCAATTCTAAAATTGATTAGTGAACAATAGAACCAGGATATAATTTGTCTGTCGTATATGGTGACTAAAAGTGGGGCTAATGGGTTAAGTGACTTATAGACATCTCTAGGGATAGAAGTGGTATAATGGCAAATATGCTGATTGTAACAACAAACTTTGAAGCATCCAACATTCAATCCTCCTAATCTGATGGTATTGTTGAGACGACGCAAGTCAATATTCATCAGACGACAGCGTCTAGCAAGCCCAGGAAGCACAAGCATTATGCGCACATGATCATCTAGTGTATCTATGATGAAGAGCATCATTCTTTTCTTGAAAAATTTTTTCACTTGCATAACGTCACAGAACAACTTATAGCAGACCAAAGAAGAACAATTAAAAGAAATAATTTGTTACTGGTCCTTCAACAAATTCGCGGTGAAGTACACCTTGAAGTTCCATTACTACAGGACAGTTGAAGAGATAAGAAGCCAGCAACAATGGGAAATGAGACCCTTGTTGTGCAATCAAAAAATATTTTCTATCTGATAATTGCAATTGGTACATAGAATTCAGATGACTTTAAGGATGAAGCTATTAAGATGTGATTTTACATAAGTAGAGCCGTTGGGTTATCAAATGAGGCTACCATAGGTAGATGCATAAAATCTAAAATTACACTGGACAGCGACATTCAGCTCATTGTGGAGAAGAATGGCCTAAATAAAGTTGCCCTTTGGCCACAGAACATAATTTTTAGGAAATAAAATCTTAATACTCACAGCACAATGAGTTTAATAATGTTAATAGCCCAGATAAATCACACAATAATTACAGGTACAATAATAACCAAAAGAAATTACAACTTCGGCAAAATCAATTCCGTAATAACCACTCTAACAGAAGAAAGTTTCAGAGATATTTCATTGAAATACAGATGTTTTAAATCATCGAGACCAGCCACTTGTTGTCTACTATCAGAATGTTCCAAGAATAAGGACTAAATCTGCGTAACCTGATAATTTCGACTGAGATATTCAAGATACGGAATTGGGACTCGACAATTTTACTATTTCCATCATGAGACCCTATTGATTGATTGATTATGATACAGCAGGCCAGAGTTGAGAACCTCTTACACTGCAGTCTAGTGACTTATTCTGTCGCCTGTTATATCTGCTCTATGTAATCAGATTGGTTGTCTTAAATCAGGTTTAGCAGGTTTATTCACTAGTACGTCCTCTGGGTATAAGCCTTCTGGATTGATCGATCCTTGAAGGTGCCTCCAATAGGTTAGACCTTCGCATTTGAAGATGATGTGTGAGGCTGCTTCATCCATTTCGTCATATAGTCTTCATGTTGGTTCTTCATCATCGATACTAATCGTGTGTCGATGTTTCCATAACCTGCAGTGGCCGGTATTAGTCCTGTCACCAGCCTAATCTGTGTGCTTAAACCAGGATTTCGCGGTTAATTTGCCGGATAGTTTGCTCAGCGATAGGTTGCTGTGCCTGTGGCCCGCAGTGTAGGTCTGGTGTTGATGGTTTATTCATCAGGATAACCACCCACGAATGGCAGCCTTAATAATGCCAAATACTGGTTCTGGTCCAATAAATGTGGTAGTGGAATCTTGTTTTGCAAGTAAGTAAGTTCGCTTTTTGATTACCCAAGATGGTCTTGTGTGTTGATACCCACTCAAGAGTAACCTTGTTGTATTTTGTCAGGGCGATAAGGTTTTGAATTCTATCCCAGACCTATTTTGATGTTATTGATGACATGCAAGCGCTCTCTGACTGTCGTAGAAAATGAGACCGGTCCCGTCCATGGGTGTGGGTCAGTGAATTGTTCGTGTACCATGGTCAGTTTGAGACTCGTTTGTAAACCAAACAAGGTTTCCTGGCTGACTTAATGATCAATCAGGTCCTGTCTTCCAGTTAGTCTAAATGGTGTAGCATCTGTCAAAGTAATAGGCTCTTGGCATAGCATCACTGCTCATCTCTCACAATGAGTTGGTCACCATGCCGTTGCGCTGGTGTGTTCCAGGGCAGGTCTAGTTCACCAGACCTTGTTTTGTTAGGATAGAAACACGCAAACTCTCTAACATATCAAAAAAAACCGGTGAGGGTACAGAATATTCCAAAACACTCACTGACTAAAACGAAAAAATGATAAACCAAAAGAAACTCCTGGAGACTATGTCAAGAGGTCAAAAACTTTACTAATGATCTGCCTTTTTTTGTGAGGGACAGCTATGTAACACTTTTTGCTGATCGGCTGTTGTAGATGGAAACGATTTGGGTGTTTTAATACATCGTGAATTATGTCAGCTGATTCTAAGAAAACCCATTTCCCTAGATTTTAAAAGGGGTGGACGGGTGGTCAGGGACACTATATATATATATATATATATATATATATATATATATATATATATATATATATATATATATATATATATATATATATATATATATATATATTCTTGATTCTTGAACCATAGATTATACCATTTTGCTTTATTTTGTTTTTTCTTGGTTTTAGGTTCTATATTTAATAAATACACAAAACGATTGACGTTTCGCCCTTTATTCAAGGCATTTTCAAAATTCTTTCCTCCTAAAAATATATAATTAAAATACATCACGTGATGTGTGTATATATATATATATATATATATATATATATATATATATATATATATATATATATATATATATATATATATATATATATATAGCCTCAGGTGACTTTAATATTAATTAAGCTGGTGAACTTAGTAATGCTGTATGAAAGTTATTGTTTTCTTTCAACTTACATACGCATATGAAGGCGTCAACAAGACTTAATAAGTATTCTTCGACTACGCTTGACTTTGTTCTAATATAGAGGGTATCTCGTGCTGTATTTGAAATGCCAGACTGTCTGACCATGGCTCAATTTCACATTAATATAAAAACGAAAGAATTTATTGCAAAAAGAACTTTGCGTCTTTTCGACGCAGTCGTGAGATTTTGTACCACACACATTCTTTCTTTAACCTAGCGACCTTTATGAATTAAAAACAGATTCAGGCTGGGATGATTTATCCATAAGAATATTTTGTGAATTAAATATAAGTGCCTGGCTGAGGTCGTACATAGATCGTTTGTCGATGGTCATTTTCCATCGTTCTTATGAAAAGTATAGTGATTCCCGTTCAGAAAGGTCGTGGAGAGTGCCTCAAATTTCAGACCAATATCACTTTCACCTACGCTGTCAGAAATCATTGAAAAATTGTTGTCATTTCTGTTGAAATATAAAGTTTTAATCTTTAATCAACTTGGCTTTCAGAAAGGAAAAAACACAAGTGATGTAATTTTTTGCGTTTTTGCAGTGAGCTGCTGCGGTATTCTGCGACCTAACAAAAGTATTTGACTGTGTTTAATTTTTCCAAGAAATTAGCTTCTGGATGTTTTGCAGTGAGATCAGTATCTAGAGTGATGGAGTCATCAGCTATTAAAATGACTTATGATGCCCTTGTGGAATCTCATCTAGCCTACGGAATCTTTTTCTGGGATGGTTGCAGTTTGTGTTTATTTAATTTTTTGTTTTTATAGCAAAAGAGAGCGATACATTTTATGTAAGGGATGGGATGCCGAGAATCTTGTAGACCTCTATTTCAGCGGGAGAGGATTATGACTGCTATATTTAGGAGAGCATTTGTATCATATTTAAAAAATACAGGATGATGATTCAGGAAGGTTATTATAACACCATGCAGACCCATAACATTTCCCTATCAGTACCCTCGACCACAATTTATATTGCTAAAAAACTCTTTAGTCATCTACGTGATAACGTAAAGCGAATAAATAATTCTACATATATAAACGAATATTTTGTTGCGTGTTCATTCGGTTGTACGTATATAGTCTTTTGTTTTTATAATTTATGTATGGTTTGTTTATGTTATCACTACTTTTACTTTTGTATTATATAAATTCTACTTGATAATGTCTCTTGACACATAGCTTTGTTTCAGTTTAACTTTTTTGATAAAAAACATCTTTTGAATTTGAATATAGGGGAGATTCCGTCAGTAATAATTTCTAAATGACTCGATAACACCACATGCCGTCTTAATTTCGCGTTCTGGCACGTTGATGGGTATTCTATATATTTTTACAAAATTCTTAGTACCCTCATTTTTCAAATGTTAGTATAGTCAAAGTACTGAATAAACCCAGAAATAACATTTAGCATCAGTGACAAACCTGACAGGTTCTGGTTTATATAACTTATCAGTCCGTATCACGTTCAAGACTGGACTTTCAATTTCCTTGGTTATTTTATATAAAATTATTCCACTTCAGTACATTAAATAACTTAAAAGATAAATGTGTAGAAAAAAAAACACCTTTTTCATGTATTTATTTACACACAAAATTACTCTCACGAATTGAAAACACTACAATTACATTATCATTTCAGCGACTTCGGGCTAATACTGCACTCAACAATAATTTATTGATCTAGGGAGATTTTGAACTCTCTATATGTCATGATCAATGTGGTTTTTATGTCATTTATCTGTCAAATCGACGAGTTCTCTCAGTGTCTTGAGTATAGTAATATTGACAGCATTAAAGGCCTCTGGAATATCAGTTTTTTTTTTTGCATCAAAGCTTTGATAAAGTTAGTGATATAAAGGCAATAGTGATACTATATAATTCTCTTGTACTGAATATTGTAGAGTATAATTGTGTGATGTGGTCACCATTTTGTTCTGTGTAAGCTTAGCTTTCCACACATACAAAATACTTTTGCAATTAGTAGGCATTGAACAAACAATCTAGAACACACTATGATTTGATTGTAAATTTCATGGTAACGCAAAGGCCAACTTGTTTAAGAATTTAAGATTTAAGATCTCATCGTATAATTATGGTTTTAGATGATTTACAGATAGTATTTTTGTTAAAACAATTACTTTAATGACATTGACTTGTTCTGCTCTTCGTATTTAGATATTACTAATAGAGAGATTAATGTAATTAAAAGTAAATTTTTGATTGAGTTTGTATTCCTGTTTGATATTATTGATTATTTTATAGAGTTGAAAGTTCTTAATTATTGATATATCTTTAACTAATTTTGTCGGCTACTTAATGAATCAACCTTAAGTACTAATTTACTTACATTAGTATATAGTTTAATTTGTAAAGTGTGCCCTATTTCTTATTTTATAGAGACTCAAAGCAGCAGGCACCAAAAGTAAACCTAAGCCTATCAAATCTCCAATTAGATTATCTCTTTCACGAAAAACAGTTTCACCAACAAAGAAATTGAAAGCTCAGAGGAAATCACCAATTAAATATACAGCCATACAAAGAAAATCGCCAAAAAAATATTATTCACCGCCAACAAAATATCTAGAATTATATCAAGTTACTGATGAGTATAATACTACCAAAGTAGAGCATACTAATGTTTGTCAAAGTAGCGTTTGGAATGAAGAGAAGTGTAAATTTCAAGAAAAACTATCAAAAAGAGAAAATAAAGAAAACATGTCACCATCTTTCCAACATCTTTTATGTAATGCAAGTGCATCTTTTACTTCACCTAGTTATGCTACTTTTCTAATGGAAGATAAAAATGAAGAGCGCAGGGACACGTACCTTTTAAACCCATTGCGTGAACGCCGAGAAACATATACGTTACAAATTGACAATATACAAAATTTTGTTGATAAGGAAAACTATTTTATTAAAGCTGCAGACACGTTTACCATTAAAAGTGTCGATAACTCTCCGAATTTTAGTGATAGTTTAGAATCGCCCGGCAAGATTTCGGCCTTACGAGAACAAAATAATCAAAGTAGTACCACCCCTACTGTAGCAAGTGTGCTGAATAACAGAGATACTTTCAGAAAACGTAAAGGTTCTCCAAATTTTGAGTATAAGTTAAAAAATTTAGACAATTTTACCTTTTCCCCAACTGTATCTTCTTACACTAACGCAAGCCCCAAACTGTTTTTACCTACTGTCTGTTCAACTATTAGCAAGTCTTTCCCCAAAAATAATTCATTTGGAACTCCTACTACTTTGGTAACAGAATTATTCATGGAAGCCAATAATAAAAGTTTTCAGTTAAATGAAAGTAATGAAACATATACCAAAGGGAATATAAGTTCAAATACGTATATCAAAGGTAATTCGAGCTTTGAAAGTTGCAGTCAAGGAAATATTAGTACTGGAACCTATGTGAAAGATAGCTCACTTGGTGACATTGAACATCTCGATGCGTCCCCTAATTTCAATAGGATACATCAAAACTTATCACCAGTCCCTTTTAAACAAATGTCTTTTGAATTGTCTTCTATTACAGAAAGTAACAAAAATACTCTTGAAACAAGAAGGACACGGAATCTCTCTTCAATTGCAGAAGAGTCTAGCATATTTAGCGAGAGTGTTATAAGAAGTGGATGTAAACGAAAGAAAATGGATTTAAGCGGTTATCCATCTAAACGAGAGAAAATTAGTACAGAAATAAATAAAAATTGGTCCAAAAAAGGCGGCGCAGCCATTCAAATTGCAAAATCAAGAACGGGTCTTAATTTACAACAATTCACAAAACCCCTACCAAAAAATAATACGTCGCAGTCATTATCGACTCTTAGAGAAACCAATATTAAATCTGTAATTGTTCAAAATCCTTTTCTGTATGCCAATATTATTGACCCTTTTATGACTTCTCAAATTTATTGCAGCGATGAATGGATTGAACAGCAAGAAATACATTTTAAAAAGTGGCTTAATGCTCTTTTAACTCCCCCTAAAGAGTTTAATACTAAAACAGAAGTGGATGTTGCGCAGGTATGGCAAGAATGTAAGAAAAAAGAAGTTGCTGAGGCTCCTACAAAAGAAGCAATGTCATTAAAATTTCATTCCAAAAGTAAATTAGATTACTTAAGAAAACAAGCTCAGGACCTATTCAGATCGAAGGACATAAGCGATGTTTTACAAAAAGTTTGTCTTGTTGTTGAGACTGGAAAACTTTCAATTCGGGAAGATAAAGATGTGCACCTTAACTTAAAGTTAAAATCCGACATTATGGGTTTAATTTTGAGTTACAATCCTCTTTGGCTAAGAATTGGCTTGGAGACAATTTACAATGAAATTATCCCTTTAAAATCAAATTCCGATATAAATGGATTAGCTAATTTTATTTTAGAACGGTTTGTAAAAGACCCCCATCTAATTAAAAAACATAAAACCCTCTACGCGCCTAAGTATTCCTTAGATCTTAAAAAATTTATACTTAAAAAGTTCTTGATTTTGGTATATTTTCTTGACAGGGCCAAAAATGTTAAATTGATTCAACATGATCCATGTTTATTTTGTAAAAATGCAACTGAAAAAGAAAGTAAGCTCGTTCTCATACATTTTGCAAGAGAGACATTATCAGCAGTAGGGGACGTTACAAAGTATTTAAAATGTTTAGGGTATGTAGTCACGCACGTTCAGTCTTACATCCATGAGTTTGATTATGCCGTTAAAAATCTTGGTGTTGATTTACGTGATGGCGTCAGACTTTCCAGAGTTATGGAAATTATACAAATGAGAAATGATTTAAGCAGCAAGCTTAGAGTTCCTGCAATTTCAAGGCTACAAAAAGTTCACAATATGCAGCTTGTCTTTCAATCCTTACAGGAAAGTGGATATCCAATACAGTATGATATTTGTGCCAAAGATATCGTTGACGGACATAGAGAAAAAACTTTGTCATTTTTGTGGCAAATAATCTATAAATTTGAAGCTCCATTAATGGTTAAAAGTGCTACAACCATTCAGACTTGGCTTAGGAGTTTTCCTGTAATGTTAAAAAGAATGAGATTGCGCAAAATGTATGAACAACGTGAAAATGCTGCTACAAAAATCCAGTTGTGGTACAAACGACTCAAATTATCTAAAATGTATTTAACATTGGCAAAATTATTACAGAAATTTATCAAAGAGCGAAAACAAGAAATTGCTGCTATAAAAATACAGAATTTCTTCAAAATGAAAATTTGTCGAAAAATATATTTACTCCAGTTAAATACTATAGTAAAATTGCAAACTTACGCTAAGGGATGGCTTGTTAGACATAATTATAAACGTAGAATAATTGCTGCAAAAATTATTCAAAAAACGTTCCGTGGATATGTACGTAAAAAAGAGTTTTTAAAATTGAGAAACGCAGCTATTTTTATCCAAAGAAAGTTTATAGCAAAACAAGAAATGAGAAGGGAAAAACTTACATATCATAAATTAAAAGTGGCTACATTAAATATTCAGAGGAGGTATAGAGCAAATGTTGAAATGAAGAGATGCAGGAAAAATTTTCTTGTTTTTAAAAATGCAGTTATTAAAATACAAAGCTTATACAGAATGTACATATTAAGAAAACACTTTTTAAAGTTGCTAGAGTCTACTATATTGATTCAAACTAGATATAGGGCGCAAATGGCGATGAAACAAGAAAGATCTAACTATTTGACTTTAAAAAAGGTCGCTGTAAAAATTCAGCAGCGTTTTAGAGCTAATTTGCAAATGAATAAATACAGAGAAGAATTCCTCAAACAAAAGAATGCGGCGGTTAAATTGCAAAATTTATACAGAATGTATACTTTACGAAAGCGCTTTTTAAATCTTCAGAAGGCTGCCAGGCTACTCCAATTTAGATACAAAGCCCAAAAAGCTATGAAAGAGCAAAGATCTCATTATTTAGCTCTAACATGTGCCGCTCTATTGATTCAACGACGATTTAGAGCTAATATAGAAAAAAATAAATGTCGAAAACAATTTCTAGAACAAAAAATCTCGGCAATAAAAATACAAAGTTTTTACAAAATGTATACCATACGAAAACATTTTTTACAGCTTCAATCCGTTGTCAAGGTAATTCAGATCAGATACAGAGCAAAAGTTACTATGAAAGAGCAAAGGCTTAAATATCTGTCATTCCTAAAAGCGATTATATTTATTCAACAAAGATTTAGATCAATCTTGAAAATGAAGAAAAGCAGGGAAGCATTTTTAGTACTTAAAATGGCAACTGTAAAAATACAAAGCTTTTATAGAATGCATCACTCTCGCAGAAGATTCCTAAAAATTCAAAAAGCAACGAAAATTCTACAGGAACGATTTAGAGCTCAAAAAGCTATGTTGAAAAAATTTGGTGAATATCAAGCTTTAAAAAAATGTGTTTTATGTATTCAACAAAGGTTTAGAGCTAACAAGTTAAGAAAGGAAGCTTTGTTAAGATACATGGGCATTCGTCAAAGTACCATTACGATACAAAGTTACTATAGAATGTTTGTAGCTAGAAAGTATTATCTACAACTAAGAGACGCTACTTTAAGAATACAGCGAATATATTTAGCTCAAAGAGCTATGCAAGAACAAAAAACTAGTTACCAAAATCTTAGGAATGCGGCAATAGTGTCACAACAGAAATGGAGAGCTAGGAAATTATATTTGCAGCAACGTCAGGAATACTTAAAATTGAAAACGTTTACTGTGACAATTCAGCAGAAATACAGAGCTAAAAAACACATGCGTATTGATAAGCAAAGATATGAAGAAATTAGATCCGCTACTATAAAGATTCAAATGTGGTATAAATCTATATTATGTATGCGAGTTCGTAGAGACGAATATCTAAATATGAAGAAATCGGTGATAGTTATAGAAGAAAGATATTTAGCTCTAAAATCAATGCGGACTGAAAGTATAAGATACCAAAAATTAAGAAAGGTTACCATAAGATTACAACAGTGTTACAAAGCGAAAACCCAAATGAAAATTGATAGAAACATCTATTTAAATTTAAAATCTGCTGCTCTAACAGTTCAGACCCGATATAGATCCTTAAAGTTGATGCAAAAACTACAGTCAAATTTTAAGAAGCTTAAAGAAATGGCTTTGTTCATCCAGATTAAATTTAGAGCTAACAGGGCTATGAAGATCCAACGTCTTACCTTTGTAGCTCAAAGAAATGCTGCTATACGAATCCAGCAGTGGTATAGAGCGACAATTACAATGAAAAAATGTCGAAATTACTATAAGTTATTAAAATTAGCCGTGAAGAAAATTGAAGCTAAATATGAAGCTAAAAAACTTATGGAACATGAAAGAAGGTATTATGGAAACCTAAGAAATGCAAGTTTGGTGATTCAACGAAGATATAAAGCTGTTTTGATGATGAGAGAAATGCGGAAAAAGTTTATGGAATTACGAAATGCTATTATTTTAATCCAAAGAAGATATCGAGCTAAGAGGGCTGCTCAAACTGACAAAATAAAATATGAGGAACTTAAAAATGCGGCAATTTGTATACAAAGGCGCTATCGAGCGAATAAATCTCTGCAACAAACTAGAACACAATGGATTGCTCTGAGAAAATCTACAATATGTATTCAACGTCAATACAGAGCTCAAAAGTTAATGATGAGGATGAGAAATAACTACCAACGCTTAAAAAATGCTACTATAGCAATTCAGAGATGGTACAAGGCCCAAAAATTGATGAATAAACATACACAAGAGTATCAGGAACTACGAAGGGTTGTTACTTTTGTTCAACAAAAGTTTAGGGCAAATATTTTGGCCAAACGGGAAAGAGCACAATATTTGAAATTAAAAAATGCAGTTGTTGTGATTCAGCAACAATTTAGAGCCTACTTACTAATGAAAGTTCAAAAACAAAAATATATGCAACTTAAGGAGGTTACCATAAGGGTACAGAGAAAATTTAGATCTGTCATTTTAATGCGACAAGCAAGAGGAGAATTTATGGCATTAAAGAGAGCAACTATAGTAATTCAGAGAAGATATAGGGCAAACAGAGCTATGCTCGTACAAAGTTTGTATTATAAAAGACTCAAAGTAGCTGCTGTATTGGTACAGCAAAAGTTCAGAGCAAATAAGCTTGCTGCAGTGCAACGACTTGAATATCTTAAGTTAAAAAATGCTGCTATAGTGATTCAAAGAAGATATAAGGCTAATAAATCAATGATATGTCATGTAGAAGAGTACTCAAGAATTAAATGGGCCGTTTTGGTGATCCAGTGTAGATATAAAGCGCAAAAAGCCATGAGGCAAGAAATGTTGAAATATCAGAAAATGAGGCATGCCACATTTGTTATTCAAAGAAGACTAAAAGCAACACTTTTGAGTAAACGTCTCAGACAATGGTACTTAAAATTCATACACTCGGTCAGGATTATACAAACGCGTTATAGAGCATATCTATTGATGAAAAAGAAACGAGAATTATTTTTGAAAAAGTATAAAGCTGTGACACAGATACAAAGGTTTGCTAGGGGTTATTTGGTAAGGAAGAAGTATTCGTCGCTACTTACCCCAGAAGCAGTTGAAGCAAGAAGACTTTTAAAAATACAGAATGCTGCAGCTGTAAAAATTCAGGTAAGTTATTGGTTATTTTATGGTGGTTAGGATTGCAAAAATACTTAAAGTGATGTATTTATAATTTTTAACTAGATAATTTTCATATTATTAAAATTTAGCGGCTCTTAAAAAAGTTAAAAATGAGGAAAGTTTAAATTTTAATTTAAAACATAAGCTTTAAATTCGTGTATTTTTTGTTCAGCTATTTTAATTTGCATTATAATTCTAGGCAACATGGAGAGCACATTATGTGCGAAATTCAAATAATTCACTGATAGTTGCTATAAAAAAAATGAGAGAAGAAAAACTAAATGAACCCAGAATATCTTTGTCAGGTCGCACCTTGGCACAAAGATGTGAAATGGCTATGCTTTGTATGACAAGTGAGAATTCATCTCTGCTTATGGTTATTAAGGCATTAGAAGATTTAGGTATGTTTGCTACTGTTTTCCAAAATAAGCTAAAATATTATTACATATACAATTATGAAGATAAGAACTGCAGTCCGTGACAAAGTTCATAATCATTTGAGTTTGACTAATGACCAGTGACGGTTGAATTTAGCTTACTTTATGAGAAAACTCCTGAAAATTTTAGTTTTGAACGATTTGGTCTGATAATGTATAAAAAGTTAAATTATAAAATAGTGTATTTAAAGTTATTTTACCATTGTTTTCTGCACATATTTGCTAAAGACATATTGGAGTCTGGAAATTTCTAATATTTTTTATGGACATTCTAACGCGTTTCAGGGTTTTCGAAAAATTTGTAAAAAAACAAATACTGGTTTTTCGTACCTAAAGATCTAATAATCATAAATTGTTTTTAATTTCATACGACGCAAAATTATTTTATCCATTTGATTCATATTTTTATTTCTCAAAAAAACCAAAAAACAGAAGTTTCACAAGACGCTAGTTACTAAAGTATTTTTTCGAACATTTAATATTTTAAATAGATCTTTCTGTGGAATGTCTAAAAAACTGAAAACAGCAAGATGCTGTATTTTATATATTAATCCGTAATAAATTTAGTTCGCATTTGTAGTATGACATTATTGAAATATATGAGTATACATCAACAAAAATTATTAAAATGTAGCAATGCGGTTAAATGCTATTAAGCTTTGGCTCTTTTTATATGCATTGTAAAAAGTACATGCAATTTATCCAGTTAGATTAAGCGTAGTTAGATATCAAGTAATATCAACTAACCTTTCCCCATATTATATAACATTTTTTTTAAAGAATACTATAATAATTTTAAAAATTTAACTTGATAAAAGATATGTTTGGACGTGATCATTTGAAAGTTATGCTGTTTTACATTTTTATAACGCATTGTCCATTAGATTTACAAAAAAAAACTATTGCTTTTACGATGGTAAAAAAATTGTTAGAAAAAATGCATGATCGAAATAAACTTTCGGGTATGAATTTTTAGTATTGTTCTTAGGTTGGTCCTATCTCCTGCATGGAGTTCTGTAACTAGTTAGGTACCCTTATAGTTTCGTCATGTCTGCCCGTCCGTCTGTATATCACAACCTTGTAATTACGTAATTTTTTCATCTTTTGCGATAAAGCACGTCACCAACTACTACGGATTTTTAATATAATGCGTATCTGACACGCACTAATAGTTAGTGCTCGACGTCAAACTTCAAGTAAATGTGTCGGATATTATCTAGAGAATGCTAATGGTATTTTTTGAATGCGACAAAAATAAATTTCTCGTATTTTTAATGATAGAGATATAACAATATACAGTGTGTCCCACGACAAATTACCGCGATCTATTTCTCGGAAAATAGACTTGGAGAAATTTTTTAAATTTGACAGCTTGCTTGTCAATGGGGGTAATTCGACTAAAATGTTTTCAAGAAGATGGTACTTCCGATTATACCGGAAGTTGATGCCTTCTTGCTTATTAATGGAACACCCTATATGATATTTCATTTTTAAATTCTACGCAAAATTATAGACATATTTCATGTATAATGTCCTATACCTAAGTGTTAACTGTTTTTTGACATATTTTAAATTATATGTCAAAAATAGCGTTCGTAGGCCTAAACATAACTAGCAATTTCTCCTATATCAAAGGCTACTTTAGTATACTGTGTTGATATTTTGATAATAAATAAATACAGGGTGATCAAAAACCGACATTAAATATTAATTTGAAAAAATCGTTAAAAGTCAGTTTTTTTAATGTGAACTTCCTATTTTTATAGTGTTATCTTATGTAGCATTAAAAATAAGGGTGATTTTGGATAAGATTGTATATTCGAAAAATTTGTAGTTTTTGAAATATTGGTAATTTAACATTTTCGTATTGTAAAAACGCTATACGGCTTTTAAGTTTTGTTATTAGTTGTTCATGACGGCGAAACGTGACGACAGAAAACAACAGAGCACTACAGAAATGCCACTATTTCTTGCCATTTGAAAGTTATCAATAAAAATTATGTCAGGGCGATCAAATTATGCGCACGAAGATTATTTAAATTTGTTTATTGTCTATGGAGAATGTAACAAATTTTTACTAAGACCATGCCAGACATTTACTGATAGATATCCAGATAAACTGAAACCGTCACGGAACAGCGTTAAACGAATATTAGAAAATTTTTAAAATTTTGGCACCGTTAAGGGAAAAGTGCATCAAAGGAAACCTATTCTCAATGATGAAAATGTCCAAAATGCAATTCTGGAATATTTTGCGGAATATCCCATGACATCTTTAAGATAAGTGGCTCTACAAACAGGAATCTTGAAAAACTCAATACATAGAATTCTGTTGCAACACAACTTCCACCCTTATTTCATATCTTTGGACAACACCTAAGAGATACATTGGCCGACGAGGGCAATTTTGCGAATTTATATTAACGATGATACAAGACGACCCTCGATTTTAGGACAACATAATTTGGACTAATGAAGCAAAATTTACAAAAAATGGCCTTTTTAATAGACACAATTTCCACTTTTGGAATGAATCAAATTCTCATGTGGCAGGATTACAAAATTTTCAAGAAACCTGACAGTTTAACGTATTTTGTGCTGTAAGAAATGATGAAATAGTAAAACTACATTTTTATGAAGAAAACCTAAATGGTAATTTATTAATAATACAAAGCAAATTGTGCCCCATTTTAAATTATCTATTAACTTTTGTAAGAGAAATATATTTAAATAGTCTAGAAGAGTTCGACAATCAGTATTTAAGCAATTTACCTCTAGCGGAACACGGGTAAATTTTTTATCATCATGATGGCACCCACCACATAGAATCGTTCTAGTTACCAACTTCTTACAACCAATATTTTGTGACAAGTGGATTACCAACAATTGACCTTTTCTGTGGCCTCCTTGTTCCCCTGATTGACTCTCTTAGATTATGTAGGTATGGGGAACAATAAAAAACATCGTTTATTGTAATACAATGACAACGATGGAGGACTGAATGGCAATGGCACGAATTAACTCGGAGATGCGAAAAATGTTAGAAACTTCAGAGAGGTAATTTTGAACATTTGAGGTGTTTAACACATACAATTTTCATCTCCAATTCACGGTCGAAAAGGAAGATTCATCACACAGTATACCATTCCTGGACATATTGGCAATACGCACAGAAACCAACCTTCTAAAAACCAGGTGGTACAGAAAGCCAATGTGCTCGAATAGATTCATAAACTTTCAATCTTACCACCCTTCAAAAATGAAAACCAACCTCATATTAAGAATGAAAATGAGGGCAATTAAACCTACCCATCCAGACTTTAGAAATGACAGCTTACAACTGCTTAAAACAATTTACTTACCGAATTCATATCCACTTTCGATGATCAATAAATTCTTATATAGCCCTCAACATGACATACTAGAGAACATTTTTGAAAGGGTAAGCCAACCCTTTTTGATACATACACAACCAACTCAACTATCACTACCAGTTGAAGACAACAACGCAGTTGAACAATCTATCTACATGTCACTTCCCTACATTAAAAATTTAATTCCCAGACTTGGAAACGTTTTTCAAAATGGAACCTCCATTCAAATTGCACTAAACAAATTAAAACAATGGCATTACTCTATTCTAGAACAAAAACACCTATTTCACTGAAAGAAAACTGGAACATTATTTATAAGATCCCATGCCTAAATTGTGACCAAGTTTATATATGCCAAACCTCTAGAAATCTTTCAGGTAGAATAAGTTCTCATAGAAGCGATTGTAACAGAGGAATGGTTTCTTGTGCTCTTGCGGAGCATGTACTAAATACGGGTCATATAATGAACTTTGAGATACCGAAAATCCTAGCAAAAGAAAATAATTTCCATAAAAGAGTCTTCCTAGAAATGGTTCACATAAACAACGAACCACTTTCCAAGAACAAAAGAGGAGACATAGAAAACCTCGGCGTAATTTACAATTACTTATTACAACTAAAAATCAATGAAAATCGGTCCCTCACCGTTCAGTTTTCTCAGTCAGATACTTTTTAACCACTGTTCTGAATGTTATTATCACACTTGACCAACTGGACGTGTAGGTCGCCTTTCTTGATATCGAAATCGCATTTCGCTTTGATTGTTGTTACCGATTGGAGTCATACTTTTCAAGAACGGTTACCTTCGCTCCCAGAACGATTATTTGTTCTTGGGCAGTGTAAATTTTACCTATTAAAACGGAATTTTAACGTCAACTATCAAATGTAGAATTTATTCTTCAATTAAAATGGCGCTTCAACCACGTCCACGTGTTTACAAAAAATTAGTTTCTTAATTAATTAGATAAATTTTGCCTTTTAAAACATTCTTTTCATATTATGTGATCTTAGTGTTAAGTGCTGTTGAACAAAACCTGGAACTTCATACATACTTACTTTGGTAGGTCTTTTTTTTTATTTTTATTTCATAAGAATATAATTAAGGAAGGTTATTTTCTCTTTTGTAGTCCTGATGAAGGGAATACAATTTCTCGAAAGCTAGACTAACAAAAAAGAGTTTTTTTTTCTGGCCAGCCATCCTTTTGCGCTGCAGCCCCAGAAAAGTGCCTTAAACCTCTCGGTTTAGTTGGCTTTTTCTTAACTAGTCCAGTCACGAGACTACCTCCCTGTGATGTGTAATCGAAGATTTTCGGGTATTCCGTGTATGTGCTGAGTCCCTCTCAGGACTGTAAGGCAGCTGACGTTTCGATGAAATCTCATTCACCATTTTCAAAGCTTACTGTATGGCGTCTACGAGCGAACTGACGCCTGCGGCCCGGGTGCTGTCAGTCCCGTGTACGCGTCGGACGCATTCGTTTTCCGAATGGTTCCGGTCAATCAGGTTGCGAGACCTGCTGCGCGTCATCGGCGCTGTTGCCAATGTTTGGGGTTGCGTTGCCGAGTTGTAATCTGTTTCGTTAGTAAGTGGTACTGGTTGATGTTTTGTAAGCAGATTTTTCCAAGTATTAGGCACACGTTGGCTATCATCTCTGCTATTTAAGTTGTTGGGCCTCTTTGCAATTTCAATGGCTTCCCTTATAACTCTTGTGGACAGGTTTTCACATCTCGATAGCATTTTTGTTCCTGAGAAATTTATCTTATGTCCTGTGTTTAACCAGTGTTGAGCCAGAGCAGAAGAAGTTGTTTTTTGCTTGACAGCATTCATATGTTCGTCTCTTCTGACGCCTATTTTACGGTTGGTTTGGCCTACGGAAGATAAGCTGCATTCTCCGCATGGAATTTCGTACACTCCCTGGTTTTCTAGAGGGATTCTTTCTTTAGGTGTTGGCAAGAGGCAAAAACTTTGAATCAAAAGCTTTGGAGACCTCTTCACACAAACCACGACTGTGGCTGCGTTACGTGGATGACACATTTGTTATCTGGCAACATGGAGAAGAATATCTCAAAAGTTTCCTGGATCACATAAAGAGTATACATCCCAAAATTAAATTCACCATGGAGACAGAACAGGAAAGAAAACTACCGTTTCTAGATATCCTACTGAAAAGAAAAGAGGATGGCTTGCTTTCGCACACTGTCTACAGAAAGCCCACTCACACCAACAGATACCTCAACGCCGATTCACATCACCACCCCGCCCTATTATTTGCAGTAGTGAAATCACTTGCGTTTCGATCGCAGTCCCTTACAGATCCAGAAAATGTTCACAAAGAGATGAACATACTGCAAGACGCCCTAACAAAAAACGGTTATAAAAAAGAACATATAGACAAGACTCTAAAAAACAAACACTTGGCTCCCAAAAATCGCGAAAACCAAGAGAATAGCTCCAAAGCTTTTGTTCCTTATGTAAGAGGCACCACAGACAAAATCGCAAAAATTCTCAGGAGACACAACATTGAAACCATTTTCCCCACAGACCGTAAAGTAAAAGATCTCTTGCCAACACCTAAAGAAAGAATCCCTCTAGAAAACCAGGGAGTGTACGAAATTCCATGCGGAGAATGCAGCTCATCTTCCGTAGGCCAAACCAACCATAAAATAAGCGTCAGAAAAGACGAACATATGAATGCTGTCAAGCAAAAAACAACTTCTTCTGCTCTGGCTCCACACTGGTTAAACACAGGACATAAGATAAATTTCTCAGGAACAAAAATGCTATCGAGATGTGAAAACCTGTCCACAAGAGTTATAAGGAAAGCCATTGAAATTGCAAAGAGGCCCAACAACTTAAATAGCAGAGATGATAGCCAACGTGTGCCTAATACTTGGAAAAATCTGCTTACAAAACATCAACCAGTACCACTTACTAACGAAACCGATTACAACTCGGCAACGCAACCCCAAACACTGGCAACAGGGCCAATGACGCGCAGCAGGTCTCGCAACCTGATTGGTCGGAACCATTCGGAAAACGAACGCGTCCGACGCGTACACGGGATCGATAGCAACCGGGCCGCAGGCGTCAGTTCGCTCGTAGACGCCATACAGTAAGCTTTGAAAATGGTGAATGAGATTTCATCGAAACGTCAGCTACTTTACAGTCCTGAGAGGGACTCAGCACATACACGGGATACCCAAAAATCTTCGATTACACATCACACCCGTGAGAATATCCGACAACATATATATATATATATATATATATATATATATATATATATATATATATATATATATATATATATATATATATATGTGAATATGAATAGTTTGGTTATTCCGGGTTTCAATCCGTTCGTTCAAAAAATCGTTTTCACGACGTCGATCGTATGTCCAGTTGTTTGATGATGTTGAAATAGGGCTGAGGTTGTCTGTTTGTTTTTGAGGCTATTTTTATGTTCTTGGATTCTTGCTGATATGCGCCTTTTTGTTTGTCCTATATAAGTCTGATGGCAATCTGCACATGGAATGCTGTAAACGCCATGATTTTCAAGGTTGGTCTTGTCTTTGGGATTTCCCAGGATGTTGGCTATTGTTTTTTGTGGTTTAAATATGGGCTGTATGTTGTGTTTTCTTAAGATTCTTCTGATTCTGTCTGTTATTCCATTTATGTATGGTATTATGGCTTTGTTCCTTGTTTGATCCTGGTCTTTGATGTAGTCTTTTTATGGCTTTCTTTATATCTGATTGTGAGAAACCATTCCGTTCTAGAGCTGTTCAAATGTGTCTTATTTCGTCTTGTTTTGTGTCAAGTTCTGTTGGGCGGATAGATCTTGATATTAGTGTCTTGACTACTGCATATATATATATATATATATATATATATATATATATATATATATATATATACAACATACATACATACATACATACATACATACATATACATATATACATATACATATATATACATACCTGAAGACAAAAATGCACCTTGACATCGATAACCATAGTAACAGTATATGATTAGTTAGACATTGACAGCAGCGCCAAATCTAAACTTAGACCATTGATGTCATAGATCTAATCGATTAGATTCTAATATTTTTTAGGGCCTTTCCTGCCTCCAAAAAAATATTTTAAGCTTTTACTTTGACTTTACAAAAATAGAAACCAGATCCATTCTTATTGTGCCTACGCGGAAAACCAAGTGTATCATAAAGACAAGAGACCTTTGACATACTTCGACATAAAAAAAAGTATCGTTAATTTGTTTTTTTTTTCAGATTTGACGCTATCATTTACACTATTGGACAAAAGTAGACCAGTAAAGTGCTTTTGTTCTTTCAAATTAAAAAAATTTAAGCTTCTGATCTAATTATGCTAATGCTAATGAAATATTATCCTCACAATTTAAGTAATATTCACAATATTTTGGTAAAATTGAAACAAAAGACAAAATCGACAAACGTGAAGCAACAAAAATTATATTCAACAGTATTTTATTTTGCATATTACAATAGAAATTATTAAACATATCTAAAAATTGTAATAGATAGAAGTATTAAATTACTAGTTAACGGAATATCCATTACTTATTACATGACGACAATGTCGTAGCATTGATCCAATCAAATTTTGAACAATATTTTCGGGAAGATTTGTCCAAACTTCATTGATTTTATTTACCAACGATTTGTTTATTTGGCATAAATGTGTACTAATTCAACGTTCACTTGTTTCCACAAATTTTCCATGGGGCTAAATTTGAACATTGTTTTCCTGACACTTCTCTTAAACAACTAAAGGGTCCACCTCGCTACATGGGAAAAAACCTATAGGAAAACGTTGTCTTTGTCATGTTGTATTATCGGCCGTCTTACACCTTTTATTCCATCAGAATATCGACGTGAAAATGCAAGCCTTGCACCTGTATTTCCGTCTGAAATAAGGGGGCTTTTAAGCCGGGCGGCTACTAAACAGTTTTACTTATATCAATTGTCTCCGAACTTCCAAGGATTTTTGTAGGAAAGGATTTTAATGCGCCTGTTATAACATGTAATTATTTTGGATAGGTCATATTTGGGTAAAGCTGTCTTGAAATTGCGGCTTGTTTTTTACCTTCCATATGATTGACTATTCTGCCGTAATTCTTTAAAAATTGGAGTACTTTTTAATGTGATTAAATCAACATAGGATTATATATTATCTATAAAATAAACTCTAAAATTATCTCACCATCTCAGTACTAAAAACTTTCTTTTTTTGGATAAATATTAGAATGTTGCTTCACTTTGGACGCATTACTGTTATGTATCGATGCGATATCATGAATTAAGTATATTACAATATCGGTACTTGTAAATCTTTCGACTTTATTGCTTGACTTTTGTCCAACTGTGTATAAATAATACTGAAATTATTTCTGATATTTTTGAACATATGGTAGAAAAATATGCGTGTTATTGTAAGCGATTGGCAGTGTTAAGTATAAATAAATAAACATAATGTGTATCTCTGACTCTCAATAATGAAGAATGGCTGAATAATTTACAGTAAATACATTTAAAAATGAATTTGCAGATTTTTTTAAGTTAATATAGTGTGTCATCGTTTTCACCTTATGGAAATCAATTATTTATTTTTATATTTTTATAGTACTTAATAAATCTAATTTGTTCCAGAGATGTGTAGACAGTTATTGGGGCAAAATAGGGCCATTTTTTGGGAAAACCATATTACGGTTTTTTTTAACCTAAAATGCCATACTGCCATTATTTGAAACCTTCTACTACATATTACTATTATCAAAAATATCTTATAGCAGAGAACCACAGAATCATATTCCTAATCCTTTTTTTTTTTCGTAAGATTAATATTGTTTCCCCATAGAATAAATTAAACTAGTGCGTATTATCTTTGTCCCAGGTACCAGAACTGCTATTGAAAAGGATAATTATTCACTTTCCTTCAAATAGTAGAATTCGAAGAAAAATAACATTACCCCATGATTTATTGGTAGATCACAACATCTGCCGATTTGAGGCAATTTGTAAAAACAACCTTTGATAGTTATTTTATTTTTAGATTTCATTACAAGGCACTGCCGAGACTCATGTATTCGTCTAAGTCTAATTCTCCCTAATCAACTCTACATTATAATATCATCAGCCGCTCGATCATTGCCAGAAATGAGCGCTTGCAATATGGCAGCTTTTATTTTGATAAACTTCTGTAAATACCCTCAGACGAGGGAAAATAGCTGGGATCCAGAATACATTGATGCCATGGTTAATGTGATGCTTCACTGGTGTGACAAAGAAGCGCCATTGTTTTCTACCTTGTGTACATTATTATGGTTGTTTGGACATGTAGCAGCATGGAAAAAGGTATGTATGTACCAGGAAGTATATTCTTTCATGTAATCTTGTTTGTGTCTATCGTGTAAAATTCGATTTTTTGGTAACTGAAAAAAGGTATTTTGTATTTTTAAATGATTTAAATTCGAAAAACTGAGCAATTATATGTGGATTGAGTGAGTAGTTTAAAAGTTAAAATGTTATTTTATGGAACAGGGCTCTCATCTGATTTCTTTTTTTAACAGAAGTTATTTTTCGTTTATCTTTTTAAGTTCAGTATTTTGATATTGGTATAAAAGAGTTTTAATATGTTCTTGTTAAGATGCTTTTGATTCTGTTTAACACAAGAGATAAAAGAATGATTATATGCAAATTTTAATAAATTTTCTCAAAATCCTGAAGACCTGCATGATACTTAAAGCTTCCTTTTATGAACGAAAATACTTTATAACAAACTCTCTTTTTTTTATTATGTATATAACATATTAGCTAGACTATCTGAAAGATTTAGATATGTACAATAACAAGTTTTTTTAAAGATAATATTTGATAAGTAGATTGCAAGTTGGATAATTACCAACAAAATACAATATTTAATATATAAAGGACTAAGCACTTTCCTTATGGCTCTCGATCAAACTCTCTGAAACTTAATATTGGTAATCTTTCATAAGTAGAACAAAAGTTACAATTAGCGCTATTTCCTAAAAACTTAAGTTTTAAAGATATAACCTTATAAAGTTGGGCAGCTTGTGCATTCTCCAATATTATTGTGTCTGTATTTCACCTTGAAGATCGTTGGAATGTAAGCTGTTTTTTTTTCGGAAATATAAATATTCGCTTTGACTTTGAGGACTACCTTAAAGGTCATTTTAACATCAAAAGAGGGTGCAATGGCGACCTTGAATGATCTTCAGGATATCCTTCGTGCGAAGATTACAGCAAGACCCCGTGGTAGTACGCGGTAGATATAAGAGGTTGCTGCAAAACACACAAATAACCCAACTTCAAAGGGCTGCATCTTTAAAATTTTTAAGACCTAGCGCCCATTAAAATTTTTGATCCACTTATCGAGAGCTACCAGAGTTCTTGGTTTCAGAGAGTTCTACCGAGATTCCCTTCCCATAAGAAAAGTATGATGTGCCTTATCCAAGGTCGCCTTTTTTTGCATGATTCTTAAATTGCTCACAGCAAATTTTTTGCCTCGATATATACAGAAACGAATTACTGATGATATCGACTCATTTTTTAACACTGCTTGGTCGTTTTCTACCAGGAATTTTATTACTCTTTAGAGTTAGTCATAACATGGTTTATTTAATTAAACTGAAACATATTAACACGTTAGTATAAACAAAATGGATTTCAAATCCGTCTCACTACAACTGGAATACTGAACTTCCACTTACAAAAGGTATTTTCCAGAATAATTTTGAAACAACATATTTCAGATTATTGTAACAGATCTGCATCTGAATTTCAGGGAAAACTAAATTTTCAGTAGACCGAAGTTTCGACTTATTTGAAAGTGTTTTGTCCCTATAGGTCTACTAATAATAATAAAACTGTCAAGGTTCTTAGGACGTTAAATACAAGCCATATTCCGTGTGTTAATGTAAAGGTTAAATATATCTTGTCAGTTATTTTGAAAATTGACAGCTTATATTTGATCAATAACTTGTTTTCATGCTAGTGTGTAGATTGCACAGCAGTACTTCTAGTGCATAATTTTCGTATGAAAAATATAGAATCAAACGTATGCATTTTAGGGTGATACGTTACAATTTGGAATTCATCATAAAACCTACTACAACAGAATTCACTACCAAACTCGGTAGCAATCCCATAGAAAGTAATTATATTGCTTACCGTTTACGATTGCTAAAAGTGAACTCTGGCTTTATCTTTATTCCTGCGAAATTCAAATTTAAAGTGATTTAAAGAGTGATGAATCTAGCATTCGTGTTTTCTTTTAACTAATCTAGAGCCAATGGTATTCCATTTTATTTAACTCAATATAAAAATGTCTGCCCTTCGACCTAGTTTTGTTTATTCTTCTTACACTCACCCTGATAAATAAATTATTTTTTTGACACGATGAGAAGACAATTAATTTAATATATTGTTACGATTTTCACTTTTTAACTATCGCTCGCTCAATCCAAAATAAAACACAACACTTTTCACTAAATTACTTCCAATATATTAACTATTTATTAACCCTTTTACAGTTAAATCACAACTAACTTACTAGTTATATTCTATCCCTATTTATATACGTATGGAATTTACTAGAAGTTACAAGAAACCATACTAGCATGAAAGTCCAGAACTACCTGATTAATAAATGATGGCTCATCGATATAATATTTCTTTCGTATCGTTATAATAAAGATGATTCATCGCATCAAAATAATATTTTTTTACTAGGGCGCATCAAAAAGGTCTCATAGTCCTTCATTTCACTACCCCCTCGTAATTCTGATCGTCCCGAGCAGCTTCAATACTTCTGTGGTATGGCTTCAACCTGTGGAGATGTACTACATACTATCATTTTGGCTTGGAACTTCGTTGGATTCTATAAACAACGTTATTGATTCTTTTCAGAACAGTATATGATCTTTCCCATGAGGGTATCAACTTAGATCATTTGCTGTTCTTTGTCTGTTTCCATAACCAAACTTTATCACCTTGCTGGAACCCTGCCAAGTTTGTCTTGATGTCATATCTTGTCTTCATTCAATCTGTGCGTTTTCTAAATGTTTCATGAACTTCTCGCAACTTCTCTTGTAAGACAGCCACCCAGTCTTCAATCTCCATACTTTCATCAGTTTAGAAACCGAACATTATGTTGCAAGGCAATCTAAGTTCCTTTCCAAATAAGACCTTGGCTAGTGTAACTCCGGTAGTTTCATGAACTGCTGATCGATAAGCCATTCAGAAGATTGGCAAATATTTATCTCAATCTTTCTGATTGTCTGTAAACAACTTTTGGGAGGTGCTCTTCAAATATGCCGTCTGACTGATGTGCTAAATAGTTCGCAAAGCTTTTGAAAGGGTTTGGAGCCAAATTTACGTCCTTGGTCAGAATGTAGCTCCAAAGGAATTCCAGATCGGCAGAACACATTGTTGATTAAGACTTCAGATACTGTTGACTTTTCTTGATGAGAGATGGCAAATACTTCAAGCCAATTACTAAAGGAGTCGGTAGCAATTGAATGTATTTGTTGTCTTTTTCTGTTTCTGGAAATGGTCCAGCAATGTCAGTAGCCATCCGTTCAAAAGGTATTTCAAAATTATACTTCTTCATTTTTCTCTTAGATCTTGTACTTGAACCTTGGCTAGCTGCACTGTATATACCATGATTTTACTTCTTGACGTAACTTCCACGTGAGACCTCGCAGTACTATTTCCATTAGTCGCTCAAAGGTGGCAAGAGCGTTGCAGAATCCAAATGGCATAACATTAAAATGATATAGACCAACCTCAATTGAAAAAGCAGTCTTCTCCTTATCTTGACCTTGGATGCCCACTTGCCAATATTCACTTTTTATATCCAGTGTGGAGAACCATTGTGATTCGGAGAAGGTTGTCAAGGTTCGTCAATTCTAGGAAGTGGATAGCTATCTTTCTTAAAGGCATTCCTGTAGTCAACACAAAATCTAGTAGTTTCATCCTTTTTAGCTACCAGGACAACCGGACATGACTAAGGACTAGACGATTCTTCTATAGCTCTCTCATTCGGCATTTTATCAACAAGTAACTCCACTTTCTGGCGTTTGGCTATGGGAAATCTTCTAAGTGGCTGGCGCATTGGTTGTGTACTGCCAGTATTTATTCCATGCTGAATTATATTTGTCCTACCGGTATTATCATATTTTCAGAAACATTAATGCTTCCTTATAAGCTTTTTTGCTTCTTCAAGTTGGTATGGAGCTACTCAGTTAGTCCATTATATGACGACTTTGATGTAGATTTGCCGGGTTGTTCACATTTTACCACCCGTTTTACTTGCTGGTATAATGCTACTTCATCTCCTTTATTAATCCTTACATAGTTAAGAAGAATATTGGCTACTTGTATTGGTATTATGTCATCTAAATTGACTAATGCCTTCGCTACCAGATATTTACAGTGAATGTTGAACTAATCAGACGTGGCTTCCAAGACTCTTGTCCAGTCGTAAATGGTTTTCCCCATACTCCCCTTTATTCTGGTTGTTTGTTCGGCAATGACTCTGATTGGTTCGGTATTACGGTTCTTTGAGTGATTAAATTCTTCGGTGCCAAACTTCAGAATGTTAAGCTTGTCGAGGGAAAATCCACGTCGACGAATCAAGTCTATATCCAAAATAAATTCATCTTCTATATCGGCAACTAACACCAAATGGTTTAATTTTAACTTTCCAAGTTGAAGCTCTATTTATATTTCTCCAATGACATCAGCTGCTTCTCCAGATATAGTTCTTAGAGTTACTTTCCTGGACAATGGTAAGATTTTAAATTCACCAATAAGGCTTGACTTTATCAGAGATACTACAGCACTAGTATCAACAGTTATGGTACTAGGTGTAGCATTGATTTTCCCATCAATTATAAGAATGTCGTCGGTCCTTCCTGGGCCTACGAATGGAAAGAACTCGAGGGGCTTTCTCAATATTGGTCAACAACCGTCCCTTAATGTTAACTATTTGAAGTTTTCCTTGTTCTCTTCTGTGCGGTCTCGGGATGGTGAACGAGAACTTAATCGCACGCGACAATCCCTACTCATGTGTCCAGTTCGTCTACATCTATAACACTTTATCTGGTTTCTTCTATAATGTAAAATATCATCTCTTGTGTTTAGTTTCTTAAAAATTTCAGAAAATATTGTCTCCATTGTTTGGTTCGGTAAATTGTTGTTTTTATCTATAGGAACGGCTCTTATTTTTGACCTTGACAAATTATAAGCTGCTTCCATTTCCGAAGCCCTGTCCAACGCTTCACTATAATAACTAAACTTGCTTATACGCATCATGCACTATATTTCCTGATCTCTAATTCCATCACTAAAATAGTGAACCTTAAGCTCTTCTCAGAATTCTTTTGTAGCTCCCTGGGTAAGCCAGATGAACAAGACGTCGGACATTTGTTTCATATTCTTGCAAACTTTCTCCATTTCTCTGATGTTTTGACTTGAGCTGGGACTGATATAACTGGCGCCGATGCTGATCTCCAAATCTTCTTTCCGTGCAACACTAAGGATTTTATAGCTTCTTTGTTAAGTTATAAGAATGGTTTGTAATAACACTAGTGCTTGTCCACGAAGTGCAATTACTAACGCAGTAGCCACTTGAAAATTATGGTTCTTGGATTTAGACCGTGTCAAATTGGAATTATTACCCGACGTTTCGCCTACGGTTGCACGCGGCATTTTCAGGGATTAGAACACGACGTTTTACTTGTTTTTCTTTCAAACAACGTTCTTTTTTTTTTGGCGATGTTCTTAAGACGACGTTGTTCTATAATTTTCAAAAAAATCAGCTAATGTTTTATTTGCTCGATTTCGACTGTTTGCTGTCCACTATTTACCATAGAATTTTCTAGAATGTTGTTGAAAACGCAGTTCTATACTTCTTTCTTGTTATTAAATCCGATGGTGGTCAGTTTTTCGCAATCTCGTCTAGGTTCCAAATAGGATGTTCCAGAATTTTGTCTAAAATTCGGCTCTAAGCCTCTTTCTTAGTGACAAATTCGGTGGTGAAGTCAGTTTTTCGCTATCTTTTTTAGTTTTCAAATAAAATGTTCTATAGCTTTGTCGAAAATTCTGTTCTAGATTTCTTTTTTTATGATAAATCTGATGGTGAAGTCCGTGATTCGCTATCTTTTTGAGTTTCATAATAGAACGATCTAGAATTTTATCGAAAATTTATCTTATTTTCTTACTTGATAATAAATCCAACAGTAAAGTCAGTTTTTCTCTATCTGTTCTAATGTTCAATAGAATTTTCTGAAAACACGATGATAATTCTCACTTCTGACACCAACTGTTACTATTGTCACTCTAAATATCGTTCACTGGGTCCAAAATAAAATATAACACTTCTACAGCTAAATTACAACTAACTTACTACTCATAACCTATTTATCCCTATTTATATATCTATAGAATTTACTACTATACCTAAAGTCCATAATTTCTGTCAGTGACTCATCGCTCACATATAGAGTGCCCCGGGTTGTGCGCCGTCTGGGGAATTAATTCCAGTGGCGTGTGCATTTCAGAAAATAGTAAATGATGAAATTTCGTAGGAATATCAAAATATTTTTTTTAATTAAATTTATTTCCTCACATTTTTATCAACATTTACATTTTTTTTCCTGGAGGGGAAACCTTGCATAGCCACCTTCACAAAATGTAAAAGGTAGTGTCTGAAACCCCCCCTCCCTCTCTGAAATGAAGGTCCTACCGATTTTCCTTGGTCTGCCGTTAGCCGTGGCTGTGGGCAATCTAATGTTGTTCAGTGAGACCTAACTCAGTGTAGCTGCTCTAGGTGCCAGTTGCACCCATTGCTTCGCACTCTTCCTACATTTTGCTTACAATGTAGGGTTGCCATTTTAAGATATTTTATATGCAGTTTAGGTGCCCGTATGGTATTTTATGCATACTAATCTAAAGTTTGTTGCTTACCTTCTCCTCTGAGTGACGTTAAGTGCATTTCTGTTCTGATTTGTTCATTTCGGACCAACCAGGGTGCGTCTAGTGTCATCCTCAGGAGTGTAACATAGGTAATGCAGGCCACTTAGCTTACATTGATTTATCGGCAGCGTCAGGGGTGATTATTAATGGTTTAACCACTGCCTCAACGTAAATGTCCAAGTCACACATTCTTTGTTCTTTTTTAACGTTAATAATTGCCTCGTCCAATAATATTTTGAGATCTCCTGATTTCAATATATTATTTTTCCGTGCTACTTCACTCTTTATTTGCGCCCATACTAATTCGATTGGGTTAAGTTCACAATGTACGGCGGCAGTCAACACTGTTATATTTTTTCCCGAGTCATTTCATCAATAGCAAATTTGATATATTTTTGTTTATTTACCCTCACCAAATCTAACAATTGCACTTTAAGCATTGCCAAGAGCATATCTCCGCCTTTTTAGACAGGGAAGTCGGGCTTTTTCCTTGGCGTCGATTATTATACGGGGCAGTGTCCTTTACAATTACCCAATCGGGTTTCACAAAGTTTAAAATCGAAGAAAACCATCGCTTAAAAATATCGGCGTTCATGCATTCATAGTAGTCTCCTATTTTCGGAGATTCGAAAACTTAAGGTCGCCATCTAAGAAACCAGACACACTTCCAGTATGAGTTATTATAAGACGACGACCTTTTCCACTAGGATTGCGTAGTCCTTGCGAAATCTTTGCATAAATGTCTGCATCGAACTTTTAATATTCAGATCTTGCCATACGTTCCCAACCGTATGCCCTTCATTGAACTATATTTCGTCAGTGTAATACAGTTTTTTGTCTTTTTCTCAAAACTCTCGTATTCTTTCAAAATATTTTTGCCTCCATAAAACAATTTTATTTTCCTCAGTTAGTAAGCTCTTTCGATTCCGTTTAAGATATCTAAAATTCATTTTTTTTTTAAGTTCGTTTCAAAACTCTTAATGCTATTTTAAGTAAAGATGTGCCGTTACTAATTTCTGTCTTAATTTTTTTTAATGTTGGTATTTCATTTTTGATAAAGAAATCATGGACTTTGCAACGAATGGCGTACAAGATTATTTTTTTCCGTCCTTTTTTTGTTCAGAGTTTTTTTAATTGTTTTCTGTAGAATGATCGTTTAAAACCCTGAATACCGTGCGCGAAGAAATTTTCGTTAAAGTGCCCCATATTTCTGCAACATCTAAAGTGGCTACTTTAAGGTTTCGTTCCCGAATACCATGATACAAATTTTTAATTATTATTCGTTCTTTTAACGTCAATTGACTATTTTTTTTTGTAGGCGCACCACACTAGTTGAAGGTTCGTTAATATCCATAGTTTACCACAAATATTCGCCAAATATACATTATAATAAACTTTTTTTACACAACACGATACATACAATGAAAGTATAGTAATTAGAATGTGAACTCACCGAATCTATCCATGAATCAATAATCAACAAAATATTTAAACAATGCGAAAACCCAATCGGGACGCTTATTTTCAAGTCTATTCAAGATGAACATCCATTATCTTTGCGATAAGAAACCAAGTCGTGTTGGGCGGCATCACTGTATTCTTGTAAGTGCGATCCGCTTATTATTATTTAAGGGTCGCTAAATATGACAACAATGCGTTTTAAGGTTTTAGACCCTATCCTTTTAATAGAGCGGCAAAGTTTTAAATCATTTATAGTTGCACGAGCATGAGGTTGTCATGGTCCAATTTTGCGCTTAAGCTCACTATGGCTAGTTTATTTAATTTAACCTTATTTCGCAAATACTGTCGTTATGGGCAACACAATATCATTTTCCTTAAGTATTTCCCAGGGATTCTTTGAAGGAAAGCATTTCATTAAGTACAGTTTCGATTAATTTTATTTACCATTATTTTGTCCTACTTTGGTATTTCACTACACTGTGCTTAGGTATTTTCTTATCAGTATTAAACTTACTGTTACCCTTTTTTTTTGTATTCAGATAGATCTTGTTTTTTCTCCGTCATTTACAATTACATTTGATGGGATTGTATGTATATTGGGTTGCAGAAATCAGGAAATTTCTATTGATGTATTAATTTATATTTCATGAATTAAAAAAAAAAACTACTGGGATACTTATTAGATTTATTATTCTTGTTTTGAGTGGAAAATGCTAATGATTAACGAATTGGCATAACTAACAAATAGATTTCAACCGACTGTTGTTGCCCGGTGTCTTTCTTTTTGAGCTGTTATTTCTTTCACGCGTGGTAATCGAACGCGCCTAACGGAAGTCGATTAGTGCGCAAGCAGGACCATGGTTATAATGGATGCCATTTCGCCTTGATTTTTTACTTTTTTCCTGGTTTGATTCGGCCGAAGAAGCTGCAGACTTCCATCTCAATTTTTAGTTGCCAAATTTTTGGGATTCTGGGATAGAAAGTCGAAGATTAACCCAGTAATTTTGTTGTATTTGAGTTTTGGTGTGTCGTATCTTATACCAGGTTGGCAGTTATGGTTTTTTTTTATCGGGATAAACCTGGAGATAGGGATTTTGGGCAGTTTGCACGAGTCAACGAAGGAATCAGTCTGACTCCAGAAAATCGGGGTCCACCCTCTGGGTCGAATAACAATCTAGATCCATATTCTGGGCATAGGAAAGTCTAGATCCACCCTCTGGGCACGAATAAGCCTAGATCCACCCTTAGGGATATAAACAAGTGCACCCTGAGGGACAGAACATCAGTCCACTTCAGTGCACCCTTAGGGACAGAAAACTCTTTATCGGCAAATAAAGAGTAGAATTAGTATTAAAACATTTTTGAGTTTCATTTGTCCCAAAACAACTTGTCTTTTGCAGTACGTTACCTTTTTTTATTTTTAATAGTTTGTGCAGCTATTTGAGAGCTGAGTTGAACGCTAGGTCCAAGCAACAACGTGGGGGGGGTTTCTGTGTTTACCCGGCGAAATTCAGTGACGCCCTCTTTAAAAACCCATCCCTACTCTACGGCATAGAGGCTGGCTTGGCACTTTGCTTTCTGGTGCCGCCTCTAGCTTTCAGCTCTGCTCTGCTCTCACGAGCTAATCCTCACTAGCGCCTTTACAATAAATACCAGCATAGCATAGAGGCTAGCTTGGCAATTTGCTATAGATTTGTTTACCAAGTTTTCCCTTACTTGTCCTAATAATAAATTTTGTCTGTTTACCTAAAAATAAGCAAAATACAGAAAATATGCAAGGTGAATCGTGAGAAACGCCTCTAACTATACATATAAACATAATTTTAAAATTTCCAATAGTATCCAATTTTTATTTGTTTGCAATTTATAAAGTAGTAACAAAATTCCTCACATGCATTGTTTTAATCATTGCGTTATCAGAACAAAGAAATAAATTAAATTTATTGTGGGGCTACAACGGATTACTTCGGAAAGCCAGGTCACAATAGTAAGCTGTGGCCAGATAAGAATCGTTTCAACACCTTTTTATGGGGAACTAAACTGAATTTTTTATACAACGGCTATACGATATTTTTGTTAATGTTTTATTAAGAAGCAGTAATTTGTAAACGAGCGAAAATGGCACCCTTTATTAGATTAGGGCTGCAATTAAACTAATGTGGCTATGACGATTTAACTTGAAAACAACATTTGAGTATTCTTACATTATATTTTCGTGTAGAATACACTCTTCGAGTTTGGTCCTTTCTCCCGACTCACGCTGTATATTTCCTGTCTTTCATTTACTATGGTGTCACGGTTCAATTTTGCGCTTAAGCTCGCTATGGCTAATTTATTTAATTTAACCTTATTTTGCAAATTCGTTATGGGCAATACAGTATCATTTTCCTTAAGTATTTCCCAGGGATTCTTTGAAGACGAGCATTTCATTAAGTACAGTTTCGATTAATTTTATTTGCCATTATTTTGTCCTACTTTGGTATTTCACTACATTGTGCTTAGGTATTTTCTTATCAATATCAAACTTATTGCTACCTTTTTTTTTGGATTCAGATAGTTCTTGTTTTTTTTCCCGGCCATTTATATTTGTATTTGTTCGGATTTTATGTATATTGGGTTGCAGAAATCAGGAAATTTCTACTGATGTATTAATTTATATTTCTTGAATTTAAAAATAACTACTGGGATACTTATTAGGTGTTTTATTCTTGTATTGAGTAGAAAATGATAATGATGTAACGAATTGGCTTAACTAATTAATACATTTCAGCCGACTGTTGTTGCCCAGTGTCTTTCTTTTTGAGCTGTAATTTTTTTCATATGTGGTAATTGAACGCGCCTAACGGAAGTCGATTAATGCGCAAGCAGGGCCATGGTTATAAATGGAGGTCGTTTTGCCTTAATTTTTCACTTTTTCCTGGTTTGATTCGATCAAAGCAGCTGCAGACTTCCATCTCAATTTTTTGTTGCCAAATTTTTGGGATTCTGAGATGGAAAGTCGAAGACTATTCCGGTAATTTTGTTGAGTTTTAGTGTACTGTATCTTTTACCAGGTTGGCAGTTATGGTTTTTTTTATCGGGATATACCTGGAGACAGGGATTTTGGGCAGTTTGCGCGGGTCAACGAAGGAATCAGTCTTAGTTGAGAGCTGAGTTTAACGCTAGGCCCAAGCAACAACGTGGGGGGTTTCTGTGTTTACCCGGCAAAATTCAGTGGCGCCCTCTTTAAATACCCACCCTTTCTCTACGACATAGGGGCTAACTTGGTACTTTGCTTGCTGGTGCCGCCTCTAGCCTTCAACTCTGCTCTGCTCTCATGAGTTAATCCTCACTAGCGCCTTTACAATAAATACCAGCGTTGCAATGGATAAACAGATAGAATTAATTATTAATAAACGTAGGGGAAACTTGCTAAAAAAATCTATAGCACTTTGCAGTCACCAGTTAACTTTCAGATAAGTTAAGAAGTGTTCAAAAACCATGTAATAATTTGCAAGGCCATAATATGTTATGTTAACATAAAATAACATGCCTTTGTCCATAGGTTTGTCTTAATATTATAATTTTGACATCAATTGAACTTATATAATTGATGTTTTTAAAAACTGAAACAGAGTATAATCAAAATGAGTAAGCTGCCACAAAAATTGATTCATTAAGTCGCTAGGTTCCCTGAGACTGCGACTGGCCCTGTGATCAATCAGTTTCAACAAGAATTAGTATTATATGCCCTATTTATTAAGTTGTCGGATAATATTGATATAATTAGGGACTATTTTTATTTATTTTAAAAACAAAATATGTATATGTAGTATATTTCGTAATTATTTAGTTATATTACACTCCGCCAAAATTAACCATTTTTTCAGATAGATGTATTTTGGGTGATGTGGAGGTTAGATTGTTAATGCCATTTTTCCTTACGTGTAAAGTTCATTCCTAGAGTTTGTAGCATCCACCATACCATACCATATATAATAAGATTCAAAAAGTAGTACTTTTTAAGTTTTGTATAATTTCTTCACATTTTTAAAACGATATTATTTTAGGTGATATTAGACTTACCGAATATCAGACAAAGATTCCACAAAATCTACACCCTCGTACAACGCAAACAAAATATGATAGCGAAGTCGAAAAAAATTAACAGTGCCTCAGTCTTTGGTCAAATAGGACACATGAAGTTACCTACCGTGAACGCAAACTGGGGTTTGGATTATGACAGGCCAAACACGTTTACAAATGCTATATTTGCTTTAAGCAGCTTAATGAATATTTTGGATATTCCGTAAGCAACATTTAAAGTTAGTGACAATTTAAAAAATATATATTTACTGCGATAGAATTAAGATTGTTTTTACGCATTAAGTGCCATTTTATAAAATTTTACACTTAAATTTGTATTTATTGTTTATATTTAAAGAGCCTTTTATTATATATTAGTAAAAAAAGATTAACCACTTTATTATTTGAAATGCACAGCCCTACACGTTATATAACGAAGTTAACAAAATAATTCCATGCTATTTTTTACCTCCAGTTTTTACACGAACCATATTGATTTAGTCGAGAATCATCGGGGAGATATCAAGTCTTTTTGAGATTCGATTTAACACTGTTTGAGAAGCTTATTATCGTTTTATTTTGATAATAAAATATACAATGAAAATGCACGTATAGCTGATGTTACACGCGGGGTACATAATAAAGACAACCATCACATTTTAAAAACATTTATACTTTAGAATGATTTGCTACCAGCTGATTTTTGTTCGTAGTAGGAAATTGCTAAAAAGAATAACTCTAGAAAATTAGTGAGGTAGAGTATGAATGATACGTACAATAAAAAAAAATATATGGCCAACATACGTGTGAGTTAGATTTTGCATTTTAGTATAGTAATCAAGTCTAGTAATGAGTAGAGGATAGAAATCCGTAATGTTAAAAAAATTTCGATTTTATTGCATTAGTTGTACGTGCAAAAATAATAAAACATTGATATGACAAAGTAAAACATCAAAAAATCGTAAACGAATAAGTAAAAAATTGGGGTCGACCTTTAGATTGTTGTGGAATTTCAATTTTCTTTAACATTTTACATGTTAATTCTTGATATTTCATATAACATACTCTACAATTAAATTAAAGTTTTTCAGATATTAAAGTTAAAATACCTTCTGATCAACAAGTAACCAGAATTTCCCATTCAAACAAAGCGCGCTTGAAATATTGTCAAAACCTTTTTTTTTCTGGGTTGGTACATCTCTCATTTGGTGCTCAAATATCTGTTTGAGCGCCATCTGTCGGGAGTTTGTGCGTGATAGCTCTGTCAACAAATCAGTGTTTGTTGTGTTCTGCGAATTTTGCAATGTCGAATTTAGTTGAGCAAAGAGTTTGTCTGAAATTTTGTGTTTACAATAAAATATCATATGCCGAAGCATGAAAATGTTAACGATAGCCTACGGGGACTCGACAATGTCGAAAACACAAGTGTACGAGTGGTATAGAGTTTAAAACGGGCCGTGTTGTGATTGATGATGTCTCGTTCCGGTCGTCCATGCACCAGTGTAACAAACTCGTGGTATCTTCACCACAACAACGCACCGGCTCGCACATCTAAACTTGTACGCGACTATTTGACAAAAAACAACGTTCATACCGTTCCGCAAGCTCCGTATTCACCCGACATTGCTCCTTGTGATTTTTCCCTATTCCCACGATTCAAGTTACCACTTCGAGGAAAGCCTTTTGAGACGATAAAGGAGAATTCGCAGAAGGAGCTGAAGACGATTCCAAAATCGACCTATGAAAAGTGTTGTCAAGATTGGAAGAAGCGTTGGAATATGTGTATTTTGCAATGAAGATTACTTTGATGGAAATAAAGTGAATATCAATGAATAATTGAACCATTTTTGTTTCATTGAAAGATTCCGGGTACTTTTTGAGCAGAAGGTATTTTGTTCTTGACAGACTGTGTCAGCCAAAAGCTACAACTTTGATTAAAATATTTTACACATTTCTGGATATGTAATCAAAAACTAAGAAATATATTATTACTTTATTCAAATTGTACCGTGTGGATTCCACAGCTTATTAGAATGTACAAATTGTCATTTATATATTTCAATATTTTGGAAACTATTAAATTTAAATGGAAGGTACATTAAATACAGAATATAAATATATGCGGTAATTGTCAGTGTTGTACTTGCAACCTATTTATTTTCTCTCAAAATAATCCCCACTAGCAGCTAGACAGTCTTGCATACCTCGAAACCCGGCACTAAAAATATCTGGTCAGAAATTCCCTGAAACATAAGCACATATATTTTCAGAGACACTGATTAGTTCGTCATTGGTTAAAAAAACACTCATTATAAAAACAAAAGTCTGAAGTCACAATATGCCAAGTCTGGACTATAGGGAAGATGGCCAATAATTCAGTTTTTCTTTTCTTTAAATAAACCATAATTCTCGTTCAATGTCATCGCGTTATCTTATTGAAGAAACCGAATATTGAGTTTCCAAATCAAAATTTTCACGTGGAAATTGAGAAAATCATTTTTCTATAATCCTTAAAGATGGACGGACAAGATTCCCCCAACATTTGTGACATTGTTTTATAAGACCACAATCATTTTTTCTAAACTGATAATGATAATTATGTTCAGCAAAATGCTTTGTTTCAGTTTAAAAACGTAAATCTTGTACATCTAAAACGTATACCATCTGGTTTCCACATTTCAGTCGAGTGCTGCATTTTTCAGTTAACAATGTAGTGTCTGTTGTTCCAGTGTTTTTCATTTCTTTCAGAATTTTTATAGTTTTAATATATAAATATTAGTGCAGTTCCTGTTCCAAATTGTGTTTTAATAAAATCAGAATCTTTGACTAAAATGTGGTTGTCGGACTTGCATTGTTTTTGTTTATTTTTACGATGTTTCGATTAGGTTGTATCTCTAATCGTTATCAAGTATAAACTGAATATTTTGTCTTAAGGCTATGAGCTTATATAGGGACTTTGTTCATTGAAGCGCAAAGTTTCGGTTCACTGTACATACCTCAATAATTTGATGTTACAAACGACTGGTTGCCAAAATTAATTTTAAAGGATAACCATTCTGTTGTAAATAGGATTTAATGTTTGCTACCTCTTTCTCCAACGAATCGGCATTATTGCATATAGATATAGCGCGGTTATAGAGGTTGCGTATAATTCCTCATTTTGTTACCTATGGTTAAGCTATTGTCCAGTATGTGTTGGTTTCCCGTACACTGAAGTTCGAACAGTTTCATATGAACGGTTCACCATGACATCTAGGAAGGGCAATTGATCATTTACCTCTTTTTTCATGGTCAACTTAATTGTAGGTCGAACGGTATTTAGATGTTTCAAGAAATCATTAAGTTTTTGATCATTTTCCTTTCATACCATGAAGGTATCGATATATCTCAACCAGACTTTCAATTTCACTGTTGCTGTTTCTATGGCATGAGTTTTACACCATTCCATATATATATATATATATATATATATATATATATATATCATTTTTTTTTATTTTGTCTTTTCTTGGGTTTAGGTTCTATATTTAATAAATACATAAAAACTGTTTGACGTTTCGCCTTTTATTCAAGGCATTTTCAAAATGTTTGCCTCCTAAAAATATATAATTAAATTACATCATATAAAAAACATATTCACAATTTTCGAAAAACAAACAAGACACTTAAATAATAGTTAAAACTTTAAAATCTCTTAAAAATACTTAATTTTACTGGTACGCACCTTGACATTTTGCTGTTTTATTTCTGAATAAAATTTAAATTTTGCATCGTTTACTGAGGATACGTGGAATGCGAATGTGTTTTATTTTTTTTAAATATTTTTTATATTTTACAATGCATAAAAAAATAAATATGGTATATGTTTGGTTTTATGTTTAAGAGGATATTCCATTTTTTGATTTTTATTTGACTGGATCGAATACTTAATGTTTAAATTAGGTTTGCGTAAATATGGCTCAAATTTCCCATATCTGTTCTGTCGTTAACCGTGTTTTTATCTTTTTTAATTTCAATCATTTCTTTTATCTGTAATTTTTGGTAATTCATATCTTTGTTTTTTATAATGGTACTGTTATAATCAAAAGTGTGTTTTTCGTCCTGTGTGTGTTTGTTTAACGCTGTTGAGGCGTTTTTTGTATATTTATGGCCATTCAATCTGTTCTTTAGTAATTGGCTCGTCATGCCTATATATTTTTTGGGACAATTTGAGCAAGGGATCGAATATATTATATTTGATTTATTCATTAGAGGAGTTTTACTTTTTAAATTTGTGAACAATGTATTTAATTTATTATGTGACCTGTGGCATACGATGATATCATGCTTTTTTAAAATGTATTTTATTTTTTCTGACAGCTCACTAGTGTACGGTAATGCCACATATTTTTGTTGTTTATGTTCTATGTTTTTTGTTTTTACGTTATTATAGAACTTATATGTTCGTTTATCAATTATTTTGGTGATAGTCTTTTCGTTGAAATTATTGTTCATTAGTGTCTCTTTTACTTTTTGCAGTATTTTTGGTCGGAATTCTGGAGACGTTAGGGAGATAGCACGATCAGATAGACCGATTATAACGCTATTTTTTTGAGTTTTTGAATGATTAGAGAAATAGTTCAGATATCTACCTGACCAAGTTGGTTTGGTGTACCATTCAGTTAAAACTTTGTTCTTTCTGCGTATAAGCGTCATATCTAGAAAATTTATTTTATTATTATTCTCTATTTCGGACGTGAACTGTAATTTTTCGTTGAAACTGTTAAACTCTTGGAGAATTTCATTTATTTTATTTTGTGGTACAGCTGCTATGCAATCATCGACAAAACGTTTAAAAAATATTATGTTAAAGTTTAATTTTTCTAAAACTTTTTCCTCTAAATATTCCATTACTAGCTGAGCAATGGTAGATGAAATTGGTGATCCCATAGCACATCCATCAAGTTGTTTATAAAAGGTATTTTCGTACTGAAAGTAATTTGTATTTAGAACGAGGTCAATAGCATCCATAAAATTATTTTTTGATAGCGATGTATGTTTTTTTAAAATTTCCCATTTTTCTGCTAAAATAGTGTGGACAAGTTGATTTGGTATGTTTGTATACAAAGATATAACATCTAGCGAAATGAGTCTGTAATTTTCAGGTAGGTTTACTTTATCAATAAATTTTTTAAAGGCGAATGAATCTTTAATAAAAAAATCGTTTTTGCCTGTAATATTTGAAATGCAATCTGATAAGAATTTTGATAAACTATAGAATGGCGATTGTATACAAGAAACAATAGGTCTTAGTGGTATATTTTGTTTATGTAATTTTGGTAGGCCGTATATTTTTGGTGGAATAGCATTGTGAATGGTTAGCCTTTTTGCATCTTTTTCAGTTAATTCTTTTACATTGAGCAATTTTTTTATAAAGGTATTATTTTTTTTTTGATATAGGTTGGTTGGATCACTCTTAATATTTTTATATGTATTTTCGTCATTTAGTATGTTGTTCATTTTTGTCTCGTAACCTGCCTTGTTCATAACCACTGTTTTATTGCTTTTATCAGGCCTTAGAACAATGATTTGAGGATTGTCTTTGATAAATTTTTTTGTTCGATTCATTTTCTTTTTTAAATTTTTTTGGAGGCTGTTACTTTTTATTGTTTGGTGCCTTATTTTGATTTTATGATTTGTTAAAACATTTGTTACTTCAGCTCTAATTGTGTCTTTTTTGTCGTCTGGCTCATTGCTAATAACAGATTCAATGGAGGCTATATATTCGGTTATTGGAATATCTTTTTCTTTTGTAATATCTAATGAGAAATTTGGACCATATGATAAAACTTCATTAACTTCGGACGGTATCGGGGTATTAGATATATTTTCGATCCATTTGGACCTGTCGTTGTTTGTTTCTTTACAGATTTCACGCTTCTTAAATAATTTGTTTAATTTTTTTTGGTGTCTTTTTTTAATTTTTTTATGTAATTCCTCAAACTTTTTGTTTTCTAACGATAAGAATCTATCTAACATATCATTTGTTAAGTATCTCTCAGTTTTTTTGATGTTTTCTTTAATGGATGTATTTAAAGAATTTATTGTTTTGGTTGCCTCTGTAATTGATAAGTTTAAAATATTAGATTTGGCTTTCATGATGATATTGTTGAATTTATTTTCAAGGTACGTACCTGCAAAACAAATATGCGAAACATTCAAATTTAAAAATGTAGGGAACAAATCCAAATGTCTACATCTTAATAAAAAAATTCTTCTGTTCTTTTGAGCGGCAAGCTTGGTGTAAGATTTTGATAATTCTTTAAGCAGTATTACCACGTGCGGCCCATGTGATGCTTCTATCTCCTCATAAAATGTCATATCGGATGTTTTGTTTTAGTATTTAAACATTAAGTATTCGATCCAGTCAAATAAAAATCAAAAAATGGAATATCCTCTTAAACATAAAACCAAACATATACCATATTTATTTTTTTATGCATTGTAAAATATAAAAAATATTTAAAAAAAATAAAACACATTCGCATTCCACGTATCCTCAGTAAACGATGCAAAATTTAAATTTTATTCAGAAATAAAACAGCAAAATGTCAAGGTGCGTACCAGTAAAATTAAGTATTTTTAAGAGATTTTAAAGTTTTAACTATTATTTAAGTGTCTTGTTTGTTTTTCGAAAATTGTGAATATGTTTTTTATATGATGTAATTTAATTATATATTTTTAGGAGGCAAACATTTTGAAAATGCCTTGAATAAAAGGCGAAACGTCAAACAGTTTTTATGTATTTATTAAATATAGAACCTAAACCCAAGAAAAGACAAAATAATAAAAAAAAATGATATAATCTATGGTTCAAGAAACAAGAAAATAAATATATATATATATATATATATATATATATATATATATATATATATATATATATATATATATATATATATAAATTTTGGTTTCCGTCGGCAGCCCGTCGTCCTGAGCGTAGAACTTGTCCTTTACTACGTAGGCAACACTCCAAAAGGTTCATCACCCCGTCCAGTGGTTACGTGGTTCGATCTAATAAAGTTGTATAATTTAAAAGTCTAGTTTTGATTATATCTAGAGATTCCCCTAATGATACATTAATATACAGACTTTCCACGCCAAAAGTTAGTCTGTCGTCTGGTTCTAGATTAATATTACTAATAATGTTCACGAAATGTGTGGGATTTTTACATGTATCCGTCTTACCTTCTAAAGGTTGAATGGTTTTTAGAAAGTAAAACAAACACATATGTTAAAAATTCCATATATTTCGTGAATATTATTAGAAATATTAATCTAGAACCAGGCGACAGACTAATAAGTTTTGACGTGGAAAGTCTCTATACTAATGTACCATTAGGGGAATCACTAGACATAATCAAAACCAAACTTTCAAATGATACATTATTAGATCGAGTCACGTTACCACTGGACGGGGTGATGGACCTTTTGAAGTGTTGTCTACGTCGTGCTTACTTTCAAGTAAAGGGCAAGTTCTACGCTCAGGACGACGGGCGTCTGATGGGTTCTTCACTCTCTCCAGTCGTCGCCAATATATATATATATATATATATATATATATATATATATATATATATATATATATATATATATATATATATATGTAATTGAAGGTTTTCGGGCATCCCGTGTGCTGAGTCCCTCTCAGGACTGTAAGGCAGCTGACGTTTCGGTGAAATCTCATTCACCATTTTTAAAGCTCACTGTATGGCGTCTACGAGATGCGCTCGTATACGCCCTGCTCCTGATAAAATTTCTACTAAAAGGGGAGTTAACACAATAATTTGTTTTTAAATAATAACCTAAAAACCATAAATCTCAGTGCAGGCAAGTTCTAATTACTTCTGTAAATTTGGAAAGCTATTTTTCAGAAACTACTGGCCAGAAAAAATAAATTAGGGAATTTTTTGAAAAGGAATTTCCGTTTAAGATTTTAGGGGTTACGCGTACTCCCCCCAGCGGGTTGAATCACGAAGTTTGTAAACAATTGTTAAAAGTGCCCCCTTTGAAAATAAAATTAACATATCTTTACCATTTTCAATATTATTTAGTAAAACGGCGATATTAAGGGTGGTAATTTTTCCAATTGACACCCTGTAATATATACAGGGTGTCCATTTAGTAATTCGGTATTTTATTGCGGCTGTATCATCAAATTAATTAAAAATTTGATAAGTGGAATGGGTTAAAAGCCGCACATTTTAAAAATATTTTAGATTATACAAGGTATCCCAGAAAATCGTGGCATATATATATATATATATATATATATATATATATATATATATATATATATATATATATATATATATATTAAAGAATTTTTTTCTTGGGTATAGGTCAATAATAATAATTCTTCAAATTATATTTGAGTCATATAATTAGGAGATTCTTAGCAAGCTAAATGACGTTTCGGCCCTAATTTTCAGTCTTTATCAAACTAAAAAAATGGATATACAAATACACAAAAATCAAAAACATACCTTGTAATGTTGTTGGTAACTCTATTATTGTCTTAGTTATATTGATTAAAAAATAAAACAAACACTCGGATCGTCATGGTTTGTTTGCACATATTACATAAAAGTTAAAATCAAAGAATTAAAAAAGAACCAGTTACAACACCAACAGCACATCTAAAAATTTCGTTATTATTAAAATCATTTTGATTTACCCAGTCGTCCGAGTTTATCGACGTCAAACAACTGATATTTTGCATTAAAGCAGTGGAATGTATATTCTATTTAAATTATTTATATCTTTTTTGTCGTTTACTGCAGATTTCGATCTTTGAATTTCCACCATTTCGTAAAATTCTCTTTTTTTTTAAGTTATTTTCTGTTTTTAAAATTTTGGTGTTATCGAAATTAAACCGATGGTTTTTTGTTTTTTCATGATTGGTCAATGCGGTAGTGTTTTTCTTTTCATACTTGTAACTTTTTAATCTATTTTCCAAATAATGGCTCGTTTGCCCGATGTATGAAGCGTTGCAATCTCCACATGGAATTTCGTACACGACATAGCTTTTTTTTAATTTTGGGGTTTTTGATTTTAGTTTAGAAAAGTTTTTTGATTACAGGTTGGGAGTTTTATGCCCAACTTATAAGTCGTATTTTTTTAAAGAGGTGTTGGAATTGCTGTGACAGCCTATTTACAAAAGGGGGAGATATATATTTCTTATTGTGGTTTTCTGGTTTTTTGTTTCTATTTTTATTTTCAGTGTTATAAAACATGTTGAATCTGATTTTGAAAATTTTATACAAAATATATACAATAATGAAAAGAAAAATAATACAGTAATCATTTTAAGAAAAAATCCTGTCCTGTCAACTTTTACTTGTCCCCTCTGCCCATAATCCTCCTAATTACGTCAGTAAAGCAAAATGACCGATCCAAAATGGCAGCTGAACTTCTCAATTGATTTGATTTAAAAAATATTTCTAATTACTGATATATTTCGTACACAAACTTTTATTTTTTATTACAGAAATGGAAAGAGAGGAATATTTAGCATGCAATGGTAAAAATAACTTGGAAGGTTAAATATCATCTGAAGGTCGAATCTGCGGAAACAAAGCACAAAAGATCTAGGCAATGAAATGGAACATTTTATGGTGACTTTGAGGTTGACCTTAATAATGAACCTTGACTGCATTCCAAGGTCAAGTGGGTTTTTAAAAATGGGAAAAATTCCGCATCCAATAGTATGAATAACTTGAGGAGACAAATGTCGTCTGAAAGTCATAAGAAGCAGAACTGTACTTTTTTGGTGAATTAGTAAAAAAAAATAATTCAACTTATAACCAGGAATCTAAGCAGTAAAGAAAAAAAAATGAATATAAAAGTTAAAAGTACAAAATTGAACCGAACATCTCACTGTGACTTGTGGTTGACCTTGAGAATGACCCTTAGAATCATTTTAAAGTTGTTTTTGTAATGGAAACCATATATTTTATTGTAAAAATGGAAAGTAATAGCTAACTATTAATGAGCAAAGAAGAGTGAATGCGCTGTCACTCATTGCGTGAGCGTTAGCACTATAGTAATGTTAAGAGTGAATCTTTACCACAATACTGAAACCATTAACCCTATTTGAGTCTCGTCCTGGCCCCAACTGTCTATATCGGACTCATCTGTAAAGCTGTGATCGTTGTAAACTGGTCTTACGCGCCGTTAAAAGAGGTTTCTTAGGTCTGTCTCTATATATAATGTAACGGACTCTATAGCAGTGCACATTTCATAGTATTAGTTCGTGTTTGTAGTTTTTAGGGTTTTAGATTTATTTTATACGAGTTCGTAATTTATTTAATTTTATCTTTTGTTAATTTCCTCTTGAAAGAAGGTCTGGAACTTTTTAGAAAATTCTATTTCCTTATTTTCGACAGAGAACGCATATGACAGAATATCTAGAAATTACCAGAGTATTCCTTTTTCTTGTTTTTATTACACCATGTAGTATGAAAATCCTTCTAGAAGATTCGAGAGTCTTCTGATATCAGCAAAGAAGGTATATAAAGGGTCCAGATCGGCTTTCGTGGACAGTTTATTTTCAGAACCCGTTGATGTAAGTTGAATTGTTTGACAAGTTGTCAATTGTGAAAATAAATGGTTATAAAAGAAAAGAGTGTGTATAAATACAGACCGTCTGGAACAATAATAATAATCTTTATTTAGATACTTAAGAATATGATAAAACAACAAAATTAATTTAAAATAAAGTGTTATCTGAAAAGGGTCATCTCTTGCAAAATTTGGTCTTCCACTTAACCTAAAATAAGTAAACTAGAATAGAAATATATAACGTTCGTGGAAAAATATAATTAAATAAGGATTACCAACTTGAATCTAAATAAAAATAATATAAATATATGATAAAAACTAAGATATAAGACAAAAATTAAATTAACTTAACTCTAGGAATGTTAGTTATGGACGTCAAAATTCTGCCACTTTCCATTTCTGCAACAAAAATTTGAGCTTCCATTAAAAAAATTAACTTGAAATAACCCCAAGAGGCGCTTTCAAGATCAACCTCCAGGTCATAATAAGATAACAGTTCAATTTTTTACAACTTTTGTATTCAAAGTTTCCATGTTATAGGTTAATTTTCCTTACTAGTTCACCGAAAAGTACCGACTTTCAGATGAAATTTGAACTCCCAAGTTATCCATAGTGTTGGATGCGAATTTTATCCCACTTTCAGTTTTTGCAATAAAAAAATTTAAATTTCCGTTGAAAAATCAATTTGACCTTGAACTGGCCTTAAAGTCAACTTCAAAATCATTATGAGATATATCGGTCCATATCCTACAGCTTTCGTACTTAAAATTTCTCTCCTTAACGTTTTGTTTTTGCAATGTAGACCTTACATATCCATATAAGATTCTGTCAAATTTTAGTGATAACTAATTAAATTAAAAAAAAAAAACGAGTGACCAGACAATTATTGTAAAATAAAATATAAATGTGGGTATATTAAATTATTTTTAATAATTGAAATTCGCATCTAAAAATCAATATTTTTTACACTTTAACGGCTCTACTATCTTAATGGTGCAAATTGATACAAACTATTTTTTCCCGATCCTTATTTTAACTGAAAAACTGACCTGAAGTTCTATAAACAATCTTGGGTCTTTAAAGCCTTTAAAAAGGCTTCTAAATATTTAAGATATTTTAAAGGGGCCAAAGTATTTCCTACTTTTTCCAATAGGTTCCAGGCGCGGATCCAAGGGGGGGGCGGTGGGGGCGATCGCCCCCCCCCCCCCCCCAAGAGCTTGGAGTTCAGGAAAATAGACCCGATTTTGCCTCTTATACTATAGTTTATTCAAGAACTAGGGAGAGTTTTCATTTTTTACCTTTTTTTTCTTCGCAAACTACCTGTGTTCTTTAGTCCGGTGTCTTTGGAAAAATCTGTTAGACACATATATTTTTTAGAGGAATGGGTTAGAAATTTTATAATCAAAAATACTGGTCTATAATAATGGACTATTTGGGTTGGATAGCAATAGATATTTGGATGTGTGAAGTGTTAAAAAGGATTTTAATCCTTGTCATAGGCATCGGAAGACGTCAAAAGGAGGTCTATTTTATCACTAAATATTTATGGCATAGAGTATTATTTCAGTAATAAACTTAAAATAAAAAGTTTTTATAATTATATTTTATTTCTGATGATTTTTTAAAAATTCACATATATTAGAAAATATAGATAAATTTGACATATTTAACACAAATCACAACTGTAGTTTTATTATTTTTAATTTTGGCATAGAAACCGTTTTAGGCACATTCAGACTAAAACGTAGCCTTTTTCTCTCAAAAAATTCGAAGTTATAATTTAAATACTTACAAAATACCCATTGTAAAAAATACAAGAAGTTAAACATATATAAAAAAAATAAATTCGTCAATATAATATTAAAATTTTTTTGGGGCTATCGGTCATTTTATTATTAATTAAAAACATTTTTGGGATATTTGACATTCCAGTTTATTTATTTCTTAAACCATCTGCAGAATTACAATTTAAACACTAAAAAGGGATTCAAATGTCATTAATTTTTATATGTTACAGAAAATTTAAATAATAAATTGTGTTAACGCTGGTAAACATTACGTATCTTATTCGTCATCAAAGTCAGTGAAGCTATCTTCGCTCAAATTAATTATAATTGATTCCTCTCTCACCGATCATGAGATCGAGTTTCCACATTTTCTTTTATTCTTTTATTATATTAATTTTTCGCACATATCTGCAGTAACTTTATTTAAAAAATCTTTCAAAAGTCCAGTTAAATTATTAATTTTGTAAGTTGTGTTATTTCCAGCAACTCCACCTTTTATTTGAGAGAGATATTTCCTTCACCAACGTACATTTTCCGGACGATCCATAAGAACAGATTTTCTATCTGGTTTTTCCCAACAAAAATTAAGTTCTCTGAGCAATTTCCAGAGCTCAGTTCTTTTAATTTCAGGCAAATCCCGATCTTCATTGATTTTAGTTAGAATTTTGTGGACGGTTGAGATCTGCTTCTGATAATAAAATGTATGTACAACTCCTTTTATTACAGTTTACATCTCTTCTTCCAACGAGGTTTTTCGTCTGCCTGTGATCGAATATAGCTTGGAATTACTAACAATTCCAGTCGTTTTTTTCTCCGTCAGTGTTCGGTACATGATAGATTTTCGAACTCCTGTTATATTGGAATACATCTCAACAGAGCTTTTAACATAATTATCTAGATATTAATATCTTAAGGCATCATAAACATTAATCGTAATAAGTTTTTCGTTGAGGAAAAAATGCCCTCCATCTTTTGGGTATCACACTAATCTCAAATAATATATAAAAACAAGCACAAATAAAATAAATCACTAAGGACACACTGTAAGGTGTACTTTGCTCACTGACAGAAATTAAATTGAATTATCAGAAATTTTATTGTTGCAGTAAATTTATAAAAGCTTATAATATTTAAATATAATTAGGTTTACAGCAGTTCTCAGTTACCGGGGGGCACTCAAGCAGGTACGTTGGAGGTTTCGGTAACAGTTTAATTACTCCCTCTAGTTCTTGAATAGAGTATAGGAATGTGTATGCTTGCGATCGCCCCTCCCCTTCCCAAGGGCTTTGAGTTCAGGAACATAGAACCAATTATGCCTTTTATATTAGGAGTGTGTATGCTGCTGGCAACCCCCCTCCCCTCGTTGACAACTTGTTTTTTTTTTGCGATAGCACCCCTCCCCCCAGGAGCTTTGAACTCCCCTGGCAACCCCCCCTCTTCAAGAGTTTCAAATTCAAAAAAAATAGCCCCGTCCCTGCCTTTTACACTAGAAATGGGAATGTTGCTGGTGCCTCCCCCCCCCCGGGGGGGACAACTTGCTTTCGCTTGCCATTCTGTACTTTTGTGATATCACCGCCCCCCCCCCCCCCAAGGAGAGAGGCTGGATCCGCCCCTGATAGGTTCTATATATCATTTTCTACTTTCAAGATTATATTTTAACCAAAAAATATATAATAATTCAAATAAATTAACTTTTTCAGGGATATTACACAATTTCACAAAAGTTTGCTATATCTGCAGTCTTTATGCGATTTATTAAGCGTAGGTCGCATCATGTGTCTAGAAAATTTTCAAATTCAAGAATTGATTTGCTCATATTCTTAATTTTTTTCCTAATTAGTGTGGAACAAAACCAGTTCTTAAATTTCTGTATTACATCAAATTAACAGGGAAGACAATCAAAGGTTTTTTTTCGATAGAAATAAAATAGTCTAGTGTCGAACCAAGGGAATCTTTTTAAGACATGTAAAATAAATCCAAACACAGCGGATCTAGTAGATTTACGACTCGGCAGCAGTAGGGGGGCACAATAGATCTACTGGGTCGCAGTGTACAGACCTCCAACTTTACGCACATACGCATACACATAGTAGATTTTTGTGAACCACCTTCCGGCGTCATTGTTAGATGCTGGGCACTGTTTCTTATTAAATGTTTCTTTGGAACAAGGCAAATTAGCCTAAATCCGCCAAATATTTGTCTTGATCATCCGATCAGCTTAACCATAATAATGTATTGTCATCAGAATTACATAACGCTAAATTTCAGTTCAATCAGATTTGTGAAGAACTGTAAAATATTTATAGAGGCAAAATGACCGACAAGTGCACATATGAAGTCAAACATGCTTCTCTCTTGAATAAAATTATCAGTTTACTTCAGGAATTGGTATATTTCAACGTTAATGGAAATTGTGTTCCTGAGTGGGAGAAATTGGTTGGTTTTTTAATTAATTTAACATCTAATGAACTGCAAGCCAACGACAGGTTTTCCGGACCAAATTTCTCTCGGGCGATAACTAGTGAAAAGCTTCAGAAATTTGTGTCATGAAGCCTCGCGAATGTCAGTTGCGGCTCCGTGGGTGAATTTAGCAGCGGTAGCCTCCCATTCACGTAGACAAAAAAATATTTTTTATCATTTCCTCCCGATTGAAAACTTGTCAAATGATAGTTGACACAGTACTTTGAAGAACAAAAAAGTCAGTTGGCTGTAAGGTGGTGGATTATCCGTCAGCTGGTCACACGGACATGAAAAAAAAATATGTGATTTCCTCTTGGTTAAAAATTTGTAAGATGATAATTGACATGCTACTTTGAATAAATAAAAAGGTCAGCTGGCTATATCTCGGTGGAAAAAAAGTCAGCTTATGCAGTGAAGGGTGTAGCGCCGGAGCCAAGCGTGTCGATCGCCTATTTAAAAACACCAGCTGACCAGGTTTCCCTCGCCATCCTGCCACCTGATTTTTTTTTATTACTTAAAGTACTTGGAGCATTATGTGAGCAATCACCTGACAAATTTTCAACCGGAGTAAAAGAATGTATCTAAAATTATTCGACATCACGCTCCTTGCTCACGCAGAAGGAAATAATTTTATTGTTATTTTGCAATCAAATCAATATTCATAATAAATTTTTATATACATATATATATATATATATATATATATATATATATATATATATATATATATATATATATATATATATATATATATATATTCATCTTACTATACTCCGAGTGTCTGTACATTATCAAATTACAATCTTCCAAGCGTTCGTCCTTTCCAGACCTCTGTATACGGACGCTTGGAAGTTTTCCTTTAAATATGGGGTCAGGAGGATCTCATTCACCAAAATTTCAGCTGGGCGCTTAGAAAATAGCAGAATTGCAAATTCTGTATATTTTTTAATATTTTTAGTTGAAAATTTCAAAAAATATTCAGTTTAATACGGAAACAATGATTTATCATTGTCATACAATTGTATGACGCTTTAGGAAGCAATATGAACACACCACTTCCAGCAATTCCCTTTTTTAGAAAAAGTAAAAAGTACCCGTTTTCTATAATGACTGATTCTAAAGACTTTGCCGAGTGCTTCATATAGATGTCAAAGCCACCGGAGAAGAGATATAGGAATTTGTATGTCGTACGAATGGCTTAAAACGATTGAAAAACGTTAATGAGGCAAGGGTAGCGTTGATTTAAAAAACATAAACTCCTCAACAATGATGATGTTTTCCAGTTGTCAAAAAAATCATTGATGGCTCGTTCCTACCACCATGCCAATCGGAATTACATCAACATTTTTCAAGAACATGTTTTATAGCGCATATTTGGTTGTACGCACACCTGAAAGTTCCAACCACTGATGCACCTTCAGACTATGGTTGGGTAGAAGTCGACGACAAATATGACTTGACGTGGTTTTCTGAAAGCCAGTTACCAACGACGGTTAATGAAATTACTATTCAGCCCGAAAAAGGCAACATTTTTTAAAATCTTTTTACACATGACGTTAACGAAGACATGGTGGTAGACAGATCTGACAGCGATACCGAATGTGAATCAGAAAGAGATGAGAGTGACATGAACCAAAGCGAAAATGAAACTGATTACATTAGAAAACGAAATTTAATGACTTTTTGGAATACATATTATTTTATATACACATAATTAATTCATTTACTTATCACTACTTTTCTTCATTTATTTATTTCTATACTTATAAATTTCAACGTATTTAAGTTCTTACCAAAGTGTATATATTTAAATAATAAATTTATTAAGAATATTGATTTGATTGAAATATGACAATAAAATTATTTCTTTCTGCGCGTGCAAGGAGCGTGATAGCGAATAACTGGATACGTTATTTCCTCCCGTTGAAAATTTTTGTCAGGTGATTGTTGACATAATACTCTAAGTTAAAAAAAAAATCAGCTGGCAGTATGCAGAAAACCCATCTGCTGGTGTATTTAAATAAGCGATCGACGTTCACGTCTGGTTCCCGCGCTACACCCCTCACTGCATCAGCTGACCATCTTTCCACCAAGATACAGCCAGCTAACGTTTTTTCAGAGTAACATGTAAACTATCATCTGAGAAATTTTTGACTGAGGAAATCACTGAATATATTTTTTTTCATGTTCGTGTGACCAGCTGACGTACACTTACAGCCAGTTGTTTTTTTTTTCTGCAAAGTATTTATTTTTTAATTTACAAACTCTATAGATTTACATCCAATTACAGAGTAGGACAACAGACTTAGTTTAAGAAAATCAATATTAATAATAAAAAGAAAATAAACATTGCTAAACACTAACATTCCACTGTATCAGTTGCATTATATCATACAGCAATGCTTTGAGCCTATTTGATATGCTGATATCACAAATATCAAATTTTGATCGTATTTGGTTATATAACCTACACATTACCATAACAGGTTCTTTTGTAGTAATTAGTACGAGTATTATTAACATAAAAAATAAGTGGATTTCTAGTTCTATATGGCGGAGCGTAAAAGTTAATCAATGCTAATAAGTCGGGAGCATTTATCATACCGTTCAACAATTTATATAAAAAATAAATAGATGATACCTTCCTTCCACCTTCAAGTATTTTAATGTAATAATTGTTCATAATATCTATTTTTGGTATATGCATTTCATATATCCCCGTTTCTTTGTAATGGATATATCTTAAGAATTTATTCTGTATTTTTTCTATGCGGTAAATATGATTCTCATAACATGGACTCCATATTATTGAACAATATTCCAAAATACTCCTCACATAGGCTACATAGAACAACTTAATACATTTAATATTAAACTCTTTACAGTTTCTAACTATATACTCATACATCTTAGAGGTCCTATTAGTTATATCACATATATGATCTTTAAATGTCAGTCGAGTGTCAAAGGTGACTCCATCAAATCCATCAACTCTAGTCAATGCTCTCCCATTCATTTCATAAACATGATTTAGGTAATATCTTTTCCTACTAAAACTAAGGACAAAACACTTGTCAATATTAAAATCTAAGTTATGTTTTATTAACCATTGATATAGTATGTTCAAATTTTGTTGAAGAACCTGACAGTCATTGTAGTTATTAACTTTTATGTATAACTTAAGATCATCAGCAAATGCGTTAATTTCATCTACTAGATTATTTATAAACAACAAGAAGAGCAATGGACCTAGGTTAGAACCCTGCGGTATACCTGATATAGCAAAGAAATAATCAGAATAGTAGCCTCTAACAGGCACCCTTTGTGGTCTGTTTTACAAATAAGATTTCAACAAATGTACAAGGTTGTCATGAAAGCCAAATTCTCCACGTAATTTCTGTATAAGAATGCTATGCGATACTCTGTCAAAAGCCTTAGCAAAATCTGTATAAACAACGTCAACCTGGTTCTTTTTATCAAGGTTTTCAGCTATATATTAGGTTACTTCACATAAATTAGTGGCCGTAGATTTTTTACTTAAAAACCCATGTTGTCGATTTGATATTTTATTTTCAACAAAATTATATACAAATTTGTATAAAACAGATTCAAATATCTTTGCCGGACATGACAATAGGGATATAGATCTATAATTTTTTACATCACTGTTCTCGCCTTTTTTGAAAACTGGGCAAATTTTAGCCTCCTTCCAAATTTGGGGAAAGTTATTTGTTTTTAGATAAAGGTTAAACAATATTCTAAGAGGTTCAGCCAGAAAGCCAATCATTCCTTTAAACACAAATGCATGTATATTGCCTGGACTAACTGCTCTATTAACTTTAAGGCCCTTAACAGCGTCACACAAATCCTCATAGGTGATTCGATCAATACACAAAAAATCAAAGACTCGAAATTCATCCATAACAAGGTCGTCGAGATATCCAGAGTCATCAACAAAAACAGAGCTGAAATATGAAGCAAATGCATTTGATATCGATATCCCATGCATATACTCAACATCATTTAGACGCACCTTGGTTGGAACACCAACAACACCTCTATTACTATATCGCCAAAATGGCCCTGAATCTTCGGTGATGTCTGACTGGATTTTATTGATATAGTTTTCATAGGCAGTTCTTATGTCTCTTTTTATTTTAGCTCTTAATTGTATAAATTCATTGTATAATTCTACATCCCCAGTTCTTTTAATGTTAATTCTCATTTTATCTTTAGTTTTTATGTCTGATAATATTTTATGTGAAGTATATAGGGTATATTTTTGTGCAAGGTTTATTTTTAGGAACATAAATTTCGAATATTGCAAATATTTTGTCATAAAACGTTTTACAACTATATTGACATCTTTGAAAGATTCTAGGTCATTCCACTCTGTATGCTGAAATAATTGATATATAGCCTCAAAATTAGCCTTCCTGAAGTTGAAATCGAGAACAGTATTATTATTAAGTAAAATTAGCGTTTTAGGAGTTTTAAGTACTATTTCTATGGTTAAAAGGGGTGATGTGGGTCGACTTCAACAAAACTGAATGTATTTTCACAAACCTTACATCTAGTATTAGTAACCGTAACATCAAGTAGATGGTTATTTTTGTTTAATACTCGATTTAATTGTTGACAGTCAAAAAACTCAATAAGATTAATGAATGTATTTATTTGTTGGTCCCTAAAATTAGGTGTGTAATAATCATTTAAATGACTAATATTAAAACCTCCAACAACAACAATTTTTTCCTGGTAAATACATTCTAAGCTTTCTATGTAAGAGAATAAGTCTTCTCTTTCTTTTAGAGGGCAGTTGGGTGAAATATAAACTACTAATATATACATAAAGTTAACATTATCTGTGAAAATTTTGACTGATAAAAAATCTATAGATGATATACTATAATCTAATTTTAATAAACTGCATTTGTATATTTTTTTAACTGCCAACAATACTCCACCGCCACGCATACTATCTTCTCTGTTTTGACCTCTAAAAACCGTAAAAAACTCTGGAAATAATTTACTATTATTTACACTATTGTTTAACCATGTCTCACTTAAAGCTATTGCGTCAAATTAATTTTCTGTTAAAAAACTGAATTGTAAAACACTGTTATTCTACTATTAAGGCCCCGCACGTTCTGATAAGCAATGCTGAATGTCATCTTGTTCGGTATGATGTTTATCACTAATACCATTTTGGTTGGCAAAATTGGTTATGCCACTGCTAAAAAAGTATCTGTGGATGAATAATTAGTTTGCTGTTGAAGTCTATGAATTCTTTGTACATATACCGGGCAAGATGTATTTCTAGCTGAGTGATTTCCTTGTGGTAATTTAGATCCCTTGCAGTTAGGACAGTCAATGGTATTTGCATTACAGTGAGTACCTTCATGTGCCACTTAAATAAATCCGGACGTATTTGAAATATCCAATTTTCTTTAGTATCGTTTCTGCAATCTCTACTGGTAAAATATTTAAATTTACGGTCCACATCTTGACCAAAAGTTTGTATAATATCTGGGTTATCAGCAACAAATTCTTTGATAAATGTCTCAGGAGTGTATCCTTTGAAAATCCCAGTTAACATTATCATTGGATCTAATTTAAAAATATTTTTTACTTCGACATTATTAGATCTTTCAAGAGTTTCTTTCAACTTCTGTTGTTGAGATGCATCACGGCATTCTATCACGACACTCCCGCTTTTTAAAGGTTGGACTCTTTTGAAGTTTCCTTCAATATTCATAACTTTAAGATTTTGTTTTAATTCTTGCATAACCTTTCGAGAGTCATTGTTTCCTTTAAATCTAACTATTGTTTTATGTTCTTTGTTTGCGGCGGCGGAGTTTCCCATTCGGATTTACTTGCATTTGATGTAGGGTTATTACTTGCTGGTGTATATTTCAGTATATCCCCTAAACGAGGGTTTTTGGCTTGCAGGACTAGTAGGAGCTTGAGGTATATCGAGATCACTATGTGGAGACCAGCTTTTATCTGTCGATTATTCTTTTATTCTATTTTTAAATTCTAAATTATTTTTTTCAGTTTGACCTATTCTAAATGCCAAGTTTGTGACATGCTTATGTATTGTAAACAAATCAGACTTGCTATTTTGGGCTTCTTTTTGCGGCATGAGCTCAATATTTTTATGAATTCCCTGCAAGGCATCAAGTATTTTATTTAAAATAGCTTCGGTAGAGTTTGGGATGCAAACTTCAATTGACTTGATCTCTGTCCCAGCATTCAGTCTAGATTTAGGATTCATCTTTTTGATTTTACTTCGTTCTTCTAATGTTGTTGGACTTGATTCAGATCAAGGTCTTTTTTGCGAATTAGTCAATTCATCTCCAGATGCAACATTTTCATCATTGGCTTTATCCTGCTGTTTGTTGTCAAAGAATTTCTTTGGTTTAAAAATTTGGTCCGATGTTAAACTACCGTCATACGTGCTAAAACTCTCCTGAGATTCGCCAGGATTCTCTTTATCACCAAGAATGTTTACATTATCTTCTACCTTTCTTTGTTCGGATGTCATTAAATAATTTTTTACTTGCACGGGTTTCGTGATATTGTCGATTCCAATAATTTTGTTTATATCTCTGGGCTAAAATTCATTGTACTAACAGACAAACTACGTTTTTTAATTGATGTAATTAATTGGTATTGTGTTAACTATCATTTGACAAATTTTCAATCGGGGAGGAAATGATTAAAAATAACTTTTTTACGTGAGTGCGAGGCTACCGCTGCTGAACGCACTCACGGTACCGCAGCTGACGTTCACGAGGTTTCATGACACAACTCTCTCAAGCATTTCACGAATTATCCCCGAGAAGACATAACTTATAAAATCTGTACTTGGCTCATATACTATAAAAGAAATTTTTAATTTCATGAGGAAACTCTAAAATGACTAATACAAATTTTTTATTTATGTTTTAATACTGTAAAACTATTATTAGATTACAACTAAGTAATTCATTAAATCAATGAAAAAAAAATTATCCTCTTATCTTGCCTCATGCAAATTTCATTCTAATTTCATTACATTAAAGTTAGTAAGCCTCACAAAAAAAGGTTTTAGCTTTTACCGAGTTTGTGAGTTCATTAAAGTTGGGTTTCCTTTCTTAAAAGAACAAAAAATAGCAGAATTTTAGAAGTATATTCTTAAAAAATCTGTTTATGTATGTTTTTAGTTGGTTTTTCAAAATTGTTAACAAACCACTTAATGTGATGCACGTATAATATAAATTAAAAACAACTACATACATTAATAAATATAAAAAAATATTTGCCCTTTCTTAGTTTTCAACTAGCAGCTGGTTGACTTAAACTTTATACAATAGATCTTATAATTGTAAAATATACTCATTACCTATTACATAACACACACTGATACATACAATACTTGTACACGAATTTCTTTGCTAGCTAGACTGTTGTTCGGTTGGAGTCTCCAGCCAATTTATCAACTAACTGAAAGATAGAAAAGAGATAATTCCAAATTAAGTTAATAAAAGGCAGTATATTGAATCAAATGACTACTGTTAGAATTAAATATGTAACAAGTATCATCTAGAGGCTGGATTTTATTACGAATTTTTAAAAAGTATTTTTTGTCGCATACTGAAAAAGCATGCACAGTTATACGCATAGGTTTTTAAATTTAAGTAAATAAAAAATTATATAGTAAACATATTTTATCAGTTGCAAACTGTTGCATGTAAAAACAAATTATTTTTTTTTTAAATGCGTGACCTGATAGCAGTATTATTAACTTAATACTTCAAATTTTTGTAAAATCTGCACGTTTTTGAATTATTTCATATCTTGTGAATATTTCGATTCTGCTTATATAACAAATGAAATAAGGCAATATAATATGATATAAAATTTAACTTCTTGATAGAGATTTCAAGCAAACATTGTATCATTAAAATTTCATTTTCAGTTATTTACTTTTTTGATTTAACATATATTTCTTATATGTTTAACCAAGCTTAGAAAAATGTCAATTTCTTTTGATCTAGTTCTCAGCATTCAAATAGAAAGGTGTTAAATGCTATAACAAAGTAACTTTTTAATAGACCGAGTGCCCTTATCATTACAGATATTGTAACACTACATAAAATTATGAACATTTTTTATTTTATTGAAAATATACGTGAAAATTAAATATTCCGCGTTAAAGAGTGAGCTGATGGGCCGGAGTAATATATCACCTTTGATGATACGCAGCAAGGTTCTGTTTCACCTTCAACTTTATCATGTTAGGTATCTCCGTTATGAAACACGAAATCTTGCGCGGCGCTGTCTATAAGCACCTCTACAGATAAAATTTGAATAAAATTGCTTATCCTGAGGAAAACAAAACAAATAGAAAAATAATTAGTTCATATATTGCTAAGAAACTGCAAATATTAGGTCTTTATGCAAAGTATCTGTCTCTTTTCTAAATCTAATAGAAAAATGACCATCGATCATCAGTCGAGTTATGAATTAAGCAAATGAGTTTGTGTTTTGGATCACAATTGCGTCGATAATAATGACCCTTTGTCGATTGGATCTACAATTTAACATGTATGCTGAATCAGTATTTCGATACTAACTAAATCCAGTGTTTTGTCCTCTCGACATATATGTCTACATTGTTCATATAAAATATTGCTGAAGGGCTTAAATCGTCAAATCTATGGCAGGTCAATGAGCATATAAATAGTCATTTGATTCACAGTTAAACAAAAATATACTTACTTTACTAATACCAGGCATATTTAAAATTGTTCCTAAAAATGGTACCCTTCTTAAAAAGTTTATGGCTACGGGGAAAAATCCACTAAAACATAAAGAATTAACAAGATTAAAATATTTTTATAATATGTGTATGAATCAGGAAGACCTCAGATACTCGGGAAAAGCAGTATACTTTTCCAACAGGTTATAAATTTCGACAATAATCATTGTAAACCAGTCTAAATAAGCCTAAACGTTTCGACTGACTTGAACACTGCGGTATCCGCCGGAGTAAACGGCCTGTGTATTTAGTGTTCTCTTAAAAATACTATACCTAAATAATAAGAAAAAGCCATAAGCTTCAAAGAGCATTCCAACCATCGGCCAACCCAATATAACAATAATTATGCCCCCAAAAAACGATAAAGTGCCTTTAATTTTATGCCTTTGAAAAAAAAATCTGAATGTTCTTTCTCTACCAATTACTGCTGCCAATCCAGAAATAAAAAGAATCTGAAAAGAAAAAGGTAGTTTAAATTTTATTATTTATTTTAAACAAGATGAAGTCCTACATAGGGATCGTTTTTTTTTTTAAGAGATTAACTTTTCGAAATATATACGGTACTATAGATTCACGTCTAAGTATGTGGATTTCGTTAACTAAATACGAAGTTGGTTAAATTGGGTAAAAACTGAGCAAATTGATGCTTAATGAAATGTTGAAAAATTTAGAAAACTACTCCCGAGAAAAAAGAAGTAAGTAAAATTTCGTGTTTTTTTTACTTTATTCTGCCGGATTTCATTACCATCATCAACTTCATTTTAAATAAGTATCAGACATTTGTATTACATTTTCAAAAAGGTTGTTTGTCTCTAGAATTTAATGATGTATTACATTGTAGAGAGAAAAAATTTAACCAGATATCTGCAGTAATATGTCCAAATTCGAGACACTTTGTAGGTTTAAGTATAGACACAAAGATTTCCTACAGTAATTTCAATAAATTTAGAAACAACAAAGCTCATAATCATTATAACAAGCAAAAACATGAAAAAAACTGTGGCAAATTTGTCTGCTCAATTTAGATCCAAATACTTCAGAACTTGCACTTTTATACTAACAAATTTAAATTTTGAGATTATATATATTGGATAGAATTTTTCCTGGAACAGCATTGTCAAATGTAGAATGGCGAGTACATCTGCATAGTTCCAAAAACGTGAATGCCAGATATATAAAAAAATTTCATTGGTATGGATGAGATGCTAGTGACCGTGATCTATTATTTAGATGACTACAAGTAGTCACGTGATATAGTAAAACGATTACCCTCTAATTCACTAACTGATCTGAGATGAAAATAAATAGCCAAATACAGCAAGAAGCCCGGAGTTGCCAAGGAAGTAAGATTTTCTAGTTGGCCAGTTTTGTGATGCTTATGGTCACGCTATAGTTTGTACCACATATGTCAACAAATAAATGTTCATATAGGAAAATTGAGGATAAAAACCTAGGGATAAAGCCTTAAAATCGGTAAGAGGAATAGTCGTCTTCCACAAATAAACAAAATATTCCATTTTTGATGGTTTGATAAATACGAATGATTTTTTATTCTTGTATTTTTAAAATTCAAAACTTGCTTGACTTGCCCTTGTGTCTTTAAATCCTCTACTGTGAACTTAGACTGGTTTTTAGAGCATGTTAGTGAGTTAAGGGAAAAGGGTTTAAATCGACAAGTTCAATTAAGTTTTGAGTCTTAAAACACAAGGATAAAAAAATATTTCCTTGTATTATTGCCTTGTCCCTATAAAAATAGAAAATTTTCTTAATTTTCGGGAGATAATTATTCCTCTTACCGATTCTAATATTTCATCTCTAGACTTTTAACCTTAATTTTTTTATATAAAGGTTTATTTGTTGGCATACATATATAATACAAATTATAATATAATATGCAAAGCAAAATTGGGCAACTAGAAGGTCTAACTTTCATGGGAACCAGACCGTAAGTCTTGAACTTTTTTATGGATCTGAGTGTTGATATTTGAAGTTATGCGATACTATATCAGATCAAAAAAGGGCTGTAACATCTGGCCAATATATTTGTTGTCACTTTTCAGAAAATAAATGTGAAGTACATATACCCCATATATAAAATAAATTAATACTTACATTTCCTAACGCTAGCAAACTTTTGTCAAACAGCAACAACATTCCCAAAAATAAAAAGAATACTCCAAAGCCTGCAAGACCTACGCCAATTTCTAAAAACAGAAACAAATGTGAACTACAAAGGCAAATAACGGGCTTTATTAGACATGGTATTTTTGGCATCTCTAAAAAGTTATGGTGCGACACAATGTAGTGTAACCAACATATATTGTTGGGTTGCGACGTTGTCTCTTGACTACCACTTGGATTTTATCAAAAACCCTGCAACCAAGCTCTTCTACAAAAGAAAATTGTATCCTACAAGCACCACCACAGATTGCCAAAAGGTTTTTAAAAAAAGGTCAAGTTATTTTTGATCTCGTTAAAGTGTATGTGTTGTGGAGCATTTTAATCTGGCCATATGTTTTAGATGTAGAGGTTTTGGACATGTGTCAAAATATTGTAGTGAAAAAGCAATTTGCTATAAATGTGGCATGGAGCATGAGAGTAAAACTTGCAGTATTCAAGGATATAAGTGTTGAAACTGTTATAAGTTAAAACTAAATGACACAAGTCACTCTGTTCGAGAGACCAGTAATGTTCGCATTGTATGCGATTTTTTTAATAATAGCTTTATTTGAAATTTGACGTTGACATCTATTTCTGCTTTGATCAAGATAAAAATTAACCAAAAAAAAATAATATTCATGTGATTAGCATTATCTGTCAAATTTTAATTTTTTTCCAAAAAAAAAAAACATCATAATATCGAAAAAAGTTATTAGAAAAAGTTTTTTTAAAAGCAATTTTTGGCCCATATGCAAAATTTCAGCTGTAAAAAAGAGAGTCCGTATCATATGGGATTTTTTTTATTAATAGCTTTATTCGAAATTTGACTTTGGCAACAATTTTTGCTTCGATTGAGATGAAAATGAACCAAAAAAAAAATAGTAATCACGTGATTAGCATTATCTACCAAATTTTAATTTTTTTCCAAAAAAAAATCAAGTGGGGTTATATCTCAAAATATCGAAAAAAGTTATTAGAAAAAGTTTTTCTAAATGTAATTTTTAGCCCATATGCAAAATTTTAGCTGTATAAGATGATTTAGATTTTTTGCTTGTAAATTGCACCACTGTTGCAAAATAAGACTCAACGCAACCTACATAAAATTTTAGTTTTGACAATGCTTCATTCTAGACATATTTTGTTTAAAGTAGCGCCATATTCAATGTGTGTTTTTCTACAAAATCCAAATAAGGCTATTAAAATTTGGTCACATGTGATGCAAGTTTATTTGTTTTTGACCTTGTATAACGTAACTTCATAAAATAACTATTTTTGAAAACATAGTTTTTGTCTAAAAGTAATACACGTTAATATTAAGAAAATAGTTTAAACGAAAAGACTCAAATTTTCTAATAAACAAATCATAATATAAAAATTAAACGTATTTAAAATTCCCCCTTTTTAATTAATTGTAAGGTACAATACTAATTAACTTTTTGGAAACTGCACTTAAATAACAAAAGATTATTTTAATTTTTTTAATAACACAGCTTCATAACAAATTTTAATAATGAAGTGTTAAATTAAGTGGTTGAAACTAGATAAACTTCACGAAAAATTAAATAAAAGTTTTTTCCACCTGATGCAGACTTTACTGATGACACTGTATACTTAATGTCTTAATTATAATGTGTATTACTTTTAGAGATAAACTACGTTTTCAAAAGTAGTTATTTTATGAAGTTACCTTATACAGGGTCAAAAACAAATAAACTTTGCATCACATGTGACCAAATTTTAATAGCCCTATTTGGATTTTGTAAAAAAACACACATTTAATATGGCGCTACTTTAAACAAAATATGTCTGGGATGAAGCATCGTCAAAACTAAGAAGTTTTATGTGGGTTGCGTTGAGTTTTATTTTGCAACAGTGGTGCAATTTATAAAAAATGGGCAAAAAATTTACATTCCCTTATACAGCTGAAATTTTGCATATGGGCTAAAAATTGCTTAGAAAAACTTTTTCTAATAACTTTTGTCGATATTTTGGTTAATTTTCATCTTGATCAAAGCAGAAATAGGTGCCAACGTCAAATTTCGAATAAAGCTATTAATAAAAAAAATCCCATATAATGCGAACATTACTGGTCTCTCGAGCAGAGTGACTTGTGTCATTTAGTTTTAACTTATAACAGTTTAGACACTTATATCCTTGAATACTGCAAGTTTTACTCTCATGCTCTATACCACATTTATAGCAAATTGCTGTTTCATTACAATATTTTGACACATGTCCAAAACCACTACATCTAAAACATATGGCCAGATTAAAATGCTCCACAACATACACTTTAACGAGATCAAAATTAACTTGACCTTTTTTTTAAAAAAACTATTTGGCAACCTGTGGTGGTGCTTATAGGATCCAATTTGCTTTTGTAGAAGAGCTTGGATACAGGGTTTTTGATAAAATCCAAGTGGTAGCCAAGAGACAATGTCGCAACCCAACAAAAGAAAATGTTAATTTTAAACCAGAATATAACAAAATAAAAATAGAATATGATAGTATTTTGAGGGCAGTTCGGTCAGAACAGTATGATAGGAAAGTGAGGTCATCAGATAATAAATCAAAATGTATATGGTCTATATGTAAAGAAATAACAGGTCGACATCAAAAATATGGTGATATTGGAATAGAAGGTGATCCGGACAACATTGCAAATGGTTACAATAACTTTTTAGTATCTGTTCTTCAGTTCGAATGTCATATTGAAATAAACAATCAGTCCATGTTTTTAAAACCAGTATCCCCAGCTGAAGTATGCAAATTAGCAAATAAAATAAAAAATAAACATAGCAGTGGGATTGATAATATACCAGCAAAAATTGTTAAGGTTTCAATATCTGAAATTAGTGATGTGTTATGCAATTTATTACACAATTCTTTTAAACAAGGTATTTTTCCAGATCAACTGAAGGTGGCTTTGATTAAACCGTTGTATTAAAAGGGTGATCCTAAATAACTGGAAAATTATAGACCAATAAGCCTTCTGCCTAGTTTTTCAAAATTATTTGAATTAGCTATGTGTAGATGCTTAATGGATTTTTTCAATAAATGTAATATTTTTAATAAACACCAACATGGATACTTAGCAGGAAAATCCACACAAACGGCTAATTTTCAATTTACCAGAGCCATTTTGAAACATCTGCAAAATAATGACTTAGCTTTAGAAATATGCTTAGACTTGTCTAAAGCATATGACTGTATTAATAGAGATTTATTTATTAAAAAATTAGATATATATGGAGTAAGAGGGAATGTAATGAATTATAATTTTTTATTTTGTTACGTTCCAAGCTTGCTGAACTAGAACCAGATCTAGGCCTTTTTTGCGAATTTATATATTCTTCATTAGATACTCCAGTGTTCGCATCGTTAACAAGATTCTCTTCCTGCGTCCTTAGTTGTACAGAAATTCCAGGTGGAGTAAGCATAATTCTTTGTTGTGGTTTAAAAATTGAATTGGGTGATATTTTAGCATCATCGGCAGTAAAACCCTCCACATTCAACACTGTTTGAATGCCCAGGTATTCCATTATTTACCTTGTTATCAATAACACTTTTTTTTGTTTTTATCCGAGTATATTTTTATTTTTGATTTAGTTTTGTTATCAAGATCGACATTTTTATTATCACCACTATTTTTAGATAAATTCAAAGAAAAACTTCGAACTCGAGAAATTTGTCTTTTTTCCTGTTTTTCACTTTCACCATATATATAACAAATTATTGATGTATGGTGAGAAATTTAATTTTTAGGTATATAACTTTTCTCAGAAATAACAAATGTTTTATCAATTTAATATAGTTGTGAAGAATTTAAAACAAAAAAGACAATTATTTTCAGAAAATAAAATATTAGTACACTATTTTAAGCACTAATCGAAAATGCATATTCTTAATTTCAGAGTTACAAAGTGTAAGATGCAAGTGCAATATCTGCCCATAGATTTAAATTAGTGAATCCCTAGTACATTAGATGATGATAAAAAATTTACAGATATTATAATTCTTCAAACAAACCTTAGACACTCCCAGTTACAAAATTTTTTATAGAAAAAATTTAAACCATGTTTAGTAAAGCCACAATGACTTAAAGCATAGTATTGTTTTATGAAGGAAAATGGGGAAGTTTTAACTTTGCCTACCCCATTTCACCAACAACTACTGTAAGAAAACTACTTACTCTGAGTATCACTTATTTCAAACATATTTAATTAGGTATGTATGTCTTCAAAAATTTCTTTTTAACAATTATTTTCAAATTTTAATTAGGTAAACATAACCTAAGTTTTTTTTATCCACGTCACAAATGAAGAGTTGTAGTTTTGTTTATAACTATTCCATACGGTGTGTTATTTTCTGATAGGTTTTTAATACATTATTTTACAAACACATTCATAACCTGGGAGACAAATTATCAATCTGTTCCTGTTTTTTAAGTAAACTTTAAGAAAAAATTGTTACAACCTGATCCAATGTTGCCAATAATTGCGTCATCTTTGGCGCCAATGTTGCCAATCTTGTCGGAAAAAATCCCATTTTAAAATTGTAAATTTCCCAACCACAAACATTTAGCTTATTCGTTATTTTATTGTTAGGATTTCAAGCCAAACGGCTTTGTACTCCCTCTAGGAAATATTGACTCATACCAGGTATACAAAGATAGCAAAAGTATGAAGCTCTGTGGGAACCCTTTCCATGTTATCGGGTCCTAGGTGACGGGGTCTGCTGTATTTCCTACAAACTTTTGGACGGTCCGCGCCGTTGCAAGGAAAACTGCTTTCTGAATTGGTTTATACAGATGCTCACTAAGGCCCAGTCTCTTGATGTTCTGCAGGACGTTCTTTGGTATCACTCCACTTGATGATAAAGTTATGGGAATCGTGTGCGCGCTGTTCATTGCCATTGTTTGCGGATTTGCACCTCCAGATCCCTGTATTTGGCAATCTTCTCATTGTATTTTGGCCTTAGATTGTCGTTATTAGGTATAGCAACGTCAATAAGCTTAGTTCGCTTAGAAGTTTTGTCTGTTAGTATAATGTCTGGTCTGTTATGAGCAACTGTCTGATCCGTCAGAACCGTTAGGTCCCAATATAGTTTAAACTTGTTGTTCTCAAGAATAGGCTCTGGATTCTATCTGTAATAAGGCACTTTTCCTACCTGCAATAGATTTATTTTATCTGCTGACTCTTGGTGGAGTATCTTAGCGGCTGAGTCATGTCTTTCCTTATACTCGATTGGGGTAAACGCTTGGCATCCTCCAGTTATGTGCTGGACTGTTTCTGATATTTGACAACATTATCTATATTAATCGTTTTCTATTGAGGGATCTCTGATGATGAACTTCAGATAGTTTTCGTCAGAATAACCTGGTGTTGGATAGCTAACAAAAATCCCTCCGTTTCCGAAAACATCTATCCTGAAATCAACCAGTAGACGCTGAGTTGTCGACGTTGTCCTGATTGACCTCATTTAGATGCCGTGCATGAAGTGGCTTCCGTAACCAGACTTGTAACTTCTCTTGGTTTGTTTCGTGGTGTTTTGTGTGCGTGTGCGTGGGCGTGTGCGTGTGTGTGTGCGCGTGTGTGTGTGTGTGTGTGTGTGTGTGTGTGTGTGTGTGTGTGTGTGTGTAGCTGCTTACCAATATCCACCAATCGTCTTCCTCCTTGGTGTCTTTGAAGTATTATACGTTCAATAATACTCCGAGGAGGATGTTTGTTTGCTTTTGTTAAGAGTGTTCTTATTTTTCTTTACAGGTTTTCGATGTCGGTCCTGCTCCATTTGATAATTCCAAAAGAATAGCTAAGTGCGGAGTATGCGTACGTGTTGAGCGTCTTGAACAAATTTTTATTATTTAAGTTAGTTCGTAATACCCGCCTTACTATTCTAACAAATTCGGTTGTCAATTCGGCCTTGACAGTGCGATGGTCGATCCTTTTAGTCTGTTTGATATCTTGATATTGGTATATTTCTTCTGCTTCCATTGCAACTATAGTTTCACCGGTCTGCATCTCAAATACTCCCGGTTGAATATTTCCTTTAACAATGTTCAAAATACGGCACTTGTCAAGTCTCAACTGTATTCCGATATCCCTGGAGAACTCCTCCACAGTTTTAAGCATTTGTTTCCAGCTGGTTTCTGGTAACAGAAATGAGTTTAAGATCATCCATTATAGAAGATGATTCAGTCTTGCTACCTCTTCGTTGTTATTTCTAATATTAAAGCCGAATCTGGTGGAGTTTAAACGATGCGATTGAAATATTCCCCTTCGTATTGGAATTGTATTAGTTTCGATGGTATCGTTAGATGGTACGCAATTGTATCCTAATTCTTCAGGTTGATATGATGCGTTCTAAAAAGGAAACAAAATGATTATCGACCCTATACATTCTCAATACAGTTGTGAGCCACTCATGTGGCACACAGTCGAAGGCCTTCTTGTAATCCACATATGCAGCAAAGAGATTTCTTCGGTTGGTTCAGGCTTGGTTACATATGACAGAGTTAACAATCAATTGTTCTTTGCATCCCATTGCTCCCCTGGTACATCCTCTCTGTTGAGTTGCGATGATGTTATTTTGTTCGCAATGTGCATAGATGCGTTGTATCAAGCAGGAGTTGATGACCTTATATAGTGTGGGGAGGCAGGTGATCGGCCGGTACTTAGCTATATCTTGTGTGTTATGTCGGTCCTTTGGTAAGAGATACGTAATACCTTCTGTCAGAAACAATGGCATTTTTGCTGGCTTAAGAAAAACATCATTAATAAAATTAACCATTTGATGATACATACACCAGAGCTTCTTGCGTCAGTAGTTCTAAATTCCGTGGAGACTTAGAGCTTTCCAGTTATGGGATTCCTTGATTATTCCTGCAATTTCCTCGGTGGTAAATGGCTCAAACTGCATCTAGCTGTGGCCTTGGCAGATTTGGTGTTTTTCATTGACCCAGCTTGCTGCGATGTTACAACTGACGGGTGTGGAAAGTTGGCTTCTCCAGAATTTTTCTGCCTGCTCTCTCACTATAAGATATCTATTATCTGCCATGTTAGGTGGAGAGTTTAGCTTACGGTAAAAATAAATTCATTTTACATTTGTGTAATTTGGTATAGGTCATTTTTGACCATGTAAAACCAATTTTGTTTCTTTTTATATGATATGATAGAGGAAATTCTCTCCAGCTAAGTAGTTGACTGGGCAAACTATTTTTGCCAATTTTAATAAATTAAAAAATGCAAAATTTTTTAATTTGAAAATTTCAAACCACATCTAATCAATATCAAGATATAAAATAAATCTTTGAATTTGGCTTTCATTTAAACTACTGTACAAATTGGTGTTAAGTAGTGAACATAACCCGATCCTCTTCATCCCCCCACTCCTCGACCTTGACCTTGACCTTGCCCCACCCCTCTTTGGCCCCGTCCACATGTCCTTGCCATTGACCTTGAAAGTGCACGTGTGCTTTGTCCTTGGCCTTGACCTTGTGTTCAAGGTTGTGTGTGACCTTGACCTTGGTCGAGATGACCTTGACTTTGTTGGAGGCCATCTTGGGTGTATGACCTTCAAGTTTTTGCGTGGTTTGGGGTGACCTTGAATGGTTTTATATAAGGTATGGGGCAGTTTCATTCATCAGTTGTCTCTGACTTGTATAGGTAGTACGTGTGTTAATATTTGACAAATCATGGCATATGTTTGTGAAAATTGCAGTTCTAAGTTTACTAATAGTTATAATATGAGACGTTATAAAAGAGAATCGTGTGCGGCGAGATTTAATGAAGTGCCTGGAGGAAAACGGCTCCGAATTGAAGAGTATACATCGACGATTCCGGTAACTAATTGCGCTACATGTAATGTAGATGTTCCAATAAATCATATGTCAGCGCATAAACGAACACAACAACATAAAAATAATTCATGTTTGTCGGTATGTCATAGTGTGCAACTCGTTGATTGTGCCTTCAAAAGGAGAATTGCAACCTATCGGGTTAGCAGTGACATGGAGCATTTCGATTACGTATTGTTCTTTGCAGACATTAAATCCAAGGTGGGGGAACTTGTTAATAATTTATTACGTGTGCTTTAAAAGTTAACATGACAGCTGTTGGCGAGTACATGCTTCCATCACAAGAAATATTCAGTGAAAAATCCTTCAACACTGCTAATCAAATAATTAGTGTAGAAAGTGATTTGGATGCCGTTTACCATTCTTTCACCGAATTAATAAAAACGCAGGCGACAGAGTTTCAGGAGAAAGATTCAGGTATGGAAAAATCAAAACCCAATATATTAAACTGATTTTTATATATTATTTTTCTTGTTATAGGATGGGCTCTTGTGCGAATTTTAGACTTGGAAGTTAGTATCAACAAGTATATGCCTATGGGTGGCTCATCATACATCAAGTTGCCATGCCTGTAACATCAGCACTGTTTCCTCCAACAGCAGCGCCTTCACAGAAGACATCCTACCCCCATTTTTCTAGAGTGCTAAATTTAACAGGTATGGATTTTCCAGTAAAATTACGTGACATTAAAAAATTTGAGGAAATGAACAACATATCAATTAACGTATACGGTCTGGAATCTAAATATGAAAATAATGAAGTAATACATGAAGTTATTGGTCCACTGAGGTATGCGTCAAAAAAGTTGGATAGATATGTAAATTTATTGTTAATTACAAAAGACTGTAGTAGTAAAGATGGCGGTGAACATTTTTGTGATACGACTTGTTCAAAGAGTAATTATTGTTGGATTCGTGATTTATCACGTTTAGTTTCAAGTCAAATTAGTTTTCAACAACATAAAATATATTTTTGTGATGGTTGTCTCATTTATTTTAATACACCGTCAGCTTTAACTTTACATCAAAGCTACGATTGTAACCACATTTTCACGCAAACACCCTCAGTGGATTTAAAAATCGATAAATTTGGAAAGAGTGTGCCGGAAAATATTTTAAAATTCGAGGGTATAGAAAAGCAAATGCGTGTTCCATTCGTGGTTTATGCAGATTTCGAATCTGTTTTAAAACCCGTTGAAACAGTACAACCAAACCCACAAAATTCTTACACTGTAAAAAGTTTTAAACATGAACCATATTCTTTTGCTTATTTAATTAAATGCTCTTTTGACGACTTACTTTTGAAATTTGAACTATTTCGGGGGAATAATGCAGCTCAAGTCTTTGTGGATCGTATCGAGTGTGATTTAAGGGCTCTATATAACACATATTTAAAAGACATTAAGCCTATGAATCCGTTAACGCCTGAAGAAAAAAGAGTTTAATGATGCTAAAATATGTGGTATATGTGAAGGCCCTTTTGAAGACGGTGAGATTAAAGTACAAGACCACTGTCGCATAACTGGTGCAAAAATATTTGGTGCTGCACATTCCGTTTGTAATTTAAATTATAATTTGCCCTCTTTTATCCCTATCATATTTCATAACTTAAGCGCCATTTATTTATAAAAGAGTTATGTAAATATGGGGAAAAAATTGGTGTTTTGGCTCAAAGTAAGGAAAAGTACATATCATTTACCAAAAGCATTTATGAGCACGATTATTTTGATAGTAAATGTGGAAAAGTCAAGAGGAAATATTAAAAGTTGCGATTCATTGGCAGTTTTAAATTTCTGTCAACGTCTTTGGAAAATTTAGGCAGCGGTTTAAACGACGACGATTTTATTGAAACGCGGAAACATTTTTCAAATATCAACCAATTTAATTTGATGCATCAAAAGGGTGTTTTTCCCTATAGCTTTATTGACTCTATAGAAAAAATGGAAAATATATGTTTTCCAAGTAAAGATGAATTTTATGATAATTTACGGGAAGAACATATTAGCGATGAAAGCTATAGAAGAGCAAAAGAAGTATGGCGCTTGTTTGGGTGTAAAACTTTGGGGGACTATTCGGACGTGTATTTAAAATCAGATGTGTTGCTATTGTGTGATGTTTTTGAGCAATTTCGGAATAATTGTTTAAAATTCGATAAACTGGATCCATCACACTACTATACCCTTCCAAGTTTATCATTTGATTGTATGCTGCGTATGACTAAGGTAGAGTTAGAGCTCTTGACTGATATAGACATGATACATTTTTTTAAGAAAGGTATACGCGGCGGCATAAGCCAGTGTACAGAAAGGAAGCACATCGCTAATAATATTTTTTTACCAGACTATGACCCAACAAAACCTTCTTCATTTATAACATACCTTGATGCTACAAATCTATATGGTCATAGTATATCACAAGCATTACCATATAGTGGTTTTCGATGGTTAAGCGAGCGCGAAATTCTGGATTTAAATATTATGGCTGTTGGTGATGATAGTTTACATGGCTACATTTTGGAAGTGGATATGCATTATCCGACTGAGTTGCATGATGCACATTCTGATCTTCCATTTCTAGTAGAAAATATCATACCGCCAACAGAAAACGCCAAATTGCCGAAATTAATTCCTAATGTACAAGATAAAAAAAAAATACATTGTACACTATAGAACTTTAAAACAAGCCATCGCCAACGGCTTAGTGGTAATGCAAACCCATCGAGTATTACAGTTTAAGCAATCAAAATGGCTAAAATCGTATATTGATTTTAAAACCAATTTACGTAACAAGGCCACCACAAAATTTGCGAAGGACACTTTTAAATTAAAAAATAACGCGATTTTTGGTAAAACTATGGAAAATGTGGAAAATCGAAAGGATATAAAATTAGTAACACATTGGGATAACAGTGTAGGCAGAAATGGAGCTAGAGCACTAATATCCCGCCCCAATTTCAATAGTAGCTCGATATTTACCGAGAACTTTGTTGCTATACATATGAATAAAGTTAAAATATTGTACAATAAACCAATTTATATTGGATTTTCCATATTAGATATATCAAAGACTGTAATATACGATTTTTATTATAATTTTATTAAATCCAAGTTTGGCGATGATGCTTCGTTACTTTACACCGATACTGACTCGCTTATATTAAAAGTGTATACGGAAAACTTTTATCAAACTATATCAGAAAACCCCGAAAAATTTGATACATCAAATTACCCCGAAATTAATAATTTCAACATAATTAAAAGTAATTCTGTAGTTGGTAGAATGAAAGATGAGTTTCCTGGTGATCCGATAATAAGTTTTTATGGTACCGGCGCGAAGGCTTATTATGTAAAGTCCATTAATAACGAATTAAAAAAAAAAACCAAAGGTATCAAAAAATGTGTTATCGAGAAAGACCTTCATCAGGAAGACTACCAAAGAATTGTTGAACGGGGTGGTTTAATATTAAGAAAGATGAAGATATTTAGAAGTGAATTACATAACATTTATACCAACATAATAAATAAAGTAGCATTGTCACATAGCGATGATAAACGTTATGTAATTCCCAATTCAACCAAAACTCTACCTTGGGGGCATGCAGACATAGATTTTTACAAAACAGACCCGGAAGAAAACTTAGCAAATTTAGTCACCGTATTGGAATCATTTCCAAGTCAGGACAGCACGTAATCTGGAAAATCCATATTTCATTATTTGTATTGTTTTTATTATTTCTATTGAACATACAACATTAATATGTAACGGTAGTATTGTATTTTTTTTTTAAATAAAAAACATGTATTCATTACTTGATTGCTTTTTATTGAACCTTTATTTTAAAATTATAAATATAATGAAGTGTCGACAAATAACAAACTGTAAAAGTTATTGTTGAAAAATTTGTCTAACAGTAAATTAAACGCACAGGTCTACGAGCAAATGTTTAATGTGAAACAGTTTTGTTGACAAGATCCTCCATAGTCTTTTTAATTTTCAACATTCTAGAGTTAAGTTCATCATGCAGTTCGTCTTGCCTAAGTTCATATATTGCAATAACAGTATCATCAATGTATCCTCTAAGTTCTTGACCGGTTTCAATTAATTTCTTGCGTACGTAACCTTCAAGTTGGTTTCTGAATATATCTTTAATAACAATTGTTGAGTCATGTAAAGCTTTCTGCGTATCTTGCACACACTGAGCAAGGTTATTATCAACATAATTTCGTGTGGTCGCATCGTCTCCTTCAAGAGGTTCTGCTAAATAGCACAATCTTTTGCTTCCCATGTCGTAATCTCCATTAGGTGTAAGTTTAAAACCTATTCCTGAAGGACCTCGCATAAAATCCTTAAATTTTCTTTTGCGACCGAACTTATCAATAGTGTTTACTTCTGACATTGTTATGTGAGACTGATTTGAAACCATTAGATTTCACCCTAATATATGGTTCTATTTCATTAATAAACGGACTCTGCAGAAAAATATGGATTGCAAAACGTATTTTAGGTGATGTTTAATAAATACACTTACAGATTCATTTTACTATTGTTTTATTGAAAAAAAAAATAATTAAAATATAAGAAAAGATTGACTTTACTTTTTATTATTAAAAAAATAAAAAAATATAACAAACAAAAAAATTAAAAAATAAAGAAATAAAATACATGTTAATTTCTTCTGTACAGGTAAGCTTCTTCTATGACCCAATTTCTTCTCTGGATGGCACGTTCATTAATGTTCTTGAACTGGTAGTAAACTAGTCCACAAAAGCCGCATTGTACAAATTTAACCCTGAAAAGGTCAATGTAGTTGAAGTCGTACGTAAGATCATTCCGCCAGCAGATACCTAGTATTTTACAATGATGACAAGTTAAATAAAAAGCTTTTGGTATATGACTGTATGTTTTGGCTGCTTCACTAGGTTGTTCATCAGTTGGCAACATGATGTTTGAATATGTTGTACTTTTCAATCGCTGTACTCTATTTATGTATTACTTTTTAAAATAATCTTGACAGGACCAAAAAAAAATCCTTGAAAATTACAACCTCGAAAACGACCCTGGCATTGACGGGTACTTTGACCTTGGCCTTGGCCTTGCATCTGACAAGTTTAGTACTATATTTATATGTTTCTTTAAAATAACTTTGACAGGGACAAAAAATCCATGAAAATTACCTTGGTGTTGCCGGTTTCGTCGGACTTGGCCTTGGCCTTGCATCTGACAAGTTTAAATATTATACTTAATGCATCGAACAAAAGGAATGAAGGTGGTGTAGTGGGGGAAATGGGCATAAAAGCAGACTTGCTGGCTCGAGCTCTTCACAGTTCGTCAGAACACCAAACAGTGCAGTAGTAAGTTAAAGTTATAGTGAGAGTTGTAGTATCGAAGATGTCATCAAGTGTAAGGTCTCTTTTGGATGCTCTTGACGTGAGCTGCGGATCCCAACAAGGCATGTTGGAAAACATCAGTGGCTTGGAAGTGTTGAGTCCGGGGGTATTCGAAAATTGGAACGGCAGGGAGCAAGAGGATGCCGAAGACAAAGCCCTGAATGATGGTCGAGACGAAGAGTTGGTGCAGTCGGCTGCGCAATTCCTTGAATGTTGGACAGAGGAGAAGGAGCCGAAGATTAACGTAATTAGTGATGTGGTTGTGCGAAAAGCATCGCGGCCTAACAGGGCATCTTCTCCGAAAGCTTCCAAGTTAAAGAAGCTTTTGACTATGCGGAAGTCGGAAATCGTCGATAAAAGAACCTTTTATTCGGCGATTAAAGGTGTGGGGCAAGGAAAGAAGAAGTTTAACTTTAAGCGTCCCTCCACCCCTGTTCCATTACCCGACTTCCTGAAAACAGCACCGCAAAAGCCGTTGTCCGTAGAAGTGGAAATGATCGAATGCCCCGATGGACCAACACCACCAACGCCACCAACACCGGCCAGTGTAGAGCAGGAAGTAGTGTCGGAGGTAAAGTCTTCCCCAGCGCCACTGTCGCCGATATTGGAATGCCAGAAACCTATGAAGAAGCGGTTTAAGCGGTGTTTTAAAGGCGATGAAGTTTCCGCTGCTTCGTCGTCATCGTCGTCGTCGTCGTCTTCACCAAACGAAACCGCTTCTTCTTCTTTAATATGTTCCGAGACATCTCAACCGGAGTGGGTTGAAGACTTCACCAACTCGTAGAAGAGTAAACTATCGGACATTTATCGAATGAAAAAAAAACTTAGTGAAAAAAGTGAGTGCGCGTGAGAGTGACATTTTAGAATTGGAAAGACAATTAAGAGTTAAAAAAGATGGAATGTGTGCGATATAAAAGACAATTAGAGGACTTTAATAGATTTTGTAGTAGGTGTTAGGTAGTTGTAGGTATTAGCTTTTAATTTATAGTATTAAGTTTGTAAATATATATATTTTGTAGTTAATAAAAAAAAGTCTTTGATCAGATTTTTATATTTTACAAAGAGAATACAAATGACTTGAAAATATATTTTTTGTGTGTTATTTCATATAGGACCTTTCCCACATAATATTAGGTAATAAAAAAGAGTGAATAATCCACTAAAACTACGCAATAGCAATAGTTGTAAATATTTTTTTGATAATATTTACAAGTATGCTAAACATGGTTCGGTTTAAGAAGGTTCTGTCGCCAGAACTTCTAATACTTCGCATCTCAATATTGTATGTTTTTATGAAAAAAAAAACATAAAATATTGGTTACAAAGTATTATAACCAACTAAAACTACGGTCAAAGTATTTTTTGGTCCTGAAAAGGACCGTTTTGTTGCAAAAACATGCGACTCTTTATTGTGTTGTAGAGTCGCACGGCCCGTCATCATCAACCGTGGTGGTGGTGGTGCTGCCCTCCGTGTATTCGACTATGAACCGCCAGAGTTCTTCCCACCTGGGATCGTCCAACTCCCATTCAAGACAATCGTTCGTGGTAGAATCTACCACAAGGCATTGGATGGGTTGTTGTTCACTATCAGACATGTTGAACTGAAATGATTGTAATAAGTATTGGTGGTCTTATATATAGAGACAAATTAGTGGTGGGGGTGAAAACAAATGTCGTGTTACGTATTGAGATCAAAGTTGTTTGTGGTCTCAAATACGAACGAACGATTTTGCTGGGTTCCACCAGCACCTAAACTTTTAATACTTTGTATCTAATATTGTATATTCTATATATACAATATTAGTAACAAAGTACTAATATGACCTAAAACTACGATCAAAGTATTTTGTGGTTCTGAAAAGGACCGTTGTTGTGTGCTCTTAAAAAGGGCCAGGGAGAGCGTCGGGCTTCTGGTGCCCCATCCTCGCTGGTCGACCACCAACTTGACGAATCGCAGGGGCCCTGCGGATCGTCGGGTGTCAGTGATGCTGGAATTTCCAGCACCGCATCTTCCGTCGAGTCCGGCTCTGGCTATGGCGACGGAGTGTCGAATCTTTGTAAGACCCAATCGCCCGCATCGTTTAATTCCACGAGACCCGGATCGTGGTCATACAGCAGCGGAATCGGCTCATCCAAGTCGTCCCAACGTAGGACGTCAATTTCGAAGTCCACCTCATCGTCGTCGAAGTCCTGCAGGTCTCCAACGTTGCCGGCGACGGTGTCATCGCTAAAGATGGATGAGCCTCTGCTGGCGGGTCTTTCTTCCTCCATGTTCATCGTATGAGAGTTGATGTATATATGACTGTGTAACTGGCCCAGTCTCATATATATATATATATATATATATATATATATATATATATATATATATATATATATATATATATATATATATAGAACTACCCCCACCCCACCAACGGATTCTAAATGTTGTGTATTGGTGAGAGCTTATAGAATTATTGATTTTTTCAAAAACTTTAAATAAGGAATTAGATTTGTTTTTTTTTGTTTAGACAATAAGACTAATTCTTAACATTTTGTGAAGAATACATTACAAAAAAAAAATTAATAGAAACCTCGCCCCATAAGTGACGATTACTAAACTACGATCAAAATATAATGTGGTCCTGAAAAGGACCGTTTTTGTGGCCCTAAAAGGGCCTGGGGGAGGATCGGGTGCCTACCGTGGAGTAATACCCAACGATATTAACACCGACCTAGGTGCAGCCCTTGGTCTTCTCATTGGCTGCACCACGAGCTCGGGCTGCCAAAGCCGTACTGGCGGTGTCGCTGTCGCTGGTGGTGTCGGTGTTGCGGGTGGTACCGAAGGTGCTGCTCCTGGTGCGGTACCCCCGCACTCCTCACACGTGCATAACTTGCCGGGCACGAATGGCCTGACAATGCCAATAATCTTCTTCGGTGTATCTTCCATCTTGACGGTCGAATGTGTAATGATAAAATAATTCTAATACCGGCCTCTATTACATTCAAAAAGTTGGAGAGGGTAAGGTGGTGTGCATATATGCAGTATAATATGTTTGAGAATAATATGATTTTATAACTCACCGTATCTCTGTTATAGACACAAACTAACCCCCTCCACTGCGCAGCGCGTTAGCGCGAGAGCAGCACACTAAAAAAAAAAGAAACCCTAAGAACCTCCCCTACAACTTCCACATACTCCCGTTCCGCGCTCCAGCTTCCTAACTCGAGAATTTCAATTTTTTGGTCTAAATTTTTTTCATTTTAAAAATTTTTCAAATTTTTTTTTCAGCATTGTATTCTCCTCAAAATTCTAGGTAATTAAAGTGCTTTTATTTTTTCTCTATCTTGAACGGTTCCCGAGATACAGCGCTTTAAAAAATCCCAATTACTAACTTACTATAACCCTTTTCTTCAAATTTCATCTTTCCGAATTTTGAAAAATACTACCATATATAGAAAAAAATTCTCTTTCTAATTTTCTAATATTATTTTGCTCTAAAACTTCAACTTTGGCGCGCATTCACCATTTTTTTTTATAGTACTCGATTTCCTCTATAATTTTTTCCTATAACTTTTTTCCCTATTCCTAACCGTTACTTTCCTACAAATTTTCTAAATCACTGTTTTCATATTTTGCCTTAAAATTTTTTTCTTGTGTTATCTAAGCTCTTTTTTCCACTTAATAAACCACCATTATCTAAACTCCCGTACTCCTTTCTTAAAGAGCGGGCTTTTCCGTCAGCTTTTTTTTTTTGTTCTACTTCACTCATTCCAAATTTATTGATTCAAGTACCTTATTTTAACATTATTTTGTGTTACATATAATAGATACATTAAAATATAGATTTATTGGCACCGAACAGTTTAATACATTATAACTAAAAAATGAGTCGTGAATAACTAATGCGTACACTTTAATGTCTTTGGGGAATTTATTCTTTCTCGTTTGGAACTCCAATTTCACATCCACTATCGATGAGTTAATCGCCTCTGGTTGATGACTGCAACTGATAAAAAAAACGGGGTTTTTCATATATTCCGCGAACGTTATCATCGGATCGTTTATTTCGCGCCCGTAGTAGCTGCTTTGGAAGTTTTCGTGATTGTAATAGGCTGCTGCGTACAATTTCTTGGCGAAATCTAAATTCCATCTTTCGTAGGGATAAACGGTTGAATTCAGATACAGTCTAATGTCGCATACGTCGGCGTGGGTAAACTGGGTTGCGTTTTTTTCTTTCTTGTCGCAATTATTGCTGTCTTGAAACCCGACGATTATATAGCGCGGTCTTTCCGGACTTGTACTCGTTCTCAAGGCCCACACGTCGGAAGATGTTTGCCTTAAAGCTGGTAATTCGTACAGATCCCATTTACGATATGCCATTTGAATACTGGCATTGTTTCCACCTTTATTAATGCGAGACAGTATTTTCAATTTTTGCTTGTCGTCTGGAATGATGTGACGAATTTTCCATTCGATTTTGTCGATACTAATTTCTGCCTCTACTTCGCCGACGTAGCAATTGGTAAAAGTGCGAGCTATAATTATAATAAGCTCTTGTTTTACGTTGAAAACACCTTTTGCATAATCTTCGGCGAATCCCATAAGATATTTTAAGGGTAATTTCCCGGAGAATACGTTACTTGCCGTGTCTACGATATCTTGGTTTGCTTCGTCGAGACCCCATCCGCACGTCATGAGAGATCTTTGTTGCAAACTTCCGAATGAAACCATGGTTTTCAATGTCGTCGTAACTCCAGGTTTACGAACCACGGCGACCTGCTCACCTCCCATCTCGTAGCGAATTTCATCGAACAAAAATGCGAGGGCATTATTTGATAAAAAACATCTTTTCATTGCGTCTATGGGTTTAAATTTTCCTTCGATATATATGTAACTTTCGGCGATATCCAGAATAATATCTTGAAAATTAATGGGGATACGGACTTCATCCGAATTGTTGAATAATGGAGATCCGTATGGTTTATATGTATGCTCTTCTAGACTAATAATGGAATTGTCCAAGATGGGTTCGGAGAAAACCTCTATTTTATCGCTGGTGGTGGAAATCATTTTCGCACTTTAAGACCGATTGATTTTAAAAATTTATAGTCTTCGGCAGATAACTGTTGAGATGTTTGTGATCTAACGTCTGGACGACGACTAACCTTGACGTTAACTCTTCTTTTACTTTTATTATGTTTCGGCGGTTCCCCCATCTTAGTTGACAGCATACACAATTGACGATTGAAGCAAAAACCAATTTCTATGAAAGTTTCTTCAGTTCCAATTTCACGATTATTTTCTCGCCTTGAAAATTGATTAGATCACCGCTATCGTCCAAGATGCGAAGAGTAATGTTGTCGATAAACTGACGTCCTCGCCTCTCCCCGGAAATCTATAGTATATTGGGATTTCAGTTCACATTTCAGCGTATTATTATTAGCGACCAAGTAAAAGATTCCATCGTCCTTTTCTTCAGTTGAAATCCTCAAAGCCTCCGACATAGCTTTACCTATCTCATCTATTTCATAGGCCCCAGGTGGAATCTGCAATTGTATCGACTCGGTGGTGTAACCCTCCTTCATGTAGGCAAACTTATTGTTGCTTTCATCCACATTAAAAATTGAATTGTATGTGTAAAATCCCAGCAATGCAAGACCATATTTGTTTTCTTTATGTAGGATAAAAATCGGCGCTTAAGACGCTCGAGTGTCCTGTTAGTGTGAACGTATAAGACATGACTAACCATTAAAACTTCACACATCTCGGTTTTATTCTTAGCGGCAACATTTAAAAAGATTCATCTTCACACCTTTTTTCACTGCATTAGATAGTGATGTTTTTATGCTATTTTCTGCTTTTATGCGCACATCGCTGATTTTGCAATAACAACAAAATATTTTTCTAGCCGTAAGATCCTCATCAGCCATAACCTCGTTTAAGTTGCTGCTGAAATAATCTTTGCAACCGCACTGATATTTTAATATATCGATATCGCTTTTGAGGTGCTCGAGCAACTTATCCCAAACGAATGGAATTTCATTTGGGGCTAATGCAATCATTACTTCCTTGGGCATGTTTTCTAGCTGTTTCACGGTCATTTTCCCTAATCCACCGGCTAGATGAAATGCTTTCAGTGATTGCAACATTTTAGTATAGTTATTGCGATCCATTTGCGGTGTTAATGGTGACGATGATGATGATGACATCTTTTACGCTGATGATTCGACAAGAAACTTTAAGCACAAATGTCCACACCAGACTGTTCCAAAATCCTGTTGACGATCGTATGTATAGTAAATAATTTTTTATGTTTCCGATCCCGTTTGTAGATATCGTACCAATTCGATCGGTGGGGGTAAATCGCCGAAGCTGTCATAATATGTTACTTTATAATTATTTTTGCTATAAGCTACCCAATGAGTCCCTGCACCACGCGTACTATCCAAATTCACTATTGCTGCTTCGTAACGTCGAGGACCTTGTCTAGGTAATGAATCCCTCATATAAATGCCTCGAAAGTGTCCTATTCTTTTCTTTTTGGCATATTTTTCAATATCGATGTTAGATAGTGGTCTTGGAGGTAGGGATTCATTTAGTTTTTTGATCTACGATTTAAAAATAATCCCATACCTTTACGATATGACTTTAGAAACAAACCATTTCCTTTCGATTTTAAATACAGGCCGGCACCGGTTTTATCTTCGCTGCTTTTTTTTACAGCTTTTATGGCGCAATTCCCGCTGCTCCACCGGCTAATGAACCCAAAGCTGATAACCCGGCAAAAATTGGTATTAATGGTAATATTCCACCAGTTTTAGGAATCGGTATTATTCTCGGTGTACGAACCTTCCTTTTGCCACCTGCCGCTTTTACCGATCTACGTGCTGCCGACAGAGCTATTTTAGATGCATTCATGACATTTTTTTCCAACACATTTTTCCTTCCGGCTTTTATGAATTCCTTTCGAACTGCTTGTCGAATAGCTGTTCCGAAACTGACTTTCCGAACATGTCGATTTTTATTAACACCTTTCATTTTTGTACGACGTGTGCCTTTACTAGATGTTTTTTTTTGTTGATAATGATGATGGTACACCCATACCAAAACGTTGTTTTCCTTTCATAATGTTTGTAACTAATCAAGCTGCTGTTTTTTCACCTAAACTGGAATCTTTCGATTTTACTCTATTCAAAGCACTTTGTTCGAGCTCATAATCCGCTCGATGTCTCGCACTTATGTTGTCTTTATTATGTAAATAGGCTAAATCGTGTTTTTTGCATGCGGCATCCAAAGGATTAATGCCTGGATCACCTCTTGTTACACGTTTTATTACTTTTGTTCCGGGTCTGCAATATTGATAACCGGGAATGTGTACCTCGAATGGTAATTTATTTATTAACGAATTCACAATACCGTGTCCAGTTTTATTGGAAACGTGAGACCGTCCACTTCGTTTGACGCTCGGCATCTGAATGACAGTTTTTGTAAAAATTTGCCTATAAAATATCAAATTTTCCTAAGATGCGCGTTATCGATCTTAAACAAAAACTTCCTATTAACAATCTCGATGAAAAAGTCGGACTTGGATTTGAAAAGAAGGTAATGAAGAGACACGGTCCTCTACTTCCTTCCTCTATTCGCGGCCTGTTAATTGGCCCATCCAGTTGTGGAAAAACTAATGTCATGATTTCGCTGCTTACACACCCCCTTGGGCTACGTTTCGAAAATGTCTATATTTACTCGAAATCTCTGTATCAACCGAAATATGAGTATTTAAGGAAAATTTTAGCACCCATCAAAGGTTTAGGCTACTATGCCTTTAGTGATTTCAAATATTGTGGAACCGTCCGATGCAAAACCAAACTCTATATTTATCTTTGATGATGTTATATGTGAAAAACAAGATGTTATAAAATCGTACTTTAGCATGGGACGTCATAAAAATATCGACTCCTTTTACCTAGCGCAAACATATTCGCGAGTGCTTAAACAGCTTGTGCGAGACAACGCCAATTTTATTATTATGTTTAAACAAGATGAGTTGAATATGAAACACATATTTTCCGACCACGTTTCACCGGATCTAACTTTTACTCAATTTCAAGAAATGTGCTCAAAATGTTGGGATAATAGGTTTGGATTTTTAGTAATTGATAAAGACAGTGATGTGAAATCGGGAAGATACCGCAAAGGATTTGATAGCTATATATTACTGTAATAATAAGAGAAAACACTCATTTGATTGTTGAAACGTCCTTTGTTAACATCATGAATAACGCGATCGACTTAAAACGTAAACTAGTGGAAGCTACCAATGCCGTCAGAAAAAAATTTAAACAAATTAAAGCGGCTAAAGAATTTAATGTTGTGAAATTGGAAAAGTTTTATGAACCCATTTCTAAGCCGTTGACAACTATATCTGATGTGTTCAAGCAACGTCAGCAGCAGCAACAACAACAACAACAACAGCAACAACATTATCCAGCTACAAAGTCTCATAGTCCCAGTACATCAGTGCAGTCGACTCAAATATCAGGATTTCCCCAACATATACATTCCTTTCAAACCTCCACACCTATTCAGCAGCAGCAGCATTTCAAAAGAAGATATTAGCTAATCGGTGTTTGATACACCCTCGACATCAACTAATACATCTCTCGCATCCGCTCACACCACAACTTCCGATACTTTAAACGCACACCTGAAAGGATTACGTTCGAAACCATCTCTATACGATACTGTATATGGTGTACGTTTTGGTTCAAAAACAGATTATAACAAAAATTTTATTGGTAATTTAGAGGTGCGTTTTCGAAATGGAAATATTGTCTTATACAGAAAAGGGAAAAATATTGCAGAATATGGTGGATCACCGGCACTTTATGATTTGTTATTTCTTAAAACACCCCCAAGTGTAGGCAAGGAACAACAACAATTAAGTGATAATGTACTTTCAACGTACAAGGAAATTTTGGAATCAACGAGTGCTGTCTACAACAATTTTAAAAAAAGTGATGGTTTACGGGAGACCAGATGGAACAAATATTTACGAATTATTAAACCTCTGATAATGGGCACAAAATTAGGCGGTACTATTACAAGAAAAAATTTCTCTGAAAAACTACAGTTACCCACAAAAAAGAAATTATCTTCGAAAAAATTTCAATATGTCTACTGGAACAAAGCTAAAGAGTTGGTGGATCGTTTACGTTTGTTGTGGAGTTCCAAAATGGCCGGTCACACTGGACACGAAAATGAAATTATGTCAATCATAGAGGAATTACGAGAAGAAGATATAATATATTAAGCTCAATATTTAATGATATTATTCAGTTTTTCCTTCGATCTGAAACCTTTTATATTACTAATAATATGGAGCCCAGTCTAGAAAAAATCAAAATTGTTAATGAACTACATAGAACGGCTAGAAAAAATTTTGTAAGACGGCGCACGATAATAAAAGGATACAGAGATTTGTGGCAAATTGATTTGGCTGAAATGCAACAGTATGCTGATGAAAACAATGGTTATCGTTATATTTTGGTGTGTATAAATTGTTACTCTAAATTTGTCTATACCAAAGCCATAAAAAACAAGACTGGTATGGAAGTTACTAATGCAATGAAAAGCATCATTGAAGAGGTATCATATACACCAACAAATCTGCAAAGTGATCAAGGAAAGGAGTTCTATAATACAAACTTTCAAGCCCTGATGAAAAAATATAATATAAATCATTATTCCACTTACAGCACAAAGAAAGCTGCAAATGTTGAGCGAGTCATAAGGACTTTAAAAAATAATTTATATAAACAATTCTCGACAAGAGGATCTTACAAATAGATACATATATTATCGGCAGTAACAAAAACCTATAACCATTCGAATCATCGCACCATTGGAATGAAGCCTGCAGAGGTGCAAGAAAAAACACAAATTAAAGCATACGATTATTTAAAAATTGTACTTGAAAAATTGTACGTATTAGCAAGTACAAAAGCTTATTCGAGAAAGGATATACGCCCACTTGGTCAACCGAATTGTTTAAAGTTGTAAAAGTTAACGTTACAAATCCACCTACTTACTTGTTGAAATCGTTAGAAGGTCAGCCTATAAGAGAGTGTTTTTACGAATCAGAACTACAAAAAACAAGCAGTCCTGGCGTTTATCTAGTAGAAAAGGTCCTTAGACAATGCAAGAAAAATCACATCGATCAATTATTTGTCAAATGGCTTGGATTTCCCAACCACTTCAACTCTTGGATAGATAAAGCTAATATTGTTTAAATAACATATTGTATGACTATAATTTTAATTTAAAATGTAAAATAAATAAACAATATATTGTAAAATAAAGTTTTTTATTTCAATCTTCATCATTAAAAACAATGACAATAAAACATCATACACATAAATAACATTTCAATATTCTTGGAGGAAAGGTCCAATTCACCGACGACTACGACGTTATCTTCAAGGCTATGCCACTCGGAGTGCGTTCTCCTATTCTTTAACCTGCTTTCCCTTTTTTTTTAGATTTTTTTTTGAAGTCGAGCCGTAATGAGTCATTTAAAGGCTGATGATAGAGTATTTTCTGAATAACTTCAATTTTTGTTTTAAGCTCACTATTATTTTGGTATATCATGGGGAGGACATCCTTGTTAAATATGTCACATATTACAACTGCAACATTGTAAAACTTTCTATTAACAAAGTGTTTTGTCACAGCATCGTCATCATCTTTAGGTTCGCCTAAGTTGGTTATGATTTTTCCACCCATATCATACTGCCCATCCGCTGTAAGTTTAAAACCAATCCCTTGTGGCCCAGGTAATATATGATATTTTTCATTACATTTCTGACGACCAAATTTATCAATTGTGTTGTTTCCTCGACGCATTTTCAATCTTTACTAAACTATTTTATTTTTATTTGCCCTACTTATATTAAATATTTCAGCTGAGAAAAAGAAACACTGACTATGATCTACTGGGTTGGTATGTTTATAAAAGAAATAAAACAAAACTGTGATTGTAACAGATATTTATTTACAGTTATTTAATTGCACAAATACAAAAGTTATAAAAAATTAATTTTCCATGTCTTCGTTTTCGTTGCTCAAAATTCTATCCCATCCGACACTATTTCGATCGTCAATGTCTTGGGCTGTTGCTGTTGCAGGAACCAATTCATATTTTGTAGCAAGCTCACCAGGTAAATGTGGAATATTGACGAGGTATTTTTTAAATTCTTCTTCAACTATTTCAGCACAAAATGTATCCATGTCCATGGAACCATATAAAAATTTGTCGCACAAGTGTGCCCCAGCCATAAAATTGATTGCATCCCTGATCTCGTTCTTATATTGATCTTTGGTTGCATCAATATGCGGCCAATCATTTACGCTATCTAACATATCGTGAGCCAAATTTCTTAATTCTCTTCCCAACCAAAATATATATCTATCTAAGTATTCTGACATGTGCAACTATATTTTAAATTTAATTACATCCTTTTTTTCAAACAATTTACATACAATTTACTCCAATGAGCCAAAACGTAATAATGTTCGAGTATTGTTTCCAAAAACTCTAGTGCCCTGCCTCAAATAAGTTAGAGTGTATTTACCTTTAGTTTTACTCATAATATCTACAATATCATCAGGTAGTGTTTCGGCCACACGTTTTGGCAAAAAAGTCTCGAATGTGCTATTATCACCGTCATCGTGTAAAGCCACTAGAAGAGTTTTACCAAATCGTGTAGTCATTGAAACCATCTTTACAATTTTATACACTTTGCCTACAATTATTTCGGTAACCTTTTTTCTCTCTAAAGCCTCGAAATCTTTGCTGAACATTTCATTAATTTCATCTAGAGTTTCTTTTGCAATACTCATTATTGAAAAAATGGTATATAAATCCAAAAATTACCGTGAATATAAAAGCACTTTCAGAACACTACACGAACACAATATTTGATGTTTATGCCACTTATATCTGCGACTGTTTGAAGTCACTTCTTTTTCCACTAACCTTTATAGCGAGTTTTCAAGGCCGAATTGTAACAATGGTGGGGGTAGCTTAACGGTAGAAATAGTGGGAGGAGTATTCAAGGTCAAATGACATCACACATTTAAATTGGTATAAGGATAACTTCAAGGACAAAATATAATGAAACAAATAACTACATTTTATATACTTTATTGATTGACTTTTTTCTGCAGTTCTTCTATACGTGTAACATTATCACCTAAACCTAAATTTCTTAATTTGTTCAATAATATTTGTTCGTTTTTATTTCTTAGAAAATTCTTACAAACTATACTCGCTAAAATACACACTTCAGCATGGTCCATATACTTAAAAAATACACTAAAATCCTGAGCCTCCGAATCTTGCATTTCAAATGCATAAAATTCCGAACAGGCTGCAGAAATTAGAAATTCTTCGTACATTTCTCGCACTAAACTTTCCATATTAACTACTACTACTACGTCCTACACTCTAATTTCACTTAACACAACCGGATCTGCAATGAAACTAATCAGTTTTTCCAAACAGTCACTAAACCCCAACTTTTTTATTTCACGAACAAAGTCTTGTAAATTTATTGTTTTGCTGCAATATTTACGACATGCATTCGCAGCCTTTTCATATTCAAAAGCCAAATCACAATAGCGCGACGTCCATTCTGCTCGACTTTTCATTGCATCATTGAAATAATTACCAGCCGTTTCAGTGAACTCATCGCCCAATTTTTTTACTATCTCTTGCAAAGCACTATTCATATTACTCGCTGATTTTTACATTCACGACACTTTTTTATTGCTGGTGGTGGCCTATCTATATAATGATGATATATTTGTTCATAGTGAATGTAACAGGGTAAGCTTAACTGTAGTTCCTTGTCACACCGATATGTCGCTGGCAGCTTATCCCAAATTTGCCTTAAACTCAGCGTATCAACGTAAGTTTTTAAATATTCGAGAGGAAAAAATGCTAGATTCTTCTCTTCAAAATCACACAAACTTTTTAAATTACTCTGATATAAACCAATTACTCTGCCGACTTGCTCTATAATTTTTTCTTTAGATAGTTCCGTATCTGACATTTCACACTGAATGAATGCAAATAGACTCACACAATTTATAGAACAATTTGCAAGGTCAAAATCATTTCAAGATCATCCCACACTATTACAATGCACAAATAACTACTTCAAGGTCACACGCCCAAGACGATCTCCAACAAAGTCAAGGTCACATCGAACAAGGTCAAGGACACACACACAACCTTGAACACAAGGTCAAGGCCAAGGACAAAGCACACGTGCACTTTCAAGGTCAACGACAAGGGCATGTGGGCGGGGCCAAAGAGGGGCGGGACAAGGTCAAGGTCGAGGAGTGGGGGATGATGGGGATCGGGTTATGTTCACTACTGTGTTACTTATTTAAGATATTATTTTATTTCTATAGACAAAAATAACACACTAAACCAAATTTTTCGATGTTTATTTGTCGCGTGACAGGCGCGCAATATCGGACGCAACACAATAAATACTTTCTATTGGGCTGAAAAACTTACATTTTCAACGCAGTCTTCATTTCCGGGTATATAACAGCATTGCTACTAATAAAGAAAACACATACTTTTGCAGTTCTTATAACGCGAACTTGACATATTAAACTTGACTGCTCGTGTAAATCATTTTTGATCCCACTTAGGAGGTCCCATCCTCGAACTGGGGAACGTGAACAAAGTTCTTCAGCAAAAAAAAACTTATTTATGGTACATTTGATCTTCAATCTTTACAAAAAAAATTAAAAGTTGAATGTGATATCTGCCAGTATCGTGAATGGACATCTTCTCTCTGGCCTTTGGATTCGGTCTTACACAGTTCCTTTATCATTGGTCAAGTTTCAGGTTTTCTTTCAAACTTAGTTATCAGGACTGGAAGTTTTGCAGTATGAGGCTGGATATTTGGTGAATTCATACAATAATTGATTGGATGGTTTATGTAGTGGATTGATAAGACGATGGCTTTTAGTCATACTACGTAGAGCTGTGATTTCCACCGTTTCAAGGTTTATTATTGCTGGCTTTCTGCAATCACTGTATACATGGGGTATATATTCCAACTGACGTCAGCATATTGCTTTGTATATATGAGTTGTTGTTTTTCTTCATATCCCTTTTTCTTTATATATTAGATTTTCAAAGTATTTGGCTCTTTGTTTACATTTTTGTTTAACAGTTCTAGAGTGCCAATTTAAGATAATTGTGTGGTCTATACTTATACCTAAATATTTGACTCATGGCTTAGTCTATATTTCTTGATTATTAAGCAGGATAACATAAATTTAATCCAGGGAAAGTACAAATAATTTAATGACAATCAATAACTTCACAACAATAATATTTTTTTTTACTTTTGACGGTTAATTTGAGGTACCAAAACTACTTTTTGCCTAAAATGGCGACAAAGCATACGGATATTTTTGGTTTGACGACTCAATTCAATCCGTCATCCACTTTATTTTTTAAAATCCGTGGATTTTAGCACGTTCATATCTGACAACATTGCTTATTTAAGAATACGGCTTTTACTGTCAAAGTATGAAGTGAAAGTTCACACCACTTTTCACTTCACGCTTTCAAGGATACGGACACTCTGGTCGTCATTACGTGCAAATATTTATATGGCTGCATTGAATCAAAGAATATAATTGCTTAGCATTAGCTATAATAATCTTTGATTGAATTCTTTGCTAGTTGCTTATATTGCCGTGAATGTGTCGTGTATAAATGTCAATTCTATTATTCCAAATAATAAGTGTAGGCAATAACTATCTCTTTCTACAGTATATCTAAAACAATCAATCGCTCTTCCTTAGGTAACAGGTTAATTGAGAATATTGAATAACCGGGAAAATAAAGTTTCTGTAAATATTTTAATTTCTTAGTTATAAGTTTCCTCAAAATTAAAATTTTTCTGTTCAAAGCAATTCCTTTAAAGCTAATTTTTCGAACTTCTTCGGAAGACCATAAATAAGTTGCAATTTTATTATTTTTGGATAACAAGCAATGAATGTCAGTTCTTGAGAATAATGCTTTTACTATTATTATGATAGTTTATATATTTTATTTTTTCAATAAAACTGTTATTTAGCCAAATAGCTATAATGTGAAATATGTTTAAAAAATTAATCGAGACTTTTATTTTTTAAAAATCTGCTTTGAAAAAGTTCTTAGAAATCGGTAGGTATCTTTGTAAATAACAATAGTAAAATCTAGCGTCCCTCTTTGGACGTAGAGTGTATTATATGAAGTTAATAAAACAACATTAAGGCATTTATTTTTAAACATGTTATATCGTGAATTAACAACCATGTATAGTGTTTGATGTAAGGTTTCGAAATGTCCATATAATCTATTGCAAAGTAATAGAGTTGGATCATTTAAATTATTTTCTCCTCAATACTTTTGGGGCACTGATACGTTAAGTATTTATATACAGTGTCGGAAATTATGCGGCATGGCTGGTTATGAATTCGAGGTTATTCCTTTAGCAGGGATGCTATGTCGGAATAAATGATGGGATATGGTTTGTGATGATTTTGATGTATGATATGGTGTTGTTTGATATGGTATGGTTGGTTGAGTAGCCTGTTCCAAACTTGGAACGTCATGTCGGCATCTGGGGTTGATTGAGTTGTCGATGTATGATTTTTGAGAGGTATATAGTTCATAGAGCTCGTCTTGGTTCCCGATTACTCTTATGCTTGTCAATGGATGCTCTTCGTATGACGGGGCTTCGTCATACGTCGCATATTTTTGTTGGGGTTGATCAGGGTGAACTTCAGCCAACGCCTCTAAACTTGAATCGATATGGTGCTGTCCAATGCTGTGTGATATATATATATATATATATATATATATATATATATATATATATATATATATATATATAATATATGTTTGTCCTGTAGAACGCCATGGATACTCTATTTCCGAAGTTCGTGTTATGAATGAAGCGAAACTGTTAGAAATTTCCTCGTTGACGAACGCATGATTATCACCCGACGCGCCGCTGATCTCGGCTTCGGATATTATCCTATAGTCTGAGCAGGTTGATGCTGGAACGGGGGTTGAATGGGGTTATTATGATTAAATAATGTTTGAGATTCGCTGTTTGGGTTGATAAGAAAGGTAGGGCACCGCGCAGGCGGTGTCGGAGAGGACCCACCATAACCTCCCGACCCAGGATGCATTCCACTAGGCGCTCACAACGCTCAAAATATTCCTTCAGTTGTTCCACATAACGACTACGGTCGTCGCGGTCGCGGCGAAAACGTCATTAATGACGTCATTCTTCTCGCTCACGCCAAGCTCACAACGACCCATCTGAAAAGGTGGGTCAAAGTGGACGTTCATAATTTTGGCGCGGTTTTTTAAATTTAAAGACAATTGAATGTAAGAGTTTCAAAATTACAGTGTAACACAGGCGCGGATCCAAGGGGGGGGCGGTGGGGGCGATCGCCCCCCCCCAAGAGCTTGGAGTTCAGGAAAATAGACCCGATTTTGCCTCTTATACTATAGTTTATTCAAGAACTAGGGAGAGTTTTTCATTTTTTACCTTTTTTTTCTTCGCAAACTATCTGTGTTCTTTAGTCCGGTGTCTTTGGCAAAATCTGTTATAATAAATATATATTTTTTATAGGAATGGGTTAGAAATTTTATAATCAAAAATACTGGTCTATAATAATGGACTATTTGGGTTGGATAGCAATAGATATTTGGATGTGTGAAGTGTTAAAAAGGATTTTAGTCCTTGTCATAGGCATCGGAAGGCGTCACATGGAGGCCTATTTTATCACTAAATATTTATGGCATAGAGTATTATTTCAGTAATAAACTTTTTTAATAATTCATATATATTAGAAAATATTGATAATTTTGACATATTTAACACAAATCACAACTGTAGTTTTATTATTTTTAATTTTGGCATAGAAACCGTTTTAGGCACATTAAGACTAAAACGTAGCCCTTTTCTCTCAAAAAATGCTAAGTTATAATTTAAATACTTACAAAATACCCATTATCAAAAATACAAGAAGTTAAACATATATAAAAAAATAAATTCGTCAATATAATATTAAAAATTTTTTGGGGCTATTGGTCATTTTATTATTAATTAAAAACATTTTTGGGATATTTGACGTTCCAGTTTATTTATTTCTTAAACCATCTGCAGAATTACATTTAAACACTAAAAAGGGATTCAAATGTCATTAATTTTTATATGTTACAGAAAATTTAAATAATAAATTGTGTTAACGTTGGTAAACATTACGTATCTTCTTCGTCATCAAAGTCAGTGAAGCTATCTTCGCTCAAATTAATTATAATTGATTCCTCTCTCACTGATCATGAGATCGAGTTTCCACATTTTCTTTTATTCTTTTATTATATGGATTTTTCGCAATTATCTGCAGTAACTTTATTCAAAAAAATCTTTTAAAAGTCCAGTTAAATTATTAATTTTGTAAGTTGTGTTATTTCCAGCAACTCTACCTTTTATTTGAGAGAGATATTTCCTTCACCAATGGACATTTTCCGGACGATCTATAAGAACAGATTTCCTATCTGGTTTTTCCCAACAAAAATTAAGTTCTCTGAGCAATTTTCAGAGCTCAGTTCTTTTAATTTCAAGCAAATCCCGATCTTCATTGATTTTAGTTAGAATTTTGTCGACGGTTGAGATCTGCTTCTCACATTAAAATGTATGTACAACTCCTTTTATTACAGTTTACATCTCTTCTTCCAACGAGGTTTTTCGTCTGCCTGTGATCGAATATAGCTTGGAATTACTAACAATTCCAGTCGTTTTTTTCTCCGTCAGTGTTCGGAACATGATAGATTTTCGAACTCCTGTTATATTGGAACACATCTCAACAGAGCTTTTAACATTATTATCTAGATATTAATATCTTAAGGCATCATAAACATTCATTGTAATAAGTTTTTCATTGAGGAAAAAATGCCCTCCATCTTTTGGGTATCTCACTAATCTCAAATAATATATAAAAATAATCACAAACAAAATAAATCACTAAAGACACACTGTAAGGTGTACTTTGCTCACTGACAGAAATTAAATTGAATTATCAGAAATTTTATTGTTGCAGTAAATTTATAAAAGCTTATCTTTAAATATAATTAGATTTACGACAGTCCTCAGTTACCTGCGGCACTGGAGCAGGTACGTTAGAGATTTCGGTAACAGTTTTATTGTTCTCTCTAGTTCTTGAATAGAGTATAGGAAGGATGCTTGCGATCGCCCCTCCCACTCGCAAGAGCTTTCAGTTCAGGAACATAGAACCGATTCTGCCTTTTATATTAGGAATGTGTTTGCTGCTGGCAATCCCCCCCCCCCCCCGTTGACAACTTGTTTTTTTTTGCGATAGCACCCCCCCAGGAGCTTTGAACTCAGGAAAATAGATCCGATTTTGCCTCTTATACGAGGAATGTGTATGTTGATCGCATCTTCCCACCCCCTGTCGGAAACTTGTTTTTCCTTGTGATCGCCCCCCCCCCCTGTCCAAGAGCTTCAAATTCAAAAAAATAGCCCCGTCTCTGCCTTTTACACTAGAAATGGGAATGTTGCTGGTGCCCCCCCCCCGCGGACAACTTGCTTTCGTTTGCCATACTGTACTTTTGTGACATCACCGCCCCCCCCAAGGAGAGAGGCTGGATCCGCCCCTGGTGTAACATATGATAAAAAAATAAGTATAATTTAGTTTAGATTCAAAATACACTGAATTAGATGGTGTAGTCCAATCCACAAAAGGTGTTACTGAAAAATACATTTAAAAAATGTAGTAATTATATACAAGCACATTTATAGAATGTAGTAATTATATAAAATTTACCCTAAAATGACTTGAATTCTTTATCTGAATAACGATTAATAACATTCTCATAATCAGTAATACGTGGCCTAAGTTTTCGCTTTTCCCGACTTTGTAAAACTGCATTCCATTCTTCATCTGGACTAGATGAAGTACTTTCTGAAGCATGATTACGATCCACCATTAAATATCCAACTGTCACCACAAAAGATATTTTGATTATTTTTCAACGTAAATTACTTAAAGATTCCACTAAAATAAAATATAAGAAACTAAATAGTATTTTTCTTTAATATAAAGCAAGTTAACCAAATAACTATAACAAATTATTAATATTAAAGCTTAAAAATTATAACATAACCTTTTCAAGCTACTGATTTATTTTCAAATCCGCCATTTGTAATATTTAACTCAACGCTTAACACGTCCACAATCCCACTCCACTTGGGTTTATGATTAGAATGGTCACAAGCTAGTGGAACGGGAAAAACTGCTATCATGAGCGTGATCGTGGGTGCTTAGTGGAACGCACCCCCCAGTCAATAAGATCGTCGGTGTTGTGCAATTTCTTGGCTGAACAGCTTCAACAAAGCGGCAGCAACGATGTCTTCTTTCTTTTAGTTAACGAATTTCTTTTTTTGTAAGGCGAATTTCTTTTGTATGATGCGAATTTCTTTGGTAATGGGCTCTTATTTTCCGTATAGCCGTGAGAACGACTGTACTAATAAGCTGGTTTTGACTATTTACTACTTTCACTTGTACTTCTTCTTTTTTAATGTTTCGTTATTCAGGAACCACAATAAACTGACTTCTCCGCCGGTTTCGTGCTATCTTTATAAAACTTTTTGGCGGGAAACGCAAAAAACCGTTCTGACCAACGAGGTGCCGTATGCCATTTACTAGTTAGTTCTATGCATATTGTTATCTCAGCAATATCTTATTTTTTGCGTTCCTCTGATGGTAATGTTTAATGTGGTGGTTTTTCCTGATGTAATTTAGTTTTCCACACATTTTGGTGAAAATTTCATGCAAATCCGTCCATAAATAAACTTTTTATTAGCAAAAAACTGCGATTATTTCTCTTGACCGCGTACTTTCTGCACGAAGAATGAAACTTTCTTATTTGGACCAATCACAGGCCAGGACCGTTTAATAAAACTATTTGTCTCTGCGCATGTGTTGATTATTCTGCCTTTGGCCGTCGAATGGTGCTTTCCGTCCCGGCAGTCGACAGATCGTGCTGGCGTATGCATTATCGCTCGGATTTCCAATACGACGTGCATATGGCGTCTCGCCGTGGGAACCAGCTACGTTGATGTTTGGTCAAGAATAAATTTTTTGTTTATTTCATGGCTGGGCATGATATGGATGTTACTTATATGATATTTAGACGATGTTTATGATGTTATTTTTATTTTTTGTAACAATCAAGGCCAACGGCGGTTAAGACTCTTGTCTGCCGCCGTCCCTGCTCGGGCGCCATGTCGCAATTAACAAAGCCCCTGGTGGTAGGGACATGTAGCTAGCGATCTATTTTCGACCACCGTAGTAAATATATCTTTCCCAGACATTCTTGTACTTTCCACAAACTTAGACCTCTATTTAAGTCCAGTTTTGCCGGAAAGCGGTGGTAAGATGTTAGGTTCCACAACAATATATCTCAACTTTTATGCTCTAAATTTATTTAGAAATATCCATAGGTATATAAATAGAGATATGATTAATGTAGTATAGTTAGTCGTATAGTGGTATCGTTAAGAGTTATATAGTTAATTGTATTGGAATAGTGGAAATAATTAGTTGTGATGTTAATGTTAATGTGTTGTTAATATAAGTATTGGAAGTATTAGTGAAAGGTGTTGTGTTTTTATTCTGCGAACCCATTGATCGATTTTGAAGAGAAGAAATCGTAACGATTGGTGTCAGAAGTGAGGATTATTATCGGGTTTTCGGAAAATTTTATTGGAAATTAGAAAAGATTTCAACCTTGGTTTTGTTATCAAGTAAGAAAATAAGATTAATTTTCTATAGAGTTCTCCAACTTAAGACGGTCAAACATCTTAGCTAATGTACAGACGACAATTTGAAGCTGCCGCTACGGCAAATAACTGGAATTACGAAGAGATGGCTACTGCATTAGTAATCGCATTCCGTGGACCAGCACTGGAGTTGCTGCAAACCATTCTTATAACCTAACATAAAGACTATGGAATCCTTGGTGCTGCGCTGGAAAGAAAATTTGGAGATCAACATCGGCGCCAGTTACATCAGTCACAGCTAAAGTCAAGACATCAAAGAAACTGAGAAAGTTTATAAGAATATGAAAATGATATCCGACGCCTTGTGCATCTGGCCTATCCAGGAGCTACGGAAGAATTTCGAGAAGAGCTTATGATCCAATATTTTATTGATGGGATCAGGGATCAAGAAATACAGCGTATGTTCTGCATAAGCATATTTAATTATTGCAGTGAAGCAGCGGATAGGGCTCTGGAAACAGAAGCAGCTTATAATGTGTCAAGATCTAAAATAAGAGCCGTTACTATAGAGGAAAATAAGGATTCACCAATCTTAACAATAGAGACAATGTTTTCTAAAATTCTTAAGAAACTAGATACGAGAGGTGATACTTCACGTTATGAGAGAAACCAGGAAGAACTAAACACAAGAGGTAATACTTCACGTTATAGAAGAAACCAAATAGTGTTGCAGATGCGGACGAACTAGACACATGAGAAGGGACTGTCGGTACAATTAAGGTCTCGTTCACCATCCAGAGACCGCACAGAAGAGAATCAGGAAAACTACAATTAGTCAACATTAAGGGTAGGATGTTGACCAATATCGAGAAGGCCCCTAGAATTCTTTCCATTGTAGCCTAGGAAGGACCGTCGAGAGTCTTATAATTGAAGAAAAAGTCAATGCTACACCTATTACCATAACTGTTGACACTGGTACAGCAGTATCTTTGATAAAGACAAATCTCGTTGATAAATTTAGAATCCTACCGTTGCCCAGAAAAGTAATGTTGAGAACGGTAACTGGAGAAGCAGTTGAGGTAATCGGAGAAATGCAAGTGGAGCTTCAACTCGGAGGACTAAAATTAAACCATTTGGTGTTAGTTGCCGTCATAGAAGATGAGTTTATTCTTGGAATGGACCGGATTCGTCAACATGGATTTTCTTTCGATAACAAGCGTAATATCCTAATTCAGCACTGAAGAATTTATTCTGTCAAAGAACTATAGTACCGAATCAGTCAGAGTCATTGCCGAACAAACAACCAGAATAAAGGAAAATACAGAGCAGATCATTTACGGAAGACTGCATAAGAGAAGGAAGCCTTGTAGGATTGGTTCAACACCAGAATAAACCCTGTAAATACCTGGTAACGAAGGCATTAGTCAATTCCGATGACATCACACCTATCTGAGCAGCCTAACTGTGTCAAAATTAATAAAGGAGACGAAGTAGCATTATACGAGCCAGTAAAATGGGTGGCAAAATGTCAACAACCTGGCAAAGCTAGATCAAAATTGTCATGTAACGGACTAATTGAGGAGCTGGAGACAGACTGGAAATATCTTTCACCACAAGAACTTGAAATAGCCGAGAGTTTTATAAGGGAGCATAGTAATGTTTTTGAAGCAGTACATGGTAATATCGGTAGAACGAACATTATACAGCATGAAATAAATACTGGCCGTGCACAACCAATACACCAGCCACCTAGAAGACTTCCCACAGCTAAGCGCCAAGAAGTGGAGTTACTTGTTGATAAAATGTTGAATGAGAGAGTTATAGAAGAGTCATCTAGTCCTTGGTCATCTCCAGTTGTACTGGTAGCCAAAAAGCATGGAACTACTAGATTTTGTGTTGACTACAGGAAGCTTAATGAGGTCAGTAAGAAAGATAGCTATCCACTTCCTAGAATTTATGACACTTCCTAGAATTGACAAGTAGGCATCCAAGATAAAGATAAGGAGAAGATGGCTTTTTCTACTGGGGCTCGTCTATATCATCTTAACATTATGCCATTCGGACTCTGCAACACTCCTGTCACTTTTGAGCGTCTAATGAAAACAGTACTGGGAGGTCTTACATGGAAAACAAGTCTAGTCTATCTTGATGATGTCATGGTTATGAGGAAAACATTTGATGAACACTTACAGAATCTACAGGAAGTTTTTGCAAGAATTAAAAACGCTAACCTTCGACTTAACCCCATACTTGTCCAACAAAAAGTTGAATTCCTTGGACATGTAGTATCACCATAGGGAATCCATATGGACGAAAAGAAAATTCAAACAATAAAAGATTGGCCCCGACGACGTGACAAACATGAGTTGAGAAGCTTTTTCGGGTTATGCACATACTACAGAAGACTCGTGGAAGGGTTTTCCATTATTGCTTCACCCTTGTATAAGCTCACTGAAGAAAAGATTCTTTATCAATGGAATACTGAATGTGCTAAAGCTTTTCGGAAACTAAAGGCTGCCTTATGTTCCAGTCCAATTTTAAGTTACCCGCAAGATCAGGGAAAATTCATATTGGATAAGGATCCCATTAACATAGGGGTAGAAGCTGTATTGTCTCAGATACAAGATGGTCAAGAACGAGTTATTGAATACTTTAGCAGGGTATATTCAAAACCGGAAAGATATTATTGTGTCACGAGAAAATAATTGCTTACCATAATCAAAGCAGTCCAACATATTCATAGATATTTGTACGGACAGGAATTTTTAATAAGAACAGACCACGCTGCTCTTAAATGGCTCCTAAACATGAAGCAGCCTGAAGGACAAGTAGCAAGATGTTTGGAAAGCTACAGCAATACAATTTTACAATCAAAAATAGACCAGGAAGACTGCATAACAACGCAGATGCCTTGTCAAGAAGACCATGTAAGGAAGAATGCAAGCATTGCAACAAAATAGTACAAAGAGAAGGGTTCCCTATTCGGAGAGTCACTTTCGACGTTGATCTAGACTGGAGTATAGCTCAGATGAGAAAAGTCCAGCTTCAAGATAATGATCTGGCGCTATCCCTTCAACTTAAAGAAAACAATGAACCACGTCCTAATTGGGAAGAGATCTCGAATAAAGAACGCATATTCAAGGCACTTTGGGCTCAGTGGGACTTGCTCTTAATTGAAGACCGGTTACTAAAGAGATCCTGGGAAAGTGCTAATGGCAAGAAAATTAAAACTCAGATAGTGATACCTAGAAAGAAAGTTCCAGTGATTTTAGAATAAATTCATAATGGGAAATCTAGTACTCATTTGGGAGTTAACAAAACTCTAGACAAACTTCGAGAAAGATTTTACTGGGTTGACTACCGTCAAGATGTAAAATCATGGTGTAGACAGTGCTCTAAATGTGTAGCTAGCCAAGGTCCAAGCACAAGATCTAAAGGAAAAATGAAGAAATATAATGTTGGAATACCGTTTGAACGAATGGCTATTGATATAGCAGGACCATTCCCACAAACAGATCAAGGCAACAAATACATTTTGTTTGCTATTAACTACTTCAGAAAAATGCCATCCCTAACCAGGAAGCCTCAGCAGTAGCTGAAGTCTTAGTCAACAATGTGTTCAGCCGATTTGGAATTCCTTTGGAGTTACAATTTGACCAAGGACGTAACTTTAAATCCAAACTTTTTCATAAGTTCTGCGAACTTCTTAACATCCGTGAAACCAGGACAACAGTTTTACATCCTCAGTCAGATAGCATGGTTGAATGATTTAATTAGACCATTGAAGAGCACCTCTCAAAGGTTGTGGACAAACATCAGAAATATTGAGACAAATATTTGCCAATTTTCTTAATGGTCTATCGATCCGCAGTTCATGAAACTACCGGAATTACACTAGCCAAGGTCTGATTTGGAAAGGAACCTAGATTGCCTTGCGACATAATGTTCGGTTCCTCAACTGAAGAAACTATGGAGATTGAAGACTGGGTAGATGCTTTACAACAGAAGTTGCGAGAAGTTCATGGTCTACTTAGAGAACTCATGGATCTGGCCACCGATAGTATAAAGACAAGATATGCCATCAAGGCAAATTCGGCAGGGTTCCAGCAAGGTGATAGAGTTTGGTTGTGGAATCCACAGAGAAAGAAGGGCAAATCGCCTAAGTTGGTGACATCATGGGAAGGACCATATACTGTTCTGAAAAGAATCAATGACGTTTTTTTATAGAATTCAACGAAGTTCTAAGACCAAAATGGAAGTAGTACATCTACACAGGTTGAAGCCATACCACGGAGATATGGAGGCTGATTGGGACGATCAGAATTAGGAGGGGGACAGTGTTACGAATAACTGGAACTAATTTATTGATACGCCCTCGTATATACAAATATTCCGACGGGATGAGTCATCTTTATTATAGTGTGCCGAAAGGGATAGTGTCTCAATCACTCATCTTTCTAGATAGATCTCAACTTTTATGCTCTAGATTTATTTAGAAATATCCATAAGTATATAAATAGAGATATGATTAGCATACTATAGTTAGTCGTATAGTGGTATCGTTAAGAGTTATATAGTTGTATTGTAATAGTGGAAATAATCAGTTAGTTGTGATGTTAATGTAAATGTGTTGTTAATATAAGTATTGGAAGTATTAGTGAAAGGTGTTGTGTTTTTGTTCTGCGAACCTAGTGATCGATTTTGAAGAGACGAAATCGTAAGAATAATAACGTAGCTTTAATTTAAAAGAAGTAAAATAATACCATGTACTAAATCACAATTTTTATTTTAATAAAATCAACTTCAAAATGGATAAGTAATGTGTTAATGCAGTTTATATTTAAAAGCTAATCTATGTACACAAAATAACATTTATTAAGACACTTTTGGGTTCTAACATTAACATAATCATTTGTAATCCAAATATATACATAAAGATTTAGTAGCAATTTTTAATTTTTACAATAGCGCAAACTTTTCATTTAAGTAATTATTTGAGAAAATGGAATAATATTTTCCTAGAGTTCAATTTTTGAAATGACAATCATACCTTCTCACTACTTTGTCAGGGGATTTTTACGACACAAATTTTCTTGAATAGCTGAAATAGTATTTCAGCTAAAATCAAAAGTTTTTGTATTATTTTCTTAAAATAATAAGTAATTATTTACAAATAAATATATTTACTGTTTTATTTTTAGCCGAACCAAATACATAACAATAAAATTTATACAGTTTCTAGACGTGCCTAATAATATTGAAACATTTCATATTATATGCAATCATGTCTATTTTAATAAGGCATATTGGTTTTTAAACGTATAAATATTTTAAATTATGGCAGCATCGATGCTCAGCTTTAGATGTCACTAGAACATTAACTCGATGGTAACACAACATTGTATATTAAAATCACGTTCCTGCTTGAAATTCCAAGGAAAACGTTACACACCCAGGGGCCTGATCCTTGACCTGGGGAACGTGGAGTGAACGGGGAACGTGAAGTGAAAGATGGCGAATGTGTATTCTTAACGCTTTCATCATTTATATCACTGTTCGCCCGGTGGAAAACAAGTGAACGCCGAAATGAGTTACTGAACATGCGTAAATAAAATGTCAGCCGCTAAATGACATATTTGGCGATTATTATTAAGAAATTTTATTTTATTTTTGGTTGTTAAAAATAACTAAAATAAGCATGTTGACGAGCTGTTTCGTTCCGACGTTTTATTTTTTGAATAAATAGTTGAAATGTTAATTAGGTAGTACCCTGATATTATTAGTATTTTCTAATTTTTAATTAAAATATCCTTAGAAAGTTGAATATCTCGCAAATTTCAAGTAAATTTGAGATTTCAGACATAAAATTATTACAGGAGATTCTGTTCACAACTTAATAATATGAGCGTGCTATTTAAAAGTGTTTTTCTACGGCAAGTTTTGTTTATTGATTTGACATAAATACTTTTGTCTATATGTCCATAACAGCCAACTTAACTTTTTGTAAGATATCTGAAATTTTTATTTAAGTAAGTAACAAGTTTTATATTTAAATAATGTTAACTATAGCATTTCACTTAATTAGACTGTGTTAAACACTACACTACAATTAAATAAATTAATTTTGATTATAATTTATCAGAACATAAATATGAACCCTATAGACCAACAAATGTTATATTTGATCCTCAAGCCTCTACAAATTTTTACAAAATAAAAAAAAAACTATATTAAAAGTTGAATGGGAGATCTGCCAGTATCTTTAATTGATGTCTTCTGTTTGGCCTTTGGTTTCGGTACCTGGTCTTACACAGTTTCTCTATCATTATTCAAGTTTCAGGTTTTCTTTCAAACTTAGCTATTAGAACAGGAAGTCTTGCATTAAAAGGCTGGATGTTTTGTGAATTCATACAATAACTGATTGGATGGTTCACTTAGTGGATTGGGATGATGGCTTTTAGTCACACTATATAGAGTTGAAATTTTCACCGTTTCAAGGTTTATCAGTACTGGGTTTCTGCAATTACTGTAATATAGGGGCATACATTCCAATTGACGTCAGTTTGTTGCTTTGTATATATGAGTTGCAATTTTTCTTGATATCCTTTTTTCTTTATATATTAGGTTCCTGAAGTATTTAGCTCTTTGTATGCATTTTTGTTTAACAGTTCTACAGTGATATAAAATAAATTTAGCCCAGGGAAAGTACAAATATTTTAATGGCAATCAATAACTTCACAACAATAATAACAACGACACTTTTTTTTTACTTTTGACCCCAGCTTTTGACGGTTAATTTGACGTACCAAAACTACTTTTTTGCCTAAAATGACGACAAATCATACTACGGACAACTTCGCTCAGTGCAGCTGGTTGGGGGGCTTCTTGGGTAGGCACAACTTGTCTGCAAGCACTATATATAGCTGTAATGACCGGTCCTAAGCCCGGACAAAGGAGGAGGGTGACACTTATACACATACATTTCACACACACATGTACCTACATTCATATATTGACACAAGGCCTAATCTCAAGAAGTGAGCATCCGTGCCGAAGGGGCGGGTGACACCTGGCCTACCAGGTGTCAGCAACGGAGTGTCTGAGAAAACGGGCGAAATCTCAGAGTAATACAGCCTTGCACTCGTGCAGTGGGCGCCGCCGGTATCGACCATTTATTTCCCCCATACTCGTGGGATTAAAAATGAGTCTTACAGAACCAAAAAATGATGAGGGACCTCTAAGGGACCCTCTCCCCTCACTCTTGGAGGAGGAACCGAACATGCACCTCCCCCACCTCCACTACCTTCCTTCCCGTCCCAGTAATGCAGGCGAAACTGGAACAGTACCTCCTATTGAAGGTCCTGCTCATGGACCTACAAACAGATCAAAAAGGCCCAAAGTTTGTGGGGCTGAAAGAAAAAGGAGGAGGAGGGGTCAATTGGAGCGGAGACAGGAGACTGTCCCCTCACAGAAGGGCACTTCTGCTTTGAAGAGACCGCAAGGGTCAATGGCCGAGTCGGGAGGCTCCGAAAAGTTGCTTCCCAAGAAACCTGGTGGCGACCCAGCAAATAAACGTTAAAGGGTTTCGAGCTTAACGCCTCAGGACACCAAGAGGGCAAATAAGTATCCCAGAAGGGAGAAATCTACTGGGATGCATGCCACTTATGCTCAGGTTTCCGGAGACGAGTCCTTATGCCTGTTGGTAAGTCGAGCGGAGCAATCTGCCTAGTTTACCGACATCCAGGCATTGAAATTCTCGGATGCCTTTAGCAGCAGTGCTCTTACTCCTTGTTTTATCGACGAGGCAGTGGAGAGGCCAATTATTGGTCACTGCTGCGGATCGAATGTCTAGGGACCGGCTTGCTGGGGAACTGGCGAGGATCAGGCCCTGAGGAGATGAGCTGGTGGTCACTGATATGGTCACCTCCCAGTTGCGCAGAGCCATTCTTTGGATTCCTGACATCAAGAACCCGTCCAACGAAGATGCCTTGAGGTATTTGAAAAGAGCCAATCTTGAACTCTTTTGCTCCAAATGGAGGATCTGGGAGCGAAAAGAAGAACCTAAGGGGCTTCGGCTCGTTCTCGGGATGGACGAGGGTTCAAGGAAGGCACTGGAAGGACTAGCTTTCAAGCCATTTTATGATGCAACGAGAACAATGGTTACCTTTAAAAGACAATTATTGAGAAGCGACAAAGAAGGAACTGAAAGGTCAGGACCTTCTGAGAAAAAGGACGAGGATGGAGCACTTGAAGAGGAGGCCCCTACCAGTCCCAAGCATGCAGAAGGAGACAGCAACTAGGCACTGTCCCTTTAATCAGAAGAGGATTGAACAACTTTCACATTGCTTTTTTTTGACTTGGGTTATTTTTGTTCTTAAAACTCTAGGTTAAGACTGAGTTGGTGAGGATATTCCTAAAAATAGCATATAATCATTTATATACAACGTACCTATTAAAATCATACAGGGTAATTTACAACATGGGAAAGCACCATCTACTGTCCTATATGAAGAATTCAATAAATTGCGAATTCCTCTTGCTCTAATACAGGAGCCATGGCTGAATCGTAGCAAGATTAAGGGTCTGGGTTCTGTGGGAGGAGCACTAGTGTATTGTACCTCCTGTGAGAGCCCTAGGATCTGTATTATAATTCACTAACACCTGGAGTACTTCCCTCTACTAGTACTCAGTAGTAGAGACCTAGTAGTGGTGAGAATCTCTCTTAAATCTGATGAGAGTTATGTTGGGGCATCAGCATACTTTCCCGCAGAACGAGAAAGTCCCCCACGCGCGATGGTGGACTAAGTAAAATATTGCGAGGAAGAATACTTACCACTTCTGTTGGGCTGCGATTTCAATGCACACTACATTTTATGGGGGTTCAAGGTTATCAATCTCGGGGGAGGAGATTTATTGGACTTCCTCAGTATTAACAACCTGGAATTTATTAACAGAGGGAACACGCCTATTTTTATTACAAGTAACATAGATCTACCTATTTGTTCTTCAAATGTGCAGAACTTGGTGAAGAAGTGGGAAGTTAGTTCGGACGTTTCGTTGTTAGATCACCGACACATCCTATTTGAAATTGACGTTAAACAAGACGCAGCTGGAGCGGAATACCGAAACCCTAGAACTACAAACTGGGACCTCTTTCAGGAGGATCTGAGGAGCAGAGTCGTAGGGTTCTTATCGAGATACTGTGATGAAGCTGATTTGAAAATCGCTACCAAATAAATCAGTGATGGATTTCGGGGTTAATTTTAGGCTAGCTGTCAAATAAGACGAAGGCTCATAAACTTCAAAATATCCTGGTGGAACTCTCAAATCGAGAACCACCGGAAAAATGTTCCAAAGCTTTTTTTTAAAAAAAAAACGCTAAAATACCGAACTGAAATAAGCTGGGAATAATATAAAACTGCCTAGACAGAACACAAGAAGCAAATAAGGGACTCACAGAGAAGCGTGTGGAAGAAATATTGCGAGAGCATAGAAAGCGTGCCCTCAGCATCCCTCCTCTGCAAAATACTATCTAGAGATCCTGGTGCCTGGATTGGAGCACTGGCTCTTTCTGATGGAGGTCAAACTACGACAGAAGAGGGGACTTTGGGGGAGCTACTAAGAGTGCACTCTTCAGGCTCAAATCGATATGAGGGCGAATCTAAAGAACGAAGACTCCCCTTAGCACATCATGACTACAAGTTAGTTAAAACGATAGTGACATAGGAAATGGTGGATGGAAACTTTTGCCCCTTTCAAGTCACCTGGTAAGGATGGTATATTTCCAGCTTTACTACAAAATTCCTCCGATTCCACCTAGTGAAAATATTCCGCTTATGTTTGAGTTTGGGATACATACCGATGGCGTGGAGGGAAACAAAAGTAGTCTTTATTCCCAAGGTAAGAAGAACAGACTACACAATTCCTAAGTTTTCGCCTTATCAGCCTGACTCTGGAAAGATTGGTAGACTGAAACATTAAGGAAGGAATAATGATACAATATCTTTTACATCCTTTACAATTTGCCTATTAGGCAGGAAAATCCACAGATGCGGCGCTACACCGACTGGTTACAAGAGTCGAAAATGCGCTGTTGGGTGGACAATCTGCCTTAGGTACCTTTATCTATATCGAGGGGGCATTTGACAATACGTCTCACGACTCGATATGCAATGCTCTACAACGACGAGGCTCTGAACCGACAGTAGTCGCGTGGATCAGAGTAATGTGAACTCAGAGAATAATATATGCTGAGCTTAACAGTGTAATCGTAAAAGCACTGTCAAGTAGGGGCTATCTACAAGGAGGAGTGCTATCGCCTTTGCTGTGGAGCCTTGTGGTGGACATCTTGTTGAGTGAACTGAATGAAGCCGGTTTATATACACAGGTCTATGCCGATGACCTGGTCATTTTGTGCCCTGGTTGCGATATCCGGGACCTGGAGGGGCCAATGATGCGAGCCCTATGGATCGCGCGGAAGTTGCCACAGGGAAGGGCTCGGAATAAACCCGGACAAGGCCAAGGAGGTACTCTTTACAAAAAAAGGAAAATGGGAAGGCTTCCCACAATTGCATTGGGGACAGATCAATACCTGGGAGTAATTCTGGACTAACAACTGAGCTGGAATAATCATTTTGAAGCTCGAACCAAGAAAGCCATATGTGCTTTCTGGGCTAGTAAATAGTCTAAAGTGTTATTTTGGATATACACTAGGGTGATTCGTCGCATGATAACGTACGCCGCTATTGTACGGTGGCGTAGTACAACAAAGCGCAAACACAGTCTTCAACTTGATATTCAAAGAATAGCTTAGGTGGGAATATTGAGTGCGATGAGGACTGGTCCCACTAGGGTTCTTGAAGTCTTGGTGAACCTGCCTCCTCTTCACTTATACATAGAAAACGAGGTCCTGAAGACTTTTTATCGTCTCAGTTGCCTAGAGCATCTTGGAATTGGAACGGGCGGCTACTCAGGTGTTGGGGAAGCGCGATGGGAGGTATCCATCACTCCCCATAAAGACAGATTATATGACGTCGCTTTTAAAACCCAACCTCTCCCTTGGGATATTTCTGCCAAGTAGAGAGGATTGGGAGGGAGAGCAAAATCTTCCGAAAAATGGATCCTGGTGGTATACCTATGGATCTCGACAAGATGAAAGAGCTGGAGCCGTAGTGTTCGGCAGGAGCACAGAAGTCAGAGAGTACACCTCTCGGACAACTGTGACAATCTTTACAGCGGAAATTTATGTTATTCGGCAGTGTGCCCATCTCTGTGAGAGGAATATAGGCAGGAATAGGGTAATAAATATATGCTCAGACAGCTGCGATATTGGCACTGAAGTCCAGTGTCGAAACTTCGCGACTGGTGTCTGAGTGTAAAGACTTACTGAATAGTATGACAAGAAACGGGTGCACAATCAGACTCGTGTGGGTCCCGAGTCAATCGGGCATACGCGGGAATGAGGAAGCGGACCGTCTAGCAAAGTTGGATTCGGCAACTGAACTATATGGACCCTAACCAATACCAATACTACCTGTCCCAATTGCTATTGGCAAAGGGGAGCTCCTGGAATGAGGTGTGCTAAGGAACATATAACTGGACCTAGCACACGGCGTAATAAGGAGCTTCTCTCCTTATGAAGGAAAGAGTTGCGAATTGTGGTGGGATTATTGACAAGACATTATCACCTAATGGGCTATCTTCATAGAATCGGTGTTGAAGACGACCCGACGTGCAGATTGTGTGGAGGAGTATGAAACTGTTGATCATGTCTTAGCGAGTGCCCAGGACTCAACGGACTGTGACATAGATATTTCGGTGATACAATCTTGTTACCGGAAGCCGTTAGGCAAGTTCAACTAACGAGGCAGCTTGAAATCGCAAAGGCGATCAGCCTACAATGACCTGACACTATGATGCGATGTAAAGGGCCCAATAGAGGCCTAGGCATCGATGATCTAATATCACTACCCCCTTTTTCATTCATTCACCCATTCATACTACGGATATTTTCGATCTGACAACTCCATTCAATCTGCCATCCATTTTATTTTTGAAATCCGCGGGTTTTAGCACGTTCATATCTGGCAACATTGCTTATTCAAGAATACGGCTTTTACTGTCAGAGTATGGAGTGAACGTTTACATCCCCATCCACATCACTTTTCACATCACGTTTTTGAGGATACTGGCTCAGAACAACGGTCGGTAGTTTCAAAACTACTTAACTGACGCCTGTCTGGGCTGAAAATACTACACAGCACACAACTAAAATTACTGTTATTTGTATGTATACCATATATTGTATATTTACTTATGGCACTAGGCCACTGACTTGTCAAATTTGAGAAGTAATAATAAAGATTTTTAAAATAAATGAATGAATATTTGCACGTAATGGCGTGGAGCACGCTGGGGACATTTTTGGTATAAAACTGCGTCCACATTAGTAAAAATTTACGTTGTGTGTGGCATGCGGCAAAAATTTGTGCGTTCACATACAATTTATGTGAGTCCACACTTCACAAAATTTGAATTTTAAGAATAGATAGTGGCGTTTTTAGAATGAAAACTAAATGAGCTTTGTAAAACCTCATTTATTTGCACTTCATATTTTACCTTAATCTAAAGTACAGTTTCAAGTAGATAGGTCTTTATTATCATAATAATTCTAATGTTTTACAAAGGGCCTACCATTGACAATACTGTATTCTTTTAGTTGATATTCATGGTTGGACATTACTGTTATGTTAAGGATTGCTCTCTTAGCAAATCTAGCAAACATAGGTTTCTAAATAAAAAAAAAAGGCAATGAGAGTTGTGAGAAATGAATTTTGTTTTGTGGCAATAAGGAATTTCAGTGAAGAACTCCTAATAGTATTTATTTATGCTAACTGCTGAGTTTGCACACATCCTTTTTTTCCTAGTGATTGGCAAGAATAATATATTATTGAAAACTGATCTTTCCATAAAATTGTCAGTTATGTGTAGTGACCGGTAAAAGGTTTACATTTACCATACTAATATAATCTTACAATTTTATTATTTTTAATACATAAGTATAAATTCTTTTTAACAGAACATCTTGTTTAAACTAATACTACGTTATCCAATGATCCTACTTTTGCTTCCAATAGTCTTCGAAAACATTTACATAAGGATACCAGTTGTATTACCGTCACAGAAATTTTAAAAATAGCTATACTATCATTTTTTTTTAAATGACTCACTCTACAATCTTATCGAATAGATAGCTAGTAAGTGGATTGTGTAAAGTTGTTAATTTCCATTCTTTGAAATTCCATGGTGCTTGAGTCAACTAGCTCTTTGTCGTGGAAATTACAAATGGGCAGGGTTTAATGATACACTTACTGCAATGTGAAACATAGCACTCTCTGAAATTATTACTACTGATAGATCAAATTGCAGGTGCCATCTATAGCTTAAAGCTATGAATTTTAATTTAATAATAATAATATATAGTACCAATAGCAAAAAAATAATAAAGCTAAAGTGACATTATTTGGCATTAAAAATTGCAATTTCCTTTTACATTATATTGATATTATATTTTTTACAAATTTAAACAATTCAGCTACTTATCTGTTTAAAGATACTCGTTCTCGGGCTACAGTCACAAAAGGATGATCTCGTGAAAAAGGAATAAGCTTGAAAACAGCACAGCTCATTGTATGCTTTAATATTTCTATGAACCCATTGTGAAATCATGCAATTGTTTTCTGTATAGTTGGTAAATGTACAGACGCAACCCATTCGTCAGCTAGCGCAGTTAATATTGGAGAAGTATCTAGGACGAATCCATTTTATTTAAAAAATGTACCTACTACATTAGAGGTACGGTATAGCTACTGTGGACAAAAGGCTGAACTTCGCGGATGTAGTGAATCTTGAAGAAAAGAAAAAGGTAAATCCTGAAGAAAAATGGATAAATCTTGAGGAAAAACTAATACAGCTTGAAGAAAAACGGATAAATCTTGATGAAAAATGGATAATACTGGCCTCTAAAACAAAAAGAAACGTCTTACTGACTCTGCAAATTTTGGAGGTTATGGGGTATATAAAATGAGAATAACTTAATTTATAGTTAGAATATAGCAGTGGCGGCTGATGTATTAAAAAAGTCGGGGTTGCAATTCCAGTGGTACATTAAAAACATAGATATGTATAAATCCAGCCGTAAGCACCAGTGAATGAACAAATAAAAGTCTTTGAGTTAGTATGAAACAAAACAATATATTACCAAGTGACCTGTAAAGCTAAATCGTTCTTTTGTTTCACAAATAATTATATCACAAACTTCTTTTGCTTCCCGAGGAAACTGTGCGGAATCATCGAGCTTACGTCGTTTTGAAGTAGATGGCTCAATGTCGTTTGAGATAATATTATTTCTAATTTCTGTTAATTTTGATCTAAATGATAATATATTTTTATTTGCGAAAACAGAGTAAATTTGCCTTATTTTAAACGTACCAAATAACAAATTAACTTTAGGCACTATTTTGTAAAATTTAACCATGAAAGGAAACTCTTGATTTGAAAATGTTGACATACCCTGATGATTGATTCGTGGTACTAAGGGTGAGTCCACACGACAAGAAAAATTTGAGCGTAGGCGTATTAAGCGCTTTTGTATTAAAAATGTATCGTCCATACGGGACACACATTTTTGTTTTTTTGTCTTAACCTAACTTTTATCAAGATTTTTGTTTATATTTTATCTAAAAATTAAAATGAAGCAAAATAAAACATTAAATGCGGCAGTATTTTAATCTAGAAAAAAAAGTTACAAAATGTAAGGAGAATATTGGTATATTCTTTATTAAAAAAACAGGAAAGTCGTCGCTACTGGGTCCGGTCTGTATTTGAGGAAAACATTGTAGAAAGGCTTGGACATACTAATAATTTAATTCAAGAAATGCAAGAATATGATCCTGATTTTTTAAAAATATTTTCCTGTTACTCTTGGTAAGTTTGAAAAACTGTTGTTGGGCCAATAATTAGGAAACACAACATGGAAAAGTGTACAGTTATATCCTTATTACTAGGTTGGAAAAAAACATTGTGATATTTAGCTGATGAAAGCAACAGTGCGAATTCCGAGTCGGTAAACAGTGTTTCTAAAATTATTCAGGTTACTTGTGCCGTAATATGAGACTCTTTAAAAGAAGTTTTATTTCCAAAGTTTACCACTTCTACCTGGCAAAGAATTGCCAAGAATTTCGAAGACGAGAATTTGAATATAACAGTGTCATTTTAACAATCGTTTTAATAATTACAATTGTTTGTAGTTTTTAGAAGAATACATTACATATGACACTCACTGGATTTTTGTTATTAAATTTCCATCAATGTTAATTTTTACTTTTTAATTATTTATAATAGGTTTATATAAAGTTTGCTAAGGGAAGGGTTACCAGACGACAGAAATTTTCCTGACATGTTTGAAATTTTAGCGCCCTGTTAGGAAGAAACAGAAAAAACTGCAATTGTCAGTATTTTTTTGAAATTAAAAGAGGAAAATATAAGTAATAAAAAAATATTTATTAATCATTCTAGTAAGAAAAAATAAATTAATTAAACGTTAACAAAATGAGTGAATTGTTAATTTAGTATATTAATAAATTTAGTTTCATACTTTTTATAGCTTGATGTTTCTTTTGGCAATTGCTGAACTTTTATAACCATTTCATGATATTCTTGACATGATATGTTCTTTAGTTAAATTGTGTCTAGAGTAGAACCTTAACAGAAGATATTGTTGTAAACCAACTATTACTACAAATTATTAATTATTAAATTACTATATATAAATATTTTTAAGTTACTCTTATGGATTAATAGATAATTATAGTCTAATATTTAATACTCTCTTAAGAAGAAATTATATCTTAAGTAAATTGATATTCTAATAGGCTCAAACAAAAGCATGCCTTAATCTCCAAAACTCTAAAACTTTAGTTTTTACAGAGACCATTAGCTTTGTTCATATTGTCATCGTCCCATAAATACACACTTTTTCATTTCAGAAATCATGTAAGTAAATATTTATAAGTTATATTTGTTAGTACGCCTATGACTGTAAAATAATAATTTAGATACAGAAATAGAATATAACTAGGACATGAACATAGAGACGAAAGGAACTAAATTTAAGAAACTACAATAGTGACATTAAATTAGTAAGTAAGAAGAAAAACTGTTGTTACCTCATGATTTAGTGAACATTTTAATACAATATTAAAAGTAATATTAAAGATGTATTTGAATTCATCGAAACCAGTGATAAACTAAAAGCAGAACCAGCAAAGTTATAACATTGGTCGCAGCGAAAAGCAAAGCTTATAACAATATAGACAGCATATTTCTCTCCATAGTCCACTACGCTCCCATTAATGAGAACACTCGCTCGATATTTGCATTGGATGCTTCGATTACAAATATTTTGAAAATCTCACTGCCTTAACATACAACATTCAGATATAATGTCCGGATATTTACTGAAAAGTCAGGTATATTGTCAGGAAATCTCATTATTTGATCTGGTAACCATAGCTAAGAGCATGTCTGTGGATTAGCGTCTCGATATCAGAGATTGTCGTTGAATAGAAATTGTATTATTTAACGGCTTTTATTTCATAAGCTTTAATTTATATAACGAACAATTATATTATTGCAATTGTTATAAAATTAATAAAGAAATTAACAAGAATTGTTTTTTTTTTGAGGACCAAGCAGAAATGATTTTCGGTAACAAGCGTTTTTAATAGATTAAAACAATTTAACATAGTTCATAAATATCCATTATTTCAAAACTTGCAAAATAAAAAATATAGATAAAACAACAAACTTTAAAAAATAAACATAGGTTATGTGTCCATATAAAATAATGAAAATAAACAGTTTCCACCATTTTTAAAGCAGTCAGCTGAAAAGTTCAACATCATTTGGCGTAATGGCCTTGGAAAAGGCGGATTTAGGTGGGAAATCTTCGGTCTTTGTCTTTTTTTAAAACTAATAAATCACAATGCTTGAAATTTGACATATGTCTTATTACGCTACGCTTACGCCCAAATTTTTCTTCTCATGTGGGCCCACTCTAACGTTTCTATTGTCATCTAAGATTTTTTCCATTGTCTCTAGAATACTGTCTTTGGCTGTATTCTTTTGAGTAAATTATCACTGATCAAAGTGAAAAAAGTGAAACTGATAACATCTTATTCTTTTGAATATGCATTTACTTATCATTGAGTCGAAGTGATCATGATTACTTCAAGTGACAGAACTGAAAGTGATTACTCAAAAAACTGTATTCGAATACGGTACAAACAACTCTAGAATTAAAATTCCATCGTATTGGGATCGAACGAGGTAAGTATTTGTTAACAATTTGATCTAGTATTGCGGTTCTTTGAGGACTATTTGAGAAATAAGAACACGTCCCATTCGACGAACCGCTCATGACTGATGCAGCATCGAATATTATAACAAAAGAAAAAGTTTTCGCGTCATGTTTTAAAGGCACTAAAAAATCCCAAAATCGCTCAATCGGCTTGCCCCGTACAATTTATCTAAAGACAATGACCATTTGAAAGATACTTGATACGTCACTAGTTTCGTCATCTATTATAGACCAATAATCAGCTTCTTTTATTTCTTTAGAAATTTCCTATTGATATACGATAAACATTGCTTGTAAAATTTCATTTTGAATGGTTTCTTACATACCTTTTATTTATCGATACTTTTTCCAAATGTTGTTTCAAAGCACCGTCTAACTCAGTACTAAAATCAATTAAACTTCGAAAAACCCTGGGATTAAAGAAAGACGTATACTCATCATGTTCTCGTAACGCGAGTTTGAAAGCTCCACAGACACGCATACAGTTAATTATAATGTTTAAAATGTATCGATTATGTCTCACTTTTTCATTGTGCAGTTTAATCTCTCTTCGATAAGCGCTGCTCAATTGAGCAGTTATCTTAACAGTCACAAAAAGTGAATATTGCAAAACATATGCTTTTTAATGCGGTCCCCCGAATGATTTAAGTGGGTGAAACCTACTTTTGTCCAAGAAGTTTATCTTTCAGATAATAAACAATGAAAACAAAATAGAGCATTTTAAATATCACAACCACTAAGTCACGTATGTTTAGTATAAAGGTACGGGTTAAACGTCCTAGTAAAGGTCCTTTTTTTGTTAGACACGGATTATTCTATTTTTAAATTCGGAGTAGGCCTTCCAAGCTTTTTTATTTCAGCCTTATTACTTAATGACCGACCACAGAATGGCTCTGCTATTAAACTCTGAACAGAATTCATTTTTGTTTTTACCAAAACCAAAATCCAGAACGTAAAGAAAATAAAATAGCGTATCGCACTACAAACTAAAACACCTACGACTACGAAATCGACGGGTAAGCTAAACACAGGTGACACAGGTTTGCGGTCGACTTACAACCTACATGAAGCTTATGAGACGGAATTAATTTCCACGTCTTAGATAGGCAACTCCACATACGTTCCAATGGATTAGCTTGGATTGTATTAAAATTGCAAATCAGCAAAGCGATAACGTTTCTAGGCGTAATACTATTATACAGACAAATTATTCATGATATTTAGACGAAGTAAGTTAACTTGTTTCAATAATTGACTGCTGTTCGCATATAATCTAGGTAAAAATGGATTTAAATTTAATTATTAAATTATCATCAGAAATTAAAAAATATATATTTGTACTTATATTTATTAGTATGTTTTATGTTAATTTACAATTTTTTGGGGGGTTGCGCAAACTTGCAAATCTAAGGAAAAGCCACTACTGGAATATTGTTGAATTTTGCTTTAAGAACTCTACACGACTGCAAGTTCGGCCAGTTGCAAAGAAAATGGCTGAATTCGCATAATGTCAGAATTAGACTTTTAAATAGACATCTTCCTAGAGATTTTTGAGACCATGGTTCTAATTATTTGAAGAATATTAGACACGACGTATTCCCAAAAGTCACTATTATTTACTCAAGAACTGCAACAGAAACAGATAATCAATTTACCGAGACGAAGACCGATAAAGGACTACCAATAAACAAACCCTGTAAAATTGCGACCCCAGTTAAGACCGATGCCGATAGATGGCGAGATGCATAAAATCACATGTTAAATTTCAACTTTGAATAAAAGAGACGTAAAAGTAAAAAAAAACGGTTGTTACAATGTATACCTAAGTTTTTTCATTAAATGAATATTTAACTGTTTCTTTCTTGTAATAAACTATTTAAAAAAATGTTTTCTGTAAATTATATTGGCCTTAACTTACAATTTTAATTTTAGAAATAATAGGCATATTGAAGCAAGTTAATGTTGTACGGAAAAAGAATTTGTCGTCCAAAACAAAGTACCTATATATGAAAGAACATCTTATTTTAAAAAATACGCTACTGAAAGTGCAAAATTAAGATTATTGATGGATGATCCAGACTCATTCAGAGGCTCACTTTCTATGTACCAGTTCGTAACTTACTTGCGATAAGAATATTTGAGGTTCCAACTCACTCATTCCAATATGGGGAGGATGGGTCAATCAGCAAAATCATGTAAAATACCAACAATATAGAAATAGATTTATTTAATTCAAATATGACATCTTAAATGTAGGCTACAAGTTATGATTTGCGATATTTTCAGTTTGTATATGATATTTTGTTTTAGCACAATATTTATTTTTCATGTTAATGGTATTTGTAAATGGCATGTCGGTTAATTGAATAAAAAAAATATTTCTGAGAAGAATAAATTTACAGGTTTCAAAAAGTTTTATCAGGTATGGACTGAATCAGTTTTGTTTATCATTTTTTTTTATAAGAACGAACATTTTCAATATTTATTACCCACCAAGCAGTAACTCACAACATTTTTTTACATTTACATAGTTTCAAGTCTGCTTTGTGCATTAGATTTGTTTTTATATTAAAGCTCTATTTCATTTTATTTATTGAACCTGCATACATTTTATTATATTTAAGTTAAAAAGAGGATTTCAGTCATATATTTCAGTTCTGAATTATTCCAACTTTTACCTCTTTAAGCGGTTTTAAATTTCATTGAAGACAGTTAGTGAAATTTAAATACTCTTTTTCTTCAAACAATGCTTTTTATCTTTCCAATGGCTGCAAGATTTATAATAGTGCTATTCTTTTGAGTCATTATCACTTTCACTTCTATCACTTGAAGTAATCATGATCACTTCAGCCCAATGACAAGTAAATGCATATTCAAAAGAATATGAAGTTATCAGTTTCACTTTGTTCACTTTGATCAATTGATAATTACTCAAAAGAATATAGCCTATAACGTACGATAAAATTAGTGCGTGCTAAAACTCTATCAGCTATTCTCCAATTCGATAGATGGCAGTTAAAACAGTTTTCTTCAAACCGGTAAAAAGTTCACTCTATCCCCTCCTTAGTATTTTTTTTATACGGCTTTAACCTCTACCAAATGATAAGGACAAATTTGTTTTGTTCTACTCATATAAAAAATTTGCAGTTTTTTTGTTATACCATACATTCGTTTAAATATTTACACTTTAAAACAATCAGTACAATGTCTAATGTTACCGTGTCTGATAGCAGTTTGGTGGACCAAGCCAAAAAATTGGCCCCATCTTTAACTCAGGATAAACATAAAGGGCAGGTAGGCTAATTTGTAAAAACTAATTTTATTAAATTAATTATTTCTACTAAGTAAAATTCAGGAAAAGGGTGTTTTTTTTTTTTTTTTTGAAGATTACTTTACGTTGCCCCATATTTTGAGGTCATAGAACACCATTCTGGCCTTGGTTTTCCACAGTTTTTCCTTACTTTTTAGGAAACGTAGAAAAAAACATTTCACTTTTAAGTAATTTTTATTTATTGAAAAATCACCAAACTTTCGAAATTACTGTTAGTAGTATTACTTAAAATACGTTATGCAATATTTTTAAACTATTTTTGTCCAAAAATTTTAGTGAATAAATGAAATCTTGGTATTTTGTACCAAAAAACAAAAATAAGTTTCATAAACTGCATTTCCACTACCTAAAAAGCTAGGCCTTTCTAGCCAGATATAAAGTATTTTCTTGTAATAAACTTATTTTTAAAAAGTTATAAATTTTGTCCATTTCAGTCATCTACATATTTTCATTCTTTTATTGTAAAAACAAGTGTAAAATTATTCATAACCAACTAAAATCTTTAGTTAGTCCAGGTTAGTTTAGGGTAGTTCTGGCTAGTGATAAAAACTTTACCTTAATCAAGCCTTTGAAAAAACTCAGAAATAAAGCAGTAATATATCAGTTCAAGAGTAGACATCAAAAAATACACATTTTACAGGTTAAAAATGCATTATTATTAAAATCTCAAAAGATTGTTGGATACTTTTTGCAGTAAATGATTTAATGTAGCCTTGGATTGCACTGGTCAGCAATTATAATTAAAGTCAAGAAGAATACATTTGTTTTCAAAAGCCATGAATACATAACTTTCAAACCTCTCAATTTGTAAAGAAATAGTTAATGATTAACCTGATCAATGATGGTTGTTCTAGGTTAGTTCAGATTTTTGCCCCTGTTTCACTTTTCATATTACCATGTCTAAAGTCAAAGATTTGGAGACAAACAGCAAATTTGCTCCATGAACAAATCCTCTCATAGAGCCAGCATACAACAACATATTGTTTATTGTTAAGATTTGCGTACCTTTTCGATATTGTTATTCTGCCAAGAAAATATTTTATTGCTTTTAGAATAAATCTAAGTCAAAGAAAACTACTTCTCTTGGATAGGAATTATTGTTATTTTTCATATACTTTTGAAGAAAATGAGCTCTTCCATCCTTTTCTTATTTGAATTCCAGCTTTTTAAGCAGAATTCTTAAAAATAATTTACCGCATATACAGTCTCTTTGTTGGTGAGTTCAGTATTTAAGCATTTTAGAGTAAAATGCTTTTCTAAAATTAAAAAAGGCATTAAGACTGTTAAATATAGATCAATGATACTACCTTCGAGGTTAGCTTATAACAGAGATTATACTCTTACTGTTTTAGAACATATTGTAGAGTGTATTTTGAACTTCCATTTTGATTCCTTCAGGTAGAGAGAGCTATGGTTTTTTCTTTTCAATGAAGTCTATTTTTTTCAGGAGAGGAAATCATTGAATTGTTTTCTATCCTTTTTCTAATTGCATATAGGGTTTTATTTGAAATTTTAAGAGAAGTGGTTGCTCTCTAGAAATAATAATACCTAATTGAATTGTTTCAAAAAATAAAATTATTTTATCTACCTCTTGGACAGATGAAACAGATTCGGTAAGAATTCGTAAAGAGTGAAATCTAGGAAAATGACGTTTTTTTGGAAAAAATTTCGATACTGTCCCCCTATTTTGAGAGCGTAGAATCGGTTTTCTATAATTATTCTTTAATTTTGCGGAAAACAAGGAAAATCACTTTTCTCACTTTAGGTTCAATTTTTTTCACAAAGTCGTTAAACTTTTGTTACAACCACAAATTCCACACTGATAGAAGCCTTTGTATTATATAAAAATTCAAAAATATGCACGTTGATTATCGGAAAAGTCAGGAAAATTTGCAAGAAACAAATAAAAACAAAACGGCCCCCGCCATTAAAGTAATAGCTTGCATAGTTTACGTAAAGACGGCGTGCTTGTTGCTATAGTCGATGTTGCCAGATTGCAAATATGATTTCTTTGAAATTCACGTATATTCTTTTCTTACAAGATAGTTTAATGTTTGTAATGTATAAAAAAGAGTAAAATTAATTTTAACCACCCAAAATTTTTGGTTAGTTCTGGTACTAACCAGAACTAACCAAAAATTTTGGGTGGTTAAGATTAATTTTTATATTATAAATATTAAACTATGTTGTTAACTGTAATGGATAAATTTTATAGTTTATACCAGGAAAGTATAAATCTAGGTCAATTAAGATTACTTCAGGTTAGTTTCTGTTTTCCAAATTAACCAAAATCAAGCTAAACTTGAACTAACCAAGCTAATAATTCAGATTAGAGTAAATCTGGAGGTGGATGCCATTTTGTTTTTGTATCTTTTGATTTGTTTTTGATAATTTTCTTGATTTTTCTGATAAAAAAGTGCACACTAATAGAAGCATATGTATTATATAAAAATTCATAAATTTGAACTTTTTTATTGGAAGAATCAAGAAAATTGTGAAAAACAAATCAAAAGAAACAAAACCAAAATGGCACCCACCAATAAAAATTCATAAATTTGCACGTTTTTTTTTATCGAAAATATCAACAAAATTATCAAAAACAAATCAAAAGAAACAAAACCAAAATGACATCCACCGATAAAAATTCATAAATTTGGACTTTTTTTTATCGGAAGAATCAAGAAAATTGTTAAAAACAAATCAAAATAAACAAAACCAAAATGGTACCCACCAATAAAAATTAATAAATTTACTCCTAAATGAAAAGAATTATCAAAAACAAATCAATTAGTGTAGCTCTCCGTGCTTCTTTTAGAAGCTTAAAGAAGCTTACATTAAGCGGTTGAGTTATTTTTGTTATATATCAACGATATTCTCGCAGGCCTCCCGAATGATAATGTTGTACTATTTGCGAATGATACTGCTGTATTTAAGAGGGACGATGGCTAGCAAAACCTTCAACTTAAATCGAATAAAGCATAAGCCTCCGTAAGCGAGTGATTTACGTCACACAGTCGTAGTATGAATGGGGCTAAGACCAAAAAAATTTGTTTTATATTGCGTCCTCTGCAGTTTCCGTACAGCCCCGTAAAATATTTGAGGATTTACATTGACTCTAAATTGACTTGGAAGGAGCACTACATCCAGTTGGCCAGGAAACTGAGTCAGATTACTTTTATTTTGATAAATTTCGGGAGCATTAATTCCGATGCAGTTTTAATGAATACTGAAGGTTTTTGCAGTTAAAAGAAGGTGTGTGAGAGTGATGGCTAATTTGGATTTTAGAGATTGTTGCAGAATATCATTTATTTCTCTAAAAATACTAACTGTGGCATTTATATTGTGTAGCTCATAAGTAGTGACTATTATTCATATAATATCAGAAAAACAGAAAAAAAAACAAGACCTTATTATGAAATATTCCTGTACTGCAAGGGTCAGGGATGGACAGATCATTTTGGTATAAAATTCTTTAATATCCTTGATCGGATAAAGTCTCTTCAATTTTCACGGTTTAAACGCACTCTTTGTGAGTACTTACAAGGAATGGCTTTTTACAGCTTTGATGAACGTTTGTGTAGCAAATTTAAGGACACCATAACCATACGTCTTGTTTTATTATAGCGATTATCTAAGTTTATACTTTTGCAATTATTAAGTTTATTTTATTTTTGACATTTGATAATACTATAATTTATGTATAGTAATGGATAAAGAATGATTGATTGTGTTATGTGTGTTGTATTCGGGGGCAATAGTACAAACCTTATGGTATATCTTTGACAAGCTCAAAAGAGTATCGTGTGTATGTGAGATTTTAAGTTGTCCCTTATAACAAGTTTTGGAAGTTTAGTTTCATGTGCCCAGAACACTAATATTTTTGTGAACCAATCTTGGAATGTATCCGATTTGAACCAACCAGATTCGGTTCGATTTTAGATTGTATTTGAAGGACCACCAGATATCCACCTGTCAAAAAATTGCTCGACGTTATACACAATATAAAGAGGCATTAATTCCCCTGGTGCTATACTGCTGAACATAATTGATACAGCAATCTTAGTCAAATTAGTTAGTCTTTCGGGTTATTTTGTACCTTTTCTTTTGGCACTTTTTAGTTATTTATTTATTTAAATACTTTTTTAACAAATTATAAAAATATCCAGTTACAAAATACTTTCAGCAGTAATTTCGAAATTTCTTAACAAAAAAATATATTATTCTTTGTTAAAGTTGCTTTAAAAATTCTGAGACAGTCCATAAACTAGTCACATTCAGATTACACTGTATTATATAAAATACGAGTTCTATATAAGGGTGAATTATGGGCAAATTAAATAAATTTGAATTTCTCTTGATGTACATTGGCACATTAAACTTTAATGATTCCAATATCCCTATTTTCAGTAAAACTTCTTAATACTTTAAATAAATACATCAAATCCACAATTTTTCTTTTTCCAATATGTTTATATTACATTTTCCCACAAAAATTGCTTAGAAATGTTAAAATTATATACGCCTAATTCCTTAAAATACATATATCTTAATATTTTGATTTATATTTTTTCAATGCTATATTTATGGCACTGAGAAAAAGAACTCCATTTCTGACTATCATACTCTAAAATACTGCCAATAAATGTTTCAAATAATATCTTTATACACTGATGGTGTTGAAGTCCCTAGCACACTCCTACAAATAGATTCTATATGTGTTTTAAATGTCGACTGCTCATCAAAAATCATCCCCAAGTCTTTAATCTCGCTGACTTTGCTTAGTCTTGTGTTTCGCAAATTGTACACATAATAGAGTTCTTCTTCCTGTTATATGATAATACTGACAAGGGGAGGTTGCGACCTTGTCATTACCGATTTTGATGAGAATTACGAATTATACCGACTAAAGTCATCTAAAGAAATTTCCAAAAGCGTTCTTGCTATCGATCATTTGATTGTTGTGAAAAAATTTTTAAAGTCGAACGCGTTATATGCTGACAAGTGCTATACTCTTTTAGAAGCTCTCTCACATCAGCCATCGTGGCGCAACTGAGTAAGCGCTCTAGCAGTGCTCTAAGAGCTGAGGGTTTGATTCCCGCTCGATGCATTTTTTTTATCATTTTGAAAAATAATTATCGGTTTTTCCAATTATTAATTATTCCATGTAGTTTTTACACAAGAACGTCTGTTATATGATAGTACTAACAAGGGGAGGTCGCGACCTTGTCATTACCGATTTTGATGAGAATTAAGAATTATACCGACTAAAGTCATCTAAGGAAATCTCCAAAAGCGTTCTCGCCTTGATCATTTGATTGTTGTGGAAAAACATTTTAAAGTCGACCGCGTTATACGCTGACAAGTGCGATACTCTTTTAGAAGCTCTCGCACATCAGCCGCCGTGGCGCAACTGAGTACGTTTGAGAGCTGAGGGTTCGATCCCCGCTCGATGATTTTTTTTTTAATTTAAAAAAATAATTATCGGTTTTCTCAGTTATTAATTATTCCATGTAGTTTTTACACACAAATATTTAAATACATATTTAACGTGTTTTTTTTTTAAATAGTTCCGTCATTACCTCCCTTTTCAGTTTCACAGTTGTAGTAAAATTTTTTAAAACAGATTTTATTAATTTTTAAGAAAAAAAAAAAGAATACAAAAAGTAGTAATCGAAAAATCTCAAAATCAATTATTTTTAATCGAAAAATAAAACCATTCAAAAGTATAGAGAAATGTTTTTCGTCACTTATTTTGATTTACAAGCTAAACGGCTTCGCACTCCCTCCAGGGATTATTCAGTCATACCAGGCATACAAAGACACCAAAAGGATGAAGCTCTGTGGGAACCCTTTCCATGTTATCGGGTCCTAGGTGACGTTGTCTGCTGCATTTCCCATGAATTTTCGGACGGTCCGCGCGGTTGCTAGGAGAATTGCTTTCTGCATCGGCTTATAAAGATGCTCGCTAAGGCCCAGTCCCTTGATGTTCTGCAGGAGGTTCTTCGGTATCACTCCAGTTGTTGACAGTATTATGGGAATCGTTTGGACGCTGTTCATTGTCCATTGTCTTCGGATATGGACCTCCAGATCTCTGTATTTGGCGATCTTCTCATTGTATTTTGGCCTTAGGTTGTTGTTGTTAGGCACAGCAATGTCGATTAGTGTAGTTCGCCTACAAATTTTATCTATTAGTATAATGTCTGGTCTATTATGAGCTACTGTTTGATCCGTCAGAACCGTTCGGTCCCAATATAACTTGAACTGGTTATTTTCAAGAATAGGCTCCGGATTGTACTTGTAATAAGGCACTTTTCCTACCTGTAATAGGTTTAACTTTTCTGCTAACTCTTGGTGGAGTATCTTAGCGGCTGAGTCGTGTCTTTCCTTATACTCGGTTGCGGCAAACGCTTAGCATCCTCCAGTTATGTGCTGAATTGTCTCCGATGTTCGACAGCCATATCTGCATTGGTCATTTTCTATTGAGGGATCTCTAATGATTAACTTTCGATAGTTCTTCGTCGGAATACCCTGTCTTGGATAGCTAACAAGAAGCTCTCCGTTTCCGGAAACATCTGTCCTGAAATCAACCAGTAGTTCGACGCTGAGTTGTCGACATTATCCTGATTAACCTCATTTGAATGCCGTCCATGAAGTGGCTTCCGTAGCCAGGTTTGTAATGAACCTGAACTTTTAATCGATTAATATAGTCGAAAAAGGATATTCGCCAGTGGTCAATTTTATTAGCGAGGTTAGCAAATTAATAATTTAAAAAATAATTGCTCATAATTTTTTTTCTTATATTGTTTATTTCGGTGACAGTTGATAGTGAAAAAAGTATGGCAGAGATTTACTCCCCGAAACCTACCCTTAGCGACAAAAATAGGGATGAGAATAGAATTATATTTTTTATTTCCGACCCTGTTGGTTTCAATGAGAATTTTATTTTCTTAAATTATTTAGTTCGATGACAGTTCATTGTAAAAAAAGTATGGCGGCGATTTACTCTCCGGAACCTACCCTTAGCGACAAAAATAGGGTTGAGAATAGAATTAAATTTTTTATTTTCGACCCTGTGGGTTTCAATGAGAATTTTATTTTCTTAAATCATTTAGTTCGATGACAGTTCATTGTAAAAAAAGTATGGCGGCGATTTACTCTCCGGCTTAGCGACAAAAATAGGGTTGAGAATAGAATTTTTTTTTTCCGACCCTGTAAGTTTCAATGAGAATTTTATTTTTTTAAATTATTTAGTTCGATGACAGTTCATTGTAAAAAAAATTGGGTTGCGATTTACTATCCGGAACCTACCCTTAGCGACAAAAATAGAGTTGAGAATAGAATTATATTTTTTACTTCCGACCCTGTAGGTTTCAATGAGAATTTTATTTTCTTAAATTATTTAGTTCGAGGATAGTTCATTGTAAAAAAAAGTATGGCCGCGATTTACTCTCCGGAACCCGCCCTTAGCGAAATAAATAGGGTTGAGAATAGAATTATTTTTGTTATTTCCGACCCTGTAAGTTTCAATGAGAATTTTATTTTCTTAAATTATTTAGTTCGAGGATAGTTCTTTGTAAAAAAAGTATGGCCGCGATTTACTCTCCGGAACCCACCCTTGGCGAAATAAATAGGGCTGAGAATAGAATTATTTTTGTTATTTCCGACCCTGTAAGTTTCAATGAGAATTTTATTTTCTTAAATTATTTAGTTTAAGGACATTTCATTGTAAAAAAAGTATGTCCGGGATTTACTATCCGGAACCTACCCTTAGCGACAAAAATAGGGTTGAGGATGGAATTTTTTTTTTCCGACCCTGTAAGTTTCAATGGGAATTTTATTTTCTTAGATTATTTAGTTCCATGACAGTTCACTGTAAAAAAAGTTTTGCCGCGATTTACTATCCGGAACCTACCCTTAGCGACAAAAATAGGGTTGAGAATAGAATTATATTTTTTATTTCCGACCCTGTAAGTTACAATGAGAATTTTATTTTCTTAAATTATTTGGTTAGAGGACAGTTCATTGTAAAAACAGTATGGCCGCGATTTATTATCCGGAACCTACCCTTAGCGACAAAAATAGGGTTGAGAATAGAATTATTTTTTTTATTTCCGACCCTGTAAGTTTCAATGAGAATTTTATTTTCTTAAATTATTTAGTTCGAGGATAGTTCTTTATAAAATAAGTATGTCCGCGATTTACTATCCGGAACCTACCCTTAGCGACAAAAATAGGGTTGAAAATAGAATTATTTTTTTTTCCGACCCTGCAACTTTCCATGAGAATTTTATTTTCTTAAATTATTTAGTTCGAGGACAGTTCATTCTAAAAAAAGTATGTCCGCGATTTACTATCCGGAACCTACCCTTAGCGATAAAAATAGGGTTGAGGATGGAATTTTTTTTTCCGACCCTGTAAGTTTCAATGAGAATTTTATTTTCTTAAATTATTTAGTTCAAGGACAGTTCATTGTAAAAAAAAGTATGTCCACGATTTACTATCCGGAACCTACCCTTGGCGACAAAAATAGGGTTGAAAATAGAATAATTTTTTTTCCGACCCTGCAACTTTCAATGAGAATTTTATTTTCTTAAATTATTTAGTTTAAGGACAGTTCATTGTAAAAAAAGTATGTCCGGGATTTACTATCCGGAACCTACCCTTAGCGACAAAAATAGGGTTGAGGATGGAATTTTTTTTTCCGACCCTGTAAGTTTCAATGGGAATTTTATTTTCTTAAATTATTTAGTTCGAGGATACTTCATTGTAAAAAAAGTATAACAAAAATAATTCTATTCTCAGCCCTATTTATTTCGCTAAGGGTGGGTTCCGAAGAGTAAATCGCGGCCATACTTTTTTTACAAAGAACTATCCTCGAACTAAATAATTTAAGAAAATAAAATTCTCATTGAAACTTACAGGGTCGGAAAAAAAATAATTCTATTCTCAACCCTATTTTTGTCGCTAAGGGTAGGTTCCGGATAGTAAATCGCGGCAAAACTTTTTTTACAGTGAACTGTCATGGAACTAAATAATCTAAGAAAATAAAATTCTCATTGAAACTTACAGGGTCGGAAAAAAAATTCCATCCTCAACCCTATTTTTGTCGTTAAGGGTAGGTTTCGGATAGTAAATCGCGGACATACTTTTTTACAAAGAACTATCCTCGAACTAAATAATTTAAGAAAATAAAATTCTCATTGTAACTTACCGGGTCTGAAATAAAAAATATAATTCTGTTCTCAATCCTATTTTTGTCGCTGAGGGTAGGTTCCGGAGAGTAAATCGCGGCCATACTTTTTTACAAAGAACTATCCTCGAACTGAATAATTTAAGAAAATAAAATTCTCATTGAAACTTACAGGGTCGGAAAAAAAAATAATTCTATTCTCAACCCTATTTTGGTCGCTAAGGGTAGGTTCCGGATAGTAAATCGCGCCCATACTTTTTTTTACAGTGAAGTGTCCTCGAACTAAATAATTTAAGAAAATAAAATTCTCATTGAAAGTTGCAGGGTCGGAAAAAAAATTTATTCTATTTTCAACCCTATTTTTGTCGCTAAGGGTTGGTTCCGGATAGTAAATCGCGGACATACTTTTTTTACAATGAACTGTCCTTGAACTAAATAATTTAAGAAAATAAAATTCTCATTGAAACGTACAGGGTTGGAAATAAAAATAATTCTATTCTCGACCCTATTTATTTCGCTAAGGGTGGGTTCCAAAGAGTAAATCGCGGCCATACTTTTTTTACAATGAACTGTCCTCGAACTAAATAATTTAAGAAAATAAAATTCTCATTGAAACCTACAGGGTCGGAAAAAAAAGTAATTCTATTCTCAACCCTATTTTTGTCGCTAAGGGTAGGTTCCGGATAGTAAATCGCGGCCATACTTTTTTTACAGTGAAGTGTCCTCGAACTAAAAATTTAAGAAAATAAAATTCTCATTGAAAATTGCATGGTCGGAAAAAAAATTTATTCTATTTTCAACCCTATTTTTGTCGCTAAGGGTAGGATCCGGATAGTAAATCGCGGACATACTTTTTTACAATGAACTATCATCGAACCAAACAATTTAAAAAAATAAAATTCTCATTGAAACCTACAGGGTCGGAAGTAAAAAATATAATTCTATTCTCAACCCTATTTTTGTCGCTAAGGGTAGGTTCCGGTGAGTAAATCGCGGCCATACTTTTTTTTACAAAGAACTATCCTCGACCTGAATAATTTAAGAAAATAAAATTCTCATTGAAACTTACAGGGTCGGAAATAAAAAAAATAATTCTATTCTCAACCCTATTTTTGTCGCTAAGGGTAGGTTCCGGATAGTAAATCGCAGCCAAACTTTTTTTACAATGAACTGTCCTCGAACTAAATAATTTAAGAAAATAAAATTTTCATTGAAACTTGCAGGGTCGGAAAAAAATCTATTTTCAACCCTATTTTTGTCGCCAAGGGTAGGTTCCGGATAGTAAATCGCGGAGATACTTTTTTTTACAATGAACTGCCCTCAAACTAAATAATTTAAGAAAATAAAATTCTCATTGAAACTTACAGGGTCGGAAATAAGAAAAATAATTCTATTCTCAGCCCTATTTATTTCGCCAAGGGTGGGTTTCGGAGAGTAAATCGCGGACATACTTTTTTTACAATAAACTGTCCTCAAACTAAATAATTTAAGAAAATAAAATTCTCATTGAAACTTACAGGGTCGGAAAAAAAAATTCTATTCTCAACCCTATTTTTGTCGCAAAGGGTAGGTTCCGGATAGTAAATCGCGTCCATACTTTTTTTACAGTGAAGTGTCCTCGAACTAAATAATTTAAGAAAATAAAATTCTCATTGAAACCTACAGGGTCGGAAATAAAAAAAATAGTTCTATTCTCAACCCTATTTTTGTCGCAAAGGGTAGGTTCCGGATAGTAAATTGCAGCCAAACTTTTTTTACAATGAACTGTCATCGAACTAAATAATTTAAAAAAATAAAATTCGCATTGAAACTTGCAGGGTCGGAAAGAAAAAATATAATTCTATTCTCAACCCTATTTTTGTCGCCAAGGGTAGGTTCCGGAGAGTAAATCGTGGCCAGACTTTTTTTTACAATGAACTGTCCTCGAACAAAATAATTTAAGAAAATAAAATTTGCATTGTAACCTACAGGCTCGGAAATAAAAAATAAAAATCTATTGTCAACCCTATTTTTGTCGCTAAGGGTAGGTTTCGGGGAGTAAATCTCTGCCGTACTTTTTTCACTATCAACTGTCACCGAAATAAACAATTTAAGAAAAAAAATTATGAGCAATTATTTTTTAAATTATTAATTTGCTAACCTCGCTAATAAAATTGACCACTGGCGAATATCCTTTTTCGACTATATTAATCGATTAAAAGTTCAGGTTCATGGTTTGTAACTTCTCTTGGTCTGTTTGGTGGTGAGAAGTAATATCTTGTTCCTTCAGCTGTAGCGGCGTTGAATCGTCTACCTCGCATATTGCTCGATGTAGTGTGGAAGAGTCCGCTAACCTTTGGAAATATGAACGTAAGTTTATTATTTCCTGGTCGAGCTGCTTACCAATATCCACCAATCCTCTTCCTCCTTGGTGTCTTTGAAGCATTGTACGTTCAATAGCACTCCGAGGGTGATGTTTTTGTGCTTTTGTTAGGAGTGTCCTTATTTTTCTTTGCAGGTTTTGGATGTCCGTCCTGCTCCATTTTACAATTCCAAAAGAGTAGCTCAGCGCAGAGCAAACATACGTGTTGAGCGCCTTAAATAAATTTCTACTATTTAAATTAGTTCGTAATACACGCCTTACCCTCCTGACAAATTCGGCTCTCAATTCGGCTTTCATAGTGCCATGGTCAATTCTTTTAGCCTGTTTCATACCTAGGTATTTGTATGTTTGGTCTGCTTCCATTGCAGCTATAGTTTCACCGTTCTGCATTTCAAAAGCACCCGGTTGTATCTTCCCTTTAACGATGTTCAAAATACGGCACTTGTCAAGTCCAAATTGCATTCCGATATCCCCGGAGAACTCCTCTACAATTTTAAGAATTCGTTCCAGCTGGTTTCTGGTAGCAGCCATCAGTTTAAGATCATCCATGTATAGAAGATGATTCACTCTAACTACCTCTTCGTTGTTATTTCTAACACCAAAACCGTATCTGGTGGAGTTCAAACGGCGTGATAGTGGGTTCACTGCAAGGCAGAACCACAATGGGCTAAGTGAATCGCCCTGAAATATTCCCCTTCGTATCGGAATGGTGTTAGTTTCGATGGTGTCGCTGGATGGCACTTGCAATTGGATCCTAGTTCTCCAGGTTGACATGATGCGTTCTAAAAAGGAAACAAAATTATTATCGACTCTGTACATTCTCAATATAGTTTTGAGCCACTCATGTGGCACCGAGTCGAAGGCCTTCTTATAATCCAAGTAGGCAGCAAAGAGGTTTCTTTGGTTGGCACAGGCTTGGTTACATATGACAGAGTCGACAATCAATTGTTCCTTGCATCCCATTGCTCCCCTTGTGCATCCTTTCTATTGAGTTGCAATGATTTTATTTTGCTCACAATGTGAATAGATGCGTTGGGACAAGCAAGAGGTGATCACCTTATACAGTGTGGGTAGGCAGGTGATCAGCCTATACTTAGCTGGGTCATGTGTGTTATGTTGGTCCTTTGGTAGGAGGTACGAAATACCTTCGGTCAAGAACAATGGCATTTTTGCTGGGTCAAGGAAAACATCATTAATAAGATTAGCCAGCTGATAGTGCATACACCAGAACTTTTTGAGCCAGTAGTTCTGGATCCCGTCGAGACCTGGAGTTTTCCAGTTATGGGATTCCTTGATTATTCTTAAAATTTCGTCGGTGGTAAATGGCTCAAATTGCATCTGGCTTTAATCTTGGTAGATTTGGTGCTCTTCATTGATCTAGCTAGCTGCGATGTTAGAATCGGCTGGTGTGGAAAGTTGGTTTCCCCAGAACTCTTCTACCTGCTCTCTATTGGGATATCTATTATCTGCTATATTAGGTGGAGTTTAGCTTACGGTAGAAAGTCTTTTTTGATCGTTGGAAGAGCGCATTATCTCGTTTTCGGTTATTGGTGGTCTTGTACTTCTTTAGCCGTCCTGCAATAACAGAGAGCTTCTGTTTCAGCGAATCAAGGCATTGCTGAGCAGTAACATTCGCTGGATCTTGTTGCGAATGATATCGGACACGATTCATGATTTCTTCAACTCGCCTTTGCAGTCGACTAGTTCTTGTGCTCCTGATGTACTCCATCAGCTGTCCTATATCTATTCGAAGTTTTTCAATTTGCTTATTTAGACATCTTTCCCATGGTGGTGTGTTGGGTTCTGTTCTTGCTGATCGACGCTCTGTTACAACTTTAATTTCTAGAGCTCTAGCTATAGCAGTCGCGGCACAGTAGATGGTCATATGTAAGGACTCCAGAGTGTAGGCATCTGAAACATAAGCTGGTAAAATCCGATTGTTCATGATGTCTAACATGGCACCCAGTTTTTTGGATGAATTAATTTTTAGAAGTGCCGGTCTTCTTAACGAATTGCTTCCATCATACTCCAACACCGCAGCACTCATTTCCGTTGACAGTCTCTGATAAAATAGTTCAGCGTTGTCCTGTTGGGTCTCATCATTCAGCTGTTCGTGCTGTTCTTGGACCTCAGGTTCCGGTTGTGGCTCAGGTTCAGCAATCGGATTGTTGTTATTGTCAGTGCCTCTGATCTCACGTTCAATTTTCTCTTTGATGCTGTTAAGCCGAGCTTCAGGAATTAGGCTGTTTCGGAGAATAACTCTATATTGGTCAGCTATTCTCTGCTGGGGCACTTGCATGTGTGGGTACTCCCTGCAAAATTCGGCATGTAGTTGTTGTCTGTAGCCGATCTTCTCTCGTCCTAGTTGAATCACCCTATAAAAAGTGCGCATTGTTGTCATGTTCTTGGACACAGTCCATTTCATGCGCTGTCTTGGTCGTCCCGCTTGAGTAAGAGTTGGTTGGAGTTCCCGCACAGCATCTTCGGCGAGTAGAGCTCTTGGAGCTATCTGACCCTCGTGTTGATGTAGTTGTTGTTGTTGTTGTTGTTGTTGTTGTTGTTGCTGTTGTTGCCTGTCCACAGCGATGTCAACTCTCATGCCGTTGTTTGGTTGTTCTTGAGTCTCTAGGTCTAGCTGTGGCGCAGGTTCTGCGGTTTGTTCATTGTTATCATCGGTGCTTCTTATCTCTCGTTCTATTTCCGCTTTGATGATGTTAAGTCGCGCTTCTGAGATTAGTTTATTTCGGAGATTAGCTCTGTATTGGTCTGCTATTCTCTGTTGACACTTGTAGGTGTGGATATTCTCTACAAAATTCGGCATTACTGTTTCATTCATGGATGTTGTCCATTTCATGCGCTGTCTCGGAAGTCCCGCCTGAGTGAGCGCTGGCTGAGCTTCCTGCGCAGCACCTTCGGAGGGTGGAGCTCTCGTTGTTGTTTGGCTCTCATGTTGTTGTTGGGCTGTAGCTTCTTGTGCGACAGGGGTTCGCCTCCTCAACACCCTGGATTCATGGATGTTGTCCATTTCATGCGCTGTCTCGGAAGTCCCGCCTGAGTGAGCGCTGGCTGAGGTTCCTGCGCAGCACCTTCGGAGGGTGGAGCTCTCGTTGTTGTTTGGCTCTCATGTTGTTGTTGGGCTGTAGCTTCTTGTGCGACAGGGGTTCGCCTCCTCAACACCCTGCCAATTGACGTTTGCGATGTCGAAATGTTGCTACCCCCGAAATCCGTGGAGCAGACCGTTCTGCGGTGTGGGATTGTGGACCATGGGTCCTACCCACCTGGGGTATTATTATTATTATTATATATGTATGTAAGATTCTGGCACTGGCTTTGATTTAATAGATGTGAATATCTTGCAATAAATTGATACACCTAATTCCTGGCATATTATTAAATTTTGGAATCGCAATTCCTTTATCATCCAAATAATTTTTAATTGTTATTCTTACTTATATCCACAAAATATTTCTCTTCCAATTCAGCTAAACAACTTTGCCTAGATGCTTTTTATTTATTTATTTATTTTTATTGCAAATAGTTCTTCTAGGGGTATTAAAATGATCTTCAGCTTCCCTACTTGATAGTCCACGATTTATCACATCTAAAACTTAAGGAGATTTTCTTCTGTGTAATTTTTATATATTTTATAACACCTGTTTTTTTTCTACTTTGGACTCTTAACTTTCGGAGCAACTTTGTCATTTCCAGGCCTTTTAGTTTGTTCATAATTTAAGGTGTACTATTAATATAATACCAAAACCATTTTGTTTGAAGTTTACCAAAATTTGTGAAATATTACTAAGATTGTGCGGATTAAGGACAGATTCTCACTATAGGGCCGCTCTCGATACGCTCTCGGTCCGGTAAAATATTCTTACACGAGCAACAATGAACCTATTCGCACTATCGATTTCGCGAAGATTTCGATATCGTAAACTGTTATTCGTTTCAAAAAAAAGTATCGAACTGAGAGCGAACCGAGATCGTATCGAGAGCGACACTATGGTGAGAATCAAGTCGAAAATTCGCTAAAGATCACACGCTTATGATATTTTTTAAATCAAAAGACAAAAACATTTTGTTGCTTTACTTTTATCCAATAGTGTGTTTTATTATTAGTTCAAGTTCTAGACTTCAGAACCGTACAACATATTTTCTTTGCACCCTCAGCGTCCAATTAATACAATTAAAACCTTAAATCATCTTCAAAGTTGACGACTAAAAAACCTATATTTTCCTATTTTGAAACAATTAAATGAAAAAATAAGTAATTTTTATTTATTTATTTAAAATTTTATACAAATAATAAACATACTACCAAAAAAGTTACCCTGAAACGTTTTTTTTAATCACCTTTTATCAAAGGAAAAACTGGATATGCAAATTTTTTTTTACATGCGATAGTTTAAGAATATTGAATTATTACACAGCTTGTTTAAGAAAAAAGCGTTATTATATTAACATCATGCAAATTAAGAAGGCAATATAAATATAAATTTAAAAAACTAGTTTAAGTATACCTAAATACAATAGCAGACAGAATTGTTGTCTTTTTTCTCATCTCCTTTCATGCACATCTCAGTAAACATACAAATTTTTTAAACCTAATAATCTGTGTCTCTCTAGACGAGCTTTTTTCAAATACATCTTTTAATTTTATTTTTATATATCCGGGATGTCCGGATAAAGGAGGTCGATCCGTTAACCATATAATCTTTGAGTTAAAAAAATAGGACTTTCATAAGGTCGTTGTTCATTTTGGCGCTCCTTGTTTAAAATAAAGGGTTCAAAAATTAATTAAAAAAATTAAAAAATGACTTAATGGAAGCCCTATTTTTTTGATGCAACGATTATATGGTTAACGGATTGGCCCCCTTTTCCCGGACATCCTATCTAAATAAATATCAACACTTTGTATTTATTTGGAATTAAATTATATATTCCAGGCCCCAAAAAGTAATAGCATCGTTGAGTAATCGGTCTGCTAACTTTAGGAACCCTTGAACTCGAGCAACAACCACTACAAGAACGCAGCGCTGATTTGCGGCGTCATCATCCGGAGTCATAAAAACGATAATTATCTGTTTTTTGGTGGATTTATGTATTTGCTTACGGTCAGATTTACTTATGAACTTTGGATGATCCTTATTTAAATATTTTAAACTTATATTTAAGTCAATTATGTGTTAACAAGGCTAACAACATAGGTGGGAAAAAATATGAGAATATAATAATTTGAAAAAATCACTACTTTGTCTAAAATGTTTTATTGTAGTTTTTTTTAGATAAATACATTAATGTGATATTAATATAAATTATATAAAATTATACGTAACATTTAGCAATAAAATCCTAAAGATTTTGTGTATCCTTCGATTACAAAATTTCTCAAAGACCTAGGTACTCAGAAATTTATACCTAGAACCTTTTTGTTATACCGTATTACAGTTAGTTTGTCTATGTATTTAATTTCTTTTTATAACTTTTGCCTAATCGATTATTTTTTGTCATTGTAAGTGTTGGTAATACTGGTAAGTACTGGTATTATATCAATAACTGTTTTTTCGGAGTGTGTACTGCAGCCCCTACATTATTGCTCAAAGATATTTTTATACACGAGATGAGTCAGAAATTAGATTTGATAAAAAATGTTCAAGAATTAATTCTCATGGTTACTTATTGTTAGTATTGTTTGGAAGAAAATATATGACTACTTTAACTGCAGAATCCGGAGGATATTGCACTGCACCTCTGATTAAGTTACCTATGAGATTAAAATTATCTTTAATATGTTCGTTATCGCATATCAGTGAGTTTTTGCAATCATTTTATTTTATGTTCGTCAACGCAATGTGGCTGTAATATTCTCCTAATCTAGGGTCGAAACACAAAACTTCGAATTGGCGCGATGCGAATTCAGAAAGCTGCGACGCGATTTGCTGCGATTCGATTTCAGGCGGCAAGGCGTCTTCTTTCCACGGTTAGGGTGATGGTCAACCGTACTGAACGTATTTTGTAAACTAGGTAGTAATATGGATCGTAAAAAGAGTTGCGCACTGCTGTTACTGATAAAAAGATATAGGAAGAAGAAAGAAAGAAGATTTTGGGTTCATCCATTTATTACCATTATGAACGCGTATGAATGGTGTCAACAAGTATGACGTAACATCGTACGAATGCGCGATGCGAATCAATTTGCATGTGTCGTACGAGCTCGTAGATTTCTACGATGCGACTTCACATCGCAGTTTTGTGTTTTCACCCAAAGGCAACACGGGCATTTCTGATTTAAGGTTGTCCAGTATTTCGTCATTTTCATTAGAACAGTCTTCAATAGTCTACTGTTTGTCAACATTTTGTAAGCCCTCAGTTACAAAAGGATTAAAAATTTACAGTGCTAGTTTTACATTTTTTCTTTCTAAGCTAGATGTATACAAACCTTTTAAATTTAAATTGAAACCAAATTTTAGTAACATGTTATGCATTTTTCAAAGAGCCATTTGGTCAGGTTTTGAGTTTGCCAGTTATTAAAAATATATTGAAAAATCCATAATCTTAAGTTAACTTCGTATTTCATCCAAACTACTTGAGAAAATGAACTTTTTTTTACTAACCTGTACACTTACTAACTGTCGACATAAATATGTACTAAATTATTGTTCTTTTGGATAGTCTATGTAAAAAAGGTTAAATCCGAAAGAAAGTTAGAAGTTTTTCAATTAACGGTAAACCACGTTTCCCCTAAACTAAACATTCTAAACAAATTATTAATCTGTCAAAGATCATAATTGCTAAGCTTTTTGTGTTTTAGAATTTTGCGTTTACTCTCTTCAATACCCTTTTAAAATCAAATTTCAACTATTTCTTTAAGCTTTTCTTCTCTACTTTTTCGGCGTATTATTGTTTTTGGTAAGAGTTCTGGACAATTGGGAAATTTACTTCGTACGCTGTGTTCATTTATTCTTAATATATTCCTTTTGGAGTTCTGTTTGAATATCTGGAAATGACACGTTCGGTGTTTATCGTTGGGCACAACACTCTCACGATAAATCGCTTTCTGTCATTTTAATTGGCGTTTGTCGTTTTTTGGAACGCGAAATACTCCTACCATCGGACTTTTTGAGTAATTTGCCTTACAACATTTATTTGGTATTTTAAAAGTATTTGAAACACTTTAAACTTGTGATGTACCTAGATTTTGCATTTATTAGAAAAAAATAATTATATCAATACGCGATCAAAGAAGTATGAGCATCACAAAATACGAATGGGTAGGTCAGTAGAAAACAAACAGCTGTTAAGATATGATACAATGTTGCTAAATCCAGTTAATTTTTTCGTATATCTAGAAAATAATTACTGTTATTTTTTATTTTCCTTTAAAATGTAATAATAAAATATGGATTTCCGGCGCAAATGATTTTATTAATTAATGAAAAAATCATAGGAAACAGTATGAAGGGAGTAATAGTTTCATATCATTCTTCACTTCTATTACGTTACTTTTTAACTATTCATAACAAATTTTCATGTGAAGCAATAATTCCAAGAAAAATACTGCTGTAGAATTATTTTATGCATCTGTTATTGACTCGTTAAGGCAGTTATAAATACATGACAAAAAGAAAACCTCTTTTCAACCTCTTTCAAGTCACGAATTTAGGATAATTTGACACTGTCGCTTTAACGACCAAATTGTATTAAAGGAGTTGTTGCAAGACCAAGGCCGTGACGTCATCGAGAAATTTCGTTGCACCACTGGCTTTATTATAGGAGTTGTTGACCTCTGTCTTTTATCGTATACGTCATATCAATTTTTACGTGTTCTCTTACCAATAACTGGTAACAATTTATTATTTCTTTTATTTTATGTCTTTTAGTTTGCTGCACAAAAATTTTAAATTTTTATGTTCAAAATAAAAAGTTATGATTAGGTTTGTAAAAACTAATACTTTTTAAATTTTATGAAATCGTTTATATTTTGGGCACCTTCTATTATAAATTAAACCCTCTCAATGATTTTGATAGTTTTTTTTAGAAGAAAATGAAATAAAAAATTACATCCTACAGAAAGGTAAAGCAGGTTATGGGGCAGGAAATTAAAACTCAAACTATTCATACACGCCACTCACCGGAACACTAACTACGTAACCCACAGAATGTTAAGAAATACAGGTATAACTAAGTTTGTTATCATGTACTAATAGGCAATAGCCTTCGAAAACCGTCCTTTAAATAATCTAGATACATTAAACTCGATCCGCTACTTAGTAGAATTTCCCCGCAGATTTATTAAATCTCATTCTAAGAAATCAACTAAAATTAATATTATTTCTGTAACAATAGCCATGATGACTGTAACAAAGAATCACTGAAATTATGACTTGAAATAATTATATAGGATAGACAGAATCTAAAAAACACATTGATTTTTAGGTTACAAGCGAAATTATATTTATTTTAGTAAAAATAAAAACGCAAAACATAGAAATCGGCCATATTAGATCGAACACCAATCAGAAGCGCGTGACGTCATGCTTTCGTAAACATCACATCAGTCATCATTGTTTATCGCCTTTATTGTTCGAATTTATCTTTATTTGCATCGTTAATTAGATATTTTGTGGATAAAACTACTAAGTGTGTCTACTTCGTGGTACCAAAAGTACAACAACGTCATGGAACAAGGATTTATCAAGGTCAATAGCTCAAATTTGCCAAGAATCGACTCCTTGATGCTGGGAGCGAGGTTAGCTGATGCACTGTTTTAACTTCAGTCTGGACAACTTTACTCCTGAATTTGTATAATATATATACTTGTACTGATTTATCAGCTGATTTTTGAAAGGTGGTAGGTGCTTCTGGATCTTCAATTGTGTGCAAAACTAAAAAATAAAAATAAGTACTTGTGAACAAACTGTAACTATTTACACATTATTATGTACTATAATTTTGGAACAGACTATAGCAATAATAATAATAGGCATCACAAAGATTGTTTGGAGTCATAACTACCTATAATGTTATGATTAAACCGGCAAACAGAAAAGATACACACTTGAATTCAATAAAACAGGTTACCGACATAAAAAAGCAATTGATATGTACGTGAACTTTCTGATGAAGTGCCAGCGAGTTCTAAATGTTCTGTAGGTGTTTTTGTAGTTGCTACCTCTTTCTCACTTTCTTTAATTAGATACTTTCTTTGTTTTTTGAGAGCATAGGTGCGCTCAGCGGTGTCAGAAATTCGTTTGCTTCTGCCTGGTTAGCATTCAAATCTTGCGGGTAAACACCCTGACTTTATGCGCACTTGTAAAACTGAACCCATTACATAGTACTGTATATAATTTTCCATATCATTTGGTAACTAGAAAAATAAAAAGCTTTTAGTTAGGAACTTTAAATATAATACAGCAATTAAGAAATGAAACCTAACCTGAAACGGGATCGACAGTGTTATTGACAAATATTTATTTATGTTACATATATTTTGTTTACGAGCTTCGCGACTTATTTATATAAAACAAATACTTACATCAAAATGATCTTCGCAGAAATAAATTGCTGAATTAACAGATACAGAATCTGGGTCTCGCCATGCAAGATTTAGCCACGTATTTCTGATATTTTTCTTCATTGGCACGTTAATAAATAACTTATTTGGAGTTTTTATCGATGTATTATTACATTGAGGAATTGCACACCATCAATAAACGTTAAAATTCATGATTATCGCACAAAATAATGGAAAATATGAATCGAAACAAGCAATAAGATGCAACTTGTCATATGTTTACGAAAGGGTGACGTCACAGACGGACGCCATTACTATTCTAGCGTTTTGGTTCGAAATTTAAATTGTATTTTAAAAAGTTTAATTTTTCCTTCAAAACATTGATTTTTTGCGGAAATAAGAATTATTTTGTATAAAGTAGGTGCCTAAAAACATTGTAGAGTATTTTCCCAAAATCAGTCATTATGCCTATTCTTACTATCATTTTTAAATAACAACTAACTTATTTTTATAAAGAGTTTAAAATAAGAGCTTTATGAATTACCAAAACACTGCAATGAAATTAAAAAAATTACGATAATAATATATTATTTCAATTTAATTTCCGTATTTACTATATTAGAAATAGGTGAACCAAAGACAGATTTGTTTTGCTGGCGACCCTAAAAAGTAGGTATAAAAACTATAATTTGCGGCTTTAGGATATAAAATTTCATAGCCAGATTCACTATGAAGGTTTAAGATTTTGACCCAATCCATTTGCCATGGAAGTTAGATCTTCCGTCGGCCAGTTTTGTTTTGCTTGAGATATCATCACAATTTTTATTACATATGTCGACAAATAAACACTTTTATAGGAATATTAAGAATAAAAACCTAGCGATAAGACCGTAAAATGTGTAAGAGAAATAGTTGTGTCGCAAAAATAAAAAATCATTCATATTTGCCAGTTCAGTAATTAAAGAAAATGATTTTTTATGCTTTTATTTTTAACGTTCAGAACTTATTTGGCTTATCGCTGCTCTTGTCATTTTAAACTCTCTACTGTCAACTTTGACAGGTTTTAAAGTGAGGCAATTTTTACTGCACTCTGCACATATGCATACATTTTCCTGAAATAATGTATTCAAGACTTATGTGTACCTAGATCACAATTACAGTCTAATACAAACTTATAGATGCCTACTTAAAGCTATATTACTAATAACACAAATCGTGCATATATTTAATAAATACTTGATTGAACATTATCAATCACAGCGGTTCCCACATTGCGAGGGAGGAAAAAGAGTGAAAGCAGTAATTCCTTGCTTTCTAATAGACGAAGTATAGACCACGTGATCCCCAAGTCAACGTAATTAAAACCCTTCTCCCCGAAGCAGATTTTATACAGCAGAAAATAATTTCAACTGATATGATGGATTAGCTCGGGACAAAAGTTTTGGTTCGTGAGCGAACGTCCTGGGTTCGATTCTCCGTGAGTAAGGTCTATTTTTTTTAAAATATTTAATGATACATATTTTCTTTTATGTTTTATCGCTGCAGATATGTATTTATATTAATAGGCAAAATCTTATTCCTCTAAAATAATTCGCTATTTATTAAAAAAAAGATTTCAAAAATAATAAAACATTACAAAAAAATAAGTATATGTATTATGATAATTGTATAAAAATAATATTCTTTATAAGAAGAATTGCGGCAACCACCATAGTCAAATTTAAGTTGTTACGATTCGACTCATCTATGAACATCAAAAGGCTTTTCATTTATTTTTTTTTCTGTTTTTTTAACATAAAAGATTTACGCATAAAAAAGTGTTTGTCTAGAAATGGTGAACAGATGTTGTGTCTATTGTAAAAAGCACACAGGTATTGATGGAAATCAATCATTTCATAGCTATGCATTCTTCGAGTGCATTATGGAACTAAGCTAATCAAATATCAGTTAAGAAATTTGAGATTAAACTATTTTAATGTTTGTAGATTTCCTCAACATAATGTAATTCGTAATCAAGGGATTACTGTTATGGGGAAGAATATAATCTATTATACTAGCAGTTGTACATAACGTTCACTTTGATGATAATGATTACATTTAATCTCATTCAGGCAATAAATTTTGACTGAAAAAAAGTTTACGCCTTCACGCAATTTGTTCGAAAGTACTTTATAACTTTGTTTTTGAATACTGCATGAACATTACTTTAATAACGATATTAACATAGATATATTTCGTAAATCATTTATAAGAACTTCTAAGGATTCTGTTGAAACAAATGTATTTGAGAGGCAAAACGACGAACAAATTTCTTATGAGCACAGGACTTATGGCTCTCGTTTAAATCAACATGTAGATGGAAATATTTTTACAATTACCGAAGAATGTTCTATTACAAAAAATAAAAATAAAAAGTATATAAAAGATATTACTTATAATAATAATTCGCTGCATGAGATAACAATAATAGCAACACTTATTTTATTGTTAGATTTTTGTGAACCAGTAATGTGTTCAGTCAACGAGAATCATGAAAATAACTAATGCTGAGTGGCGAGCATAGAACTTCGGATGACTATTGTTTAAATCAGCATGTAGATGAAAATGTTTTTGCAACTACCGAAGAATGTTGCATATAAAAATTATTACTCATGAAAATAAGTTCCGCTACGTCAGATAACAATAATTGATTATCGCAATACTCTTATTTTATTGTGAGATCTTTGGAAATCAGTTATGTGGTCAGTCAACGAAAAACAATAAAAATAAGTAATACCGAGTGGTAGAAGAATCTAATTTAGTCGACAAACGGAAGTGGCAGATAATTCTACAATTTGTCGAAAATAAGCCCATATATAACTTGCGGCGTCCAAATAATGACCACAAAAATAAAGTAGTAGATTGTTAATATCTCAGACGCAGTGGCGTTCCTGGATCTGACGGCGCCGGGTGGCAAGAGTTACTTTGGCGCCTTAAGCCTTGAGAAAAATCGCTATACGGTACAAGTACTTTTTTTTTTATTTAGGTATGAAAAAAAATATACCAACTTGTTTTAAATTTATTTTGTCAATACTTTAATCGTAAAAATTTATAATTATATTTTATTTCCGCTGCAATTTCTGTAATATTTATGGTCAAGTCAAGTTAGGTATTGCATATTTTTTAGTTATAGAAAGTATAATTCAAAATAACCAGAAAAAATTAGCCCAAGCGAACCGCGAACTCATGACCACCCAATATCCAATAAATTACCCATTTTGAACATGGCCTAGCTTGTATTAATATTTACTAAAAACTGACATTTCCTATAACGTAATACCTATGCTATTGCTGGCATGAAGAAAAACAAGGCGCCTGGGTGAAGTGGTAATTGAAGCCATAAAAGAAGGGGGACCAACATTAACCCGCATTTTACAGAAGTTATTTAATGTGTGCCTGACAAAGGGCATAACTTCCTCCACGTGGCATAAGGCTCTTATTGTAATAATGCATAAGAAAGGGGACATTTCAGATCTCAAAAACTATCGTCCAATCAGTTTGCTTTCACACATTTATAAGTTATTTCTAAAGATAATTACAAATCGACTCACAAATAAATTAGATAGTTATCAACCTTGCGAACAGGCTGGATTTCGCTCTGGTTATGGAACGAACGACCACCTACAGGTTCTTAAGTCCCTGATAGAAAAGTGCATAGAATACAATAAGCCACTTATTCTTATATTTATTGATTATGAAAAAGCATTTGATACCATAGACCAATATAAAATGCTGAGGGCGCTTGTAGACAGTCGAATTGACCACCGCTACATTTCGTTAATCAAGAACATATACGATACAGCCACAGCCTGTGTCAGACTCCACAAAGACACAAATACCTTCAGAATAGAACGTGGAGTTCGGCAGGGAGATACAATCTCCCCGAAATTGTTTACCACTGTCTTGGAATATATGTACAAGCAGATTTTTTTTGAATGAAATATGTGAGTAAACATAAACGGGGAGGACTTTAATCACCTAAGATTCGCCAATGACATTGTCCTTATATCTGATAGCACGGATAAAGCAGCAAGAATGATGGAAAAACTCTACAGACTGTCAAGTAATGTTGGTCTAAAAATACATTGTGAGAAAATTAAATTTATGACCAACCTTGTACTAAACGACAATATCTCAGTAGGAGACCACAAGATCGAACAAGTCACCACCTACAAATACCTAGGGCATGGAATTCGTTTAGGCCGAGATAACCAAACATGCGAAATACTAAGAAGAATAGGGCTGACATGGACAGCTTTTGGAAAACTGAAAAATATACTTAAATCGAACATCCCTGTTTGCTTGAAGAGGAAGGTGTTTGACCAGTGTATCCTCCCCGTTTTGACATATGGAGCAGAAACGCTAACACTAACAAAGAAAAGCGTAAATAAGTTGAGAGTGACACAATTGGCCATGGAAAGATCTATGCTGGGAGTTAGCATCAGAGATAGAATACCGAATACAGAAATACGACGAAGAACGGGTGTTGCAGATGCAGTCGGGAGAATTACAACGTTAAAGTGGAACTGGGCTGGACATGTCGCTAGGAACACGGACAATCGATGGACGAGAAAAATCTTGGAATGGAGACCAAGACAGGAGGCTTACCGAGGAAGAGGCCGCCCGCCTACCAGATGGACTGATGATATAAGGCGCATAGAATCAAACTGGATGCAAGCGGCACGGTACAGAAATAAGTGGCAAAACTTACGAGAGGCCTATGTTCAGCAGTGGACAAGATTGGGCTGATTGATGATGATGATGAATACCTATTAGAAATGCTTTTTGTCCTTAATGCTTGCAATAACTTTATCAAAGTTGATTTCTTTTGCGCATTTATTTTCTATTTTTAAAATAGCCAGACCACTTAAACGTTCCTGACTAATACTATTTCCTAAAAAATTCTTAATTAGGCTCAGTTTGGAAAATAATCGCTCAGCAGAAGCCGAAATTACAGGAAGAGTTAAAAATATTAATAGTGCGGTACACACATTGGGAAAATTTGATGAGCTGATCTGATTTTTACAAAACATAAAATCGATTAGCTCATCTACTGTTCATAATTCTTTTAAATTTTCACTAAAAGCTGAGCGAAAACTAAAAATGTCGGTGGCAGAAATATCAGATAAACCATCGTCGTATTTATTTCGCAAATTTCAGCCTGCTTGTGTAATTCAGTATCAGTAGGGATGGCCATAAATGAGGGATTAAGAAAGTATGCTAACCAGGTGATCTGAATTTTTAGGGTATGAGTGTGCAATTTCGGTCTCCGGTTGGATATTTTGTGCCAAGTATTTTTTCGGTTGTTGAGTTGGTGAATTTACTGCACTTACTATGGGTCTTATCGGTGTTCCGTTTTTATGGATTTTTGGTAATCCATATAGTTGGAACATCTGCTTGCTTTTTCCCGAGGAACGATGCGCTTTTCGATTTCATCTCTTAGTTTGGCGGTTTTGATTATGGGTTTTGTCGTTTTTTCGAGGTATGTAGTTGTATCTCTTGTAACTTTTTTGTAGGTGTGGTCTTGAAGAATTTCTGCCATCTTGGTTTTGTATTCTTCTGTGTTCATGACTACAGTGGCGTTCTCTTTGTCTGCTGGTAGGATAATAATGTTTTTGTTGTTTTTAAGGTCATTTAAAGCTTTTATTTCTGATTGTTTTATGTTTGATTTTGGTGGTTTGCTGGTTCTTAGTACGCGAGCTACCTCCTGTCGTAATATTTCTGCTTCTCCTTCTGACTTCTAGTGTATCGTGGTTTTAATATTGGTGATAACGTCCTCATTTGGTATGGTCTTTGGGGTTACTGCATAGATGAAGCCTTTACTTAGAACTTGTTTTTCGTCTTCCGAAAGCTGGTAATTGTTATATATCTCGGCTCAGTTTGGTGAGGAGTTTTTTGTTGTAGTTGGGCAAATTTCTTCTTTTGCTTGTTAATTTTGTGGTCCATGTCGGTTTCTTTTTTTCAGGCGGAAGTTTTGTTCATGTTATCCCAGAGTAGCGGGTGAATTTGTCTGCTTAGTTGTATGTGTAGATCGTAGACAGTTTTTTCTGTTTCTGCAAGTTGCTTTGGCTTTTCTCGAATCTGTTCTCGTAGAAGTGCTTTCCTTGTGCTCCTAAGAATGGCTTCCGTTTTTCTAGTTTTGAGGTGGTGGATAGTTTCGTACAACCAGGCAGGACGTTATTATCTCGGCATCTTAGGAATGCTATATCACAAAGTAATGTTTATATCTTGGACCTTAGCCTTTCGAAGCGTCTAGTTCTTTTGAGGGTCTCCTCCCCGTAGAGGTGTACAATGTTGTATCGTAGGTTTTTACGGATGGTGGAATGTGCACTGGTGTTTTTCCGATTGTCGATCCGTTCGTCAATAGAAAAATCCTCACGATGTTTTGCCAACATCTCAGCTGGCTTTTTCAAGTGGTGATTCCTCAAAGTCTACTCGACCTAGAATGAGCATGATGGTCCTCTGCCGGCCTTTTTATAGTTTGGCGCTTGCGCAGGTTACGCTTGGCTCTGTCTGGTTGGTTTCCTCGCTTCTCTGGGTCTGTGTCTTTTCTCGGTTCGCTATCCTGTTTCTCTAGTATGTTGTTTTTGGTTTAGTTTTGAGTAGAGTTTTCCATGTATTTGAGATGTTTTGTGCATCATTTCTCTTGTTAAAGTTTTTAGTGCTTTCTATTTCGAAAGCTTCTCTGATGATGCGCGTTCTATAGTGCTTTATGCGCCGCCTGCCATGCATCTTATCCTCAAAGGGAATACCACTATGTGAAATACTACTTACAGCATGTTTAAAAGTTTATTTACGAAGTGTGTAAATTAAATAATGAGGCTGACAACATAGCGTTCGATCTGGCAACACTTGGTGCGCTAAAATTGTAAGAGAGGCAGTTGAACATATGATACTCGTTCAGTATGAGTTTGAACTCGCTAGAGTCGTTTGGTCTTCCTTACGATTTTTTTAGTAATACAGTTTTTTAGTACGTTCTAAAAATGAGTGGCATCAATTTCAACCAATGGTGTGCTACCAGGTTTTGCTTCAGACTTGAGGGCTATTCTTTTAAGTCAATATCACTTTCACTTCTATCACTTGAAGTAACCATGATCACTTCAGCCCAATGACAAGTAAATGCATATTCAAAAGAACATGAAGTTATCAGTTTCACTTTGTTCACTTTGATCAATTGATAATTACTCAAAAGAATATAGCCTTGGGCACAGTACATTTTTGCAAAACTTCAAAAGGCCTACGGAGACAATGTTTTGTATAGGGTTCAGATTTTTTGTTGGTTTAAGACATTTTCAGAAAAAATAGAGACAGAATGACAGGAGTTGAAATTGACTCACGCCACATTTCATCAGGTTTGGACCAATGATTGGGGGATGAGAAAAATCTCCGCAACAATGTTTCCAAAAAGATTTTCACAGGACCAAAATGACATCAGAAGGGAAAGGTGCATTGACTTTTTGGAATCGATTGAAAATGACCCCCATTGGATGTTTGAGTACGACGCCAGAGCATGGAATGGCATAATTCAACCTTTCCAAGGCCCAAAAAAAGTACGAAGAGTTTGTGCTTTAAGGACAAACAGTAAATCAACACTTTTACCGAGAGGTTCTTGAAGAACTGTGTCTTGTCTTACAGTAATTTAAATAAACGAGTTTTTCGCCAGTATAAAAATTCTTGTAGGTCCTTAGTCTCCTTATTTATTTGACTTGAGAGGATATCATTTTGAGACAATCAAACGGCGGTAACCGATCAGCCGAAGGCTGTTCCAGTTTCTGACTTTCAGCCCTACTGTGAGGATTGGAAGAATCATCTTCAGCGCTGGTGGCTTCCCAAAAAGTTATTTTGAGGGAAACAATATTGACTGTAATTCTATTGAAATAAAAAAATTGAAAAAACTCTCATTACTTAATGTACACACCTCGTATTGACATATAAAACAAATTGTAACAATATCATATGCAAAACAAAAGTGACCAACTGAAGGATCTAACTTCCTTGACGATAAGATCGGGTTTTAAACCTCGATAGTGAATCTGGGTGTCAAATATTTGTAGATAATGTAATTAATAATAAACATTTTTACGTATTTGATGCATGCATCTTAGTAGGTACAGTTATATTTTTCAACAACTGTATCCCAAAGAAAACATTTCCTACTTTTAGGTAGAATGGTAAAAAGAAGTAAGGTAATATATGCAGCGTGTTTGTTACTTAAGTTTGAAAAATAAATCTTCGAGTGATTCTTAAACATAAATCCTGCTTTCGAAATACAGGGTATTGCAGTTATAAGATTAAAACTTGGCAGCCGAGATTCAATGCGGTCGAGTTTCCATAGCAGTTTTACTCATGGTCCCCTTTTAACTGGTTTTTAAAGTTCTAACTAAATTTATTATATTCATTTTTTCTCTGTTCTCACGCATCTCGCACGCTCTCAACAGATTGAAAATCGTTGCAGTATGAGGTCGATCTGTTGATAAATTTATCAAAATGTATAAGAAATGTTTCATTTCCGAGCTACAGGGTGTTAGAAAAATTAAATTTATAAATTTTCCCTGAAAGTTTTGTTCCAGGCAAGGTTAAATACAATTTTTTTTCTGAAATTCATCAAACCTACGTTATGTCCAATTTTGTTCTGCACTTAAGAAGTCGAAGCAAAAATAATAATTGAATATTAGGTTCTGAAAAGGCGTTAAAAACCATCTAATTTTATTTTACACCAGTCAGTAAAAAATTTTCAGACATTTCGTAGTAAGAGGTAACCGACTATTGGGAGGTTGTAAATTCCATGATAGTTGGCGACAGTTGGTAATGTTCAAATAATTAACTACGAACGTTTGAAAACGTCAAAAGACTGTAGAAACTCAGATATTAATTATAAATAAAAATTTTAACTAGTAAGTTGTAAGTAATTACAAAACTTGTGCTACGGCGTGATTCATTTTGTTAATTAATTACTGCAAATAAGCGAAAAATCGTTAAAATTGGCGTTCTTTTGTTCGTGCACTAGTTATTGCAAAAATAATTTCTTCATTGGTTTTATTTTTTTAAAAGAAATGATAATAAAAAAGTGATTACTTATTTAAGGATAATGGTTGTTTGTGGGGAAACGACACACTTTTTGACCTAAACCAAACTGCGTTTTCTTAATTGTGGCTTGTGCGACATTTTAATTTCGATATTTGGAAGGATGTAGATTTTCCGCAGGCTTAAAAACATGTAACTTTATTTAACCAATAGCAGAAGAGTTTCCCAATTAAGAAATCGTCCCAACGACATTGAATAGTTTAAAGGTTATGTTTTCCATTACCCTTGATAATTTTGAGAAATAGTTGGTTGGGGAGTAACCGCTTGCACTACTAGTACAGCACAGTGTTTCTCTTTTGGAGTTATTAACTTATATTTTGGAATAATTTATTGCGAGAACTTCGGAGTTTTACCAACTAAATTTCGTGTTGTTTTTTTGGTAAATTATTCTTCAAAAATTGAGACTTAATAATTCGACGATTCGCGAATGCTTAAGTCGAGAATATGTGGTTAAATGCAAAATTTGCGAAAAAAAAAAACAATGGGAAATTTATCCGGGAAACTCGTAACTAGAGTAGTATATCATATAAATATTTACCGATTATATTTATTTATATTTCAATATCAGATTCACCAAAAAATGTAAAAAAGCTCTAATTTTTTTTATTAATCGACTTTTAAAAGAGGAAGGTTCGACAAAAATGTATTTTTTTTTATGTATGAACGACGATATCTTCAGACCGTGGGTGCCGATGTAAATTTTTTGCGTCATGTTTAGGAACCTGCTGCGGTGGTCTCATATTATTTAGGCCGAAATTGGTTCAGTAAAATCCAAGATGGTGCTTATAATATGATAGACAAAAAAAAATAGTTTTTTCAGATTTTCTCCGAAATTGGTATGAGGAAGTTTTCGGTGTCGCACATAACGATTTTAAAAATATTTAATATGGTGGATCTTATGGCGTTCTAAAAATTTTACCTCTAGATTTTGTCCAAAATTGGTGTATGGGGATTTGAGTGGATTAATTTCGAATTTGAAGTTATTCAATATGGCGGAACTTAATGGCGAACTAAAAATTTTACGTCTCTCGATTTTGTTCAGAATTGGTACTCAGGAGTTCCGGTAGATGTAAATAATGAATATAAAATTATTTAATTCAAAATGATAGGTGCAATAGAGAATCTGAAAATTTTACATTTCCAGATTATGGCCAAAATTGGTACTCGGGGGTTTTAGATGGTATAATTAAGAATTTAAAATAATTTTGTGAAATTCAATATGACGGATCCAATATGGTGGGATGAAAATTTTTCATTATTCACACTTTTTAAAAATTTAGTATTAGGGGTCTTCGGGGTCGTAGATTATGATCTGAATAATTTTTTTACAATTAAATATGGCAGAGACAATATGGGGGATTAAAAATTTTACATTTTTCCGATTTGGTCCAATATTGATATTGGAGAGTTCTTGGGGCATATACTATGGATGTTAAATTAATTATTGGGGAGTTTGGCCAAAATTTGTGGATTTACATAAAAAGATTGATTTTATTTGTAATTGCTTTCTTGCCGTAGCTTGTATGTATGTCGGGTTAGTAGTGATGTTTCACTTAGTAATAATTTGGCACCTACTTTAAAGATTCAAATTTCATATAAAAATTTATATTGTTATTTTTCGCTTTTTAGCGCTCTTTTAGAAGTAAGTTCAATTTTTGTATAAACGCTTTATTTTTCGATTTTTAGTTTTCAATTGAGTTGAGTTTCTAGGACGCAGAAAGTATCCATTTTATCCAGAATTGTAAACCAGACTAAATTGAACAACAAAAATATTTTTGATTCTGAGAATTCTTTAAATACCAGTTTTGAATGAAATCGTAACGTTTGCTATAGTAAATCAACTAGGTTGAATTTTAATAAATTAATTTTAAGTTCGTAACCTAGGCCCTTAAAAACTCCCCAGTACCAATATTGAAAGACCTTAAGACATGTAAATTTTTTAGTCCGACATATTTTCTCCTGCATATTGAGTTTAAAACAATTAATTTAAAGTTCGTAATATACGCCCCAAGAACCCCTCAATATCATTTTAGATAAAATCGGAACAATGTAAAATTTGTAGTCCCCCATACGGTATCTGCTATATTGTTAAACATTCATTAACTTCGGCTTCGTATCCTACGATACCGAAAGCCCTCTAAAACCAATTTTGAAAAAATCTGAATAACGTACAGTTTTCAACTCACCATACTGGATCCGCCATATTGAATTTCAAAAAATATTTTTAAACTCTTAACATAATCTTAATCTATACCATTGAAAACCTTCAGTACCAATTTTAGACATAATCCGGATATACAATTTTTAGACTTCCATATTGTGTCTGCCAAACAAAAATTTTAGATTCGTTATTGGCATTCTCAGTACCAATTTTTAACAAAATCGAAAGATGTCAAATTTTTAGTCCGTCATCTTGGATCCGCCCTATTGAATATTTTAAAAATAATTTTAAATTTGTAAATTACACCCTGCAAAACCCCCCTATACCAATTTTGAACGAAATCGCGAAGTGTAAAATTTTTATTCCGCCAAATTGAATTTTTTAAAAATAATTTTAAATTCATAATTTACACACTAAAAACTCTCCTGTACGGATTTTGGACAAAATCAAGAGATGTAAAATTTTTAATCCGCCATCTTGAATCCGCTATTTGAATTTTTTTAAAATACTTTTTGATTTGTTATGTACGAACCCGAAAACTATCCCATACCAATTTTGGAGAAAATTGCACAAAGTAAATTTTTTTGTCCGCCATATTATCAACTCCATCTTGGATTTTATTGAACCAATTTCGGCCTAAATAATATGGGACCACCGCAGCAACTTTCTGAATATAACGCAGAAAGTTTCATTCAAACTGGCGCCGCCAATGTACAAACAAAAACGGCATAGTGGTCGAATTTAGAACTTCTTCATTTAGAAGTCGGTTTTTCGAATTTCTGTCAATATTTGTGTAATAATTATTTCTCATTTCAGTCATTTAAATGTAGATGTAGTTTTAAAAACGCTGATTATTTAAATATGAAAGTTCTATAAATTTGAATCAATTGCAGATCGTTTTGAATAACATATTTTTCCTTGTTATATAAATTACATATTTTTTGTAATTCGTAATGTTTCTCATGCGAATTTCAAGGATAATTATTTTTGAAAATTTTCAAATTGGACATCATTTTTTGGTACACTTTTTCCAATTTTATTCATTTTAATTTTTCATCATAATTAAAATAAATTAAACATCCGTTCCAAACCTATTTTTTTGGAAGTTAATATGACACCTACCTAAATATTTTCTTGGTCCAAAAATTATGATTTGTAATGCCATCGCTATTTAGAAACAAATTTACACATACTTGAATTTTTTTACATTAACTATAGCTCTTTTAGACATTATATCTTTTGGTAAAGAAATATATGAAGACTCTCTTATTGGATAATATTTATTAACGTTGATTTCCAAATGTAATATATTTTTCTAAAGTTCATTCTGATCAATTTTTTGCCAATATAGGAGCTTTTTCTTTGATTTCGTACAAAAATTCACCATAAATATCACTTAGATTTGTTGTTGAACTCATGATTCTATTTTTGGTAAGCTATTACTTACTTTAGGTATACTTTCATCTACTTTAAATCTGTTAAATTGAGTGTTCGTTTAACTGAACATCATTCTTATTTTTTTCTGCTTGTTTATTATACTGCACACTAGGACAAGATAGAACTGATTCTCTGTTGCGTCTATTAAGATTTGATTTTTGTAATAGTTTTCTTACAATCACTGTATGTATGCATATGGAAATTCACTGGGTTTTAAATTCTTCTGTGAGCATCAACCAACTCTTGTGTTGTTTTATACTGGTCTTAACTAGCAACATTGCCAACACTATTGTATACTAACACTTGAATTACCATTTGCTATTTTTTTTGCAAATTAAACGACACTTCAACACATAAATCTAGCTCGAGTAATTCAAAATCAGTGTTGTGAAGAATGAGGTGGAGGATGATTTGTTGGGAGGATTTGGTAAAGAATGTAAGGAATGGGAATTTCTTCTACGCATGTGGATTTAATCTTCGGTCTAAATAAAATAATTTATTTTAAGTATTTGCAGTTAAAAAAAAAATATTTAAAAATTTTGATTAGCAAAATAACTGATTTTTATTAATTCACTGTAAGGTGGTATAAAATCCTTATCCTAGTACTTGCTGCGACATCTTTCTTTTTTTTTATCGTAATTATAGTTTTTATAGGAACAGAGCGGTATTTAAAATACATGCTTGGATATTTGTGTATGGATTGGATTGTTAGATGGTTAAATGGAGTAGGATGGATATAGAAAGTCTGCAGAGGAAAGTCAGAATACTCCTTATAAAGGCACACAAACATCACTTTCGTAGTGCCACCACGGAGGAAGAGGATTGGTGAATATTGTTAAGCAATTGGATCAACAATTAACAAGCCTACGCTCATATTTTCATAGGCTTGTCAAGTCTTTTGTGCTCTACCGGGCAATGTGCGAGGTAGACGATTCAGCACCGCTGCGGTTGAGATGCCGTGAACTGACTTCTTCACCAATCAGACCAAGAGAAACTTCAACTCTGGCTACAGCAACCCCTTCATGGATCACACCTAAATGAGGTCAACCAGGAAAATGTCGACAAATTAACGTCGAAGTACTAGTTAACCGAAGGCTTTATACTAGCTATCCAAGACACATAATTAGAGACCATCGCTTCAGAACGACCAATGCAGATATGAATATTGAACATCACAGACAATCTAGCACATAACAGGGGGATGTCAAGCATTTGTGGCATTGGAGTACGGGGAGAGACACGATTAAGCGGCCAAGATCATTCATCAAGAGTTGGCAGATAAATTGAAACTCTTGCAGGTAGAGAAAGTGTTACACTGTGAATACAGCCAGGAGCCTATACCGGAGAACAACGAGTTCAAGTTGTACTGGGATCGAACTGTGCTTACGGATCATGCAGTTGCATAGACCTCATTTTAGTAGATAAAACATCCAAGCGAGCACTAATAATAGAAGTCGCATCTTTAATAACAATCTAGCGATAAGCATAATGAGAAGATCACCAAATTCAGAGACCTGGACGTGTGGGGAATAAATAATTTCGAGATAATTCTATCAATAACCGGCGTAGTACCGAAGAGCCTTCTGCTTAATATCAAGAAATTCTGCCTTAGCGAATACCTGTATAAAGCCATGCAAAAGGCAGTGCTACTTGGGACCGCTGAAACTATTCGGAAGTTTATGGGAAATGCAGAGGACCATAATATCATCTAGGGCCCAACAACATGCAAAGAGCCCTTCACAGAGCTCCATCCTTATGATATCTGACTGAAAAACAGTATTTCAGGATAGATAGTAATAACATTGTTATCATAACAATTAATGATAATCGCCCAAATTAAAATTATACAAACATCTATTTAGTCAACGCTTTACATCTATTTGCCTAATATGTAACAGGTCCTGCTATGTTATGCCTAGGAATACTAAGATCATCCCGGTTTCTAGTGACCATTTTCACACTCTGTAAATAGTTATCTCTACTGGTTTAAAGTAAGTCTTGATTTTTCTTAACTGATTACAAGTGCACAAAAATACAAAGAAGGTCCAGTCAATATTCCCAATTGTTGAAAATATTGCTTACATTATATTCTGAGATGCAACTTGAGAAGACACCTAAGAATATGCTTTTATGCTCTAAAAGCTTTACTAGCTTCCTTCGATGCTCCCCAAAAACATACCTAGACAATCACCGGCTGTATCTGCCAAAGGAGAATACTTTAATAATATTCACATACAAAAGTTTGCGTATAAGTCCACTGTAACTATTTAGTTTTGCAACTAGATTCATGACATGATGATCCAAATTGAGAGTACTATCAATTAAAAGCTCAAAAAAAATTATATTCCTGATGTTAGAAATGGATTTTACATACACAGACTGAGTCATATCTGCAAACTTAGTAAAATATACCAAATCTATTTTAACTGGGTTTCATGTAAGGTGATTTCCAAGGCCTTATTGCCTCCACTGCACTCGAGGAAGTCAGGGACAAATCATGCACTGAGACCCGCAAGCACAATTGATGTAACGTCGGTACATTGGCAAACACGACCAGGTCCAAGATCGGGCTCCAGGTCTTGCTCATAAAATAAAAATATCGGTCCCCAAAATAGAGCCTTGAGGGACACCCATAGCCATATCAGCAGTTCGAGAATAGTAGAGTAGTGCGAATATGATTCCGTCAAGCAAACAGTTCGAGTTCTATCGGAGAGATACGACTGTAATAGTTCTGCTGCAGCCTCCCGTCTACCATATTTGTTTAATTTCTTCAACAGAAGTGCACGATCAACAGTATTAAATGCCCTACGAAATCGAAATATAATGAACCCCCCCTTCCGATTTGCATCCAGCTGTTCTGTAATGAAAAAAACTGTTAAATATTGCCATTTTTGTTCATTTCAAAGGACGAAATCCAAATCGACAGTAAGATATAGTATATATCATCTTCTCAAAGACCTTCGACACTAAAGGCAACACTGAGACAGGTCTATGGTTTGCCGCTGTCTTTCTATCTCATTTTTTATATATCGGAACTATTTCAGCTCTTTTAAGTTGTATTGTTTAACAGTCAGAATATCGCTTACCAGACTAGCCATATTTACCTTAGGTCAATAGCAATAGGTAGTATTAAAATTCTATGTTAATTACACTATTAGATAATAAGACTTTGCTCTTCCCCTGCTTTAATAAAATTTTATGTATAGAGTAAATGTATTTTTTAGGCAGGAAGAATTGGTGTCTTTGGCGGAAGTATAGAATTTACTGGAGCTCCATATTTTTCATCTATTGCTGCTTTAAAAGTCGGAGCTGACTTAAGTTATGTTGTTACTGTAAAGGATGCAGCTATTGTCATAAAAACATATAGCCCTGAGTTAATGGTTCTTCCCTTTTTGGATGATCCGGATCTTGTAACTAAAGTAAGTCCCTGGGTAGATAGGCTGCATGTAGCACTTTTAGGTGAGTTTTTCTCATTTACTCACGTTCCTTTTTTAATTTCTTATATAATAAATAGTTATGATACATATACATAAAGTGTTTTATGACGTACACAACTTGCACAATCGGAATGCCAAACGCCTACTATAAAGGTATTTTTTCCAAAATTGTTATTAATGAAACAGTTGGTTCAATATATATAAGTATATCACATTGAGTGATCGGTGAGTAATTAGTGTATGTGTCATAAATTAATAGATACTAAAAATCAGTCACACGAAACAATTGTCGGTTATAATCATTTCAGGAAGAATGTTATCTAAATTGATCTAATTTTCCTGAAGTCTTTATATCGACATTACCCAATAGTTTTAAACTTTAATTTATTAGAGTTAATCAGATTCCAGTTGGCTCTGAAACCACTTGTATTGTGTTTCTAGCAATAATTAATGTTAGATTTAAAAAATGAAACCTTAAAATCAGCAGAAGATATGTCTGAAATAAAGCATTCAAGTTGCCTCACTTTACAAAAATTCCTTTTCTTTAGAACCAGAATGTTTCAAAAGTTAGTTGCAGATGAAGTAAAATGTTTTGCACTTTCTATGCTTTAATGCTAAGCTATCAAAATTTTTCTTGTATTGTCTAAAACTGGATAAAGGGAATTGTAACATCAACTAACTTAATTTTCCATAATCTCAAAAGTTCCGATTTTCCCAAAATTTAGCCCTTATTTTATTATTTTTAAAACAACCCAGCTCCGAAGATTAGGAATCTCGTAATAAGGTGAACACTATTTATGGCTTTTACATTTATATATTGAAAATTATCATTTTTGGTTTCAAATTTTGTTACTTTTTTTTGATGTATTGCATACCTAGTTAACAAACAACTCCGGGGTTGAAAACTTGTTTTCACAAACGTTATTTACTGAATGAAGCGCAAGATTGTACTTATGTAACTAGATACAATTATGCATTTATACCTTACACTGCTGAAGCTGACAAAGAAACTAGTTGAAAGACTCATACGAAAAGCCTCTAAAAAAAGGCCATCACATCCCAATTAACATGTCTACCAATTAAGGAAATTGTGCTAACAGGCTTCCTTGATATTGATGGCGCACTCGACTATACCTCTTTTATTTCCATGACAAAGTCCGCCAGAAGACATAACATAGAAGACAGCTAGTGAATACAAAACATGCTGCAAAGCAGACGAGCACCATTAAATTTGTTGGGGGAAACCGTGGAGGTGTCGGTAGTTAAGGGCTGCCCACAGGGAGGTCTATGGCCGTTCTGTGAGATTTGGTGGTCGATGAACATCCGGTAAACCTCAACGACCAAGGATATTATACTCAGGGGTATGGTGGCGATCTAGTCATACTTATCGAGGGAAGCATTGCAAAACTATCGGAACTCATCCAGGGAGTTCTTACTATAGTGGAGGAGTAATGCACTAAGGAGCATCTTGGAGTACATCCTGGAAAAACTACACTCATACCATTCATTAAAAGAAGGAAGCTTGGCGACTTAAAATTATGAGAATTAAAATCACAAATTGTACATTGATTGTACACTGTAGTGATAAGTTATGTCCCGGTTGTATGGTGTACAAAAACCACCCAGAAGTGAGCCACTCTAGAGCTCTCTAAACTTCACATACTGGCTTACCTGTGGTGCCATAATCAAATCTGAGGCCAGGCTAGGAGCATATAGGCTGGAACAGAACACGTTCTAGTGGACTTAACCTGCCGTCAGACATACCTCCTTCAAAGGCATGGTGACGAACTCATTGTTGGAAATGAGCCAGGACACTTCGTTTGGTTTACAAACGGGTCAAAATCTGATCCTTGATTGATTGATTATATGACATTTCAGGCCAGGGTTGAGAAGCCCTTACACTGCAGCCTTAAGACTTATTGTGTCGCTTGTTATATCTGTTCTAGGTGAACAAGTTAGTTGCTTTGTTCATGTTTAGCAGCCTGTCCTCTGGGTATAAGTCTTCTTCATCACACATTCTACACAATGGTTCCTCATTAAAGATGCCTATTGTATATAGATGGTTCCTCAAGCTGCAGTGAGCAGTTATAAGTCCTATCACCAGCCTGATCTGTTGTCTGCTCTGCGCGGCTTCTTTTGTCGGATGTTCTGTTCAGCAATAGCTCGTTGGGCCTGTGGTCCGCGATGTGGTTCCAGGAGGTTTAATGTTGTCGATTTATCGACCAGGATAATTATCCACGCCTTTGTAATTCTAAATACTGGTCTTGGTCCAATAAATGTGATAGCAGACCCGCGTCTTGGAAGTTGGTCTGCATTTTCATTGCCCGAGACGCCCTTGTGCCCTGGCACCCACGCAAAAGGAACCTTGTTGTGTTTTGCCAGAGCAGAAGACAGTCAAAGACCTGCTGTTCGGTCACACCCGTGATGTATAGGCAGGTCAGTCTCTGGAGTTTGAAGAGCTTCAGAGTGGCCCATCTTTGAGTAATTTCTGTCCAGCATATAACCGACCCGTAGGTTATCATGGGTCCTACCATGGCAATGTACCGCCAGTGCACAATGTGTTTAATCCCTACGTCTTGTCCAGTTCCATTTTCCTGCCATAATGGACATTTTAACTTTGGGGATAATTTTCTGCAGGTGTGAGTTCCAAGTAAGCTTTGCAGCCAGGATTATACCTAGATATTTAACGTCCTGGCTCATTTGTAGTTCGGTATTGAAGGAAGTTGGCAATTATAGTTTACCCAATTTTCTCCTTTTAGTGAAGGGTATGAGTAGGATTTTTCCATGATTTACCCTAAAGTGCTCCTTAGTACACTACTCCTCCACTATAGTCAGAGCCACTTGCATGTTTCCTCACGTATACCGAATACCCCTGGGTATAATAGCCTCGGTCGCTGAGGTTTAGTAGAAGTTCGTCGACCACAAGATCCCACAGAAGGGGCGATAGTACCTTTCCTTACGGGCAGTCCTTGACTGTCGACACTTTCACGGTTTCTTTCAACAATTCAGATTGTGCTCCTCTGCTCTGAAACATGTTTTGTATCCAACTACATGAAGTATCTTCAATGCCAAGTCTAATGGCATACAGCTGACTAACATGATTTTTCAAATTGGTAGGCATGACAGTATTAGGGCGTAGTGGCCTTTCTTTAAAAGACGTTTCTCGTATTTCACTTTGTCACCTTTAACAGAAAAGATGATAGATTAATTGTCCTGAACGACTTCGCCTGAGAGTAGTCGCTCCCAGGTTTTGGTATGAAGATGATTCTAGATCTTTTCCAAGCCGAGGGCAAGTAACCTGTAGCTATACTTGCCCTTAAAATTCTGCAAAGCATTTAAGTGATGAGCTCTTTGCCTTGCTGTAAAAGCTTTGGAATGACCTCATTGGCTTCCGGTGCTTTGTAGCTTTCAAAGATTCTATAGCCCACAATGTCTTGTGGATTATTACTTTGATGTTTCGCAGTCTCTTTTTGATGCCCTTCTGATCATGGTTGGGAGATTGATTTCATCATTTATTGTAGCGTCAGGGATATTTCCAAAGTATCCCCGCCAGTCTCCGAAAAGGTCCCATCCGATTTCCGCAGTGTCCCTATGGGGTCGAGGGGATTTTTAACTAGAATGTTGTGGAGGCGATAATCCAATAATGTATTCAAGAGTATTTCCTACCATAATAACAGATTTGTCAGATTTTTCAATTGTCTCCATATTCGTATGCATAATATTCATTGTCGAATGAATTATAAACAAATACGCTTCCCTGGTGCCGTTTTCAATAATATGTCTTAAAATTTTCGGTAAATATCCCACGCTCAAAAAGGTATTTTTGCGAAGGTTCGAACACTTTTAATACATCACACACCAATAATAAATCGATAATCTTGTTTTTGAATGATATAACAATTTCATGTACCTGCAGGCCAGAATCCTTCAAGGGCTCTGTTTTTACTGTATATATTGAAAAGTGATTATAAATTTTAATTATAATTGATTCAAAATCAATTGAAAAAAATGTCACAACCTTTATAAGCTGTTAATGATGTAAGCTGAACAGCTGATGCTAACTATTACTTTTCTAGGTAGGTCTTTTAAAAATAAATCCAGTAAATCTTTCGGTAGTACAAGATGGACCAGAACTCCAGACTCATCAGACACTGGTTTTTTATTTCTTAATAGATTTGAGTGATAATAATAATTCTAATGGTAACTCTATTGATCGACAAAATTTGTCAAAGACCAACACAACCTCATCTACCAGCAATCATACATTTATTGACCAAAACTTCCAATTTAATTTAAGAAATTTTTATAGCGAGGTACCGGCTCCAACTTTATATTTTCATAATTCTGGTAATACACAGCCTACAATATTTGAGTTTCCTCGATGCAGCGCTAATTTTACGGAGTCGTTATTAGACCGCGAAATTGCAGCTTCTACTGCCCTTTTAGCTCCTGTTGCTGTTACGAGTTCAAGTCCTTTAAGAGCTTAGCATCTACAACAACCCGGTGCGTTCCCGATGTCAGATATTACTTGACGATCATTTACCATTTATCGAGCACAATCGTCACCCTCCCGTAATAAATGTAGCTCAGAGTATCCTTTAGTGACTAGTTAGTCCAGTAACTAGACAACCAACCTTTCCTTCCCAAGATTTGAATCAGTCGGAGCACGAAAGACTTGAGATTGTCCTATCACTTTAATCACTACGTTGAGCGGTTACGGTAGTCTATTACTAAGAGCTTTTCGCGAAATATGCACTCGTCCTACGAAAAATTTCCAAGTTCCGACAGACCAATAGTTTTGCAATCTCCTATTGCCTCGTCACTGACAAGTTCTCACTTATAGATTATGCTTGGTAATGCTCATAATGTCCAATTTTACAATCAACCCATGACAATAATTCAGTCTTGGCCAAACATTAATGTTGCTCAGCCCCGAGTGAATTTGTTAGTATGTTTTACTACCGAGCAGTAGGGAAATTTTGATTCTTCTATTAGGAACTTGAGAGCACCTGACATCCTTTGCCTAATATTGAGTGTGACTCGTCATAAATCAGTGTGAAGCGTTTTGGTTCTTTTATCGTCAATAGAGCCATATAAGCTCGACGAGACCCTCGGAGATACCTTCTCAATCCATGCCTCTTGCTGACCTAGCAAATCTACTGGATAATCTTGAATTTTTCTTTCTTCGTGAATCTAATCGTAATGATTTGCCTACTTACGGGACCCCATTTCAGTCGCTGGGACTTAAAATATAATGGCCAATCTAGCCAACTTTATGAATAAGTTGAGAAACTAAGGTTATCAAGAGGTTTATCTAAAGAACATTTGCTGCCTGCAACACCCGAATTACTCACCTGTGGTGTACTCTTGTGGTATCAAACCGTTTCATTTATTGACTGGGATGATTTAACCTCACAATTACTAGAAGCTTTTCAGCCTTATGATTACGAGTTCAACCTTTGGGACGTAAAATAATTCAGGGATCTCAGGAACGTATTCTAAATTTTGTAGTTGCTCCGCAAAATTGATGTCACAAATTACCTGAGCCGCCTTCTGAAGCAATACAGCTTCAACTGATCCGGCGAAACCTTTTACCCTATATTGAGAGCCGTCTAGCTACTCACCAAATATATTCATTATCAGGACTAATCCGAATTAGTCAAGCTATTGAGGAAATGGAGTTATATCTACGACGCTTCGCTTCACCACCTACTAATTGCAGGCAACTTTTCGAACCTGAATTAGCATCATGTAGTGCCCAAACTTAAATCCTCCAGATTCTTCAACTTAGTTATCCAACGATTTTCATGCCGAACGTTCCGCAACTCCGAAAGTGGACGCAATTGATGCAACTAGTCAACTTAACAGTGATGGAGAATACCGGTTTCGTCACTGTGATAAAGTCCCTAAGAAATTTTGTTTTCGATGTCGCAAAAAGGCATTTACCGGCAAGAATTGCGCATTTTGTTCAAAAAACGTCATAGGCCGTACTCCCTGCCGGAATTCTATGGCCTTGTATCTCAAAACGCTGTAATAAGTTATGTGTTGGCACATGCTAAGGAGGATGAACGTCTGTTTTTGAGTGTAAAAATTTATGATAAATCGTTACTAAGTCTTCTTGATAGTGGAGCCTGTCGAATTATCCTTGGCTCTACTGGATGGAACTTATTGCAGCCCTTAAACAGCCAACTTCCGAGTATATTGTGGCTAATTTTCAATCCTGTCCAATTTTAGGTGTAGTACATCTGCCTATTCAGTTGCGTGACCCAGTTATTTTGCCAGAAACTTTAGTGGTCCCCGCACGCTTATATTGGGAATTGATTTTTGGACATGGATGGAAATTGTACCTGGTCTTTATCTAGATGAATGACCCTTTAGAACTGAAGTAAATCAAATACCACAACTTTCTGCAATACAGTCATTAGACATGTTTTCACCTGAACAGAAGCAGACACTAGATGTATTGATAGATGAGACATTTTCAGCTATGAGCAATGGTCGTGATTACACGAATCTAGGGGAACTAGTCATTAAGACGGACTTGCTGCCTTTAAAACAACAATATAATCCTTTATCGTGAGTATTTCAAAACGAAGTTAACAAAGAGTTAGCGCAGAGTCCACTGGCCGCCTTTCCCGTACTGTCACGAGATCTTTTTCAGCGGATGCCTTTCGGGCTTACCAATGCCCCTGCGGTGTGGTAAAGGCCTATTGATTGCTGCCTTGGTGTTGATCTGGAGCAATATATTTTTGTCTATTTAGATGACGTTGTTATATGCACGGCGACATTTGACGAATGTATTAGAGTGTTATGTGTAATCCTTAATTGTGTAAAATGCAATTTCTGCAAATCCGAGCTGAAATACCTAGGTATGTTGTTAATTCGTCCAGACTTTCTGTTCACCCAAAAAAAATCGACATTGTTTTATGCATCCCAACTTCTAAGAATGTTCCCGAGATGTGAAGAGTCATCGGTTTTGCGTTATCGTACCGAAAATTTGTACCGAACTTTTCATCTGTTTTATTGCCACTTACTACCCTGTCCAGGAAAACGCGGTTTATTTGGGACGAAAATTGCAAGGCCGCTTTTAAGTTAGTAAAAGAACATCTGATTTAGACTCCAGTACTCTCAGTCCTAATTTTGAAAAGCCCTTCATTATTCAATGCGATGCCTCAGATTTTGCGATCTAAGCCAGTCACTCACTAAAAACGAACGGAAATTTAGTCTCACCGAGGAGGAGTGTTTAACTGTACTCTATGCCATCGATAAGGTCCGCCTATATATCGAGGGAACCCATTTTACGACCTGTCGGTTGAATAGTGCGATGGGCCATAAAACTGCAACAGTACGATTTTGACGTCGTTCATCGAAAAGGAAAAGAGATCGTCGTTTCAAATGTTTTTTCTCGCTCAGTGCCAATTAATGATGCAACGGTAGCTCAACCTGTCAGTTTTGTGCCAATAGACCCATCCGCTTCATCCCCTGACCGATGGTACCAGGGAATGATCAAAAAAGTTGTAGAACGCCCATCTCAGTATCCTTTATGGTGGCTTGAATACGGCAGTGATTTTAATATTCCCGAATATATGTCTGCGGATATCAGTCTTGCAACGGACAGTCAAAACTACATGCTGTTAAGAATTTTGCTAATTTATATAACTTATATCAGTTCAATAATGTAAAAAATCACAATAGACTTCTTGACTTGATGGTTGGCCTACTGGACTCTTGCAGAGTTGTTGAATCTGATTCGGCATGGCTTCGCGGTGGTGGGGGTAATCGCATGCTAGCTGTCCAAGAACGGGATGGTGACTTCAAATTCAGACGGTAACTTTTAAGGCCAGTTTCACTATCGCTAGTTAACATCAAGTGGTTGAGTAACCAACACTTTCGAGTTAACCATGTTTAAATATTTATTTTACAAAATCATCAACAGTAATGAAAAATATAACCTTTTAACTATTCAGTGCCGCCAAAACGGAACAAAGCCACAGTGAGTTTTTGAAAAAATAATCAGTAATTATTTTCCTATTGGTCATAGAAAGTTCTTCTTTTTAAGGCTACGAAAAATGACCAGTGTTCGGAATATCGAAACTAGAATATTGTCCAAGTAATAGTTGAGGCTACAACTGTATTTGTTTATAAAGAAAAAATACAATTTTTTGGATTAAAAACGGTGTGTTTTTATGAATAATCAACTTATCAATAATATTTTATGATAACATAAGGTCTTAAGTGTAAAACGCAGTTTCGTTTAGGACAAAAAAGTGCCTTGTTTCCCCACAATAAGATAATTTAAAAAAGCTCTGTATGAACAAATTAATGTATCTCGGCAACAAAACAACTTTTATCACTATATAACTACTCATTTTTTGTCGTTATCATGAAGGCTTTCTGTTGGAAATAAAATTACGTAGAAGTTACTTTTGCAGTAACTATGGCAACAAACAAAATAATGCGAATTTTAACGATTTTTTCGCTTTTTTGCAGTAACTAATAAAATGAATCGCGTCATAGCTCAAATTAAGTTTTCCCCCTACCTTAAACTTTTTTGTTCATAAACAATACCTGAGCTTCAAAAGTTAAAAAAGTCTTATTTTGACTTTTTTAAACGCGCGTTATTATGAACATTACCATCTGTTGCCAACTATAATGGCTAGTATTTGTGTAACTCTGGTCTTCCCTTCATATGCATTTCGGCCACCTAATGATATCACCTGTGGAGCTGTAATGAACCAAAAGCAATATTCATAGGAAATAACCGTCTACATAAAATCTAAATTTCGAGACATGTCGGCAAAATATTAAATCTGCAAATATTTTCAGTGTCGGACTGTAAAATATCAACAATTGAACCATATTTATTTACACATACACCTAATTTTTAATTCGATAATATCTTGATAAATTGTTCGGGGTGACGGGTTAATATTTTCAATCAATCTTGTTTTAGGTCCTGGTATGGGACGTTTGGACTCGACTCAAGAAGCTTTTGAAAAAATCGTTAACTTGTGTCGTTCAAAAAGTAAACCAATTATAATTGATGCAGATGGTCTGTTTTTTGTAGCAAAAAATCCAGACATTATTAAAGGTTACCCTGTTCCGGTTATTTTAACTCCCAATAAAATGGAATTTAGAAGAATCGTTGGAGAAAATAATACAGACGCTTCTAAACTGGACCAGGCCAAACCATTTTTAGAAAAAGTTGGTCCAAACATTACAATTTTTTGTAAAGATGCTGTGGATGAAATTATTTCTTTGGGAAAAAGTGTCAAGGTAAAATTTGATATAATGTATTTATGTAAGATAAAAATCTAGTAAAGCGAGTTATAAATTTGATATAATCCTGGCTCTTGTTTAGTACGGCGTATCATAGCTCTAATATAAATGTTGTATCAAATATATTCCCTGTATTTTAAAATCATTCAGTTATTTATTTAAAAAAACGCCGATTTTAATAAAAGTGCAGTAAATTCTTAGAATATTTGTTTATCCTAATAGATGCATGTGTTTATTAAAAACGCCTATATCCGTTTTACTTTTAAGTGGCCTGGTGAAGACGAATCAAAGGCATGAAAAGTTTCGATTATTTTAACTGAGTGTACTTAAATTTAATTTTCGCTACGCTAATAACAATCATGTTCATGTACGGATTCTATGTTGTATTACCGGATTCATTTAACGAATTTTAGTTAATTTTTACAAAGGTCTTTTTTAACTATCTTTCACGATTTTAACTAAGTTTTGGATTTTAGCGAGACGTCAACGCATCTCGCCATTATTCGGCATTTTTTCGTCCTAATTTCCGAGATTATGGACCTATTTACCCATTTTCCGGGTTTATTGGAATGTTTTTATCCTCCAGGAAACGTGGAAGTTCGTTTCCGTAGGGATTAATTTATTTTGAGAATTTTTACATTTCAATTATTTCTAAGTATTTATGAAAAACCTAAGTTTTATCACAAATCAGGGCTTATTGGTGAGGTCCCATCAAACCTCACGACTAGACTGCGAGTTACCCGTCTTTTCGCTCACGGGGATAAGAAAGGAACGAGTGAACCTCAGAATAAATGAAGATTAATTAAGTTTTATTTTACTATGGAACGCTTCTAGGGAATGAGTCAATAAGGAACAGATTATCTAGTAAGACTCATCCTAAACCCTTAGTTAACTTTTATTCCTTTTTTACTTTTTCTCTGCTATGTTGTCCAAGACAACCTACTTTAAGAACCAGGATGTGTCCTTGTAAGGGAACATTCTCGTGGCCCCCGGGCTCAATCGGAAAAAGAACGAGTTGTCCCAAAAAGAGCAACCCGTAATAACCTTAATTTCGTAGCTGACATTTTTCTTTTAGAGTAGTGATGACGTCGTGCTCTAAAATCGGGAAGGCACCGAGTCAAAAGTACCGACACCGCGCAATTTGATATCTGGTTCTGCCGCCTCGAAACACGAAGTTTTTCGAGTTTTAGTACTATATTTCGTATTTAGTTTATTTAATTTATTTAGGAAGTTTGAGGCAATATTAAACCTTGAATTTTATATTTTGTCGCAAAATAAGCGTAATAATACGACAGCAAACAACAATAAAAATAGTGAGGTGTGTGTTTTTCATCAGTCATGTCTTATACATTCACGTGATGTAGATGTTATTAACAATGTTTATCTTTTTAAAATGTGGGTGTAAATATTTTATTTCAGTTTTAACTAATAATTGTTGAAAGGATGAACGTGTATGGATTTATAAATTTCTTGGCTTATTAGATATATTTTTAAAACAATAGGCAATTATAAGAGATGAATATAAAGATCTATGATAACGTGAGACAAATGTTTGAGGCAAATGCTTCCATGACTTTATTATTTATTTCAGTTTATGCGGTTCTTAAGAATACATATTAAGGTCAAATTGAAAAATCATGGTTCTTGGGTTTAGACCGTGTCAAATTGGAATTATTATCCGACGTTTCGCCTATGATTACATGAAACATCTTCAGGTATTTTTCTCCACGAGATTAGAACACTGAATTTATACCCAACTGGTGCTCAGCGAACCTTGATCCAGCGTTATAATCGATTTCAACGTGTGATGTAGACTGTAACCTGTATCTCTATTAAAATTATTTGGATATTTATAAATTTAGATTGATACTCTAATGTCACATTTAAAGAAACCAGACACTGATGCTAGCACCTTAGTTTCTTTTACATTAAAGGTGTGACCTGTGCAATCCTGGTGTTCAGGTTAGTACTACTGCAGGTTGTACAGTTTATTTATTTTTGATACATCTTTCATGTTCCTTAAGGCTAGTGGATATAGATCTTCCTGTTTCACCCACATATACTTTACTACAAGAGCAAGATATCTTATAAAAGCCTTCTGTTTGTAACAGTATTGCGTCCTTTGGTGACTTCAAATATTGTCCAGTTTTCTTACACGTATTAAAAATTTTCCGAATGTTTGATTTTCGGAGCAATTTGTCAATCTTGTCGGTAGTTCCGTGTATGTAAGGCAAGACAACAATGTCCATAGGTGGTACACTTATGATATTTTGTTAAGTAATTGGGTTTTAATGTTTATTAATAGAACGTCTAATATCCTCAGCGCAATATCCGTTGCCTCTCAGAGCATTAATTAGTTTTTCTATTTGTGATTTCAGTGATATTGAAAGAACTCTATGTACCAAAGAGTTAATGACGGATTGTTTTTGAAAAGAATTATGGTGCGACGTTGCCTTGAGATATCGATTTGTATGTGTTGGTTTTCTGTACACAGAATGTCCTATTTTGGCATTATCTTCCCATTGTACTAGTACATCGAGAAAGGGAAGATCCCCTTGATTCAGTTTCCGTAGTGAATTTTATGCTAGGATGTTGTTGGTTTAGATGATCCAGGAAATTATGGAGGTTATCTGCGCCATATGGCCAAACTACGAACGTATCACCTACATATCTGTACCAAAATTTGGGTTGTAAAGGAGCAGAAGACAAGGCGTTTTCTTCGAAAATTTCCATGAGATGTTCGCTACGCTACCATGGGTAACAGTAGAGATCCCATGACCGCTCCCAAAGTCTGCTCGTAGAAAATTCCTTGAAAAGTAAAATAAGTGAAAATCCGACGTGCTTTAATTAATTCTAGTACGCTGGAGTCCATATTGTTATTTCGTAATATGCCGATAGTATGGCAACAGTATCATTTATAGGAACATTTGTATATAGGGATTTTACATCAAAATAGACCAATATGTCTCTGGGCTTTAATTGTATGATTTTTAATTCCTGGACAAAGTGTTCAGAGTTTTTAACAAAAAATTCAGTTTTTCCTGTATACGGATGTGAAAATTTGGCCAGATATTTACCTATTTTGTTAGTTGGCGAGTCTATTGCGCTGACGATTGGACGGAAAGGTACATTTTCTTTATGTATTTTAGGCAATCCCTAGAGGCGTGGAATCTTGGAGCTGCTTGGTTTAACGGCTTTCTTTTCTTCTGGAGTGAGGTTGAAGGCGTTGATTAGAGATGTGAGGTTCTTTTCGATTTTGTTTATGATATGCCAGTTAACCTTTCTGACGAAAATGTAATACCAAAATCGTTGCATATCTACAAGCATATCAGCACGGCCCTTGTCAGAGGAAGATTTAAGGCAATTCGTCATGATTTGGATACAAATGCCCGTAATCTTTGTGAACTACTTCTAAGACTATCCATCTATAATGGAACAGGACAAATTTGCAACGCTGGATAAAATCACCTACGTCCAAGCAGGAAGAATCCGTCAACAAGTCACTATGAAGCACAAAAAGGAAATTCAAAGGACTTTTGAGGAACAATAATTCAGCAAGCACACCAATGAAGACAATCGTCAATTTGTCCAGCATACAACTTACTGAAGCAGAGAAAACAATTTTATCCAAAGGACAGAACTTCGCCATCACTCCAAGGCGCATACCAGTGGAACACAGTTTCTAGTGTCGAAGCCTCCATTGGAAAATTACCTTGAGAGCAAGCAGACACGATTCGATACGAAACAGCGCAGATCATAAAACACTCAAAGCCACCAAAACAAATATTACATCATCAGAAAGGAAGGTTATTAAAAAACTGAACGAGAAGAACACCATCTTGGTTTTCCCAGCTGATAAAATTAATGCAACTTTTGTTATGGATAAGGACAAATATACTGAAAAAGTAAACCAGCTCTTGGATAACAATACTTACAAGGTCATTCGGACGGATCTAATAAACAAAAACGAAAGGAACCTCACATCTCTAATCAACGCCCACAGTCTCACTCCAGAAGAAATGAAAGCCGTTACAAATGTTCTTATAAATGATTCAGTTTCCATAATATCGGACATATTACGAAATAACAACATGGACTCCAGCCTACTGGAATTAATTAAAGCATGTCTGATATCCACTTATTTTACTTTTCAAGGAACTTTCTACGAGCAGATTTCGGGAGCGGCCATGGGATCTCCGCTGTCGCCCGTGGTAACGAACATCTTCATGGAAGGTTTCGAAGAAAACGCCTTGTCTTCTACTTCCCTAAAACTTAAATTTTGGTGCAGATATGTAAATGATAGGTTCGTAATTTGGCCACATGGTGCAGATAACCTCCATAATTTCCTGGAAACTGAATCAAGGGGTGCCCTTCCCTTTATCGAAGCACTACAGAGGAAATATAGTGGCAGATTAGGACATTCTGTGTACATAAAACCAACACATACAAATCGATATCTCAATGCAACGTCACACCATCGTCCTTCTGAAAAACAATCCGTCATTAACTCTTTGGTACATAGAGCTCTTTCAATATGTTACGAACAATTACTGAAATTAGGAACAGAAAAACTGACTAATGCTCTGAGAGGCATCGGATATTTCGCTAAAGATATTAGACGTTCTATTAATAAACATAAAAACCCAACTACCCAACAAAATTTCGTAAGTGTACCACCTATGGACAATGTTGTCTTGCCTTACATACACGAAACCACCAGCAAGATTGCCAAATTGCTCCGAAAATCAAATATTCGGACAATTTTCAATACATGTAAGAAAATTGGACAATGTTTAAAGTCATCAAAGGACGCAATACCATTACAAACAGAAGGCGTTTATAAAATACCTTGCTCTTGTCGTAAAGTGTATGTGGGTGAAACAGGACGGTTTATATCCACTAAGTTTAAGGAGCATGAAGGATGTATTAAAAACAAATTGTACAATCTGTAGTAGCTGAACACCAGCATTGCAGGTCACACCTTTAATGTAAAAGAAACTAAGGTGGTAGCATTAGTGTCTGGTTTCTTTAAAGGTAAATTTAGAGAATCAATAGAAATTTGTAAATATCCGAATAATATTAATAGAGATACAGGTTACAGTGTACATGACATGTTGAAATCGATTATAACGCTGGATCACAGTTCGCTGAGCACCAATCGTGTATAAATACCGGGCTGTTGCTCCTTGGTGGTCATACAGTGTTCTAATCTTGTAAAGATCCCTGAAGATACCGCATGTAATCGTAGGCCAAACGTCGGATAATAATTACAATTTGACACAGTCTAAACCCAAAAAACAATGATTTTTATTTTAAGGAGAAGTTAAAAATTTAAAACAAATCATTAAGACTGAAAAATATTTTTCTTTGTAGCTTAATATTGAGTAGTATACCATAGATATTCCATTAATATCTTCTAAGGATACACTTGCCTCATCTTACCTAATATATTTTTATCTTTTTGGACCGAAGATAACCAAGATAAGTTCCAAGTGAAACAAAAGAAAATCATCCCAGCCCTCTATCTTGGTTCTGGAAGATTTGTTAGTACATGAAAATTTCAATACATCACATTAAATTTATTGTTTCGAATCTTCTAACCATAATATAATTTTTTTTTTGCAATTTAAATAAAAGTCCATATTAAATAAGTTTTTAATAGTGTGAGAAAATCACTTTTATAAAAATAATTTTGAATTTATTTTTTATTTTTCCGGAGTTGTGTGTGCTTAAATTTGCAATTATTGGTGCATTTTAAATAAAATCCACCAAAAGGATAGAATAGAATGATAAACCTTTAAATAGTTTTCGCAGAATATACTTGTTATCTGACTTCAACTTGTATTTCTAGTATCATATTTCAAATTATTTTTTTTTGTTAGATGTCTGGCGGTGGTTCAGGACGTCGATGTGGAGGTCAAGGTGATATGCTAGGAGGAGCCATGTCTATTTTCTTGGTGTGGGCATTAGAAAAAAATTGGGAGCCTGCTGTGGCTTGTTATGCAGCAAGTAAACTGACAAGGGACTGTAATGCTAGAAGTTTTAGTAAATATGGTAGAAGTATGGTTGTTACGGATATGATTCATGAAATACATGACATTTTTCAGGAAAATTTTGAGCTTAAGGAATAAACTTTTTTTTTATCTTAATTCATTAAAGGGTTGCGTTATGCATTAACTGCTTTAAATTTATTGCACTAATTGCACATGACATGCTGTTGGTAATATTTATGTAAAAATTGTCTACAAAATAAGATTAAAACAAAGTGTATTTTCTGTAAAAACTAATAATAAAAAAATTAGACTTATTTACTCAACCATCTAATCTTGATTTAAAAAATAATGATAAAATATATTTCAGATTTGGTAAAAAATTAGTTTTTATTTATTAAATTTAAAATTTAGTAATTGAAAAGATTGTTTTGCAACTAGGGGCCCTTTTAGCAGAGAGAACCATTTTTTTTATTAACAAGTTTATAATACATAATATAAAACACGATAATAGGGAATGTTGATTGATCAAGTTTAAAATATTTTGCTTGGTGTAATCTGACTTTCTAATTGGAGAACCATAGCTTCTGATAATTTTTTATTGCATTTTTTATGTTTTGTTTTCCTCTATTTTCTCCAATTTTGAATTAAAAGTATCTCACTTGTAGGCCATCTAGGTAGCATTTCACAGTCGGGCTCACTAAAAAATTTAACTTTTAAACTCGAACCAGTTGCCATGGAAGTTAGACTTTCTAGTTGGCTAGTTTTGTTTAGTTTATGATATTGTTATAATTTATATTAGAAATGTCAACAAACAAATCTTTATATAGCAAAATTAAGGATAGAAATCCAGATATATTGGCGTGGAATCGGTAAGAGTAATAGTTGTCTAGTGAAAGTGAGTAAACTCTTTCCGTTTTTGTAGGTTTAGTAATCAAGAAAATATTTTGTTATTTGTATATTTTTAAGATCCAAAACTGGATTGACTTATTGTTGCTCTTGTAATTAAAAACCTTTAACGGCCAATTAAGATCAGTTTTGAAGTTAAATTATGTTAGTGAATGGGGACAGTTTTTATAAGAATTTTTACCTTGATATTCAACATATAGTTTTTAATCTATTTGGAAATATGTTTTTTAACTTTTTTCCGAAAATTAATAAACATGTCGGAATTTTTAAATGTTTTTCAGAAAATTTTTCATATACATCTCTATATATGAAAAATCAGTAGTACACATGGTGCTGATTTTAAATTTTATAAAACTACTTTTCGCCAAAAACATTTAGGTGGTCGTGACTGTTTTTGATAATACAACTTAATCTTACAAACTTAAAAAAAAATCTTCAAAAGTTAATTTTTATTATTTAGTAGCACTTAATACTAGCTCTTTAAAAAAATACTAGTGTTTGAATGGCAAATATTGTTTAAACATTGTAATCTTTTTTAAAAATTGTGTGATCTACGCAAGCGTATAAACTTGAAGATATGGATCTTGAAGAATTTTATCTAGTTAAAAATTCACCATTAAAATTATCTACATTGAGAAAAAGTAGGAGGCATTTCTGCGTTAATTAAATATACATAAATCGAAATTTGAGTGAATATTATTAAATTCCCCATAATGTTCATGATTTATCGGGGTTATAATATCCTTTGCTTTTTTGTCCCACACCTAAAAATTTTTTTTTTCACTATCCATACTTAAATGGTATACAAAGTAAAACTCATGGAACAGATAATTCCATTCGCGCAAAAAAATACTAACCCGTTTGAACTATTAGCAACAACCGGCGATATTTGCTTATAGTGTAACCGCCTGCATATATTGGCACGTGTTTATTTTTTAACGTTAATTGAAGAGATTGGTAAATTTAAATAGCATTCTAACATGTCTTGTTTAAAATAAAATCTCAGTTCAAATGAAGGTGATGTAACTTAAATCACAAAAAGCTTCGTCAGGAAAACTAGTTTCTCGGGAAAAATAGATTTGAGGTAAAATCAATAGCTTTTAATTTTAATTTAGAAATATCAATCTATGTTACAACTACAATTTTTGTTTTTGTTGTTCCGGAAGTTTGAGTTGGTTTTTTGAAGACTATCGTATTTAAATCTAATTTATGGGCTGTTTAAATATTAAAATTTCAATCATCAATTAATTTGTTATAGCGTAGATACTATCATATTTTGTCGAGTATATACAAATTTTGTAAATCTATGTTTTGTATATCTAGGGGTTTGTAAAAGCTTAATAAAAATACAGATTGAATTACAAAAGATACTTGTTTTTATTTTAAGTCAGTATGGTTGATCCACAAATGGATATCACAGAACATTTTATCTTACGTAATCTTGTATATGTTAAATTGTAGATATAGCTTCTATAGGGTTTTAATTAAAGCTTAACGCATACGACGCTTGTTTTGCCCTTGGATTGCTTGCTCGATTTCGCCGATGGGTCCAAAGCGAGCTGTAATGCTAAAGGAGTCCTCAGAGTTGTTGATTTCACACGTATGTAATGTCGATGCGTGTAAAGTGATAGTTTACCATCAAACCTTACTAAATTTCAGAGGTTTGTAACAATTAATTATCAATTTTATAAGTTAATTATTTAAAAGAGGTCTTAAAAAATCATAAACGATTATAAATAAGATGTCATTTCTTGTTGGGGGCCGACATAACAAGACGTGAATTTTTTTACTGGTTACCGTTCAAATCCAAACACGCACCTAAAATGCAACACATTATATTGACGAATTAAAGCACGGATCCATTCAATGGAGCCTGCATTGTCATTATTTTTTATAACTGCAGCAAGCACGATTGCCATTAGCACTCCGCATGTAACCCGGCAGCGAAACAAGTGTCGTGTGAGCTAAGCATAATTTATAAATTACACAAATATGTTATAGTAGAAATGTACAGATGAATAAAAGAATATATCTACTCTCAAAATGATTGTGTGCTCGGTGCTCAAAATGTTAAGGTAAAATAAATTAATAGCTTTAGCGTTTAGAATGTGACCAACATCTACGTTTATTTTGTTTGTATGTGTACCAAGCAACAGTGTTGGCAATAGAGCATCGGACTGAAATTATGATGAACTAGCTAAGAGGAATCGCCTAATAATTATTCAGCCGCCCGTATACGGGATTATTTTAAGAACATGTTTTCCTATTAACAAAAATAAGATTTATGTTTTGTTTCATTCATAACTAATTCATGTTATACAAATTTAATTGGTATTTTGAATCCTGAAAAAACTTAAAAATATAATTTTCATAATTTTCAATAATACTTTTTATTATTTATTATGTAAATATATATATATATATATATATATATATATATATATATATATATATATATATATATATATATATATGAAGTAAAATGCGAAACAGTAAATGCAAACTTCTCTCCATCATATCCTTTCTGTGTTAGAGGTTGCACAGGTAGAATAAATTGTTATAAAACCCAATTTATCCTATTCCACCACCATCGAGATGGTGGCCTACCTGAACCACCATACCGAGAAAGAAAGTCAAAACTTACCCTCCCCGTCACAATGATACGGCAGAGGTACATGTTTCGTCTCTACTAGACTCATCAAGGTACCGACATGTACCTGGCTGTGCAAAGGACAGATCGGAAGGAAGCATGCAAATACCGAACGCGGCTTCGCCGACTTCCCGCCGGATGACGGATATATGTTTATGCGGCTTTCACGGATTCCCCCGTGTGAGATGCAATAGCAGTGGATATATCCACATTATGCTGTTGTAGTGCTGAAATCACATTCAGCAAACGTACAACTATATGCAACTCCGTATGTAAATGAAGTAAAATGTGAAACAGTAAATGCAAACTTCTCTCCATCATATCCTTTCTGTGTTAGAGGTTGCACAGTTAGAATAAATTGTTATAAAACCCAATTTATCCTATTCCACCACCATCGAGATGGTGGCCTACCTGAACCACCATACCGAGAACGAAAGTCAAAACTTACCCTCCCCGCCACAGTGATACGGCAGAGGTACATGTTTCGTCTCTACTAGACTCATCAGGATACCGACATGCACCTGGCTGTGCAAAGTACAGATCGGAAGGACGCATGCAAATACTGAGATTCGCCGACCTCCCGCCGGATGGCGTATATATGTTTATGCAGCTTTCACGGATTCCCCCGTGTGAGATGCAATAGCAATGGATATATCCACATTATGCCGAATGTGATTTCAGCACTACAACAGCATAATGTGGATATATCCACTGCTATTGCATCTCACACGGGGGAATCCGCGAAAGCCGCATAAACATATATACGCCATCCGGCGGGAGGTTGGCGAAGTCGCGTTCAGTATTTGCATGCTTCCTTCCGATCTGTCCTTTGCACAGCCAGGTGCATGTCGGTACCCTGATGAGTCTAGTAGAGACGAAGCATGTACCTCTGCCGTATCACTGTGGCGGGGAGGGTAAGTTTTGACTTTCTTTCTCGGTATGGTGGTTCAGGTAGGCCACCATCTCGATGGTGGTGGAATAGGATAAATTGGGTTTTATAACAATTTATTCTAACTGTGCAACCTCTAACACAGAAAGGATATGATGGAGAGAAGTTTGCATTTACTGTTTCGCATTTTACTTCATTTACATACGGAGTTGCATATAGTTGTACGTTTGCTGAATGTGATTTCAGCACTACAACAGCATAATGTGGATATATCCACTGCTATTGCATCTCACACAGGGGAATCCGTGAAAGCCGCATATATATATATATATATATATATATATATATATATATATATATATATATATATATATATATATATATATGTTATATCGTAGGTTTCACGGATGGTGGAATGAATGGTTTGGTTATTCCGAGTTTCAATCCGTTCGTTCAAAAAATCGTTTTCACGACGTTTCGCCAAAATCTCATTTGACATTTGGAAGAATATATATATATATATATATATATATATATATATATATATATATATATATATATATATATATATATATATATATTATAATATAAGCTGTTTGGTAAATTTAAATAGAATTTAATTTAGCGATACATGGATAATCTAATAAACGCTTTAAATTTGTACACTTTATTTGGAAAAACATAAATAAATTAGAGATTAGAACACTGTTAATCAAATTAGTTTTTTACTTTTGTTCAAACGATATGAAAAAAGTATTTTCCATAAATGTTTACTCTTCTGTACATTACCACAACATACACACAAAATGGCACTTACACAACATATATATACACATTGTAACTAGGTAAATAAGAGGATAAATAAATTAGTGAATACAGTAGTTAAAAGTCAATTTAAAATGATTTCTTACTTGTGATTTTAAGTTGTGAAAATTCGCTCATAAGTTTAAGAGTACATTTGAAATATTTAGAAATACATTATTCCTTATCAATAATGGATACAGCTTGATTTCAACAACTGTTACATTTCATTTTTTGATCTACTGTCATGTTACATAACTTTAAATGATTATTTTCACTTTATTACGTGAAGTTCATAAAACAGTTTTCAGTGTAACTATAGTGCTGCTGATCTGTGAGAATGTCCTTTTGGAATTATGTGCTACAAAGTTTATTATTTCTAAGGGATCATATATTTTTATATCCTCTCTGCAATGTGCCGTTGAATCCATAGTGTTAGCGATCTGTTCCAGCTCTGCATGAATGTGGTTGTTGTTATGTTACTATTTAATCCAGAAGTTATACACCTAAACCTTCTTCGTGAAACACTTTATCCATTAGTGAATACCGGAATTCACTTAGTAATTATGGGAAGGCTTAAGCGGCGGCGGACTTTGGTGTATACTATGTAACTATATAGCAGCCAAATTCAAAAAACTCGTACATTAAACGATTTAGTGAAAACGTCAAATAAAATTGAATATGTTCATACAAGTTCTTAGTTTTGTCAACATTTTTGTTAATATTCACACATTCGAAGTTTCTTTTTTACTTAATCGTTAATTAAAATGTTTTAATCAACTGATTTTAAAAGTTTCAAGTTTAAGAAGCCTACTGCAAAGTCTTTATACATACCAATAATTATTAACGAGTAGCCTAAAACTTGGTTTTCGCGAATAATATTGAGAGTATTATTTCTTTTATTTCTCCATTAGTATAGGTTTCAGGAACAATGTTTATTACTGTACAAATAGTGGCTAAAATATCAATTCTAAAAAACCTTATTTCCGTAAATCTATTACATATTAAATTTTCAAGAGAGTAAACTTCTTCATTGCTATAGTTCTACAAATGTCTTTCACTCGTATTTCTGTACTTACCTAATTTATACAATTTACCTCACATATTTTTTTAGAAAGTAATAGATTTAAACATGCAAGACTTAAATATTTTTTTTAATTTTTGGCCATTACCTACTTAAACCTTTGGAAGTCAAAAATTCCAAGTATTATGCCGCCACATGCTACAATCAAGTATATATAATTGTTTAGTATTAATATTTTATCTATTTTTTTTTTCTTTTTTCACGTTTCACCATAGGACTTTAAATCTGAAGAACAAGAATGAGTATTAATTTAAAAATATTCATTTAATGTTGTCAGATCGAGTACCGACTAACAAAATAAATCAAATGCAGACATTCTCGAGTCATTAAATGCTTTTAAATTGACTTTTAATATTAGTATTCATTAATACTAATAAATCTACTAATATAATATGAAGAGGCCAACTTAAATATTGACTAGGAAAATAAAAAAAGGTTTACCGCAATGCGTCAGGAGAACCGTCGAATTAATAGAATTGACTTCAAAATGTATACACAAATTATTCTGCAAGGAAAAAAGTTCTTATTATAGCCTTGTATATTCGTCTTTTGTGAAATTCGAGTTATTGAGCTGAAATAAATGTGAAAGAAAATTTAACTAAAAAGCCCAAAAATTAGGACTTTTTCTTCTGTGTCCTAGAACTTCGACTGTGGAATCAAAATTGCCGGGGTTATGTATGGAATATTCCCTGTTTTTATAAAATTATCATGGCATACAATTTTTGATTTTTTTCACATTTTTTCTTTATATACGGTTTTTTTTAATGTAATAATTTCTACAATTTGAGGAAACTTTAAAGAAAATCAATAAAAGAAACTTTAAATATTTAATATAGAAACACTAGTTTTAGATGTATTTACACTATAGCACACTTAATCAAAAATGTAAAAAAGTGATATCAGAATATTTTTTGCTGAATATTTTCCGAAAATTTGTTTTAGTTTATCGATTTTCAGCATTAAAGTATCTTTTCAGGGGGTTTATTTCTTGAACTACCATAAAGGTTCTTTTTGTGGGTTTGAGACTTGTTTTATTTTGTATTATTTGTTGTACTTTTTCTTGTAAAACTGCCGGTATGACAAGCGAATAAAAAGTTTATATCACGTTATTTCAGATATTTCTTTCACTTTATAAAACAACTCTCTTAAAATATTCTTATATCAACAAATAATTTACCTATATTTTATTTCACTAATGTATATTTAATTTTATTATAGTCTAAGCGATACTTAGCTATAATTTGTTTAAAAAAAACTTAAAGATGCCACGATTATATATATATATATATATATATATATATATATATATATATATATATATATATATATATACATGTATACATGTCTTAAAAACATTAGAAAATGAATATTTTACAAAATAAATTTATCCCTAACCAAAGTATATGAGGAATAGGTTTAATTTTGAGTTCATAGGACAAAAAATGTAATATAAATTGTCAATAAATTACCGCATAAAGAAAAATTTCACATATTTTCAGTTATATTCTTAATAAGTTTTAAGCTCCATTGGACAATTTTTTTGCGTTCAAAGGATCCATGTTTCTACTTTAATGTGCTTTTTAGTGTGTTTTCAAAAAACCGAATCTTATAAAGAACGCCTGATTAATGGAAATTATATAGTTTGTAAGTATTGTTCTGATATTGGGGATTATAGAGTACTGTGAATAAATCTGACTTACTACGTTTATGAAGATAAACCGTTTTTTGGCAAAATCATTCCAGAAAGTGTTTATAAGTTTTTGACTTTTGAATCAAAGCCAAACTTTTTTTAAGTTATTTATTTAACTTTGTCATTTGAAATATATTAGATATTAACTTCCTAAAAGTTCTTTTAAATGAAGATGCAAATAAAAGTGAATTTTTTGTAAATAGGTATGTTGTGTAATGTGCCCGAAGTTTATTTTACAACGACTTAATGAAGAGCGTAAATTTATGAAGTGTGTTTTCTTAACTATAAAATGAGAACTATTCGGACATAAATATTTTGTTGAGTGTGTCAAAAGTTTTTAATGCCCAAAATATGTAATGTAATAGTTTTAAAATAAAAGAAAATGAAGTAGATATGATTTTAAAAAATACTAATATGAATAAATTCAATATCCAAATACACATAGATAAGGTAAAATTTAACATGAAAATTTTCAGTACAAAAATATTTAACGTTAATTTACGTAATGTTTTAAAATGATATGAACGTATCCTGACACTACGGACATAAACTGTGGCCCTCGCTAACTTCAGAATAAATAGTGGGGTTGAATAAGATCTCGATCATATTTAAAATTAATATAAAATTAAAATATAATATGTGTGGAGTTGTCTACTAAGAAAAGGAGTATTTTAATACTATATTTGAGAGGTATTTTAATTCCGTGTTTAATGTTGACTTTTTTTTTTAATTATAATAATTAACTGCGGGGATTAGAAAAATTACTTTAAAAACAACTTTAATCGGCCATTGTCAAAATTTTAAATAACATACATTTTTTGGCAAGTGATTCGTTGCCAAATTTTTCTTTAATTAATTCGTCAGAACAATGATTTCCTTTACCAAAGATTATTATAGCTAACGCTAAAGATACCTCACGCTTATGGCAGACCGTGTTTTTATTTTTCCGTAGCACAACCGACCGAAAAGGGAATAAATTGAAATTGGCGGTCCACGAAGTTTCACGATCGCTGGCAATGTTGTCAGATTAGTTATAGCTAGAAAAATGAATTGATTTATTTAAAAGTAACGTAGTTTAATTGTCCGCTTCAAAGGGAGACAAATATTGAAAACAGGTTGTCGGCATAAGATAGGAATCTATTTTAAGTAGCTAATTCTTGTGATGGGATTGATTTTGACTGGGGGTTTATATTTTACTTTTTATTGAAAATTAAAAATGGAAAATTCTATATTTTTAATATTAGAAACAAACGAAATAGTAATGAAAATATTAAATCGTTGGTATTCTTTTGCAATTTGAAATAATGTTTTATTTCTAACCTTGTAAGAAAAGAGTACTTCTGTCCTTATATTAGTATCAGGTTTTTTTCAGTTTGTTGAGAACTAAAATATTTTCTCTAATATAACGTAAGCTTAAACATTTTGAATTATAAATCTTATTAAGAAAAATAGTATCTTTTATTGTTTTAATAAAATTGTTCACATAAGTACTTAAACTTTAAGAATACAAATTTCAGTGGCTCTATGGTAAGATTTTTTTTATTGTCCACATTTATGTGTTGCACTCAGTTAAGGCCTTTTGGTAGCCAACGTAGGAGGTAAAATGGTTCCTTTTGTTGATTTCTTAATATTAAGTTGTATATTTCTTCCAGATATTCTTTTTCGAAAATATTATTTCTTTTCTAGAACAATAAATGGATCACAAAAAATGCCATTTAAAAGCACAAAATAAACCAAAAACTTTTCTATATTGCTATTAATTTAATACAGATTTACTTATTTACTTAGAACGGTTTTGAGCTCTGCTTTGTATTAGTCGAATTAGTTATTTTTAAGCTAATTATGGGTCAACTGGTATGTTTTTCCATCACAGTAGGAAATTATTTACATAGCTTCTGATTTATGTTTCTTTGTGCCTTAGTTGAGATTATTTTTGCAGTTTGCAGCTGTTTTCTATAGCTTCTAAATTTGAAGCAGACCTAAAAAAATAATTTTTTTGTCCGCCATACTATAAGCTCCGTTTGCCCTTTTGGTTTATCGTAGAAACTTAAAAGTTCCGCAAGAAATCAAATGGATTAATATTAAATCATCTCGCTGCGCACTTTCAAAAAAAAATCGGAAAAAAATATGTTATTGTATTAATAAAAGCATTAACAAACTCATGTGGAATTTCAGCTCTTAAGGTACTCAAGAAGCTGAGATATGGCCATTGAAAGTGGCGAAATGGGCTCTTTTTATTCTATTTTTCGCATATTTTCAAATGCTCACCATATTTTTTGCCCCGATATATATTTAAAAAAAACATTTTAGATTACTTGAAAAGACCTTTTCAAATTCGTTAATCTATTTATTTCTAATTTTAATGGCCTTTTTTGCAGGATGAGTTGTGCAGGGCTGTTTCTGCGAATTTCTATGATTTTTGGGCAATTTCAAACTCTTATAGAATATCGACTTTTGATTCTTTCTAAACCGATAGGGTTCAGTTTTTTGTTCAAAATATACCTTTGATTTTTATTTTGAAAAGTTCAGATTGGTTAAAAAGAACTTGAAGTATCGGCCTTTAAAGGGAGATCTGTTTTCAAAAATTACAAAAATACTGATTTTCGGAAGGTTAATGCAAAAAAACATATTTTTTAAATTTTTATTTTAAAAGCCTAAACCCTTACTTAAATGCATAGAAAACACTGAAAAGACTTGTAGCTTTTGTAACTGGCCCTTAAATTGTATTTCCATATCGATTTTTTTTTACATTTTGAACGCTTTTTCATTTTTTTTAAATTACTTTTTTTCTTTAAATTCTCGCCAGATCTAAAGTTTGGTCTCGATTTAAATTATAAGAAATGTATTTTTTGCATCTTGAAAAGGCCATTTTAATCAGTTTATTTAATAAGTATTAATGATTAGAATGTGCTTTTTTAAACTACAATTTTTTTTAAACTCCGTTTTGCAAATTTTTATGACTTGATAAGCATGCTTTCAATCGTCATTCGTTCTTGAATTCTTATTATTTTTTGACCTATCAGATCTTATATTTTCATTTTAGAAAGACTGATGCATTTAGGCCTCTAAAGTAAAAAGATATGATTTTTTGTATTACCCTCCTTTAAATAAGTCATTTTTCTAATTTTTGCAAGAGGCTATCTCTGATTCTTTTTAAGTGATATGACTTTTTCAAAATAGAATTGAAGGTCTTATTAAGACGAATAAAATAAGATCCGCAAGAAATCACAGTCAAAAAAGAATCAAAAATTGAGATCTTGTGAGGGTTTGTGCGGTAAAAAAAGCCTATTTCCAGTTAAAAGTAAATAGACTAAATGGTGCTTTGAAGGTAAATAAAATGCTTTATTCAGAATTCATATCGAGCCAAAACTGTAGATTTAGCGACCATTTGAAAATATGCGAAAAATTGACTACGAAGACAAGTTTAAAAGGATATATTTCAGCTTATTATCCCAAATTCGACGACGAGTCCTTTTTTTATGATTTTTGGGCAAGTTCAACTTTTGATTTCTTTTTGAGTGAAAAGATCTTTTTTTTTTCGCCTTAAAAATATCTTCAATTTCTATTTTGCAAAACTCATATTGCTTAAAAAGGACCAGAGATGATCTTTAAAGGGGGTCTATTTTCAAAAATTTGAATAATGACTTTTTTTCAGGAGGCTAACGCAAACAATCATATCTTTTTACTTTAGAGGCCTAAAGACCTATTTTCCATTTTTCTTAGATTACTTTTACCACTTTAAAGGCTCGTCAAATTTAGGGTTTTGTCTCGATTTGAATTCCGAAAAAAGTATTTTTTCCTCTTAAGAGGACCTTTTCAACCAGTTCATTTTTTATTTAGTTTCAAAGAATCCGTTTTTTTTTTTATTATTAATATTCGTGATTTCTAGGCATGCTTTAAGGCGATAAGATCTTATTTTGTTGTGTTACTTCATTAACTAAAATTTTTTCTAAGATTTTGTAACCTTAGATTAACGGTTTCACTGTATATTTAACGTCTGTCATGTATTAAAACATTCGAAACATGATAGTATGTGGAGATGAAGCTTTAAAGCTAAAAAAGTAATTTAAAAAAATTGAAAAGAGGTTAAAAATCGGTGAAAATCGATATTCTTAGACGAAAAAAAATAAAAGATTCAAATACAGAAGATCAAATATTTACTTAGAGTTTCTACTACATTCAAGAAAGGGTGTAGATTTCTAAAAAAATTTTTTTTTTGCATCAGCCAATCGAAAAAGAACAATTTTCCAAAAGGCCCCCTTCAGAAACTAATATGCCAGGTTCTATTTAACAAATTGGAGGTTTTGAAAAATGAATTAGAGATCCTTAAAAGATAAAAAAAATGATCTCTTTACTTAAAAATAACCAAAACTCGAAATCATTAAGGTTTAAAGCATGCCTGAAAATTACAAAAATTAACAAAAACAGCCCTGTACAAATGGAACCGTAAAAGAGTCGAATCTAATTAAACGTATGTAAATATTAATTAGTTCGAAAGGTATTTTCAAGGCGAAGAAAAATCTTTTTTCAAAATTCAAAACCATCCAAAAATTTTGGGGAGCATTTATAATTGTTAAGTTAATCTAAGAAGAATGGAAAAAAATAGATAATTTCAAGTTAAAAAAATATATTAGTACGGGAGTCCAATTTTTTTCTATGTATCTTACGCATTCAGGGAAGAGTTTTTTCCCCTCAAGTGAAAAAGGAAAATATTTTTTTTCATTAATATTTTGAAAATATACTATTTTGCAAAATTTTGACAACAGGCATTCCTTAAAAGACTGATATCTGCGTTTCTTTACGGTCAATCTAAACCCTTCAAAATAAAATCAAAGAATTTTCTAAAACGAAATTATGAGATCTTATAAGTAAAAAAAGAGTGAAAATTCAAGATTTTATGAGGATTTCTAGTATGCTTATCAAGTCACGAAAATTAAGAAAACCGAGTTTAAAAAAAAATTGTTGTTTAAAAAAGTCGATTCTAATTCGAAGTACATAGTAAATGAATTGGTTGCAAAGGCCTCTTCAAGATGGAAAAAAAACATTTTTTAGAATTAAAATCGAAATAAAACATTTCAAAATACATCTATCTTTAAAGGCCGATATATCTAGTTCTTTTTAACCAATCTAAACTTTTTAAAATATAAATTAAATATATTTTTGGGACGAAAAAAATGGAACCAGTTTAGAAAGAATCACACGTTGAGATTCTATGACTGTTTGAATTGCCGGAATATCATAAAAAGTCTCAGAAACAGCGCTGCACGAGTAGTGCTGTAAAAAGGTCAATTTAAATTAAAAGTAAATGAATCAGCGGATTGGAAAGATCTTTTTAAGAAGTCGCAAATACTTTTTTTCAAAATTCATATCGACCCAAACCTCTACATTTGGTGGGCATTTGAAAATATGAAAAAAATGGCCTAAAAAGAGCCCATTTTTCAACTTTCAATGGGCATATCTCAGCTTCTAGAGTAATTAGTTTATTTTATCTATTTAATAGTACAATAACATATATTTTCACTTGCTTAGTTTTATTTAGAAATTTGCAGACGTTTCGAAAAAATCTCATTAGGCTCGTTCTGTGCTTGTGATTTTGGGGAAACATCTGTGGATTGAATTAATCCCATACAAAACTATTCTATATTTCATTTAAACTACATTACAGTTCTGTAAGAACACTAATCAAGTTATAAGTTAGCCTAGAATGTAGAAATGTAGAAGTTACATTTATTTAAATTTCCTAAAAACAGTAATTTTTAAATTTATTTCTTGACTACCATTAAAAGTGCTACAGGATTTTTGAGGTATTAGCATGATGGAGTTCCCAGTCAGTTTCCATAAAAATGGATAGGATGACGTTCGGAAACACCTTGGCTACCTAGGTCGCTCTTTAGACGTTTTCCTCTGGGGGCGATTAATAAATATCATTATAGAAGTACAGATCTTTTCGTATTATTGATTGCCTAGAATAAATTAAAAGGTATTGTATTCGATAAATTATAGTCCGTATCATCAGGAACTTTGTATCAGCGTAATCAAGAAAAACGTTTATTTCTAAGATAGAGGGCATATGGAGACTTAAATGCTTTTTGATCCACTTGCGAGCGTTTTATTTTCTGTAAAGTTCTTTAAAATGGTTATTTTTTAACCACGCTGTATATCTAATTTTTTGTCCTCGACTAACTTAAAACCTGATTCGTACTGTTACGTAGTGGTAATCTAGTCAAAAAGAAATTTAAAATAGTATTTTATCACACTTTTTTAACCTCCAAGTAGGTTCTAAACTAATTATTTAAATCACAAGGTTATGTTCTCAAAATCATGTTATATATACTGTCAAAATACACTTTTAGATAAAATTTTTAAAAATTTTTTACTTTACTCAACTAAGACTTTTACTCTTTTAAGCCACCCTGTATGTTCTACATCTATTTTTTCTTCCCCCCTGGTGAGAATTTCTTAAACCAGGTTAATATATATATATATATATATATATATATATATATATATATATATATATATATATATATATATATATATATATATATGAAATTAAATTTTTTTTTCTTTTTGGTCGATTAAAAAAAATGTACAATTGTCTCACAATTCAAATAATAACAAAATATATTTGTATTTATACCGTAATAAATAGTTTATCTATTTTAATATCTACAGAATACTATTAAAAGCATTAATATTTTAACATCGGAACATTCGTTGCGAAACTAAACAAATGCCAGAACAAATCACAACATCCCCATAAGACATTCAAAATGCTACTAAATTGTATTTTTTCCGTATCGACCGGCGACAGGCTTCTTGCGCCAGTTAAATGACCAGGGTCAAATTGGCAACGAGGCTCACGGCGAAGATCCATTACGCTACGTTCGGTACCGCTGGATCCGGCCCGTAAATCGGCTGGATCCATAGAGATTATCAAAAATTTAACACGGCGTGAGGTATCTATAGCGTTAGCTATAATAATCTTTGCCTTTACGTATTCTCGAGGTAAAAATCCTAAAGCACTCGACTATGTAAGCAAGTGCTGGTGTCACAGAGTATTTGAATACTTCGTATAATTTATTTTTAAAATATTTCTTAGTATGTGTTGATCTTATATGTATGAAAATTTAACAATCCTATGCAGTTTTAAGTTTTCCTTTTGATATGAAGTTTAAATAAAAAATGTACTTTTATAGATGTAAATGTCTAACTCTTATAGTTACAGTAGCATGCTTCTGGGTTATTAATGCACATATTGATGTTTTTTTCAGCCCTTGTAAAAGAGCAAATCCAGCTTTGGGAAATACTGTACTAACCTGAATAAAACTTTTTGAAAATATAACCCTACTTCTGAATTAAAAATATTGTCGAATCAGAGTAAAAAGCCATTAATATGCTGGAAAAGGTGAATTTTTCATTATGCGTTAGTTTATTTGCGAATTACAATGTATAAGTCGGTGAGTTAAAACATGTACATTTATTTAAAAAACGGTTTTGAATAGTAAGGTAACAATTTATATGGCAATCTATTTTTTAACGTTGGTAACAAAAAGTTAATTATTTAAAATAAATGTTAATTTCTGGAAGGTTAAAAAATGGTTTTTTCATCCTCCAGACTTTGGATTTCTTTGGTGTTTTATGACTTAATCATACTTTTTCCTACAGCAGGAGGAAACAAAAATTTCGCGTTGAGATGTATGTTGTAAAGTGTTTTAGATGGGTTTACCGGATCTTGTTTTGTGAAAATGTCCATTGAAGCTACGTTATCTAGCTATATAGTATCGTGTCTATCTTGAAAGCCATACAGTAGATGTTAGATTTTGTATAGGACTTAATTGAATTGGTTGTTTTGTTCTCTCTACAATTATTTTTTAACATAGGTAATGATTTATTTGCGGTACTATAATATTTATATATTTGCATCTTTTCAAGTTTTTTTAAACTACTTTCGAAGTTCCTGATAAAATTTCTTGAGCATCTACAAACACGTACACAAAGTATCAATGCTGTCATTAATGCCTCCATATATATATATATATATATATATATATATATATATATATATATATATATATATATATATATATATATATATATATATATATATATATTGCCCAGAGAGCAGGTACACTTTTTTTAAACATAGTTTAAAAATGTTTATTAAGTAGCACAGCTATCATTAAAATTAACCTGAGCAAACTTCTGAGTGTTCATCCCAAGCTGTTACCTGAAAAATACAAATTTAACATATGAAATAATTTTATTTGTAAACCTAGGGTATACATTACAGAAAGTTTTCCCATTTTTAAGGGTATTACATGCTTGAAATTTCGAGCGTTTCGCGCCGATTTTCTGGAAAAAATAGATCCATTCCATTCCTTTTTTAAAATTCTGAAATGGGTCTCTAGGTAAAATAGTACAATAATTAAAGTTTAAGTGATTCTCAGCATTTTGAACGAAAAAGGAATAGTTAAATAGAAAAAAATATATTAAAGTGTCTATTTTATTAGACCTAAAAAGTTCCAAAATTCAATATAAAATAAATGTTAATTTACAAATAAATTCTAAATAGTTCTGTGGTATTTAACAATATTAAAAATAAATTGTATATACTTGTAGGTGAAAATTATTGCTTTTGAAACAGCTATTTTATTAGCTGAAGAAGAAAATGTATTTAAGGCAGATCAATTTTAGAAATTTACTGATACGGTAATTTATTTTATACGAGTAATTTAAGATAAATTTTTGGCAGTCGATTTAATTTCTTAAGGTCTGTGAATAAGCTTGGTTTTCATCAATTTTAGACTATTATTACACGGGAATTTGGAAAAATTGGTACTGGGGCACGACCAGTTAAACTAAGCAAATTAAAGAAAGCAAATGCCTATACTGTACTTGCCTGACAGTTTCTGCTGCAATACCATTGATTACCGCAACCTGCACATACAAATTGAGCAGGTTTTTGGTTACAACCTTGACACTGTGGAACATCTTCTCCATTATCAGAACTATTGTCTTCTTTACTTCTTGAATTTAAATTCTCCGAAGTTTCATCAATTACTAGGCGGTCAAGGTGTTCTTCAGATTCTTCTTCCATCTAACAAAATCATTCACATTTTATATTACGAATAAGAAAAACTGATGTGCAATGTATTGAATCTTAAAAACAAATAAGAGATATTTTGAGCAAATGGTATATAACGTAAATAATATTATCTTTTTAAAAGCTTTCTTTTTACAACTTCAATTCACGGACTTGTTAGTATTATCATCTGCCCGTGTACCTTTGGGGTCTTTACGATATAATTAAATTTTAAAATAAAATACTTACAGATTCTTTTTTTGTTGGTATGGTTTCATATTGATGTCCAACAGGAGTAATAGTTATTTCATTTCTGGCCTAAAAAAATCACTGAATAAGTAACAAAAATATAACAGTGGTACAAGAGTGCAACACAACGTTATATTTCTTTTATTAAATATTTTAATGCGGAAAATTGTTCACAACTTTTTTTGTTTGCTGTAACTATTTGCTTATCCTGTGTAGGAGTGAAATATGAGAATTATTTTTGTATTTAAAATTTTTGCAATATTCTGAAGGCATAAAATATTATTTTTGCGCCCTATTTTTTCCAAAAATTAAGTCTATTTACTAACAGTTTTTTTTAATTACGTCAAGTAATTTAACCATTTGACAAAATTGCATAAGTAAGAACATTTTAGAGCTACGATTCATATGAATTGTACGAGAAATTACTTATCATACTGTTTAAGGTAGGAATTTTATTTTCCTTATTTTCGATTATACTAAAACGAAATCTACCCAGAACATGGAAAAACGAATCTAAATGATATACTGTAATGTAGTGGTATTAACACATGTTCCTAATCTGTAGGGTAAATGAAATAGTACTGCAAGTCACGACAATTATTGTCAATGAAAAATAATATATATATATATATATATATATATATATATATATATATATATATATATATATATATATATATATATATATATATATATATTAATAACGATTTACTCCTGTCATGTATTTCCTTATAAAGTAAGCTGTTTGAACGAAACGTTATAAAGTAAATTACATTGTTTCATTCATCCAAAAAAAAAGGAAAATTATGAATGCGTCGTGTTTTTTTAAATAATTTCTGTTTGTCATAAGCTATAATCTGCAAGTGAACATAGCTTTATATTTATGTACCTAAAGTAATATAGATGCTGTAGCGCATCTTATCTGTACTGAGAAGCTGTAGACTGGTTTCGGAGTAGTAACAGAAAAAAAGGCATATACTTTTAACTTCTTTTTGAAATTTATAAATTAAAGCAAATTCTCAGGAATTTTTACTGCAGGTTTGTTTTTTTTGTATTTAGCTGTGTTCAGTGGCGGCTTGTGCCTTATGAACTTGAAGGCTCAAAAAATTAAGTGCAAATCAATAAAAAGTCCGCAAATATAAATTAGAGCAATTATTTAAAAACTGACGCACATTATTCTTAGAAGGCAAAATCTATTATTCGGAAATATATTTTTTAATAATTTTTTCATTAACGTTTGGTATTTTTCGCGCCATTGGCTTTTTAATTAAAAAGGTTGTTGTTCATAGTATTTCTTAAGTACGTTTCAATTAATCATAAAGTCAACAACCGAACAGACTTTGAATATTCATTGTAAAATTTCATTCTGAATAGATTCTGAAATTTTTACAGTCAAAGCAGTCGAGACTGCGATATATTAAATGTAATATAATGGGTCCCAACCACTTTGAATTTGTGGTGTGTTAATTGTTATTAACTCCTAAACTACAGTTGCTATAGCATGCCATAGATACAGTTTAATTTCATTACTTTCAGCTTGTATTTAAATTAATTTAGCTCTTTTAAACCTTATAAAATTAAAAATTAAATTAAGAAAACGTTACATTAATTTGCTTTTATATATTTTGCTACAAAAAATAATTAAATTTCAGATCTGTCTGTCAAATATATTCTAAATTGACATTAATTTATTAATATGACATTAATTTACTAATATGACCTAACTTTAAAACTGGTAAGTTGACAATAAAGGGTTTAAATTGACATATGTAAAATAAGTTTTTAACCTTTAAATTTCAAAAATAAACAATGTTTTTTTTTATTGCCATTTATTTGTTTATTTTCGAGATACAACTATTCCTGTTACCCATTTGAAGGTTCTGGTTGTCAAGGTTTTTACCAGTCAGTTAAAATCGTTTATAAGAAATAAGTATTATTTTTTTGAAAAACGAAATATAATTATAACACATTTCGGAAACAGAGACAGCAGATTTATAAACGTTAGTGTATATAAAACATATTGAGGGAACTTTGTAAAGTTTCGACTATATTTTTACATAACTTATAAATTATGGCACCATACATCGATACCAGTTTCTATTCGTACCTACCTTACTACCGCAAAATATCTCCGATATGGTCATGTTACCCGTATTCACTCCACTAATAGTTGGCGTAGACGTCATAAGGGTACTGGCTGCTTTTTCGGGAGCTGTTAATAGCCTTGCTAAAGTAGAACTTTTGCTACCATTGCTGATTGAATTGTTATTTGTGTTGTAATTATTCTGTCGTATAGGTGTCTAAAAAATATGCAAATATTCAATGGTCTCATTTAAAAGGAACATTTACCCACCTTAATTTTCACCAAATGAATAACATTTTAAGTTATATTGGAAAATAGCGAATTATACGTAGTTTGCAAAACTAGTTCTCATAAAAAAAACTAAAATTTCAGTAAGATATAAAGAAATCTATACGGCCATAAAATTAGTTTAATAAACTACCGTTCTTCTCCGTCAGGCCGTTAAAAAAAAGAGTTTATTTCTTGAGAATCTAACTGAGGTTCTCTCTCCATACGCGTTCCTATCATCTAATGATATCGTCAGTGGAGTTATAATGAATCAAAAGCAAAATTCACAGAAAACCACTAACTGTAAAAAATCTAAATTCCGAGATGTCGGCAGCATATTAAACCGGCAGACATTTTTGATGCCAGATTGTAAAATATCAATAGTCAAATGACATCTATGCATACACCGGACTAGTAAGAAGCTTAAAAAGGCTTTGCTAAATCAAGGCAATAACATACAATTTTTTTAGTTGCAGTTTTTTAGAGTCTTTTGGAAATTGAAAAAATTTGTCTTATCTACAACAATTTTTTTTAGTTTCTGGGACTAAAACATTGTTAGCTATTTACAATAATATCTCTGTAAATGAAAAGCACTTTTTATTCAGAGGTGTATTCTGCCTCGTACATAAAATTTTCATTTGCAGAATGAAATATTGCGTCTTTTTTTTTATTTCTCATAATTTTATTCCTTAGTTGTGCTTAATATTTTGCAATTTAAGCAAAATAATCATAACACGGAATATACGTTTGTTGAGTATGGGGATATGCACCTCATGTACCGATTTGCTTTTTATAATGGTATGGAAGCCAGGCAGCAGGCTATACCAAAAAAGATTTCCTAATCGCAGAGCTCCAGATCAAAAATCATTTGAACGTGTTGACGAACGTTTAAGAAAAACAGGTAAAAGTTTTGTGTTGATGTCATAATTTTGGGAAAATATATAAAAGACGGTACCAATGCAATTGTCGGAAGAATGTTTTGATACTCAGAATTAGAAGAGAATATTTTAGATGTTGTAGCTGAAAATCCTGCAACTAGCATTCGAAGATTAGCAACTCGGCTTCATATATCACAACGATATTGAATGTTCTTAAAGAATATCTTTTATACATCTACCATCTAAAAGGTACATGGAGATGATTTTGCACGTGGGATGGAATTAGATTTTACAACAGCATAGAAACGATGAAAACTTTATTGGGAAGAGACGATGCGGGGTTTACAAAAAATAAAATAGTGTGGGCTAACCAAAACCCTCATTCTATCATTGGATCGCGACATTAAAATCCTTTCAGTCAACTAATTTGGGCAGAATTGTAGGACACTTTTTTATAGAACCATTCATATTGCCGGCATGGTTTAACCGATAGCTTAATTTGGAATTTATTCCGAATAGTCCTGCTGATTTCTTAGAGGATGTTTTCTGAAAACCCGTCGGAACATGTGATTTATTTATGATGGTGCTCCATCACATTTCATCGTTGCTATGCAGGAACACTTAAATAATGTTCATCCTAATCAGTGGATAGGTCGTGGAGAACCTATTGCTTGGCCTCCTCGATCTTCTTATCTAAATTGATTGGACTTTTACTTATGGGGATACTTAATGAACTTAGTTTATTTCTGTACAACAGATACCAAGGAAGAACTATTCCAAAGAATAATTAGATAACTATCTACTGCAATCGAATAAGAAAAACACAAAACTGCGGTATTGAGAAGGGTGTACCAATCAACTAAATAGTGTTTTTATGTTTAAAAAGAAAGGCGTTCGAAAAGTTTGTGTTGTGACTTTATGATGGTTTTACTAGTGTAAATAACAATAGAACGAAATAGTTATTGCCGAGGTTGTGAATCAGGGTGAAGATTCCGAGTATGATTATTAACTTTTTGAAGAGGATAATCATTAAAGTGAAAGTGAAAATAGCAACGAGGTGTGGTGATTGCTAAGCTTCTGAAAGGCGGACCAGAAGAAAATATCGAGCAGATTGTGGCAAAAGAGACTGTTAAGGCGTTAAGCGAAATTGTCAAGGCGAATACATTTAAATGAAGTGAGGGCGTTCCTAGTGAATGCAGTAAGGCGAACTCTGCATTCTTTTCTTGAACCTCTTGATCCAGACAATAAAGACTGCAATAAAGTGGCTGCGCAGAATTGTTTATAGTTAAGTAGGATGGACGTCAGAGTATGAGAGCGCCCAAATTGCAAGATGCAGCAAGGAGCTATTATAACGGGCTCAACCTTCGAACATACCCCTGTAGAATTAGCATAATGTCAGAACTAGGGCCCGGTAGACATTTAATTTTTTGGTACAGACATGCCGATTTTAGGCTATCCTTTTTTATCTAAACGAGTATCATATGATAATCGGTACGTCAGTTCTGAATACATAAAGTATGAAGATATGGTTGCCTGAATTTTTATTATTGTTATTTTCAATATGTAAACAATATCTAACAATATTTACCAATAAAAGTAAGTTTTTAAATCCTCTTTTTGGTGATATTAATTATAAACTTTGCATTTACAGTAATTTAAACACCTTAAAAACACCGAAAAAAGTCACGACAAGCAATTAAACTGAAAGAAAGATAAGTAAATATGTTTATGTCTGTCAAACAAATCTATTGTTGTTTGTATCTAGGGTATGATCGAAGGGCTCAACCATGACCTGACGTGGGGCAAATGGAAAGCGACCATTTTGCAAGCGTTTCCCAGGGAACATGATTTTGTTCCATTATTAAATTTAGCGAGGGTAAAAGTGGGAGGCGTAACCATGACTCATTATTAGAGGCTATTAATGATTTAGAGGTATGACCTCGAAGACACAAAGACTTTATCATGTCTAATTTATGAATTACTTGATTTCCAGGCGAATATTAAAGCATTAAGGTGTAACACTCGTAATGAATTATTTACTGAGTTTTTATCTTCAAAGGTACAACGAAGGCGAGGATTTTGTGCTACAACTGCCAGGAGGTTGGGAGATACGTTAGTCGTGAATGTCTCAAGCTTACAGCAGACAGGTGCATGAAATAACGACCGCACAACAGAATTCAGTGCGTAGTGCAGGCTCAAGTGCTGCAAAGTTATCAACCTTAAGTGAGTTCAAGACGAATGAATCCATGGGAGCTGGAAAGGGGTTTTCTCAAAACTGTTGCCAAGTGAGACTACGTATATATATATATATATATATATATATATATACATACACAGGCGCGGATCCAGGGGGGGGCGGTGGGGGGCGATCGCCCCCCCCAAGAGCCTTGAGTTCAGGAAAATAGATCGGATTTTGCCTCTTTTACTATAGTTTATTCAAGAACTAGAGAAAGTACTAAATCATTTTTTATCCTTTTTTTTTCTTCGCAAACTACCTGTGTTCTTTAGTCCTGTGTCTTTGGCAAAATCTGTTAGACACATATTTTTCGTAGGAATGGGTTGGAAAATTTATAATCAAAAACACCGATCTATAATAATGGCCTATTTGGGTTGGATAACAATAGATATTTGGAAGTATAAAGTGTTAAAAAGTATTTATGGCATAGAATATTATTTCGGTAATAAACTTAAAATAAAAAGTTTTTATAATATTATTTTATTTCTTATGATTTCTTAATAATTCACATACATTAGAAAATATAGATAATTTTGACATATTTAACAAAAATCATAATTGTATTTTGATTATTTTTAATTATGGCATAAAAACCGTTTTGTTCACATTCAGATTAAAACGTAGGTTTTTCTCTCAAAAAATTCTAAGTTATAGTTTATAAAAACTTACTAAATACCTATTGTCAAAAATGCAAGAAGTTAAACATATAGAAAAAAATAAATTCGTCCATATAATATTAAAATTTTTTTGGGCTGTCGGTCATAATTAATTAAAAACATTTTTAGGACATTTGACGTTTCAGTTCATTTATTTCTTAAACCATCTGCAGAATTACAATTAAACACTAAAAAGGGATTCAGATATAATTAATTTTTATATGTTACAGAATTTTAAATAATAAATTGTGTTTACGCTGGTAAACATTAAGTATCTAATTCGTAATCAAAGTCAGTGAAGCTATCTTCATTCATATTAATTATAATTGGTTCCTTTATCTCACCGATCAAGTTTCCGCATTTTCTTTTATTCTTTTATTATATGGATTTTTCCCAATTTTCTGCAGTAACTTTATTCAAAAAAATCTTTCAAAAGTTCAGTTAAATTACTAATTTTGTAAGTACCTTTTACTTGAGGGAGATATATTCTTCTCCAATGGACATTTTCCGGACGATCTATAAGAACGAATTTTCTATCTGGTTTTTCCCAGTAAAAATTAAGTTCTCTGAGGAATTTCCAAAGCTCAGTTCTTTTAATTTCAGGAAAATCCCGATCTTCATTGATTTTAGTTAGAATTTTGTCGACGGTTGGGATCTGTTTCTCATAATAAAATGTATATACAACTCCTTTTATTGCAGTTTATATCACTTCTTCCAACGAGGTTTTCCGTCCGCCTGTGATTGAATGTGGCATGGGAATACTAACAATTCCAGTCATTTCTTTCTCCTTCAGTATTCGGTACATAGTAGATTTTCCAACTACTGTCATGTTGGAACAAATGTCAAGAGAGCTTTTAACATTATTATCTAGATATTGATGTCTTAAGGCATCATAAACATTCATCGTAATTAGTTTTTCGTTGAGGAAAAAATGCCCTGGTTTAACGATTTTGGAATAAATATAGATGTGTAAGCCATATCTTTTGGGTATCTCACTAAGGCCACATTGAAAGGCGTACTTTGCTCACTGACGGAAATTAAATTGAACTATCAGAAATTTTATTGTTGCAGTAAATTTATAAAAGCTTATAATATTTAAATATAATTAAATATAACTAGACTTACGGCAGTCCTCAGTTACCTGCGGTACTGGAGCAGGTACATTGGAGGTTTCGGTAACAGTTTTATTACTCTCTCTAGTTCTTGAATAGAGTATAGGAATGTGTATGCTTGCGATAGCCCCTCCCCTTCCCAAGAGCTTTGAGTTCAGGAAAATAGAACCGACTCTGCCTTTTATACTGGGAATGTGTATATTGCTCGCATCCTCCCCCGCCTGTCGGCAACTTGTTTTTTCTTGTGATCGCCCCCCCCCCCCCCCCCGTCCAAGATCTTCAAATTTAGAAAAATAGGCCCAACACTAGAAATGGAATGTTGCTGGTGTCTACCCCGCCCCCCCCCCTTCGCTTGCCATACTTTTGTGACGTCACCGCCCCCCCCCAAAGAGAGAGGCTGGATCCGCCCCTGTATATACATACATATACATATACATATATATATATATATATATATATATATATATATATAATAAATATATATGTATATATATATATATATATATATATATATATATATATATATATATATATATATTTATATATATATATATATATATATATATATATGTATATATATATATATATATATATATATATATATATATATATATATGTATATATATATATATATATATATATATATATATATATATATATATATATATATATATATATATATATATATATACTATTACTCAGGCGCGGATCCAAGGAGTAGGGGGCGATTCCCTCTCCCCCCAAAAGCTTTGAGTTCAGGAAAATAGACCCGATTCTGCCTTTTTATACTAGGAATGTGTATGCTGTTGGCATCTCCCCTCCCGCCGACAACTTGTTGTTTTCTTGCGATTTACCGCCCCCCCCCCCCCTCCTTAAGGAACTTTGAATTCAGAAAAATAGACCCGACCCTGACTGTTACACTAGAAATGAGAATGTTGCTCACCCCCCCCCCCTCCCCCGCCTACAACCTGTTTTCGCTTGCCATACTGTACTTTCGTTAATCATCCCCCTCCCCCAAAGAGAGAGGCTGGATCCGCCCCTGCTATTACTGAGGATGGTAGATGAATTAACGCGTACATCGACATGGGCAGTGTGTCGGTGGATATGGCTTCGTTTAGCATTAACGCATTAATTGCCTTCTGTGATATTACTGGCGCTGATTATTTAGTAGTGAAGCTTGAGTGGAGGTAGTTGTTGATGGGAGACACCTAGACCAGCGGTTTCGTGTCCCTGTGGGCGTTATGAAATTACGGCGCATTGGTGGTGAACGAGAACCACATTTTAGAATGTAGTACCTCGGGCAAGATTACTGTAATAAATCTGGATTATTAAAATTGCTAGAATAAATAACTGTGATTTGGCATATTTTGTGAACTACTGGTTAGAATTAGTATATGTTTTTCTCAAAGAAAAATGATTTAGTAACAACCAATTTGGGCAATATGAAAATTAATTTAACAATTAATAAGTCTGTGATGGCTTTATAGAGTGTCATTTGCTGAAAGAGCATTAGTGAGAGATAAAGTTCAAAATTTGTTGGACGCAAGTATGATACGTGAAAGTGACTCAGAGTATTGATACCTAAAAATAATTGCAATATAGAAATGTGTGTGGACATATGGCGCTCAATACTATTAGTGTCTAGAATAGGACACCATTTCCTTCATATGGATAGATAGGCGGGTAAATGTTAATAACGTATATGTATATGTATACGTATATATATATATATATATATATATATATATATATATATATATATATATATATATATATAAATGTACAACCTCGGGATAGTGTTAACTACCTATGCATGGAGACTTGTTTAACAAGACGGCGTTTGTGAACCTAGATGGTCATTATGAGTATCTAAGAGTTTTAAAAAAGGAGTATCGTTCTCCATGGTTTAAGGGTGAATATCTCAACAGAGGTGTGTTTTATCAAAAAATTTTTTTAAGAAGGGATACTGTCATTTTAACTACTATTTATTTCTAGGAAATTGGCCACAGTTTCCAATACATTCTGTCAAAATTTAATGGTTTTTTAAAAATTTCCCCTATAAAGACTATATTTTAAATATTAATAAGTTACAGCATCGCAACAATAAAACCTAAAAAATGGCTTCGACCCTATCCCAGTTTTTTCATTTGCAATCCAAATATACGCAATGTGGATGTTATCATCGTGATTTATAAGTTATATTCTAGCCGACTTTTTAAACAATAATAACAATTTTTAAAAGAGAAATTGAACATTCAAGCTCACTGACGAGAACATTAGGTGATCAAAACCTCGTATGGAGAGAGAACCAGAGTGGAATTAGCAGGAAATAAACTGTCACGATCTGAAGAAGAAAAACGATAACTTGTTAACTACCCAACAGTTTTTCTTTCACTCAATAAAACAGATTTCTACTTATAAGCCGTACCTATTTTCGAGGTTAGGTTGTCAATGTTCTGCTGTTGCTCTTATTTACTGTTATTTTTATCTATTTTATAGAAATCATCCTCTAAGATATAACTTTAAACTAGTGTAAGCATACAATAACGGGTATAACAATAAGTCAACTAAGTTTTGAACCTTCAAAATAGAAGAATAAGAGAACCGTTTTCTTTTATTATAAAACCGATAGAAATAGACAAATTTATTTTCGGGAGACAATTGTTTAAAGGACTAGAATTTTCCTATTCAAAGATTTGTTTATAATAACTACAAGGTCGAACTTCGGCAACGCGGTTTAACAGTTAAACCTTCTTAGTGAATCCATTTGCAAAAATAGTATTTTTTTGTTTGGGGGCATTATTTTATCCCAATTCTTTTTAAATATTCCTCTCTCCCTCTTTTTTCTCTGGTTTTTCCTCTTATAAGTTATTAACAGGTTGTACACTGAAGAAATCAAGGAAAGGAGAGATATTGTTGTGTATTTCAGTGTATATTTTGAATTATCGGCCAAGCGCTTTCAACTTTGTTGATTCTTGATAATAGTATTATTTTACATTATTCTAACCATTTTAATTTTAATTTGGGATTGACGTTTTAATTGTGTACGTGATTTGTACTGCGCAAGGGTTGCGCTGGCGTTGGAGACTGTTCTCCAAATAGCAAGGTTGAGGTGTGCCCTGAGGATGGCCTAAGTAAGACCGGAAGCGCTTGGCCGATAATTCAAAATATACACTGAAATACACAACAATATCTCTCCTTTTCTTGTTTTCCTCTTATGCCACATTTAATTTTTTTAGTCGTTGGCATTTGTGTATGGCTTTTGTATTTGTGAACTATAAAGGGTTTTTAGAATTCTTAGCTGACCAATACCATTTCTCTTTGCTCCTAACATCTCTATCATTGCCTTTAATAGCAAGTATTTCAAATTTTCCCTTTTCTGATTTAGGGGTTTCATGTTTTAATTTCTTTCAATAATCTTATTTATTCTTTGTCAAATGTTTCTAGATCTTTCCTTATCACCCTTTAAGCATCTTTTTCAATACCACTATATTCATCTGCGCCATACTTACTGCGTAATCTTGTACAGTCTTTGTTCTATTCACTGTTTGAGATATGTTATTAATTTATTCGGTTTCAAACTTGTATTTTTTAGAGTTTTTCGTGATTCTTTTGTCGTTAAGGTTGTCAGATGTCGGGATAACTCTTGTAGATCTTTAATGTCATCGATATTTTCTAGGGCCTTGTTGTTATTAACCCAATCATTTAAAAGTTTACTCCATGAGTTATTTTTTAACTTTTTTAAAATTTTCCTAGAATTCTAAATTTTGTTGAAACTATTAATTATTCGCAGAAACACGCCTAATATATGGTTATGTTTGTATGCCTAATGATACCAAAAAAAATATTGCATAATAACCAGTATCTATTAGTAGAAAGTGTATGCTGCTGGAAGTGATAGAATCAATAGCAGATAGATACTTATGTCTAGTACAATTTCTTACCTTTGTTAAAATGCCGTGTAACAATGAGTTTGTTGGTGCAACCGAACTAGTACTAGTAACTGGATGAACAGTAACTTCCGGATATGGGGGTGGTGTTTAGTGGTATTTTTTAAATGCATTTGTAGTTCTGTCCTTTCTGTTTGGGACAGTTTAGCAAATTGAACCAGAATGTCCTTGTAGGATGTATTATCTGGATACGTTGAGTCTATAGTTGAGGATCGGGAGTTGTCTTGACTCTAGAAAATACAGTTTTCGCCTAATTATTTTTAATTTTTAAGCTTTTTTTTAATGTAAAAATTTGACATTTTAATATTTAATTATGAAAAAAAAGGTCAATAAGGCGGTTAGATAATTTGTAATTAATTTTAAAATGCCTGAGTGATTCTAATGTTAAAACTTGACCTTGGCTAGTTTTTGTTTATCGTCAGTGTTAAAGTGACCTATTTATAAATTATCGTATGAAGTGTCATAACTATTAAATTTATGTCTTGAAAATATGGGCAAAAGGAGGTAGTTAAATAAAAGCAATTTATGTGATTTTTTTTAAGTACTTTAATACCTTGCATTGTTATTCTTGAAAAAAATGTTATTATACTTTTTATTTTATAAAATGGAAGCAATCTTTATTGCTTTTCATAAATATAAATATTATATAGAGTTAAAGTCGTAATGAGAGTATTTGTTTAAAATTGAGTGTTCTTCAAATTTTTTATTGCTTTGTCGCAGACTTTTTCTTCTATAATGAGAGTATTTATGTATTCCCCTGAAAATGATCTCCAGAAAGAAAAACTCCATTTGGATTTTGTTTATTTTCCTTGTTTCCAGTCTAATCTTCGCATCATTTCGTTGGGCGCGAGCTGCGACTTTCTCCACCTAAGGACCATGTGAATTGCACTCCTCCCCCCCACTTCAACCAGTTTTTATTTTAAACAATTAGAACTATTGCAAGAAAAACATATTTTATTCTGTAGTTTAAAGTTTTCATTCAGAACACGCCAAATTTCAACTATTAAAGTATTTTTAAATGTGCATCTTTTCCCTAACTTATTAATGCCATCAATTTAAAATATGTAACATTCAAAATACTGCATTATTTAAATTTTTTTATAAACGTCTTTTTTGTTGTACTTTTGGTACAATTTTTGTTGCAAAACTTGGGTGAATAATTTTTAGGGACTGTTAGTGCAAGTTTTTGGGAACCAAATGATATGATCTCGCGTTTTTTGTATCATTCGCCATAAAGTTTTCTCTCCCTATAAAAATTGTAACTTTTCAGCTTAGCGAGATAAACAATTGCAATTATGTAAAAACTATAGAAGTTTCAAAGTTCATCTTTTGCTAACTTTTTTGCATAGCTAATTACCTATTATCCGTAGGTTGGTTAATGATTTCAATAATTTTTTGCAAAGCTATTAACAATAATAAGAAACGCCTTTTTTTTGTAAATAACTCGGTAATCGACCGAATGGATTTTGATAAATATAAAAACATTTAAAAAGTCTTTTATGGCCTACAATTTTGTAATGTTACGTTTTTGAGTATAAACAATAGTTTCGAATTCAAGCAATAGTTTCGAATTCAAGCAACCCAATTTAGTCTCTGTAATAAGAATGTATTTATACTCCCAACCGCAAATATATTGTACCCACTGGTAGTATATAGATTTGCGGGATTAAATATTCAGATTGCGTGGAATGAGGGGAGATGACGCTACTTGTATCAAACTTCATATTTTGTCTGTAACAAGCTGCCCGGTACACGTAGGCGGGTCCTCTACCATGTTAATCCAGAGGGTAGTGCCCGAGACCGATAGATATCTTGACCGATAGACAACTAGAGCGTTAGATAGTTTAACCGAGAGTTAGCAAAAACGGTTGGATATCTCGGTCGATACATATTGTAACCGTGGGATGTCCTGGTCTATATGTGTATGGTTGATCGTTAAATGTCGTAACCGATGGCTGTCTGAGGGGTAAATATCTATCTACCTATGCTCCGCTGTCTTATTGATAAGGTCTTTGGGCGTTTCTGCGACAAAAAAAGCGTCACAAATTTGGCGTTCCAGCAAAGACCCGAAAAAGAGCGTGACTTGTGAAAATAGTATGACTGAGAAGCATAATACCGTGCGATACTGAGGCTTAACCGACACCGGAAGGTAAATCCGAGTATTCCATACTGTGCCAGTCGCGCATTAGCCTAAATTGCGTTATAGAATGTAGTTAGTGCCAAGAACTATAGGAAAATAAACTTTTTAGAAAAATTTGTTCTACGCATGCGCGATTCTAAAATAGGTGCCGTATGTCTTTTCCGGATAATTTTGGAACGAGGATTAGCTTTTCGACTTCCGAAAAGTTAATTTTTAAAGTATCAGGAAGTAAGGTAAGTTTTAACATTTGCTAAAATTTAAATGCGAAACACGTTGTATCGCGCCTGTGGATTGAAAAGTAAACCGAGGAAGAGTATGGGTGCGCCGAAAGATATATCCCCATCAAGTGTATCACACCGATATTTTTTGTAAATGTGTAAATTCGAGAACCGTAAGAAATAAAGTCAGTTGCAGGTTGACCGCTCAATAAGAAGCATCTCCAGCTCTAAGCACCGACAGAAAAAGTACCGAGAAATGTATCCGAAGATCCAGTCCACAAGTGCCTCTATCTGCTCGACTCAACTCGAACCGAGTGTTATTATAGTACGTTGGGTGCACTAGCTGACGAAAGAATGCCAACTATTAGTATCACTGAGTCTTTGCCACAACCACTAATGGATATGATGTTTGTTCCGTCGTTGCTGCCTGGTTATTGGGGAAGACTTGTGTTTTCTACTGTCCGCCGAAAAGGTAACAAATTGTATTTCTGCCTTATCGAGTTTTTGTTTTTAGGTTATCGACCGTCCGATAATGTTGCAGATCTTTCAGGTTACTTCCTGCTCTAACCGCCGACCTGTTCAGGATGTATCTGGAACCGACCATTCTGAATGCCGCCCAAGAAGTTCCATCGTTGAGATGGTAAGTGCCGATAACTACTCTAGTCCGACCGAAGTGATGCGACCCTCTCGGTTCCGTGCTCGCTAGCGCAAGACAGCATCCGAACCCGCTATATAGTCGCAAAGTTTCATCCACCAGTTTTTGATTCTTCGCCAAGCCATCTTCTAGCTGCCGTCGGCCAGTAGTAATGATTTCTACGATGACGAAATGGACCCATAGCCATGTCAAGTGCTGCTATACCTGACTTCCAAAAACGTCAGATATGTGTTGGAGTTTAGTGATATTATACACCATTTAATACCGGCCGTGCCATTTTAGCCGCCACCAGTTTTAAGTTCAACAGGGGATTTGGTGAGGTACCATGCGTAGCATGAGGAACCACCGCTACTTGGCCGTCGAGGACCTACCGCTACCAGTCGTTGGGCACCGACTCCACCGATCAAGGATTCACAGAAAAAGACGACAAGACTAGCTTTAGTTTAGAATTTATTTTGTTAGGTCCATAATATTTTAAATATTTATGTAATACATATTTTTGCGAAGGGGGAGTGTATAACAAAGTTACTAAATTTTTGGGTCTGAGTGTGCTTATCGAGACTTAACTCGTGTACTATACATCAGAAAAACGTAATTTTTGCGGGAAAATACTATTTACGACACTGGTTGAAATACATATTGGGAATTTTAGTCAAAAAATCCGAAAAAAATTGTTAGGTAATATTTCATTATATTATATATTTTTATTCGTGATTGGGAAACATTTTTGTAAACAAGTTTTATTTAAAATTTGACAGATAATATTACGGCTCATGTATTTGGTTGTTTTTTGGCAGCGCAAAAACTTTTATAATGCTATTACAAATGCATTTACAATATAGTAGAAACGTTAAACATACTTACGCCGTTTATATTATTTAAGAACAATCCCAAATCGTTGTTGCTGTCCGATCCTGACTTTTGTCCAATGGTAAAATTTCCTCCTGAAATCCCAAAATATTGGTTTTATCATCATTTTGAGAATGTCTTATTCTCCTACCTCTCCGTGGAACAATTTCTGGATGTCTTTGCCTAAAAATAAAAAGTTTTTTATGAGCTTTTAGGTATATACAGATTAATTTTTTTAGGCCGATTTATTGAACAAAAATATATGGAATATAGCAATAAAGGAAGATTGACTCTGGTCCAATAATATCTATAATGTGAATAAATTGGTTAAACTCAAAATGTATACATATAATTTTTGTAACATAAAACGAATTTATAATATAATGGCCATTATACCGAAGTATAATAATGAAATTAGGGCTGTGTGTTGTAATATATTAACAAATTTTAAGACTAAAAACAGCAATTCCCGTAATTTCAATAAAAATAACATTTACCATAGCATTATCAAAAGAAAATGTTACCAAATCCAAAAAATCCTGGTAAATGAAACAAAACATGCAATTACTGAAAGACACCAACATATATCAAGAAATTTAAGCTGATCCTACCAACTCATATCAAAAGAAAAAAAGCGAGCAGATAAAAAAATAGAAAAACAGTTTATTTCGCCAAATGTAGCAAAAAAGCTTAATTACAAACAACACTTCACCACCACGTAATGGGCTACCTAAATTACATAAACCTGAAATTTCATTTAAACCAATTGTATCTTGTATACAATCGCCTCTTAATGCACTCTCAAAATATCTCAAAAATATTTTATCAAATGTAATTTGAAAAAAATAGACTCTTGGAGCTTTATAAAAAAAAAAGGATAAATCTCAGAAAACGTTGTGTCTCTCTACACAAACATACCTATAAATGTACATTTAAATATAATCAGAAAAAAATGACCAGAAATAAAGAAATACATTGATGTACCCTTAGATGATTTTCTTGAAGCTGTAGAAGTCTGCCTAACTGCTACATATTTTAAATACAAAAATTTATTCTTTAAGCAGATCGAGAGTTGTGCCATGGGTGTCTCCATATCCAGTGTTATTGCTCAATTAGTGTTAGAAGATCTAGAACATGAGGTTATCAACAACCTAAAATTCAAATTATCATTTATCTACAGATATGTAAATTATTGCCTAACAGCCTTTCCAAAAAATCAAGAATCATACATTTTCAACAAATTTAACAACTTTCATGAAAATTACAATTTACCATAGAATTTGAAAATAATAACCATATCAACTTCCTAGATATGACATTACATCATAAAAATAATGCGATACTAAGTGGTACACAAAATCTAAATAGTCTGGTCGCTACCTTAACCGCAAATCTCAACACCACAAGGCCCAAAAAAAAATCCGTAATAATTGGAATAGCCGATCAACCTTAGTAGTCAATTTCGAAATAACTGTATCAAAAAAGCAAAAGAGGTCCTTATGTCAAACTTCTACCTAAATAAACTGATTTAAAATTTTTAAAGAAAGGCTGCAAAAATACCAACATGGAAATACTAAAACAGAAAATTTAGAAGACAATACAAACAAAAAACAATGTCTTTCCTTGTCATATATACCAAATCTTCCGAAAATTTTCAAACTTTTTTTAAGAAATATGATATATCCACTAGTTATAAGAGCCATAATTTACTTAAAAGCAATTTCAGTAAATTAAAAAGTGAGATTTCAAAAAACAGAAAATCAAATGTGGTCTACCAAATACCTTGCAAGTTGTCCATCGAATTATATCGGCCAAACTAGTCAATATATGCAAAACCGTCTAAATGGACATAGATACGAAGAAAAATATTACAGCTCTAAAAAAACATGAAATGAAACACAAATATATCTTTGATTATCAAATTACGAAAATCTTAAAAGCTGAAACCCACAAAGGAAAGCGAGAATTTTACGAAATGATTGCAATAAAAAATCCTTAATGTCATAAACGATAAAACAGACGTTAATAATTTAAATTAAATTTACTTCTATATATTAAAATAAATCTATATAATGAAAACTCTAAAATATACAAAACAGTAAATAAGAATAATTCTGTGTTATTAATTTTTCTAAATGGGATTATGATATTTTTTTTTCAGACAGATGCTTTAATTAAAAGATCCAAACTTTTTACGTCATTTAAAACACCCAAAACATACACCATCTGGTTTCCACATTTCAGTCAAGTAATTGTAGTTATACTGTTAAAAATATAGTGTCTACTCTCCAAGAAAATATTTTTATAATCTGATACATAAATATCATAGAGTGCATGTTTATAATGTATTGTATGTACTCAGGCCCGGATCCAAGGGGGGCGGGGCGATCGCCCCCCCCCCCCCCCCCGAAGCTTGAATTCAGAAAAATAGATGCTCCGTCGACAGCTCGCTATCGCGTGCCATACGTGCCCCCCCCCCCCCCAGCTTCGAATTCAGATCGCTTTCGCTTGCCATTATGATATCCCACCCCCCTAAAGAGAGAGGCTGGGTTCGCCCCTGGTTACACTTAATCTGTAAATAGAACAAAAATCCCTGTTCCTAATAGTAGTTTTTAACCTGTTATTTCATATATAGGTCTGGAAAATCCAAACCGGAACCTGAACGTTTCTTAAGTAAGATAAAGAAAACACATTCATTAAATCAGAGAGACGGTCGTAAGCATCGACATACATGTAAATTATCAGTTTGGCCTTAGGGTGAGGGGTAATACAATGCTGGCACGGTGAGAGCGGACGGCAGCATACGCCACGCCCTAGCATAACAAGAGGATTCCAAGTTATTTGCTTTCATTCAAGCCGTGTTTCGCGCCAAAGTTTTTTGTTACAATGGTAATTTATTCCACGGAACAAAAAGGGCAGATTATTAAGTGGTACTATTCTGGTAAATAATTGGCAGATTTGCATTTACGTGCGAAAATCATCCTGTTCCTTGAAAATTTATAATTTTGGAAATTATTAAAAAATTTGAGTAAACTGGTTGTCTAAAAATTTGTAAAAAATCCACTGATAACAACCGGTTCCTCAAATTACTGAAGAACGAGCAAATCGGGAGACTAACGTTTGTAGTTTAGCAGAAATTAATTTTCCTTGCAATAGTACCGTAATTCCGAAGAACTTAATATGAACGCTCGAACAATTCGGAATATTTTGAAGCGAAACAAATATCGCTGTTACAAATTGCGAATAACTTGAGAAATTTTTCAGAAAGACCAGGAAACACTAGCGGTATTTTGTGAGGACATGATACAAAGGGCTAATAGGGATATAACCCCTGAAGTTTTGGCAAATACTCGAACCGTATTTTACAATAGACTGGGTTATTATCTCGCTCAAAATAGAGGCCTCTTTGAACACCTCCTGTAGACTTTTAGGTGTTTTTGTTGACTTAAATTGACTTCAATTATTTGTTTATTTATTTACAATTACTGAACGTGTTACTTTTATTTTTTTCCAGAATAAAAGTTTATTTTTGAGAATGATTTTTAATTTTAAAATGGTCTATTAGCTTATTTACTTAGAAATTACCGTTGCGTTTCACTAGTATTTTAATTAGAATAAATGTTTATTTTGTAACAGAAATATCAATTTTCTTTACGCTCAACGGCCAACAAAAACTAATTTTTTTGTATTTCGACTATTTGATGTATTTAAAACAATCAATGTATCAAAGAGTCATTAAATATTCCAAATTCCGTCGATTACGTTATAAGTTTAGATGAAAAGTAAATACACCCTCTTATTCGTTTCAAGGTACTGCTTGTCTTTATGTCGCACGGAAGTTAGCGGGGATAATATTGCGCGTAGGCGTTCCCTACGATCTTCTGTCCCGAACTAACCTGAAATAAGTTAGACGGGCTTAGTGGGTCAGAATTTGAGGAAACGGCCAAAATAATTTGTAGTTAAGAAATTTAAAATAGAAAGTTCGCTATAGTAACGTTTCTGTTAAACCTCGGTAATATGAACGGCCAGTCTTTTCTTTCTAAAGTTTCGTTTCAGGTCAAAGGCAACAGTGTTATGGCTGCATCGCGCCCAGTTACATTTGTGCTCCACTCTTCTATTTGGCATTGGATTGTCGAGAAACAAATATCAACGATTACAAAATTGGGCTAAACAGAAAGGCAGTAACATATTTTCGCCATACTCTGGTCTGTATAATACAGAAAAAGCATGTTATCCACATGAAGAGTATCTAACTTTTACTAAATCAAAAGCCGAGGTTAAATTCCAAGGCTTACTGGATCATACAGTGGATCGAATTGTATTGCTTTAATTAGACGCCCATGAACAAATCGATAAATTAGATTTGTAGATATGAGTTTCATTGCAAATGGAGCTTCGATGAAACGTCAGGTCAGAGCCAGTACAAAATGAAATTCACTGATCCGAATATTCTGATACAAACTTATTCCTAACCTCTCTTATTCCACTTCAATTAGCAGGTATTAACACGCAAACTCAATAAGAACAGATTGTGTTGTACAATTTCAAACCCTCCTCTACTGTGAATTGCGGGCCTCTTGCGGTCTTTAACGAGTTTTTAGTACAGTACAACTTATCTATGACGATAAATAGATGGCTAGGTGAATGCTTTGGCTGGAGCGAAATCGGTTCCAACGTTGTTACCTCTGCCAAACAACATCTCAGTTTAACAACATTGATACTGTGTCCCAGTAAATACAGAGTATTTCAAGCTACAGCCATTATAACAGAGGTAAAGCGAAACTGATTCTCCGGTTTCTCAGTCATTTTGCAAACTATTGAAAGCGGACATTAAACTGCAATAGAGAAGATTTGGGAATACAAACTTCAGACAGCAAGATTATTCTTCAAAGGATATTCTTGGTACAACATGCCAACAGGAATCCACAAATTACTACTCCATTGACCAGACATCATAATTTTTGCAATATTACCGATAGGTACACTATCAAAGATGCACAAAAATCAACGGACAAGTTAATAAGAAACTATCGCCTAGACTTTGCCCGAAAATCTTCTCGAGAAAAATATGGAAGATGTGTTCCAAAACTTTTGACGTCGATGGATCCTTACACTGTTTTTTGACATCGTAAGGATTTGGACAACAATTCGTGCGTATTGGAGAATGAGAAAAGAGCTGTTAACAAAGAAGGTAATGATTAAAAAGTTCTTTTTATTATTTTTATTAATTATTTTTATTACAGTCGTATTATTTATTTATTTGTGTAAATCAATAAATATTATATTACTTTACAAATTATTTGCATTGGTAATTTGTTAAGAAGTCCTAAGCATAGAGGAAAAGGTACTTTTGCCTTTTTAAACGATTTTCCATATCCACGTATCTATTGTTACAGTATTATTTTTAAAATGCACTTTGGACTCAAGCGCAATATTTTATTCATGAAAATACAATTATTCTTTTTATTTTGTTTTTAAATTGCATATTTAACAGCTATTAAACCACATTAGAGGTTTTCCGAATTTATTTTCATGATTTTAAAGATTCAGTCTGCTATGTTGGATCCGATTTTTTATTTTTAATATTAAATCCGTGCTTTCAACCCACTGTGTTTTGACGACTCCGCCACCCATCTTTGCTGGAAACCAGAAAGCAAGCTACGATACAACAGTATGCTTTATTTCACTTCTTTAACATGGCTTAAACGGGCTGTCCGCCCTCTTTCTGTTACATTCCCCTTTTTTTAAAGGTTCTGTTTTGGATTTTCCACACCTGTATAATAACATTTACAATGTGCATTTTTGTAGTTGCCTTGAGTACAAACAGTTAAAAAGATTCTAAAGAATCGAAACGTCCTGTTATAATATAATACATATAATAACTACTTTATATATATGTAATTTTAATATAAAAATGGAAAGATGAAATTTTAAATTTATTTAAATTCTTAAAAGACTTTGTGTGGATTCCAAGAGAACGCAAATTTACAATGAGATGATATGTGTAATTTAAGAGTGATATAAACTCACTATACCTGTAATCTGCTATTTATTGACTGAACATCTACAAGAGTTTTTGTTTCTGTCGTAAGTCCAACGAACTGTTGATATCTAATTGAGGCTTTGGTAAAATAGTTCTTTGCTTTAATTTTTCAATATTTGTTGCTCTTATGTCCCTCAACAGGTTCATTTTTTGGTTACATTTTAGTAAACTTTGTTGACCTAAAAGGAAAGCAAAAAAACTGCATGTAAGGCGCTATACTTGGTATAAAATTCATGATTAAATTAACTAAATCGGATGGATTGCACAGTAAAAGTGAGTCGCGGGTGGGCTAATAATCACACAAAACTGCTGTTTATAAAATTCAATACTCCTTTAAATAGTGTTTAAATAGCGATTTGATGAAATGTTTATGTGAAACTAGATTGTAAATAATCACCAGGTATATATTTGTACTACACAGAACTAGGGGGATAAGACCTTTTGTGGTCTACAGATATTGTGTTTCTTTTCTTTCTAGTTGCGTAAAGGACCTTTATTCTCAAAAACTTATAAGTATGACTATTATATTCATAAGTGAAACTGTATTATTAAACTAAGGGGCAAAAATAACTACAAGATTTTCTACAAATTCGAAAAAAGGGCTACTTTTACTAATTTTCCATTATGAAAGCAGGAAAAAAAATTGGAAAATTCTAAAGAATCATAACTTTGGAATATATACTTTAAATATTAGCGACAATTTTCTTTAAGATAGTTGTTTTTATTTTTCTTAATTTGAAATTAAAGACACTAAAAATAAATGTTTTGGTTACTTTCCTGATGTTTCATTACGTCATCCGGTACCATTGCCAAGGAATTATTGTAAATTTAGGTAAAGTGTAAAAAAATATTTTAAAGAATATAATTATATTGTATCGGATAATATTAATTATTTTTTGTTATAATTTTTTCCAGTAGTTTTGACAGAGAAGGCTGTTTATCTCTTACCATGAAGATGTTGAGCAATTTTTTCTATAGGCTAATTTCAATTTCCTGTTGATGGTATTTTAATTGTAATTTTTATTTTGAAATTTTTATTGACGATTGGTAATCAAGTTTGGCTTGACAGAGCAAGATGCTACAAAATTATATCTGAATACACCCATATTATTTAAATTTACATATTTTGGGAACCGTTTTGTTTAATAGTAATCATTTCGACAGATTTTGTGACCATTATTACCACTTGATTTTTGGAGTTCTCTGTTTTAATTTAACTTTTATGTTTGTGTATTTTGAAAGCTTAAAATGTGTAAAATTCAGAAAGTATTTTCAAATTCCGTTAAATGATTAGCTTTAAGTATTATGGTATGTGTGTTTTGTGTTCGAAATATTGCTATATATATTTAGTTCTTTTTTTATTTTATTTGAGAAGTAGATCTTTACCTCTATATTCATTTTAGTCACTCAATCCAAAATTCTAAATTATTGTTCTAACAATTCTTTTGGATAATTATCTTTTACTAAAACAATTGTAACCAAAATTTTTCCTTGATAAATTTAAATTTAAAGCTATGGTAGCCCTATTATATAAACTCATATAGTCCTTAAACCATGAAAGTTTGATTTGAGGTCAAATTTCATATGTTTGGTAGGTTACCTTTCTGGAAATATTTATAACAAGTTCATTCTATATATCTAGAAAAGGAAATGTGTTATTTTCTGCCACTCTATATCAAATTTTATTATTGATTCCTGATTATAAATAACAAAAATATCATCGAGATTTCCTTATATTATAGTAGCTTTTCTTTGCAAATTCTTTTATGAACTTGTTATTGGGAATAAGAAAGAAAAGAAAATCGATAGTCATATTAAAATCTGGTTGATAAAAGTCACTTCAGGCCAGGTTAGAACTATCTTGTTTTTACACAAGAACAGTACAGTATTTATACTTAGTTTTGTCGTTTGTTTTACTGTGCTGTCACCCAGGAACTTGTTTTTTATTATGTTTAAAGTCTTCTTGTTTTCATAAATATTTTAGTCGACGAAACTTCATAAAATATTTCGTGTTTATTGTTTTTGATGATTATAATGTTAAAACTAAATCTCGTATTGGTATGTAAAAATATCTAACTAAACTAAATTTAATACTAAAAAAATAAAAAGTATTTTCCCCCTAGTATATTTAAACTCCTGTTTAAAATAAATTAACACGTTATAGTGCATTTTGTTTCCTAGAATGTTAAAATTGTAGTTTATATAACTACCATTGGTTTCAGGTTGGAAACTACTAAGATCGCTGTCATTAATAAGTAATACTTGTCGTTTTCTCTTCAGTCTTATGAGAAGTTCTTCTTTAATTTTTTTCATATGAAGAAGGTGATTCCATTCCCGTTCCTGAAAAAGGCATATAAATTGAGATAGGTAAAATTTAATTTCAAATACAACGTAACGAGCGTCAGCTTATTTTTGTATAGAGTGTCGATTTTACTGTTTAATTCATTGAATAAAGTCTATGGAATATATAACAGTAGCATTTCTTTGCACAATAATTTAAAATTAACTAAATGAGAAAAGCAATTTTAATCCTAAACTTCGATTGCGTTCGGATGTTATCTTGTACTAACCTTTTAGTTCTTTAATTTTGAGAATAGTAATTCGACAAAAAAAAATTGTGTTTTAGTTGCTAGTAATCTTGTATAAACATATATTATGAATATAATACGTATTATTAACCATAATTAAAAGTTTAGTAGGTTCAGATTATAGAAAAAGCCAGAAGAACAAAAAAATATATTTTTTTCTCTTGTTAATGACAATAGTTAATTTCTAAGATGACGGGGTCTTGTGCTAATGGAATACATTTTTAGTAAGTACGTATAAAAAAATAGGCAATCTATTATAATCAAACGTTCCACATTATTTCTGTGATGGATTTATATATTTATTTTATTGATGTGTACGAATGTTTATTTGCAGTATAGAGGTTGTCAAATAAGTATATTCCAAACTCTCGGCAGTGTATAAAAGGCATCAAAAGAAGCCTATTGTTTTATATAATTATCTTTTCTCAGGTGCCATATACCGGAGATATGGGGCTCAAAAATGGTCCCTGTAATTTGTCTTATGGGTTGTAGTTTTTGACATTTGTATAGCCGATAAAGACTTACGAATTTAGGGCATAAATAACTTTTGATATTGCCAAGGTGTCAGTTTGCTGAGCTGAAACTTGATTTTTAGATACTTTACTAAAAAAGGCACCTTAGATTTACTTCGAAAAAATCATTTTCAAGTAAAATCAATTTGTTTGGGTCCAAGAAGAGCAATAATTCCTAAATTAAAAGAATACATTTTGGATGAGATTGCTGATAATCCTTTAAATAGCGTAAGAAAGCTTGAATAGGCACGACGAAATGAACTATGGAACTTTTCAAGAACAATTTTACTGGCACTGTTTTATTTACGGACGCTTGGTGTCATAAGAGACCACGATATAAATTCTCATAATATACACGTTTATAATGAAGAAAATCTTCATGCAGTAATACAGACTAGGCACCAACAAAAATTTATGGTTAACATTTGGGAATTATTTGACTGGACCTTTAATTTTGGAAAAAAGATTAACTGGTTTACTCTGTTTACTAGGGTATGCATGATGCAGTTTTTCTCGAAAATGGTTAACTTTTTCGCTATTAATGTCCAGTGTTTTGTTTGGGAAAATTGTCTGAAATATCTAAAAATTTAAGTTTTAGCTCTGAAAACTGACACCTGCCAAAATATTGGCCCTGTGGGTTTAGTGGCGAATCCGTGGCTACCAATCAATGCGATTTTAGTAGCCTGGCCACTTTAACACTACAGAAGAGTATTTCCAAAATACACAAGAGAAAAACTAAGTTGTGATTAGTGTGTTGTTGGTAATAAGTAATATAGTTTTTGAGAAGGGGAACCCGGAAATCAGGGTTAATCTTTTTAAGGTCAATTCAACTTAAAATTTATATTTGCATGTTTTCGGAGTCAGTAAGTATAACAATACATGGTGAGACATTTGCTAAGGGCTAACCTCGGGGTTAATTGTTGAATTATCTGGTACAAAATTAATCTAAGTAACAACTCAACTAGATCTTCGTCAGCCATCTCGGTAAATACAAAAGAATGAGAAGAATTAACAACGCAACGAAAAAGACGATTAGATAAAGAAACGGGCACAAAAATGTAATGAACAACAGAATCCCTCTCATTTTAATAACAAGCGCCCACGGTTTTTATATTTAGGAAAAAAAACAAGTACGTGACTTTCTACATGTCTAAATAGAACTAAATAAAAAGCTTATTTTTTGCCTTTTTGTGATATTACTGTTACCCTTAATTATCTAATGCAAAGTAAAAATACATTAACGTGCATAAATAAATATAGAAACTGCTTTTCTCAAATTGTGGCTTTTCAATTAAGAGTTAACAAAAGAAAAGTCAATTTATTAAAACTTTAACTGGTATAGGGTTGCCCTTTCAAAAGAATTAGGCTTATAGTTTTCCAATTTGGTTCACTACTGCACTATTTTTTTCTTTTTAATATTTAGCATTTTGAGCATTTCAATTTAGTTTTGAATTATCATATAATAATGTCAAGACAAAGTATAGATGGTTTTTCAAATTTCTATAAAAACACCCATATATGTATGTTATGAATTTTATGTTTTTCACCTTTTCTTTAGCTAGTTCGTTAAGAGTCTTGATTTCCATCAGAATTTGCTCACTAAAAGAATTTATTTGTTCCATACTGTTGCATTCGGACATTTCAATAAACTCATTTATAATTTTATCTCGTGTAACAAAACTGTCTTGTATCTCTGTTTTCAGTCTTTTTATTGGCGAATCTTCTTCATCTAGTTTTCGTTTATGGTTGATTTCCGAAGTGGAACTATTGCTACTGAAAAAAAAAATAATAAGAATGAAATATAAGAATACAATTTTCATATCTAAAAATAAATTAAAAAATATTAAATACTACGGTCGGTAGTTATTAAGAGTTGTGAAAAAATGGCAATTACAATAATTTAAGGTTTTTTTTTGTTTCTTGGAAATAAACAAACTTAAAAATAAAAATGTATGATTAAAGATTTAAATAGCTCAGCTTTATTAAACCTATTATAAGTAAAAGTATCAGTGTCAAAATATAATCTCCTAAATTGTAAAATCATAAAATTTAAAGACCCAATGGCGAAACATAAACATAACGTTCTTCTTTTTGTAATTGTTAGTTTAAATAGCATAGCACCATAATATTATATATAGTCGTGCAGTGAAACATATTGTACCGTCAATACTTTTATCTCATCCTAAAAAATTTTTTTTTTTTGACTAATCCCTAAAATATTTTCAAATATGTAAACGGTCAAGACAAGGTTTCTCTGTTATATATATAGTCGGTTTATAACGTCCTTCTACGTCTTCCGATTTCCAGTCGCCACTGATCCCGATCTTGCCAAAGATCGTTATCCAGTTGCCTTATCCTGATTTCTTCGTCAATTCCTCCTCTCCAACTTCTTCTTGGTCTTCCTAGTTTCCGTCTTCCTCGTGGTTTCCATTCTAATATCTGCTTTGGGAGCCGTTCTTCAGGCATCCTTTGAACATGTCCATACCACGTAAGTTGTTTAATTTTAATGTCGTCCACTATGTCATGTGTAACTCCCATAATCTCCTTAATTCTTTCGTTGGTCACTCTATCCATCCTTGATTTACCTGCCGCACGTCTCCAGTAGTCCATTTCAGTAGCTCTTAGTTGACTCTCCGTCCTCTGCTTGATTTGCCACACTTCGCTGCTATATGTGATAATACTTTTTACTATCGTATTAAATATTCGATGTTTATTAGTTTTTGATACCTGCTGGTCCCATAGAATTCCGTTCATCATAGCTATAGCTCTCCTGCCTTGAGTGCTCCTTTCCTTTATTGCTTTATCCAGTGTACCATCATTTGTTATTTTTAACCCTAAGTATGTGTAACTCTCGCATTTTTTAATACATTGCCCATCCTCCAATTTAAGATCTTGCTGAATCCCTCCAATACACATGTATTCGGTCTTTTTTATGTTAACCTCCAGACCCCACTTGTTATATTCTTCGATTAACTTCCTTGCCATGTAGTTGAGGTCATCGTACTCCTGAGCCACCACTATTTGGTCATCTGCGAAGCATAAGGTGTACAGCGTATTATCGTTTAATGGAATACCCATAGCACTACATTTCCTTTTCCATGGTTTAAGTACTTGTTCTAAATATATTTTAAACAATGTGGGTGATAGGCAACATCCCTGCTTAAGTCCTCGATTAACTTTAAATCCGTTCGACATTTGATTTTCCAATTTTACATGTGCATTACTATTTTCATAAAGGTTCTTGACAGCTTTAATAAGGGTCGCACTTATATTTGTTTTCTCGAGGGCTTGCCATAAGCGGTTTTGTGGTACACTGTCATAAGCTTTTTTAAGATCCACGTACAAAAGATGAACTTCCTGATTGTAAGCCAGCTTCTTTTCGATTACTTGGGTGATAGAAAACAGATGGTCCATAGTGGATCTTCCTGCTCTAAATCCGGCTTGTTCCTCGGCCTCCATGTCTTGGTATTCCAGTTCTATCTTTTCCTTTATTACTTTCCCGTATATTCGGCTTAAGGTACTCGTAACGGCTATACCTCTGTAATTTTCACATTCATCCCTTCTTCCTTTTTTGTGTATGGCGGATATAGTGAAGTTTTCCATTCGCTGGGTACCGTGCTTCCATTTAGGCATTTCTGAAATAAATTCGTCATCTGTTCATACAGCTTTCTAGTTCCGTATTTTATCAACTCTGCTGGGATATTACCGGGCCCTGGCGCTTTTCCGTTTTTCAGTGATTTGCATATCTTAATGACGTCGTTTAGGTATATTCTACATGGGGAAGCTATTACCTGTATGTGTTGTTGTTTTTCCTCTTTCTGAAATTCCACTCTATCTTCCTGGAGCAGAACGGAGAAATACTTATCCCATTGTTCGAGTGAGATTGGTGTAATTACATCTTTTTTCTTTTCCTGTCTCAGGGATTTTATAATTCTCCAGCTTTCCGTACTTCTCTGTCCCCCCAGAAACATGTTAATCTTGTTACATTTAGCCTCCCATGTTTCGTTCTTCTTTAGGACTATCTTTCTTCTAACTTTTGTTTGTAACTCTTTATATTTTATCTTGTCTTCATTGGATTTTGTATTTAAATAGGTTTTGTATTTGTCCCTTTTGTCCCTAATGTCTTGTTCAATATCTTCATCCCACCAATACGGTTTTCCTCTCTGTTTCTGTCCCCTTTCTTGGTACCCCAGTGCTTCTGTTGCTGCTTCCTGAATGCAGGTCTTGATGTGCTGATACTGTTCTTCCGTATCTTCAAACTCTACGTCACCCAGTTTAGAGTCTAGTCTGTCCTTATACAGTTTCTTAGTGCTGTCATGTTCTAGGCTGTCTATGTTGTATCTGATTTCCTCCGTTTTCCTATAGTTATTTTCGTTCATTATTTTTCCTTCGTGTCGGATTGGGAACGTTACTTTCATCTTTAGTAGGTGATGGTCACTTCCACAGGTTGCACCTCTATAAACTCTCACGTCTTGTACTTTAAGTTTTGTTTTAACTCGAGCTATAGCATAGTCTATAATAGTTTTTAATTGTCGGGTATTCTGGGTCCACGTATATTTGTGTATCATCTTATGCGGGTAAAATCCATTGAGGATGCGTAGTTCATTCTGTTAATTAGATGAAATTCATATTCACCTCTACTTAAAACTATAAAACTGGGAATGTTGTGGAGGCATCAGTAAATAATATTGAATTGTTAGCAACATCTTCATACAAGTATTTGTTCAGATTTTAAAGAAGTTGTTCACATTGCCCTTATTTTTAAAACTAATCATGAAATGATTTTCTCTATTGTCAAAACAATAATAGCTGGTTTAGAAAATATCGGATTTAAACTTTTTTTATACTTACTATTAGTGACAATAGTTCAATTAATGGGAAAGCTTAATATAGTGTACCCACATGCTGTCGATTCAAAAGATCATTATTTTACTTGCTTGATTCTGAACATCTATTGAAACGCATTTTTTATGGGCGAAGAAAACATTGTATATTTTTCGGGTCTTAAAAAATGCATGACTTAAAACAGCCAAATTTTTAAAAGTAATACTTAAAAATGGTGAAAGATAATAAACATAGAACCACCATTAAAGGGTAAACGTTTTGCGTGATATTTTTCAGTAATCTATTGTAAAATATAGTATATTTAATGACCCAAAAATAGAATTTTTGAAATAAATGTTGATTTAGTTAGAAAATCGGATAGCGGAAGTTTTTTAGGAGATTGAAGCGTCAAACTAAAACAGTTTTATCCCATACAGTTTACTGCATCATGGAAATTTTGTCATATTGTTTCGAATTTAAATTACAATTTGTTAGGAAAATTGTAAACTGATCCCTTGGAAAATCGGTTTGGAAAATACAGACAATTAGCGGAGGGACATTATCACATTTCAGCCCGATAACTTTACGAATCTGGAAAAAGGTCAATCCATTTTAACACTAAAGTCTTGGAGTTTGGGGACTTAAGGGTTGAAAATTCTATGAATCGCCTGAATGTAACAAACAGGGTACTATTGAAGATTATTCTAATGAAATAGACGAAATAGTGAATATTACTTGTATTGAAGAATATGGTATGGCTTAAAACCAGAAATACATGTGATCACTTATTTGGGAGAGTATTAATTGACAAAAACCAAAATGCAATTCAATTTTTAGTTCCACTTTAATTATTAATAAAAATTAAAGTGGAATTTTAAGTAAAAATCGAGTTTTACTACGTTATCTTTTATGATATGGAGTTCCACCAAGTATCGGCAAACTCAATACAATTAAAATGCAATTATTGCAAAAATTCATTAATAAACGATGAATAACTTAGGATAATTTTAATTTCGGAACTAACTTAAGCAGTCATGCACTGCAATATCCTTGAGATTTTGTTTCATATATTTTATTCCAGAAAATACTTAGGGACCATGAAAATAAATTCCTAAATATTTTTTATCGAACATTATTTTTGATTAGTCTCATATTTAAGTATGTTTTTAATCAAGAATTTTTAATATACTTTGATGGCCACAATAGACACTCGGCAAAAATAGTTAATGGCATTTTATTTACCAGTATTACCAATAATTTGATAAAAAATTTCTGTAGCAAAAAAATTACCAATTTGGCAAAGATCATACAAGGAAATTAAATACATATACAAAATAACTGTACATATTGTATAATAAAAATTGCCTAGGTAATCCAATGATAAAATGCAGAAAAGTTAAGCTTCTCATTATCTAGTTACTTAAAAGTCTTGTAATCTGTAGATACACGAAGTCTTTAGGGTTTAATTGTTTATTGTTAGCTATGATTTTATATAATATATATTAATACTCATTTTAACGTATTTATCTAAAATAAAATAAAAAAAAAATGGAACAGAGTTCTAAAAGTGCGCTAAACAGTGAAAAATAACTATCAATTTTTATATGAAATTGAAATTTTTGAAGTCGGCACCAAACTAATACCGGACAAAATGTGATTCGCATAAACTGATTAAAAATATTTTATTTGTAATTTCATTTAGAAATAATTTTGTGCCGACTTCAAAAATTTCAATTTCATATAAAAATTTATAGGTATTTTTCACTTTTTACCGCACTTTTAAAAGTCTGTTCAAATTTTTATATAAAAAGTTTATTTTTCGATTTTTAGTTTTGAATTAATTATGATATCTATAAATTATTTGGACTAACTACTAATCGAGATTAGTGTACCTTCGCAATGACTCCAAGGTGGAAAAAAGTACTCGTTTTATCCAAAGTCGTAAATCACTCTAAAATGAACCACTAAAAATTCTTTGACTCTAAGACTTCTCCAAATACCAGTGAAATTATGTCAAGCAAATATTTAGTCTGTCATAGTAAATCCACAATCTTAAATTTCAAGTTAATTTTAGGTTGGTAATTTTGGCCCCAAAACCTTCCAATATTGATATTTAAAGAACTTGAGACGTACAGTCCTTAGCCCGATATATTTTATTCTGCATTCTGCCTCAAGAACCTCGCAATATTAATTTTAGACAAAATAGGAAAATGTAAAATTTTCAGTCCCTCATATTGTATCTTTTCAACCTAATAGTTGTAAAAAATTAACTTCATAGTCGTAATACACGACTCCGAAAACTCCCTAATACCAAATCTGAAAACATGCGAATAAGGTAAAATTTTTAATCCACTATATAGCCGCCATATTGCATTTCAAAAAAATAATTTTAACGTCTTAATCTAATCTAATTCTAAACTCTTCAAAGCCCTCTAGTACCAATTTTGGATGAAATTCGGAAATTTAACATTTCTAGACCTTCATATTGGATCTGACATATCAGATTTTCTTAAAATAATTTTATATTTGCTATTTACATCCTCAAAAACGATTCAGTCCCACCTTTGAACAAAATCGAAAAATGAAAAATTTTTAATCCGTTATATTGGATTCGCCATATTGAATCCTGAGACAATACTTCTAAACTCACAGTTTACATCCTCAAGAACCCCTTATATCAGTTTTGGAGAAAATCGAAAAATGTAAAATTTTAGAACGTCATATCGAGCGCCAGATTGAGTTTTTCAAAAAATATTTCAAATTCCTAATTAGCACTAACAAAAATTCCCCAATACTGATTTTAGACAAAATCGAGAAATGTAGAAATTGTAATCCGCCATCTAGGATCCGCCATAATTAACTTTTTTAAAATAATTTCAGATCCGTAATTTGCGATTCCAAAAACTTCCCCTTACCAATTTTTAAAAAAATCGAACAAAATTAATTTTTTATACGCCATATTGAATTTTTTACAAATAATTGTAGATTCGTTATGTACGACCCCAAAAACTATACTAATTTTAGAGGAAATCGGGCAATATTGATTTTTTCGTCCGCCATATTGGATCCGCCATCTTGAATTTTTTAAAAAATAATTTTAGATTTGTTATGAGCGGCCCCGAAAACTCTCCTGTACCAATTTTGGAGAAAATCGGATAAAATTGATTTTTTTGTCCGCTATATTGGATCCGACATATTGCATTTTTTAAAAATATTTTGGATTCGGTATCTGCGATCCCAAAAATTACCTCACACCAATTTTAGAGAAAATCGGACAAAATTAAATTTTTCTATCCGCCATATTGAATTTTTAAAAAATAATTTCAGATTTGTTGTGTACGATCCCGAAAATTCCCACATACCAATTTTGGAGAAAATCGAAAATTAATTTTTTTGGTCGACATATTATCAGAGCCATCTTGGATTTTACTGCACCAATTTCGTCCAAAAAAATATGGGACCACCGCAGCAACTTCCTGAACATAACGTAAAAAATTTCATTCAAATCGGTGCCGCCGTTCCGGAGTAATGGGTGTATATACATAAAAAAATACATAGTCGACGCCCCTTCTTCTTTTAGAAGTCGGTCAAAAACTACAATAAAACATTACACACAAAGTAGTGGTTTTTCTAATCATTATGTTGCATTTTTTCTCGCAAATGTTGTTAGCCTTGTTAATACATAAGTTACTTAAATATACGTTTAAAATATTTAAATAACGAACATATAAAGTTTATAAGTTAATTTGATAGTAAGAAAATAGATAAATCCAACAAAAAGCTGATAATAATGGTTAATTTAACGGTTGCCGAGTAACGACGTCACAAATCAGCGCTGCGTCGTTGTAGTGTAGGAGTTGTTGGTATAACACACACATCTGATTTATTTACAGGCGTGCGAGTTACTGGACGAAAATATTTTTTGAGAAAAACATATAGATTTTCTAATTTGAACTCTTATATCGTCTTACATATTCTTTGAATTTCTTATAATAAAGTGGTTTTAATATCGTAACCACTCTCTTTTCGACAAAATTTTTTGTTTCCAAATTTAAATTCTAGTATTGAAAACTATAAGTTTGATCGTATTCCCCTGATCGAACTATCACCGACTATCAAAACTTATTAATTTTAAAGTGTTCCAATTAACACTATTTTTATCTCTTTATTGTAAATTTCATACAAAGAGAAGCAAACAAGTTGTTGGGTGGAACTAAATTGATTATTATACTAAGTAAGAATGAAACAAATAATATTAGATTAATTGGGATCTGGCTACTAGTAAACTAATACATTTTCAATAAATGATTATGTATATTACCAGTGTAAATTGAAAATACCAATATTTAACAAAAACAATAAATATTGAAGGTTCCTTCGTAACCTTGACACATTTTCGTAAGTTATAATTTAATGTTTATTGAAAATTTCTTTATCGCTGTTGTTTGCACATATTTATTTGACTTGTACTATGTTTTATAATAAAGATACTAAACGCTTGATTAGTAAATATCTGTTACCCAACCAGACATGTTATATATAGTTTAAACAGGGTGAAATCAAGAGTATTTTGATATTTTCATGATTTTCTTAGATAGTAAATATATTGTTTTTTGTTAGTTGGGTTAACAAAAAACTTGTACATGCCAAATTAATTAAGAAATATTCATATGGAACTAAATAATGAAAATATTATAAACCGGGTATCTACAGGGTCTTGTAACCGAAATCCGGTTTTCGTTTGATCATCGAATTACTTTATTAAATATCATGAACCACCAGGCATTTTCGATAAATATTTTTAAATATATAAGTATTTTCCAAAAATTTGTAATATCAAATATGTACTTTGTTTAAATGGAAACCGCATATATTTCTGGCTATCTGAGTTGTACCATTAGTTTAACACATATTTCATATTATATAGTTCACAGCTCTACAACTATTTATGTCAGAATTGACGTCTTAAAAAATAATTTTCTCATTTTGTCAGGCTGCACTGTTGGGTCTCTCCAACTTAAAACAAAATAAGTTACATGTTTCTTCCATAAAAAATTGCAATTTTCATTTCAACCAGACGTAATAAAATCGGAACTTTTAAGTTTCAAGTTACTTTTGGTTGGATTAGAAGTTCTTAGGGAAGAAACTAAAATAAAAATGTGTAATGCATCTATTCTATGATGCCCCATTTAATAACTGCAGTGTACTTTTAACTTATAACTCTATCTAACATACATTATGATCACTTTTTTTCGTATATTTTCCATAACGTTTTACAAAGTTTTCATCTGCGGTGCTTCTACTTTTCCCTTGTGGAAAAATTAGATTAGAAGCTACTATACATAACTGATATACTGTTTGTTACAATTTTTTGTCACTCTAAATTAATCAGTTTTATGAATGGTGTAAATCTTTTAAGTGCGCAATGAAAACGAAGGGTTTAAATTAACATAAATGGTACTGACAGTTCTTTAAAAAGGCAACCAAAAAAATGCGGAAAATATAAAATTTTGATAAAAAAAAACAAACGTGGTGGCCATAATCTACTAATGAATTTAATAATTAGTCGATACCTATAAATCCTAAATTCTAAATTTATATCGCAGATTCACATCATTTATTAATAAATTAATCTCCTTAGTAGTTATGAGTATGCCTCCGTAGGAATAGAGACTATTTAACTTGGGTTCCGAATCACTGTTCTGGGCACTTAACTAACCTTGAGTTCTCACTTTTTGTCAATGTTTATGCGTAGCGAATATTGGGACTCTATCCACTTTACAGTCTGACGATTTTTTTTATAAAGCTGCCGACACGAGAATTGAACCAGAGGGCACAAGAATCGAACTCGCGCTGACATGACGGTCCCCACGCTAACCCAGTGGCTGAAATAGGTGGGCTAATTCTACGCTTCAATAGGAGTACTTATATAATTACAATATACTAATTAAAAATACCTTTGATACTTCAGTAGTAAACTACTAAATAATATTGACTTTAATTTTATTCATAAAAAATAATTTGTAGTGTACCATCTAAATACTTCTTTTTTCAAAAAATATACTTTTTATCAATATATTTACTTTACCTATTCTCTTCGTGTTTATTTTCCAATTCATCCTCACTCCGCTTTTCTTCTTTTTCTTCTTTAACGAGAACATCTTTTGTGTCCTCATCTTCTTCTCCTACTTCTTCTTCAACTTCATGTTCATTTACCTCTTCAGTTTTAAGTTTGTCGCTAATTTGATTCGCCACGTGTCGTTGCTCAGCATGACCAGGAGAGGAGGGAGGATTTGCATCGCATCCTTCCCGTACGTCTTCCATAATCTGCATTTTATTAAGACTGGAAAAAATATAAATATCAAAACAATGGAATAGAACCCAAATATTTTTAAATTTTGAGCAGTGTATTTACGGAAGATATTCAATATATCCAAAATAGCCAAGAATATTCACTTCAGAAAAAAACTCATTCGAGTGGGTATTGTGTACTCAAATTACAAATAATTTTTGGTTTTTCACAATCGCGCCAATTATGTAAAAAACCGTCTAAACTTTATTTAATATTTAGAAACAATACAATGACTTCTTGAATGGTTGTGTTCTTTGATGAAAGTCTTATTAAAAGTAACAGAATATTTACTCAAAATATTTTTTAACTAGAATCGCTTGTTTTATAAAGTTGATAAAAACAACACTTCCTGTGGTTTAACTTGCCAATTGTTACCGAATTCTTATTTACTTTTTAGGCAATTTTTTCTTGCCGCTCGAAATATCCTCGTGTCACAGTTAAGTTGATGATTTTTGAGGGCTATAATATCGCTTAAAAGTTTAAACTCGCCCTGTTTCGTGTGGCAAGTTCATTTAAACTCTGAGGTATTAATAAAATTACACAAAATAATTTCATTCTTTTAAAACGTTTCAAAAGAAAAAACTGAAAAATGGTATTTTTTGCGGTATTAAACATAAAGTTTAATTTTTATTTTTTTAAACGTATACAGAATAAAGATTATTGATATAATGATGCTAGAAAACGAACGATTGGTATCAAAATTTAAAGACGTATTTTTTTTTAAAGGTGTTAATGGGAAAGTAGAATTTCTTGTAAAAATGCTCCTAAATCAAAAAAATAAAAATAAAAAAAGCACTTTATTTGTAACCTTATCACAATTTAACAGAGATTTTAATATTTTCGAGATCCCAATGCACAGAATCTAATTTAGGATATCTTTTATAGACCAATTCTAGAATTAATATTATTCATTTTAGACATTTTTATCGCTAAAACTCTTTAAAAAATGGATCAGAAAGACAATAATATTAAAAAAAGGAGGAAAGATGTATAAGATAAAAATAAAAAGGTTTGTCTCACTTCATCGTAAAATAGTAAATTATATATAAAGATTTATTTTTAAAATAATCTAAAATTTACCTACTTTTATTATATAAAAACTATATAATTCTGAAAGTAAATATTTGGTTTACTGAACTTTGACCTAATTATTTGTTAATTTAGGTACGCAGTCAAATAGCGCTATACAAAGTTAAACATGTGTAAATGTAAATAAACTTGTAATTTTACTAACAAACACATTTAGCTGGCTTACATAGGTTATGTCGCTCAAGAATTTAGTAAGCGACCCAGTTTTATAACAATAAATATCGTCGAATTATTTTTACTTTATATTCAGTACGCTCCCTTCAATAATATTGCTAAATTATTAATTTTGTTTATTGGTTGAATGGTTATTTATATAATATTAATATATGACAGGTCCTAGCTAATTTCTTTAATATATACCTATATATACAGGGCCTGTCAAAAGTATGGAGATAGACTAATAACAACTCGGGGCAGCGTTGTTTCAAACAAAAGCTTAGGATTCAAAATAGGGAGATATTTTACAAATTAAAAATTGACACCACCATTTTAAATCGCGAATTCGGAAAGAGCAATAAATTTTTCTTTGAAGTATACCATATTAGGGGCTAAAGTAACACATAGGGGACATTTAATAGTTAACCGAGTCATTAACACAAATAACTCGTAGAAAGTGATCATTATGGTTTGAGCGAAAGTTGCAGGGATCAAAAAGGGCTTGGACGTGATTTATTTTATGCTGTGACTACTTTCGAATCATTTTACGTGGGGGCACTACTGAGCGTTCGTTATATCTCGCAAACACCAAGACCAATCTTTATGGAAACTAACTGTGTGTACTTCTGAGCGTCCCATGTTTTGTCTCTGGGTATAAGTGGAATTTTCCAATTTTCGTTATGCAGAAAACTTGGCATTCTGAACTAAACTTCAAATGCCATGTTTCAATCTTTTCCAGCTCGTAAGTTAATTAAATGGAAAGTTTCTTTATATTAATTTTCACTGATTATCAAAAATTGCACAGCCTATCAAGGGTCAAGCAAGAGAAACTATAATATACTTTCCCGAAAGATTTTGGTGCGCTGAATATGAATCTGACTTTAGAATTATTCCATCACGTCAAGTTTTTGAGATATCCTAACCTAAAAGTGTAAAAAACACTGTTGGCGAATATTTGAGGTTACGTAAAATCACAAGGTATTTTTTTTTCACAAAATTAGTAGAGTATCTGAAAGATTCTTTCTCTTTAAAATCAATTCTGAAATGTCTAAATATCTCTTTTTCACCGAGACATGCTAATTTGAAGTTTGCATATCACCGATCTACCCAAATGCAATTCAAATACAGAGTACAGGATACCTCTTTGGAATTTTTAAAATTCGACAGTGGATTTGTAATCAGCGACCCCTAGAACGCTTATATAGTTATTTTCATCAAAATAACAGAATTTAGAAAAGTACACTCAAAGAGGTAGTTTTTACTATGTTTTTGGCTTGCATTCGAGTAGATTGGTGAGACACAAAATTCAAATTATCATATCTCGGCGAAAAAAAAAGATATATAAACATTTCAAAATTAATTTTACAGAGAAACGATCATACTTTCAGGGGATTTTACTAGTTTTGTTAAAAAAAAGTTACCTTGTGATTTTACATTACCTAAAATATGTCAAAAAGAGTGTTTTTTTGTACTTTTAGATTAGGAAATCTCACAAATCTGACGTGAGAGAGCAAATCTGCCAGATTCGGATTCAGCGCACCAAATCCTTCGGAAAAGTATACTAGAGTTTCTGTTACAAAAAATCAGTCAAATTTTGTTGGCCTATATTATAGACACACATTAAATTGATCTAGACATTATAAAACAATATAATATAAAATTTCAAACCCAATGCGCTAAATCAGCATCAGTGGAAAGTTGGTCGAAGAGATCAAATATCAGACAAAAAACTTATGAGTACCTAAGTATGAGGTACCCAATGTTCCCAATCATTGTGTTTATTACTTTAGTATTATAAATTAATTAATTTACTTAAATGAAGGGGTGACATGTTTTGCAATCATTATGCTGCTAAAGCCAAGATCTTAAAAGGTATAGATACAGGGTGTTCGAAAAAATTTGGAAAATCTCCCGGCTATGAAAAAAATACGTGAAAGGAATACTACAAGTTCATATAAACTTTTTTTGTATAGGCCCCCTCTTCAGATGAACCTGAACTTTTAATCGATTAATATAGTCGAAAAAGGATATTCGCCAGTGGTCAATTTTATTAGCGAGGTTAGCAAATTAATAATTTAACAAATAATTGCTCATAATTTTTTTTCTTAAATTGTTTATTTCGGTGACAGTTGATGGTGAAAAAAGTATGGCAGAGATTTACTCCCCGAAACCTACCCTTAGCGACAAAAATAGGGTTGAGAATAGAATTATATTTTTTATTTCCGACCCTGTAGGTTACAATGAGAATTTTATTTTCTTAAATTAATTAGTTCGAGGACAGTTCATTGTAAAAAAAGGTTGGCCGCGATTTACTTTATGGAACCTACCCTTAGCGACAAAAATAGGGTTGAGAATAGAATTATATTTTTTATTTCCGACCCTGTAGGTTACAATGAGCATTTTATTTTCTTAAATTATTTAGTTCGAGGACAGTTCATTGTAAAAAAAGTTTGGCCGCGATTTACTCTATGGAACCTACCCTTAGCGACAAAAATAGGGTTGAGAATGAATTATATTTTTTATTTCCGACCCTGTAGGTTACAATGAGAATTTTATTTTCTTAAATTAATTAGTTCGAGGACAGTTCATGGTAAAAAAAGTTTGGCCGCGATTTACTCTATGGAACCTACCCTTAGCGACAAAAATAGGGTTGAGAATAGAATTATATTTTTTATTTCCGACCCTGTAGGTTACAATGAGCATTTTATTTTCTTAAATTATTTAGTTCGAGGACAGTTCATTGTAAAAAAAGTTTGGCCGCGATTTACTCTATGGAACCTACCCTTAGCGACAAAAATAGGGTTGAGAATAGAATTATATTTTTTATTTCCGACCCTGTAGGTTACAATGAGCATTTTATTTTCTTAAATTATTTAGTTCGAGGACAGTTCATTGTAAAAAAAGTTTGGCCGCGATTTACTCTATGAAACCTACCCTTAGCGACAAAAATAGGGTTGAGAATAGAATTATATTTTTTATTTCCGACCCTGTAGGTTACAATGAGCATTTTATTTTCTTAAATTAATTAGTTCGAGGACAGTTCATTGTAAAAAAAGTTTGGCCGCGATTTACTCTATGGAACCTACCCTTAGCGACAAAAATAGGGTTGAGAATGAATTATATTTTTTATTTCCGACCCTGTAGGTTACAATGAGAATTTTATTTTCTTAAATTAATTAGTTCGAGGACAGTTCATTGTAAAAAAAGTTTGGCCGCGATTTACTCTATGGAACCTACCCTTGGCGACAAAAATAGGGTTGAGAATAGAATTATATTTTTTATTTCCGACCCTGTAGGTTACAATGAGAATTTTATTTTCTTAAATTAATTAGTTCGAGGGCAGTTCATTGTAAAAAAAGTTTGGCCGCGATTTATTCTATGGAACCTACCCTTAGCGACAAAAATAGGGTTGAGAATAGAATTATATTTTTTATTTCCGACCCTGTAGGTTACAATGAGCATTTTATTTTCTTAAATTATTTAGTTCGAGGACAGTTTGGCCGCGATTTACTCTATGGAACCTACCCTTAGCGACAAAAATAGGGTTGAGAATGAATTATATTTTTATTTCCGACCCTGTAGGTTACAATGAGAATTTTATTTTCTTAAATTAATTAGTTCGAGGACAGTTCATTGTAAAAAAAGTTTGGCCGCGATTTACTCTATGGAACCTACCCTTAGCGACAAAAATAGGGTTAAGAATAGAATTATATTTTTTATTTCCGACCCTGTAGGTTACAATGAGCATTTTATTTTCTTAAATTATTTAGTTCGAGGACAGTTCATTGTAAAAAAAGTTTGGCCGCGATTTACTCTATGGAACCTACCCTTAGCGACAAAAATAGGGTTGAGAATAGAATTATATTTTTTATTTCCGACCCTGTAGGTTACAATGAGCATTTTATTTTCTTAAATTAATTAGTTCGAGGACAGTTCATTGTAAAAAAAGTTTGGCCGCGATTTACTCTTAGCGACAAAAATAGGGTTGAGAATAGAATTATATTTTTTATTTCCGACCCTGTAGGTTACAATGAGCATTTTATTTTCTTAAATTATTTAGTTCGAGGACAGTTCATTGTAAAAAAAGTTTGGCCGCGATTTACTCTATGGAACCTACCCTTAGCGACAAAAATAGGGTTGAGAATAGAATTATATTTTTTATTTCCGACCCTGTAGGTTACAATGAGCATTTTATTTTCTTAAATTATTTAGTTCGAGGACAGTTCATTGTAAAAAAAGTTTGGCCGCGATTTACTCTATGGAACCTACCCTTAGCGACAAAAATAGGGTTGAGAATAGAATTATATTTTTTATTTCCGACCCTGTAGGTTACAGTGAGAATTTTATTTTCTTAAATTAATTAGTTCGAGGACAGTTCATTGTAAAAAAAGTTTGGCCGCGATTTACTCTATGGAACCTACCCTTGGCGACAAAAATAGGGTTGAGAATAGAATTATATTTTTTATTTCCGACCCTGTAGGTTACAATGAGAATTTTATTTTCTTAAATTATTTAGTTCGAGGACAGTTCATTGAAACTCACAGGGTCGAAAATAAAAAATGCAAATCTATTCTCACCATTATTTTCCCTGCTATGGGTACGTTCCAAAGAGTAAATCGAAAACATACTTTCCTCAATATCAACTGTCATCGAAATAAATAATTTAAGAAAATAAAACTCTCATTGAAACTTATAGGGTCGGAAATAACAAAAATAATTCTATTATCAGCCCTATTTCTTTCGCTAAGGGTGGGTCCCAGAGAGTAAATCGCGGCCATATTTTTTTACAAAGAACTATCGTCGAACTAAATAATTTTAGAAAATTAAATTCTCATTGAAACTTACAGGGTCCGAAAAAAAAATTCTATTCTCAACCCTACTTTTGTCGCTAAGGGTAGGTTCCGGATAGTAAATCGCGGCCATACTTTTTTTACAGTGAAGTGTCCTCGAACGAAATAATTTAAGAAAATAAAATTCTCATTGAAAGTTGCAGGGTCGGAAAAAAAATTTATCCTATTTTCAACCCTATTTTTATCGCTAAGGGTAGGTTCCGGATAGTAAATCGTGGACATACTTTTTTTACAATGAACTGTCCTTGAACCAAATAATTTAAGAAAATAAAATTCTCATTGAAACTTACAGGGTCGGAAAGAACAAAAATAATTCTATTCTCAACCCTATTTATTTCATTAAGGGTGAGTTCCGGATAGTAAATCGCGGCCATACTTTTTTTACAGTGAAGTGTCCTGGAACTAAATAAATTAAGAAAATAAAATTCTCATTGAAAGTTGCAGATTGGGAAAAAAAATGTATTCAAGTTTCAACCCTATTTTTATCGCTAAGGGTAGGTTCCGGATAATAAATCGCAACCATACTTTTTTTCAATGAACTGTCCTTGAACTAAATAATTTAAGGAAATAAAATTCTCACTGAAACTTACAGGGTCGGAAATAACAAAAATAATTCTATTCTCAACCCTATTTTTGTCGCTAAGGGTAGGTTCCATAGAGTAAATCGCGGCCAAACTTTTTTTACAATGAACTGTCCTCGAACTAAATAATTTAAGAAAATAAAATTCTCATTGTAACCTACAGGGTCGGAAATAAAAAATATAATTCTATTCTCAACCCTATTTTTGTCGTCAAGGGTAGGTTCCATAGAGTAAATCGCAGCCATACTTTTTTTACAATGAACTGTCCTCGAACTAATTAATTTAAGAAAATAAAATTCTCATTGTAACCTACAGGGGCGGAAATAAAAAATATAATCCTATTCTCAACCCTATTTTTGTCGCTAAGGGTAGGTTCCATAGAGTAAATCGCGGCCAAACTTTTTTTACAATGAACTGTCCTCGAACTAATTAATTTAAGAAAATAAAATTCTCATTGTAACCTACAGGGTCGGAAATAAAAAATATAATTCATTCTCAACCCTATTTTTGTCGCTAAGGGTAGGTTCCATAGAGTAAATCGCGGCCAAACTTTTTTTACAATGAACTGTCCTCGAACTAATTAATTTAAGAAAATAAAATTCTCATTGTAACCTACAGGGTCGGAAATAAAAATATAATTCATTCTCAACCCTATTTTTGTCGCTAAGGGTAGGTTCCATAGAGTAAATCGCGGCCAAACTTTTTTTACAATGAACTGTCCTCGAACTAAATAATTTAAGAAAATAAAATGCTCATTGTAACCTACAGGGTCGGAAATAAAAAATATAATTCTATTCTCAACCCTATTTTTGTCGCTAAGGGTAGGTTCCATAGAGTAAATCGCGGCCAAACTTTTTTTACAATGAACTGTGCTCGAACTAAATAATTTAAGAAAATAAAATTCTCATTGTAACCTGCAGGGTCGGAAATAAAAAATATAATTCTATTCTCAACCCTATTTTTGTCGCTAAGGGTAGGTTTCGGGGAGTAAATCTCTGCCATACTTTTTTCACCATCAACTGTCACCGAAATAAACAATTTAAGAAAAAAAATTATGTGCAATTATTTGTTAAATTATTAATTTGCTAACCTCGCTAATAAAATTGACCACTGGCGAATATCCTTTTTCGACTATATTAATCGATTAAAAGTTCAGGTTCATCTCTTCAGAGCTTCCAAAGAGCTGCAATGGAATCAAGTTATTTACACATAATTATTGAACCAACAGGTATTTTTTTTTAATATGATGTATACCAGGTAAGACCCTTCAAATTACTATTCAAGAAAGTGTTGTGAATTACTCACAACTGCAGGAACGGACTAGCTGTGATACTCATGACCTCATTTTCTTACGCTCTGTATGGTAAGAACTTTGGACAACGTTTTTTACATACTTTTAACTATTGACTAAAAATGAAGTACTCTTTATCCATGTCGCTAATTCTAACCGTTTTCGAAAAAACGTCATTTTATTTACACTGTTAGTCCCCTAACTTCTGTCGGGTTGAATGTGTAAAAGAGAAATTTTTCTCTGTCTCCATAGTTTAAATAAAAAGTTAAAGTAACTGCTTAGTTAAAAACTTCATATGAGGGTTTAACTTGGGCTCCGTGAAGTCTGATACGATCGCGGGCACGACGAATTGAGGACTGCTGTACCCACTACATTAACTGAGCATTGTTCTTTATTTGATTACAATGAAATGTGATTCTCCGTAGAAGTTCCTCCCTACTATCGATCGCAGTGGAATACACCAAGGTTTTGAGGTATCCCCACAGGTAAAAGTCCAACGGCATTAGGTCGGAAGATCGAGGAGGCCAACCAATAGGTCCTCCTTTACCTATCCAATGGTTTGGATAGACGTTATTCAGGTGCTCCCGCACAGCAACACTGAAATGAGGTGGTGCCCCATCATGCATATAGTACATATTTCAGCGGGTTTCAAGAGGTAAATGCTCTACTAAATCGTAAAAAACATTCTGGAAGAACTCCAAATAAAGTTTTCCATTCAGTCGTGCCGACAATAAGAATGGTCTAATGAAAAATTTTCAGTGATTCCTGCCCAGGCATTAATTAATTGGAACTGATGTTGATGATGCGAAACAATTATTGCATGAGGATTTTCATTAGCTCATACATGTGAGTTGTGTAAATTTATGATACCATTTTTGGTACACCCTGCTTCATCGTGAATAGCATAGTGTTAATGAAGTTTACATTATTTCATTGCTGATCCAACAGCCAGTTTGCAAACTGCATTCTACGGGGAAAATCTTCAGGAATCAGTTCCTGAACTTCATGTACTATTGTTTTCGACGTATTAAACTGCGCTGATAATTTTCAAGTGGTCGCTGAAGGAGTGTCATCTACAGCAAATATTTTCCTTTAATTGTGGCGTACGTACTGTTTTTCCCCGACCAGCATGAGTAGCTCTTTTCCCAAATATCCTAAATTTATAAAAAAATTTAATATTACCTTATTAAATGGAATCGCCTACCATTCTCCCTTAGACGCGTTGAAATGTTTTCTGATCTGGAAGAGTACGATTAGGATGTCTGCCGTGATATAATCTCCTGGCTTCCAAAGCATTGCAAGATGTAAGACCATACATCAGATGCATATCTGCATACTCAATAAACGTGTATTCCATATATCGAATTATTTCACAAAAAATTTCACCACAAAATCCAAAAATCAGTAAATTAATATCCAAGTAAAAAATCAATGTCTTAGCAATGGAAAGTTGACAAGTTCTAGAATGCAGGATATTTGTCTTTCGTACCTGCAACGTTTGCAACAACAATACTTTGTTTTTGGTGCCGATAAAATATTTTTTGCGAACCTAGGTCGAACTGCAATTCACAAAATTAGACGTTTTTAACTAAACAGGTAAACTCTAATTTTGGATCGATTTCTTTTTATCATAAGGTTCAAAGTTGAACATTTGATAGGAACAAAGATGTATCTTTTATCGAAATACGCCAAATACATGATGTAAAAAAATGACGTTTTTCCGAAAACGGTTAGGATTAGCGACATGAAGGAAGAGTGCCTAATTTTTAGTCAATAGTTAAAGGTATGTAAAAAACGCTGTCCAAAGTTCTTATCAAAAACAGCGTAAAAAAATGGGATTGAGTGTCACAGCTTTCTTGGATAATAATTTGAAGGGTCTTACCTAGTATACATCATACTAAAAAGAAATTGAAATATACCTGGTGGTTCAATAATTGTGTAAAAAACTTGATTCCATTGCAGCCTTTTGGGAACCCATATCTCCGAAGAGGAGGCCTATACGAAAAAGGTTTATATGAACTTGTAATATTCCTTTCGCGTGTTTTTTTCATATTCGGAATTTTCCTGGAGAGCCTATATATGGTATTAGGATATATATATATATATATATATATATATATATATATATATATATATATATATATATCATATGGTATTGGTTTTAAAATAAATAGAGGTGAACGACTTCAGCTGTTTCTAAATGCTTTTTCTCGCTTTTTTAAACATTTTCTTATCAGGAAGGACCAAATCTTTTTCAATTTATATTTTTATAGCATCAAACAAAATTAAAAAAACGTTTTTTATTATTCTTCACTTTTTCCCCGTGTTTATAGTAAAAATTTTGATTAAAATCTACAAATTAGTAGGAATAACATACAAATAAATACTTGGTGACTGGCTGTATGGCCGATCAGCAATTGCCAATACCAAAAAAAATATACAAATAGTCAAAGGTTTTTGGGGGTAGCTAAATTTTTAAATGAAAGGTAACCAAAATTAAATCAAAACAATTAAAATGCCCACAATAAACTGTGAAGTCCTTTAAGGACTGTGTTCGATAATCATGTTGTCCAACAAGTTGGATAATAATGGTATTCAATTTCATAACAAGAAAGTTAGAGATGCTAACTTGAAGTGCGATAAAGATTGAGAAACGTTACAGAAGCACCTATATCTATAATTACGTTGGAACTAGTGTAAAAGGATTCAGTAAAAGGACAGGACGGATAGACACACCTGATGTTCAAAAAATATTTTATTGCCAGCCTGGGCTGTTATTACGACTGATAATGAGTGCGTTATTTCTGATAAAAGTGTGTACGAAATTCGAATATCAGGTCCAAAAATATAAAGAAAATAATACAATATACATTTCATACATAACATATATTTCAAAATAAAAAAGCAAGAATTTGAATCAAAAAAATTTAAATAAAGAAAAATGTGAATATGAAGAGTGTATATGAGGGTCTTATTTATGTTAAAAAATATTTTAAAGGAATTAAAGTATTACTAAGAAGTAGTAAAATCGATAACAAGAAAAAGTGTGTGATAAAATCACTAACATAAAACAGAAATTTTGTAAAAATTGACAGAAGTGCACTATAAAAAAACTTCACATTAATTTTAAGATAATGCAAATTTAATAAACCGTTTATTAAATGCATCTAATGTTAATGCATTAAATTTAATAATTGTTACATTAAATCTAATGTAATTATACATTAAATTTGGGATGTTTTTAGTTACTTTATTGAAATTTAAGATAACATTCAATTAAATAATGTACAAAGCTTTAATTTCAACGTACATGTAACTTATTTATTATTTAAGGTACAAAATCATTAAATCTGATAAAGGAACGTACATTAAATTTTAGGTTATTAGTGTGATTTCGAGTAAATAAACTGTAAAAATACTTCACATTAATTTTAAGGTAAAGTACTGGAAGTAAATTTTATAAACCGTTTCTTAAATTCATTTAATGTTAATGCATTAAATTTAATAGTTTTTACATTAAATCTAATGTAATTATACCAATAACTTCAGTAATTTTATTTAAATTTAAGGTAACATTCAATTAAATTTAATGTACGAAGCTTCAATTTCAAAGTACATGTAACTTATTCACGATTTAAGGTAAAAATCCATTAAATTAAATTAATGAATATACCTTAAATTTAAAGTGTAGGTGTTCACAAAATTCGAATTCAGACCAGTAATTTAGAGGTTTTCACAAAATATAACCTATATAACAACTATATCGTGATGGTTAACAACATTATGTTCTAGAAAACTAAAAGGTAAGTTTGCGAAACGAACCAAATAATTTTTAAGACTGTCCGACTGACTACGTGTGCAGTATTTACTTAAGGTTTATTATAATAAGCACTTAGAACTTAATGACATTTTATTTAGAGTGGCTTGATTGTTTATTAGGATTTAATAAAAAATCGAAATAGTCCCTTTTTTACTGATAAAGAAACTGACATATGTAGGTATATATATATATATATATATATATATATATATATATATATATATATATATATATATATATATGTGTGTGTGTGTGTGTGTTTTAAAATAGTTTGGTCGGTTAAATTTTTTTCGGGGAAAGAAAGTAGAACCGATTAGTAAATTCAAAAAGAGGATCTTTTTCATGTTAAAATCTGTTTTTCAAATTATGATGTTTAAGATAAAGTACAAGGGTTTATTTTACGTGACTCACTCTATCCGAAGAAGTCATAGTACATTTAGAGTTTTCAAAGGATTATGGTTAAGGTCATGGCTGATAACAAACTTTTACCTTTAGTTGTTAACTAAAAATGCCCCTGTCAGAATTGTCAACTAGTTTAATATTCGTTTAAAAACTCTTTGTTTAAATTTGAATAAAAAATTCAAAATAAATATGGCGGGAAGAATGAAGAATGTTGCGAACATGAATTTTGTGCAGTGGTCTATAGTGCAAAAAGAGAAGGAAAACTACCTTTATGTTAATGTAAAAACCTCATAAAATATTCTATTCACTTAATTTTTAAAACATAGATCACATCACAAATATATAAATAAAAATTAGGCCCGTACACACGTGTTTAGCAGCATGCACTATAATTGTCACAAAGCGACAATAAACAAAAGTGTGAGTGTGCGTGTTGAAGTTACGCGATGCCGTCGCGGCGGTTTACACTAAAAACAACCACACAACGTAGGAGAGAGAACTCGCGACGACGACGTCGCTATTGCCCGTGCACAAATAATGTGCATTGCTGTTAACGCTTGCATTGTTGCCGAAGGCATTCAAAAGATTTATTTTAATTAAAAAAATGTGATCTCCAACTCATGACTTTTTTTTCATTAATATTAATTCTTAATTTAAGAATTATTTCTGCTACTCATTTTCCAATCAATTTTTTTTCGCCAAGAAATTTTCCAAAATAAGGATAGAGCAGTTAAAAGTCTTCAGTAAAATTTTGAATTCAAAATATTTAATTATATTTCATATTTAAACAAAGCAAATTAAAGGTAAATTTATAAAAAGAAACAAGCAAAAGTAACATCACTGTCTCTTAATATACGTGAAAATCAATGAGGCAACACTGTATTTCATCGCCACAATGGGAAATAGGTCGGGCGGCCGGGGGTCACGGACCTGTGAGCAAACGAACTACAAGAGTTACAGCAGGAAAGGGGATTGTCCGCCATAACGAAAACGAAATAAAAATTTTAAAGTAGAAAATTATCCATTCTGTTATTATTATTTTTTAGGCATGTATTTAAAATCATTTGAAATATGTTTATTACGCCAAAAGGAATGAAGAGATTTTCTTATGATAGTTCAATATTATTCTGATTTATCAAATTGATTTTTAATATGAGAAAGTGCTCCACATTTTTAAATTCATTGATAGATTTTTCAGTTGCGTCAGATTTATTACTGTCATTATAAAACAGAAATGAAGCGCTATTTTAACGAACATACTAAAACTATTTTGCAGTGTTTAATGGTGGACTAAAAGCACATCTTAGAATAAGAGAGGTCCTTTATATAAAAATTAGCAGGAGGGCGTAGTCAGAATTTTGAAATTCGTAGGTTCTACGAGGTTTCAGGCAAGAGATGTATTGAAAATTATTCATCGTTTTGGCTGACAATACTTTTGGTTTGATATATATTTAGTTGCGGGTGTATAAATAGAATTTCTCATGCATAGTTACTAGAATCAAGGATATTCTGGAAAAAAATTTGAAATACGATTTTTATAAAAAAAAATTGAACTTACTTCTAAACAAGCTCTAAGAAGTGAAAAATAAGTATACAAATTTTTATACGAAATTGTAAATTTTGAAGTCGCCGCCAAATTAATACCTGACAAAATGTGATTCACATAAAAAGATAGAGAACTACATTTAGTAATAATTTGCCGCCAACTTCAAATATTTCAATTTCATATAAAAATTTACATAGTTATTTTTCGCTTTTTTGGGCTCTTAGCAGTCGGTTCAATTTTTTTTTATTATTTTTCGATTTTTGGTTTTGAATCGAGTTGACTTTTTAAGGTATCAAAAAAGTACCCATTTTATACAATGTTGCAGATCATACTATATGGAATAACAAAAGATTCTTTGATTCTGAGAATTCCTCAAATACCAGTTTTAAATAAAAACAACAAATAAAAACAAATATTTAATCTGCTAGTAAATCCGCTATCTTGAATTTTGAGAAATTAATTTTAACCTTAACCTACATCCTGGAAAACCTCCCAGTATTAATTTTGGATATAATCAGGAAATAAAAAATTTTTAGACCGCCATATTGCATTTACTATATTGATTTTTTTTTACAATTCTAAATTCATTCTTTATACTCTCAGAAACCCCATAGTAACAAATTTGAACACAGTCGAGAAATATTAAATTTAGCCCACCATATCGGATCCCACATAATGAATTTTTTATTCGTTATTTACATCCTCAAAAACCCTCCTTCTATGGCAGTTTTGGATAAAATCGAGAGATGTAACTTTTTCATCCATTTTGAATAGGAATATAAAAAGTAATGTTTTTATCAGTTAAAACAACCAAAAAATAAAAAATACATATAAAATTTCTGGATGTAGGGACTAAACTTGCAGTTGCTTGGCCCATCGGCGATTATGAAAAAATTCTAATACGGAAACTGATGATACATGAATACTATACTACCAAACGAAGGCTAACCCCAAAATAAAATTTACAGACCTGTCTTAAACTAAAATTTTTAACTACATTATGAAACCAAATAAAAAAGATTAAAAGTAAAATTTTTTGTAAGAATATTGTCATCTTTAACAATAACAAATATTTGAGCAGATATGTTAAGAGTTCTATAAATTACACAGTAGACACAGAAAGTTGACAACCGAGTAAACGTTGAGCAGCCAATCATTGTGCTATTGTGGAATTATGATGCTGACTTATTCAGAATTATGAATCCTATTAAAGTACGTATAAATATGACAAGTCTCGCTCGTGACGAGCCTTCATTGAATTTCGCCGACTTCGGCGGCCAGCATCAAAGGTGATACTAAAAGCGTCATCATATTTCTATTATTCACGAGCAGCGCGACCGAGGCTTGCAGTGATCCATTTTGTGTTGGTTTTTGGTGCAAACTCAAAGGATTTTTTTTATCTAGTTGGACGGCTTTATGACACGCTTTTTCAAAAAAAAAATACTGTGAAGCGAGACCGACGACACGAGAAATATGATGAAATATTGACCTGTTGTATCCCAGATGATTTTATTATCTCCTCTGACGCCGGCCTCCGAAGGTAAGCTCGACATCAGTCGAAGTCGGCAAAATTCACAGCTGCGACTCGCTATATTGATACGTACCTCTATCGAATTAGCTGTCGTCCGCCAACTCTTTTAAAATTGTATATAATAAATATAGTGCCACATAAATAATTAATAACGCACAAATAATACATTTTAGATGCAAATTTGCCATTTAGAAATAAATTTGATCGCATCATATAATGTAAGCCAAGTTTGTTTCTTACCATACAAAATGTATTAGAACTCATGCTACTTAATTCTATAACGTAATATACTTGGCGTCATGTAAGCTTAGTTTATTTTCACTTTGAGAGTTCCGCTCTTCCCCTTCAATTCCCATTAAAACGCCGAAGTTCAATTTTGAGATCAATCTTAAATGTCTATCCTTAGTCTGTTAAACCTAACTAGCAATCTTCACGGTTTATTGTTACTTAAAGAAAATATAAATTAGCTATTTTTTATAACGATCTGTATTAAAAAATACTTTGTTTTAGTGTATGAGTAAGAAATAAGTCTCTTTCCTTACTTGCAATATCCGGAATTTTAACTGTAGGATTGAGAAGTAGCAACAAAATGTTTCGAGAACAATACGAAAAGTCGAAAATTTTCGAGAATGTTAAGTGTTCGGCTTCAACTATTGTGATATATCTAATTTATCGTTCAATACACATAAATCGGTGTTTTTAAGAATGGTTGTTTATACTCCATAAAATCGTTATTTTAGTATAGTAAGTATTTGATACTTATCCGATGTTGGAACACAGTACTACTATAATTGCATAGGATAGACAATATAAAATATTTCTTCAGTAGTTGACGATGAGAACTTTTTCGCTTAGATTAACAAAACAATTATTGATTAAAAATATCTTGACGTAAAATGAACCACTAAGTATTTTTAACGTACTACATGGCCAGTAGTTTTAGTGCAAATCCAATTTGATTGAAGAACTATAGCGAAGGTAATTTAATATGAACAGGAATAGCTACAGCTTTCAGGCAATTAGGTAGAGTTTTTTTCAAAACAATTATAAGTATAGATACCTAAAATATTTGTTTTAGACTTCTCCTTTTTTATAGTCTGATAACCTAATATAATTTTTTGTGAATCCTGCATGTTGAGAAGATCATTAGGAAATATGAAATTGTTTATCTTTATTAAATATTTTGTAAATGATAAGGAAAAAAATTTAATTTAAACTTTAATAAATATTTGGAGTAGTTTTTACAGGCATTTTCAGCATTAAAAAAATAATTTCGTAAAGATGGCAGTTTTTTAAATCCGATAATGAGAAATATTTCTATTTTTATTTGTTGAGGTTGTTAAGCCCAATTAAACAAATGATGTGCAAAATCTATACATATATGGTATATTATTAAAAATTACCTTTTTTAAATTTTGTAAACATACTTATTTTATCATAGTTTATATAAATGGTAACAAATAATAAATGCTTACATTAATACTTATAACAATTAATAAAGCCAATTTTCTTAAATTTTTAGCTGATTTGGTCTAAACTTACTCTTGAGGTAATCCTCCACTACCTCCTTGTTTATTATTAGTAGGAACTAATCCAACAGCTAATAAAATAGCAATCGCACTATCCTGTTGCTTTTCTTCTTTCAAAAAATCTGAAGGTAAGTTTTGATCTGGTATAGCCCCTCTTTTAAGACGACACCTTGTTGGCAAGCCAAGAAGCTCGTGTTGCACGTCTCTTTCGTAACTTGACAAACTGCAATATGCAAAGCCTGGTCAATCAGAAGCATTTTTTCGAGGTAAAAAAGCTCAAGAATGAGCTTAAAAACATATTACAACATTATTATTTATTAAATCAAATATAAGGTTTTCTATTATCGCTTTATTATAGTTCAGGTTCAAAAGTTTATATAAAATTTGTAGTTGACCAAATACTACGAAATCATGCTAGAATTATTTTAACCATTATTTTTTATAATTTGATTGTTTTTATATGTATTTTAAGAAAATATTTTTCTCTGCATTTTACTCCATTTATAAGCATTTACATAGATTGAGATGAATTTTAAAATTTTGCAAAATAAAAAAAATTTTGGTGTAACATTTGATAAATTGATCTTAGTTATTATAGAAGATTTTAAGAGACATAGGGACAGATTTTAATGTCAAATTTGTTTACTGAGTCTGAAGTTCTTTGCAAAATGGCACTTATAGAAAAAAGCAACTGTTTTGAAAAGTTACTGTCTTTAAATTAAATAAAAAGAAATACGGGTCGTTTTTTTAATTAGCTAAGATATATAAGATATACATATATTTATAAAATACTTACCTAAAATGTCTAGAACAAATTCGAGCAGTGGAACAATTGCTCAAGCTCCTTCCACAAGCTACAAGCCACTGGTTTCGCGTACCGCTATCTCCAGAAAATCGATGATACTTAATAGAACCTCCTTTAGTCTTCCTGTGGGTACTATTGCAACCCACTACAGCGCACTGCGGCATAATGTCGTTGACATTTGAATGCAAACACAGTCACTAGTTGAACAGTTTTTTCTAACGAACTATTAAATAGTCAATTTAAAATGCAATAGGCTCTCAAAAGGATTAATTTCCGATACCTTAGATTTTCAAAACATTTAGTGAATATTTTTTCAACTAGCAAATAAAGTGATGTGCGTTTCTAGTATGTCTATATTAACGCACGTCAATTTAATAAAAATGAAATAAGGGAAAAGTATGCAAAAAGAAATATGCTTTTGTTGTATAGTCTATTGGGTAAACTATCTTTTCATTCTTCAGACAGTTATCATTTACGAGTACAGTGTTTTGTTACAATATAATTATAAGAACCATTCTAGCATAACCTCAACTTAATTGTGATGCACTAGGCAAAAATACAGGACATTCTGTTTAGTAAGTAGTAATTTTAAAAAATCGGTAGGTACTACGTCTAATCTTATATAAAAAAACAAGGTTTGTAAATAACTATTACCTCATATTTGGTTTGTTAAATGTTTTAGCAAGGAAGGTACTTATTTTAGTGAAGCTATATTAAAAATTAAAAATTTGATGTTTAAAAGAAAACAGCGGACAAATCGACTAATTCTCTACATAAAATTATTGAACGTTTTATAATATTTTCTTCCCTGTTTATGTTACCAAATTTTGACAGTTTAAAAATTTGCTAAATTAAATCTGTTACAATTATTTATTAACCTTGTGTATAATTAAACTTTGCAATTTTTCTCACTGGTTTTTGGGGTTACAGACTAGTAGTAGTAGACAAACTTTACAGTGGAAATATAAAATCGCCTATTTTATTTACAACGTGAGTCTCTTACGAAATACTTCATGGCAGCAAGTAATGCGTCGAGTGGTAATGCTTTTCATATCGAGAAGATTCTTAAGAGTGTTGTGTCGGGAGTACCAAGCATAGATTCTGTGGAAATTCAACAAAATTTGTTTGAAATGAGAAATTGTATACATTTTAAATTTCAATATAAGGTGAAACTCTATCGATAATGTTATAATATGATTTACAAATTGGCAGCTGATACTTTTATAACATGGCTGCAAATAAATTAATGGATCCATTCGTAACTAAAACTACTAATGCTTTTCAAGTAAATTGTTACGAATTTCAATAAAATTTGTGATTAATAGCTGAAGTAGGTTTTTTTTTAACTCAAGTATTAGGTTATCTAAGGTGTAATTTAAAGCATAACTTATTGGTACATTATAGAATTATTGTTTTTAACACAAAGGGATCGTTCAAATACTAACAAACCTTCCCCGCGATTTTTCTTCCCTTGTTTTTATGTTAATGTTTAAATATATTAAAATGCAAATTCTAATGATCTAAAACTAGTAGTTAAGACCTCTCTAAACAACACACGATGGGTTGGACTTTGTCTTTATTTTTTGCTGGTTAATCTTACACAAGGAAAGAGAATTAAAGTTCTTGAAACTTGAAGTAGCTTTGGAGAATTGCAACAGAGGCTTTTCTGTAACAACATCAGCTAGAAAAAAAGAACTTGTCTTACCTTTATCGAATTATACTTATACCCTAAAGTTATACATTTCATTGAATCCACGGATAAGGTGTATAAAAATAAAAGTTGCCGTTATTTGAAAAAAAGATCGATAACAGATTGAATCCTATAATTTTGCAAAACAGATTCTGTAAATATGACATAGCACCATGGAATCCCATTAGTATTAATATTCTAATGAAAAACAGTGAGGCCAAAAATAGTTTTATTGAGTATATTGGGTCAAATTGCTTTCTTTAAATCATAGACGGGCAGACGCTTTGGGGAAGGTTAGTGAAATAAATTTTAAAGTTCAACCAAAACTGGTCCTGTAGTTAATCTGAAACATATTTTCTATGCCAAAAATGTAATGATATTTCAGTACTTGGAAACGCTGAAAGAAGTTACGACATAACCTAAACGCAATATATATTTTAAATACTTTCTCTAAAATACAGGGTAAAGGAAATATTTCTTCCCCGTTTAAACGAGTCTTGATGTCGCACAACCAAAACTGTTAAAAAAAAATTGTAAGTTATCAGTTCAGTGCCAACTGAATTTGAAAAAATGAATAACGTTTTAAGCCAGGCAAGAAATGTTTACGAAAATAAATCAAATGAATAAAAAAATAGTACAGGTAAATTTCAATATCTGATGTATGTACACACTGAAAACTTTAAATGTGGTTAGAGATTTTGCCTTATATATCATTCTCAATAAAATATATTTCTATAAATGGAGAAAAAAACAGGAAATAAAGAGCAAAAAATTATATATCTTCATGTTTAAACCTTCCTATCCAATAGCGAATTCAAACGACAAATGGCACCTACCTTTTTACTCAAATAAATATGAAAACATTTTAAAAATGATATTGGTATTTTTTATTTATAAAAGATAAATCGTCTTTTTTAATTATCAAATTAAAAAATATAAAAGGGAAGACGTATTATTTCTCAGGAAACATATTATTTCTTTTTTATGTAAAATTAAATATATTTTGAAATTTTTTGAGATGAAAGTATAAAAAGTATAACAGAGTTTGCCAGGAGACGTCAACCACACAAGTGGCACCGTGAAAAGAAAGTAAAGTTTTGTTTACAAAAAATGGAACCCATTTTATCACCTCATACTATAAAACGTGTAAATTATCTGAGAGGTTCATCTTAGCTCTAAATAAGCACTTAATAGGGGATTCATACTTGATCAGAATAGTTATAGTACCTTAGACCACAAACTTCCTTAAAAACATAAATAGTAGTAATAATTAAAACAATGATATAAGGAAAATGAAATGGGCTAATTAAAAACTTTAGAAGATAATTCTAAATGTATTTATTAAATTTATTATTATCATTATTATCATCGAGAAATTTTTAGTTTTGTGAAGATTAATCATTGTTAAAAATCTTCTAAAATTACAGTATAAAAAAACTATTTAAGCAACAACTATTATATGAAGAGGAAAAATTGATGTCAAGATTTTAGATTTTTCCATAAATCTTGGAAAACTTAGTAATTTAGAAATATTTTACTAGTTTAGTACATCTAAAAAATCTCTCGCGTTCCAAAGATCCTATAAAAATTTTAACAAACCTCAATATATCAAACAAGTTTTCCTCAATCTTGCAAATGTCCAAGCCAGTTTTTTATAGAATTATATTAAAAGTCCGTTAAATTCTCAAAATCCACAAAAATTCTGCATTCCACCTATTTATAAAGATATTTTATTTTTCATTGTATATTTTGGATTAGGTCTAATTTCTCCAATCTTGCTTTCGTTTTAGCTTCTACTTGTTGGGTTATATTTTGATTTTGTATCAGTAAGCCAGAAATTTGGTGATTCCGTGGACAATATGATAAAATTCTACGCTTTCACAGTAGTGGATTCTAGGTGAGGATCCAGCCTCTCTCTGGGGGGGGGGGGCGATATCACAAGAGTACAGTATGACAAACAAAATCTAGTTGTCGAGAGAGGGGGGAGTGCCAACGATATTCACATTTTTAATGCAACAGACAGGGGTGAGTCTTTTTTATTGGGTTCGGAGCTCTTGGAGGGGCGTGATCGCTCTGTATGGCAAGCGAAGCGAATTGTCGATGGGGAAGGGAGGTGCCAGTGGCATCCACATTCTTAATGCAGCAGGCCTGGGCGAGTTTATTTTTTTTGAATTCGAAGCTCTTGGGGAGGGCGATCGCCTTCACCGCCCTCCCCCTGAATCCGCGCATGGTATACCCATTTTTTATTTGAAAAAAAATAGTATTTCGTATTAAGAGAACTAAAAAATCTTTAAATACTATCAGAAGGTCAACATAAATATTTTTGTAATATAAATGTAATAGGGCCATATAGAGAGGTAGTCCTTTTGATTCTCTAGATTTCTGAAACTACACTCGGCGTAAAATGTTTTTGTAATTGGTGCCCTTCGTAATTTACCATTTAACTCGTAATTTGGTTTTATACCCAAGGACCTGAAAAAGGGCTTTTTTTTTCAGAAAAACATCTCTAGCAAATCAACTAAATTAATAAACTTTGGTATAGTCGATATCTTTATTAATATAATCGTATGAGAGTAGTGAATAAATTTTTTAAAATTACGAAATCTTTATTTCTCGTTTATATATTCCAAATAGTTTCCGAGAGTTTTTCATTTAATACAAAAAATAATACGTGTAGTACTTTAAAAATTCAGAGAACTGCTTGCATGTTAGTTTTACTTCTTAATAAAATTTGGAATATTTCAATTAAATATTTAAATCACTTTCAACTGTAATAAATTTAAATATATTATAAACATTAAATTATTTTTTATTTAAATATATGTTTATCAATCTATATAGTTACAAAAGACTGTAACTAGTATAAATGAACGTAAAATCGGAAAATTCTAATTAAACGGAAGTAGCAAGAATTTTTAGACAGATTTTCTGGGTAAACTGGTAATTATTTCATTTAATTTTTAAGTTTTATTAATAGGTAATGAGAATATAACAAGTTTATTTTTCTGGTTTACATGGATAGCCTAGTATTATTTTTTCATTTTTCTTGTAAAAATGACTAAATGTGGACATTAAAAATTTTAAAATGACGAAAGGACTTTAATGTATATACTACGAGGGCAATTTTTTTAAGTTTTTACGAACGACCATCAGATGGCGCTATTGAGATATTTGAGAATTTTATGAAAAAATATTGTGTGCGATATGAATGAAGAAGATTGGCATAAGACTTACTGTAAAACAGAGCCGTCCTTAGGCATAACAAAGACTGTTGTACATATATTTCTCATAACTTGACCGCAGCTCAAAAAAGATCGTATTAATTGGTATAAGGATATGCTCAAAAAATTCGACCGAGAAACTGCAAAGTCCATATATAATATCGTAATATATGACAAAAATTGGATATATTCGTATGAATCGAAAACTAAGCAACAATCCACTGTTTGGTTGTTCCAAGATGAAATAAATCCTACAAAAGTTCGTTTACAGACCACTTCCAAAAAAATTAGCGCTTATTTCTCCAATTGTACTGGATATGTTACAACCATTCCTATAAAAAATCGAAAAACAGTTAACCCTAAATAGTATACAACAATTTGTTTGTCAGAAGTCACCGACAAAATCAGGAAACACAACCAAAAACGCCACATCATTCTACATCATGGCAATGCCAACTAATCACACATGTGAAACAATTGACTATTTGAAGGAATTAATATCTAATTGCCCATATTCACCTGATTTATCACCTAATCGCTTATTTGTGTTTCCGAATGTCAAATTAAAAATGCGTCGACAGCGATTATCATCTGAAGAAGCTGTTGAAGTCTTCAGAAACCATGTTTAAAGATACCAAGTTTAGAGTGGAAAAAATGTTCGAAAATTGGTTCGAACGTATGCAAAAGTTTAAGGTGAATATTTTGAAAAGCAATAAAATGGTTTGCTCAAAAAAAAATTCTTTCCTGGTTTTCTTAAAAACTTAAAAAGTTCCCCTCGTATATGATCTACTTTTCATCGATAAACATACTTAACATTTTTAATAATTATGACCCCATTTTAGACAAAGTTTATTAACTACACCTATAGCTATAATAAAAAGATAAGAATTTGTTCTGGCCCACTTAAGTCTCTATCAGTATTTAAAATAATGGTAGTAATAAATTCCTACTCGTACCAGTCTGATAAAGTATATGATCGTTATAACAATAGGGAAAATAATCAAAAGTTACGCTGATTGCATTGATTTTGAAAAAAATGGCACTCAGAACAACTGAACAAGAGCGATGGTTTATTTACTTCACCTTCCTACCACCTGAAAAACTCTCCTCAAACGGGACCACTATACAAACTAGGCGCACAGTGGGTTATTCTTTGATTAAAAAATCCACCGCCAAATTAAATCTTTATCGCTTTGGATACATCTTTACTTAAATTACCTGTGAGTCTTTACTTAAATTACTTCTGAGTCTCACTGTTCGGCATTATGAAGAATAGTCATGCATAACATCTAAGAATCAGTTCAGTGTAATTGAATATTTAATACAAGGTTATTAGGCTGTGGCAAGCTGAGAAAGTCTATTTTTATATACAACACATCTTTCTATGTATATTTCAGGAAGCTATAAATGCCAATTTGGGGTGCACCCTTAAAGGGAACATTTTCATGAAAATTAGTACTATCAGTAATTTGAGATAACTAAATATATATCTGGCCTGACGAGATAATGAATTTTAGGTTATAAGGGCCATACATAACCTTAAATAAAAGGTCACAGAAGCATAAACGTAAGTCTTCACTTATCATAGGTCTCCTACCACACAAGGACGGATTCAGCCTCTCTCTTTGGCGGGGGCGATATTACAAGTGCAAAAAAATACCGAAATTACTCCCGCCCTGTTCGAATACAAGACAGTATAGTACGCTACTATCAAAATCAATCAACGCGGGGGAGAGGGTTCAGCGAGATTCACGCTCTTAATGGCAAGGGAGTCTATTTTTTCTGAATTGAAGGCTCTTGGGGGGATTATCCTCCCCCCTTGGACCCACCACTGCTACCACATTCGCAACATACTTGATCTTTCAGAACCTTTAAACGCATAATCTCAATTGATACGATAATTTCATTCTTTGGGTACTCGAACTCACTAAATATGAATCTAGCTTCGTGACGTAAATAACTTTGGTTTGTAAGAGACACACATAAACTCATAGGAATGATTAAAATGATTACAGAACGAAAAACCTTAAAAAGTCTATATATATATATATATATATATATATATATATATATATATATGTCTACTTAAATATGCTACATATGGAAAACTTTTTTATTATTGTTAATTTAACTGCAGAAAATACTCCTAATTCGGCTATCTAAAAAATTATACCAAGATGGTTTAAAAGAAATATTATTACACAGTGTGCTTAAAATTTAAATTAAAAAAGTAAAAATTGATCTTAAATATAAGTTATTTTAAGTTTTATTTTAGACAAAAATTTGATAACATAATTTTCATATAATGATGGTGTTCAACTTACAGAGGACGTTCTTTCATGTTTCGAAAGGATTTTTTTAAATGAAAAAACTTTACTTTTAACACGTCTTACTTATAAACTGTTACTTCTTATATTCATTGGAAGTTTGACAATCTTTCGTTTTCTTTTTTCTTTCTCTGTCTTGTAGCATAGTTAAACACTTGATTAATTTATTTAAAATGTGGTTCTATTGCTATAAAAAGTATTATTATATAGAAGAACATTTGCAACCTTAATTAGAAATGCACCGATATCAATGTGCATATACAGGGTGTCCGGAAAGTACGTATGCAATGTTTAATAACAGGCTCTTGACGTCAAAAGAGGTCGTTTTAAGCCAGCTTAGTTATATCCCATAGTGCTTCGTTTAGGCGGTAAAAAACGTCAAGGTTTTAAGAAAATATTGATTTTTCCCAAATTTCTTGAAAACGTGGTAACTGAACTTAATGATTTTTGATGTGTGGTCTAACAATATAATATAACGTCTTCTAGTGACCGGTTATAACGTAGTGTGTAATAAAACCGATGTTACTTGTAAACATCGCTTCTGAATTTTTATGTCATCAACGTTATGACAACCTAGATATTTTTATCAGATAACCGAATATATTTGAAATTTTGATTGGGTGAGCGGTTTTACCAAGAAAAAATATTTTCAGTTAAATGCATACACAAATTTGTTGTAATAATAAAACAATTGTTAGAATAAATGTATGTATTTTAAAAAGATTAAAAAAGTTATTAAAAAGAAAACATTAATTAGGCGAATATACAAAATAGTCACCACTTTGCTGAGTACACTTATTAACACTTTTTAAAAAATGAAATTGCACTCCATCTAATATCTCAGGATTATTAAAAAGGTTGCCAGCGTTTAAAATGCATATTCGCGGATGTTCACCGGACTCTAGCATATTTCTGTTTTAAGAACACCCCACAAAAAGAAATCACACATATTTAACTCTGGAGAACGTAGTGGCCATCTTACTGGTACTAAATTGCCTCTAAATCGGTTGGGATATTGGTTGTGTAAATATTACCGAACAGCAAAGGTCAAATGAGGTGGAGCACCATGATGCATATACCATAGTTCTCGTTGAAGTAAAATAGGCAAATTTTCCAGAAGGACTAGTAATGAGTTTTGCAAAAAATTTAGATAAATATTTCCATTTATCCTGTCTGGAATCACAACAGGATCAATAATGTAGCGATCAAATAAGGCCAGCGCAAACATTTATTTTAGAGTTATGCTGATGCTGTGCAACTTTAATGACATATGAATTTTCATCCGCGTAAACAGATTCGTTGTGCAAGTTGGTGACTTCAGATATTATAAAGCCCGCCTCGTCGGTAAACCAAATTTTTCCACCAAAATATGGATCACAAAATCTTTTTTTTTCGAATAAATTCACGAAATATAAAGCGTATGGGGGGTCAATCGGTAAAGGTTCCTGAACCATTTGGATGTGTTAAGGATGTAACAACTGTTTTTTTAAAATATAATGTACAATAGTTTTAGGGATATCCAACTTACGTTCTAAGCGGCGGGTACTAAAATTTGGTTTTTCTTTAACTCTTTCCAAAATTTTTTCTTTTTTTTTGACTGTTCGAGTTGTTCAGATATGACCCCTACCTTCAGATTTTTTCTCAAAGCTGCTCGTTTCTCGAAGATGAAGCTTAATATTGGCAAATGTTTAGTGATTTAGTATTCGGCGGTTAGGAAATCTCTCCATGTAAACCTTAAGACTTCGACTGCCATTTCTTTCACAAAACCCGTACATCAGGAGCATGTCAACATGTCGGAGTGGAAGTATTTGTCCATGTTTAAGAGTAAAATAGCCTTGGAAAATTAGAATGTGGATCTTACTTTAATCGACTTCTTAGACAATGATGGCAATTTGTCAATAATCAAATTATTAAATGCCATAGCAACAAGGTCTCTCGAAAAATTATTGTTACAGATATTTTTAGTTATTATAGTTAATAGGTGTAGGCATATAATTAAAAATATTTTTTTCTTGGCGAAACCACTCATCCAGCGAATATTTTTCAAGGAGTAAAAAAGCTTTCAAATACATACGAATATTCGATAGAAATATCTAAGTTGTCATAACGTTCATGACATAAAAAATCAGAAGCGATGTTTACAAGTGACGTCCCTTTTTTAACACTTACACTACTTTATAGCCAGTCGCTATACCACTAGAAAACGTCATATTATAGTTAGACCATACACCAAAAATCATTAAATTCAGTTATAACGTTTGCAAGAAATTTGGGAAAAATATTTTCTTAAAAGTTTGACGTCCTCTACCGCCTAAACGAAGCAGTATCGAATATAACTAAGTCGGCTCAAATCGAGCTATTTTGACGTCAAGAGTCCATCGTCAGCAGTATTTTCCGGACACCCTGTATAAATTTTCACTGTTATATTTTGATTGATAAAATGAAGGGAAAAATTCCTTGAGCCTAAAATGTGATCCTATTTATCAGTTTATTTGAAATCTCTTAGGGTTTTGAACTCAATATTAAAAAAGTGATAAAAGGTATTTGGACCATAGAAAAATGTTTTTTTAATGAATAACCGTCTCAATAAGGAACATTAATATATTGTTGCTTACTAAATTTAAATGTGCAACTTTGGGAGTGGCCAGCCCCTTATATCTGTTAGTAAATAAGGGACATTTATGTAAAGTTATTATACAAAGTTTCCTTTTAAGTATCTAACATCTAACGGCATAAACATTTTATATATTGAAATGATAGCCCCCTAATTCATTAACATGTTATAGCTTTAAAACTGAGCTAAATTAGCAGCAAATGATTTAAATTGACAAGTGTCAATCAAATTTTTAACCTTGAAAACACAAGGATAAAAAATCATCCTCTTTTGTTATTGAACCAGCAAAAATGGAAAATCTGACTTATTTTCGGGAAGCAATTATTCCTCTATATTTAAGTTTTAATCCTAAATTTTCATATATAAACGTTGATTGTTGTGATATGTAATACTAATTGTAACAATATTATAAGCACAACAAAATTGATCAACTAGAGGATCTAACTTTCCTGAAAACTAGATCAGGTTTAAGTTTTAAACCTTTTTAATAAATGTGGTTGGTAATGTTTTAAGAGGTTTACTGTAACACCTTGTTAAATTTTAACTTAAAATTTATCGCTTTAGTAATTTTAATTGATTTCGCAGTTACTTGGTAGAGACCATGATTACAAAAATTTCACCTAAAATTTCTCACATGGTCCAACTTTGAAATTGATTTAAGTTGGTAAGAAAGGATTTAAAATGGTAAGTGCAATGATAAATCATCTAAATTATTTTACCTTATAAAGACAATAGTTTAAAAATCGTTTTATTTTATTATCGGATCAGCGAAAATAAAAATTTTTTGTTTAGTGTCTATGCAACACAAATTACGTTACCATAAGTTAAACAAAAATGGTCAACTATAAGATCTGACACTTTCATGGCAACTATATTCGGCTTAAAATTGAATATTTTGAGTGAATTTCACTATTTTAATTTAAATTATGAAATACTAAACCAGGAAAAATAAAAAATATTACTTATTTTCGGGAGACACCTTTATTTTGAGGTGTTTATATTTAATTTTGTTTGTAAATTGTAAAGGTTGACATATATAATATAGATTATAATAGTATCACAAACAAAACAATACTGAAAAAAACTGACCAATTAGAAGGTGTAATTTCCAGATTGGTTTTAAAAGTTAAACCTTTTTAGTGAATATGGCTGGTGAAACCAAAAAAATTACATGTTTTGTTATAATGTAGTTTTTTCAGATGTTGTCTGCAAGAGAAGATTTATTACTATATTTTTTACTCATCTAAGGGGTATATAAATTTATGGTATTTTTCAAGTACCTTAGATATTACTAATACTCATAAAATATTAGTGGAATAAGTTTAATAATGATCGATTTGATCATTAAGTAAAATATCATTATTTCTCAGTTTGTTTATTTCAAGAGATTCAAGTAAGGTAACGTCAAACTTACTTCAATTTTGTTTTGTACAAACTGGTTTAAAACATCAAAACTATTAATTTTCCACATGCTTTAATATCGTGGAATTCTTTGTAGTTGATTGAGCGGTTATCTCCTTGTGATGATAGTCTTTGAACTACTGTTACTTTTGAATTAATAAAAAATTCAATTGCAGAATTTTTAAAGTTTTCTTCTACAAAGAAAAAACGAATTTTTATTGTTATCAGTTATTTTACTAATCAAGGATTGAGAACGTATGTTTTTCATTGTAACTAGGTGCATATATAGTACACAGTTCATGGTCATACCTGAACCGAAATGGTGTTTCGAGACCTTGGATTGTTATTGCAGACGAAACCAATGATAAAAGGTTAATTAAACTACACTAAAAGACTATGTTTTGTGTTCTCGTATATTATTAGATTCGGCGAGCATTGTGTATTATCTCGGCCTTTTTAATCAGAAATAAATGTTGATATTTTCTGTACGTGAAAAGTGTGTACATGAAAGAAACTTTTCAAAAGTTTTACAAATTCATTAGCTTTTGACGTTTTAAAGGTGAAATACTTTCATGAAGGTTCGGATACATCTGCAAGATTTGGCCATTTGCAAAAATCCATAACATAAAAAAGATTAAATTGGCGTTTTAAAAATATTTGGCTTTATTACTACACTTTTTAATGTGAATTAAAAAAGATTTCGAAAATTTGTTTGTTTCATTAACCTGATAAAGCCATTATCTGGATCTGACTACCACTTTAGCGTAAATATGAGTTAAAGGTTTGATTAGTGAGAAATTTTGCCAGATAGTTGGGACTTGTCTGGATGGTCCAGATATTTTATGCGATGTGAAAAGTATCCATTTCTACTAAATTCTCCTGCTGAATGGCCTAGTTTGAAAATGTAAATGAAGCACTCAAAATATTTGTCCCGATACTTTAGAATTTTGCTAAAATATACTTGATTAGAAATCTACTTTAAATTTCATATTTAGGTAACATATGCATAAAATTATAATTTAGTGAAATAATTAAGTGAAATTAGTTACTAGTCTTTCTATAAAAATGTTTTTTCCAATTTTTTCAGTTAAAAATAGAAGTAGTGTGTTGGAGTACCAATTGGAAGCCCAGCGTATCTTATTTTTTTGAGAATGCATTGAAACAAAGTACAAAATTTGCTTTCCTATTTATCTGCAATTGAATGAAATATCAATGGTACATAATTATTTTACTGGGGCAATATGGGTAAACACAACCTTTAAAGACAACTTTTACTAAGTTTTTTTCCGAAAGCTTTTCTATTTGTGTATTATCAAAGTTTACTTAATGGGTAAAGCCACCTTGAGATTTGAAAAAAGTCGAATTTTTTAATGATAAATTGTCTATACTTTTAAGAAAATTTTAAGTATTTAAACATTTCAAAAATAAAATTATTTCCGGTGTCACCGTAGTCAGCATTGAACGTATAAGATCGTCGGGCTGAAAGTCAGATAGCGAGCCGACCGGTCAGAGCCTTGACAAAGGGTATTGTTGAATATTCTTTTATATTAGATATTTTGAATTAGTTCTTTATAATAAGAATTACTTTGAGGAATTTTAGAATATAAACATAACATAAAAGGGTATATAGTTGGAACTAGTTTAGACTCTGTGAATATTCAACGTCATAGAATCAGTTTGCTTTATGACGCAGCAGTGTCCAGATCGCCACGTTTATTGAACATTATTAAACTTTACAATTGGCCTAAGCACGCTGTCCGAGAAGTTGGACTCTCAGCGAGTATTTATAGCCAACAGGAGAGCCCAACAAGAAACTAAAGAGGCCAGTAAATTGAAAAGGGGAATCGCATAGTGAAGGTAATTTTAAGAAATATTTGGTTTTGTGACGCTCATGGGTACTTTTTTCTTTTGCGTTTTTCTCGAATTTTCCTTTTTCAAACTAGTGGACAAGATATCTCAAGATCTACTTAACCAATTTCAATAAAATTTAAACTATAAATTCTTTATAATATCGTCTAAGGCATAGCTTAGGATTTCTTTTTGATTATGTGCCGCGCTCATTTTTTATAAATTTTTAGAACTCAAAATTCTTATAAAAATAAGATTTTTTTCAAACAGCTGTCATTTCTAAAACAAAACTTTTCAGACGATGCTTGATAGAGAAAAAAATTCGATCATCAGCATGTATATGTGTAATGTATAAAAATTTATTTGTATAAATAATAGCTGCCTCAAAAAATTGTTATTTTTATACTCATTTTTCCGAGCGCCATGGTGGTGTAGCTCCTTAAAAGAAAACAGCATTTTTATAACATCTTAATTCATTAAAAATATTTGTTAGGATTTTGCTTAACACTACTATGTTAACCTAATGTGTTTCAAGTTGATCTTGTGAGATATCTGCCCCTTTGTTGCCTACACTTATTTTATTTTTCTAATGAGAAAACGTATTTATTGTTGATAAACGTTACTTACTATAGTTGAATAGATCGTAAATATTATGTTTTAAATAAATCTTAAGGTCAACTATCCCACGTATACGTAAGATACTCGTCTGATATCTGCCTTTAAAACAAATACGTAATTGGGTAACTATCCTTGAATAAATAACTATACATATATTTAAAAATGTGTATTAATACATTATTATTAAAAAGTCAAAAAATTGTTTTACAAGAACTGATGGTAATAAAGAGGGGAATAACAAAATTTTGCATTCCTTTTTTTTTCTTCTAATATTTTACCATATAATAAAAAGTAGCTATTTTACAGTGAGTGGTTCTAAATATTTTAATTAATTATCCAATGGAAGGCTGTCTTAAAATGTTTAATTAAGTTAAAGCTAGACTTACACCTAGTTCGTAAAAAATGAGGAATTATTCTTTTTTATCTCAATATTAGGAGGTGAGGCGTATTTAACGATATTTGGACACTATATTACAAAGTAGTTTCGGAACATATTTCTGTGTCCCATATGTACATTTGGTCTATTTAAAAACATTAGATAAATCTAAAAATGCAGTATGGTTAGGCGCGAATCCAAGGGGGGGGGGCGATCTCCCCCTCCAGAGCTTTGATCTCAGGAAAATAGACCCGATGCTGCCTCTTATACTAGAAACGTGTATGCTGCTTGTTTTTTTTTTGCGAGCGTCTCTCCCCCCCAAGTGCTTTGAATTCAGATAGAATTCAAAATAGACCCGACTCTGCCTTTTCGACTAGAAATGCGAATGTTGACGGCGTCTCCCCTCCCATCGATAACTTGCTGTCACTTGCCACACTGTACTTTTGTGATATCACCTACCCCCCAAAACAGAAAGGCTGGATCCGCCTCTGATTATGGTAGTACAATATTTACATTTATTTATTATTATTATTATTTTTTAAGGACTTTTCATTGTGAGTGTTAGGTTTACAATATGATATGACTTCGGATGGTACTCTGCAACTTACAAGTGAACGCCCATTCTGAACAGCTTGTTGACTGTGTGAAAAGGAGGTTTCGAAAATGTGTAGAAATGTTGTAACTTACAATTAGTCTTTTTTGCCACCTAAGAATGCCAAAACTGTATAGATATCTTCAAACTCTTGTTTAATGACGCTCGATACCAGCATACTTTTGATAATCTTTTGTTTTGCTTATAACACGAGCTATAATTAGATTAATGCCTTTAAAACTTTTTCTTTATTACAAATTTAATTATACGTCTATCTACGCCTATATAATCAAAAACGCAGATTATTTTTTCAATCGAATTTACCAACCCCAGAACATACAATTCTAATATTGCATTTTTTAAACCTACCTTTGTCTTTGAAAACAACTATCCCGTGAAGTTAATAAACAATATTTTTGAAATAGTGCTCATTTAACAGGTATAATAATATAATATATTAACAAAGTATAAATTAAAAACATTTCCTTTTCAAGGAATATTGTGACTAATAAATTCGAGATTTATTAAACGTCGTAGAATTAAAAATTACTGCAGATACCTTTTAATGACTAAATTTTCTATTTACCACATTACCATAAGGTATCGGAAAAATCTCCTTTTTTAATATGGATTAGTAAAACCATTAGTTTATTGTTTAAAATATTTTTTCAAGCATTGTTATTTAAACACTCTCACAAAATTTACTCCGTATACCGTTAAGAGGTTAAAAAAGTTTGGGTTAGCGGTTACCACATAATACACTATTCTGTCGAATGTTTTTCAAATAATAAGGCACACTATTCACCCGCACAACTATACTAGTCACGTTAAACACACTAAACACACATAAGTATAATTATAATCTTTTCTATTCCCTGCGATAAGACGATAAATTGGTACCACTGCAAGACCGGCTCAGGCATCAAACAACTCCAGTGACGCGCACTAAGCTGGTACCATTCGCTGCAAAGTCAAATGAAGAATATTACGGCAGGGGATTACAATGACTCATAATACGTTGATTTTTGCCTGGAGAATAACGTTATCAGCGCTCTAATACTATTTCGCTCTGGTCACGCTCTGCTTTGGTCCTTCGAGTAGGCCACATTAGCGGAAGGAGTATGTTCCAGAATTCTTAGCACTAAAGTTACAAGGTGTGTCAATCGTAACGCTATCCCCTTTCCTACCGAAATGAAACTAATAATGTGGTATTCAAAAAATTTTATATAAATCAGACGCTCCTTATATGTTACAATAAAAACAAAGGACATTAGCAAGGCTGATTCTAGACATCAATTAAATACACTACATACTATGTGCTTCATGCAGCTGAACGTAATTTTTTTTCATTTGATTTTATAAGTTAACTTACCTGAATTTATTATATACGTCAAATTATTAGTATATTAGTCTCTTTCGGCATATTTTGTTAAATGATCTTGATGCTCACTGTTCAGAAATATATTTTACTTTTTTATGGACTAGGTTATATCTATAGTAATTCACTCCATAGGCATCCTCTTACATTTCGTCTTACTTTCAATGTTACGAGGGATGTCATCGTTTTTTTTTTCAAGTAGCATCACTTATTATAATTATAATGTAAAAAAGGAAGATAATTTGAAGGAGCAATAAACCTATACAAGTGCTTCTTTTATCATTGAACATGGGCCAAATTTTATTTTCTATAGGTATTACTCAAGGCAATTGGCATTATTCATACGATAAGATAAAGGAAAAAACATACCATAACTAAGACAAATGTGTCACAAATTAAGATGAAATATAACAAAAATTATGCAGTAAGTACTGAAAGTAAATGACGTTTGGGATGTAAGACTAATTTTATTTTGCTTGGGTCAACAGGGTGATAATAATAACAATATTGTAGTTTTTAAAAATGCTCAACAAAGTGTCATGACCCTACTAATGATCTTACCTTGTACCAAATATTTAGGTCAATATTATAACTTATTCATTTTTATTTGCCTACTTATTATTATTCAACAACTCTAATATAGGATAGTTGAGCCATAAAGCACTGGCGGGCAAGTCCGTAGGATCACAGAGTTAGCTACACATAACTTTGGTTTGTCGTGTGGCTTGAGTAGTCTAAAAATTCTAATTTATCGCGGCATGTCGATATGATGATTAATTTTGAAAATGGAGAATTTTTTTTTATCTCTGAGGCACAGAATAATCAGAGCAGATTCTACTATAGGTCGTTGAATTACCTGGTCTTGTATAGCTCGCAAGAAGTCTTGCATCTCTGTAATTATTTTACTCGAAGATTAAACAGTGTCGGCATTTTAATAGGTGACTTTATTGGAATATCATCCATAAAAAGACTTCCCTAGCGAAGCTTGAAGTTTCTATTGGTATATTTTATAGTGTATAGACATTTTATATTCCCTTAACCATAGCGGCGTTGAATCATCTGTCTCGCTTATTACTCGGTATAATGTGGAAAGGTCTCTCATATTTCATCTTATTTGCACTCACTTCAGGGAACATTCACTTATTCTAAATATACATAGATATCAAAAGGATTGAGCTCTATGGAACTCTCTCCTTGTTGTGCGACTCAGGGCATTTTTCATAAATTTCTGGAGAGATCGATCGAATGTAAGTAGCACTGCATTTTATATATCATTATTCAGGTGTTCGTTAAAGCCGTAACCTTTGATATTAAGCAGAATATGCCAGTTTTCGACGAAATTATTGGAATCGTTCGTATGCTACTCTTTCCCCACTATCGATTTGTCGATTTCAGTACAGTTTGAACTAGTTGTTTTCTATTATAGGTTCCGGGTTTTATTGGTAGTATGGTACTTTCCCTGCCTGCAAAAGTTTTAACTTTTCCGTTAATCCTTAATGGATAAGTTTGGCAGCTAAATCGTATATTTTCATGTCCACTCCCGATTTGTGTTGGATAGTCTCTGATATTCGACATCCATATCGGCGTTGATCGTTTTGGATTGAAGGGTCTGTGATGATGTATTTCAGGTAACTTGTCGTTCGGTCTATGGAAACATTTACCCCATCGACAACTAGTATTGTGACGCTAATTTATCGCCATTTCCTGGTTGGTCTCATTTGGGTGCCTTTCATGAAGGTGCCGCTATAACGAGGCTTGATATTCCTCTTGATCTGGCTGATGATGAAAAGCTAGTTCATGTTCCCTCAGCTCTAGTGGTGTTGAGTCGTTTGCCTCGCATATTGCCCGGTGTAATATAGAGAAGGTAAACTTAAGTTTATTAGTTGTTGGTTCGAAATGCTTACGAATATCCAAAAGTGCCCTTTCTCCGTGGTATCTTGATAGTCTTGCCTGTTCAGTAATACTCCGGAGATGCTGTTTGCGTGTTTTTTGTCAAGAGTATATTGACTTTCTTCTGCAAACTTTCTATGTTTGTCTTGCTTTATTTTACAATTTTAAAAAGTAGCCGAGGGCAGGGCATTTAATACGCACCTTAAATATTTATTTTTACTGTTTATGTTAATTTATCATACCTGTCTTATCCATTTAATGAACTCGTTGGTCAATTTATGCCCAACTTATATTACCGTAATGGTTAGACCATTCTGTATCTCAAATGCTACCAGTTGCATCTGTCTTCCAGTTGTGTTTAAGTCAGGGCAACTAATAGTTCCAACAGTATTCCTATATCTACAGAGAACTCCACAATTTTGAGCATTTACTAATTTATCTATCAATTAGAAGTTCTATATACAGATGCTCCCTCTTACCATTGTTTATAATACTGAAACCGCATCTAATGACAATTAAACGATGTGATTATCGGCACAACTATAATGGCCTTAGTGAATTACCTTGTACGGAGATAGCATCTATCTTAATGTTGTTGCTGAAAAGTATTTTCATTAGGATCGTAATTCTTCAGGTTCACATGAGGTGTTATAAAAAGACTCAATATGTACATTGACTCTGTATATGCTCGGTATAGCTATCAGTCAGTCAATGTGGCACTGAGTCGTAGGAGATGAAAAGGTTTCTTCTTTGGGTGTAGGCCTGATTGCAGATGACCGAATCGATAATAAGTTGCTCGGGTACTCGGTCGGCATTTAGCTGAATCTTGACTATTATACAGAGTACTTTTGGCAAGAGATACATTGCTCCTGCACGAAACAATGGCATTTTCTGTGGATCATGCAAACCATTATTATCAGGATAGTCAGTAGTTAGTAGTTACTCTAGAACCTTTTAATGCAGTAGTTCTAGACATGATCAGAACCCGGGCCTTTTCAGTTATAAAGTCTTTAGGCAACGCTAGCGATTCCCTCGGTGGTGAACCTCTTGAATTGCATCCGATTGTAATAGTAATATAAATTTACTGTTCTTCACTAATCTAGCTAGCTTTGATGTTGCAAGGAGTAAGTATAGATAGTTGACTTTTTCAGGATTCTTTTACATGTTCTTTATTCGGATATCTATTACCTGTAATTGTAGGTAAAGACTCTAACTTCCGACAGAAAGTCCTTCAAGTCTTTAGGCAACGCTAGTGATTTCCTCGGTGGTAAACCTATCGAATTGCATCCGACTATAACCTTTATAGATTTACTGTTCTTCACTGATCTAGCTAGCTTTAATGTTGCTAAGAGTAGATATAGGTAGTTAACTTTTTCAGGACTCTTTTACCTGTTCTTTATTCGAATAACTATTATCTCAATTATAGGTAAAGAGTTTGACTTCCGACAGAAAGTCCTTCCTGATCGCCCGTTTTTGGTTACTGCTGGCTTTACATTTCTTTAACCGTCTTGCGTCATGGAAAGTTTTTATTTTGCGGCGTCGAGGCATTGTCATATTCGGTCTCGTTGAGAGTTGTATTGGCCCTAATTAAATATTTATTGTACTCGTATTTGCACTTTCCTTATTATAACATCTCTAATATACGTACAACTGCCTTATGTTTGAATATTTTCGACCAGTTAATTAAAATGAGGTTTGGCCTGTTATTAGTCCACAGGACGTAACCTCCTATTTCAACCTGATTATCAGTCTTCTGAAACTTTATGGATGGCTTCGCTTTGACGAGTTCGACAATTTTTTTATTTGCGAAAATTCTCGTAGAAGCTGTATTCTCAAACGAGGGAAATTGACAATTTCCTAGCGTCGGATAGGAAAAATGGCGCAAAAAAATTTGTCGGACAATATTGTTGCCTTGATTGTACAAACATTAAACAATTGTGAAAATATCAGCTGGTTGATAATAGAAACACGTACACGTTATTTTTTACATTATAATATGCTTGAGTATTTGTTCTAGTCGATTTCTGGTGGCAGCCATCATTTTAAAATCATATACAAAATATAATTTAGTCTTACCACCTCTTCACGATTGTTCTTAATACTGAAGCCGCATCTCATCGAATTTTAACGGCGTGAATGTGCTTCTGATCTTTCACTCTATTTCAATTTTTATGATATTGACTCGCGTTTCTGAGATTAGCTTATTTCGGAGAGTAACTCTGTATTCGTCTACTGTTCTCTGTTGTGACACTTGTATTTGTGGGCACTCTCTACATAATTCGGCGTGTGGTGGTTGTCTGTAGTCGATCATCCCGCTTTTTAGATGAGTTACTTTGTAACAAATACTCATTATTGATTCATTTATGAACACTGTCCATTTCATGTGCTGTCTTTGCTGTTTCACTTGAGTGAGGGCTGGCTGAGATTTTCGCACAGCACCTTCGGCGGGTAAAGATCTTGGTGTTGTCTGGCTCTCGTCCTGATGTAGTTCTTGTTGCTCGTGTTGGTTTTTGTGCGATACGAGCCCGCCCCCTTAACTTGTTGCATCTTAAAATGGAACATTGTCTTACCCAGAATCAGTGAGACAGCCCTCGGAAGAAGGATGGTATTCTCCGACGCCACTGGTACCCATCTGAAGCAAATAACTCCTATTTCTGAGATCAATCCGCCTAACTGTAACCGCCTGCTTCGAATCAGACGTTAGATTGTGGCATATCCCCTAGTCTGGCTTCTCGCTTGCAACTTGTCCAGCATGACAATAATTTAGTTACTGCCGGCATAGCTCTCAGGATCTTTGAAAGAGACAAACCTCACCGGTATGTCAAACTGAGAATGCCCTGGGGGATAGTGATTATTATTATTATTATTATTATAGTTTCTTGTCGATGGGTTCAGTCTAAGTCATATGTCCTTTTATGGAAGGTTTAAATATTTTATAATTCTTGTAGTTATTTGACAGCTTTTTGAATATTTGTGTGGACAAGTTATTTGAGAATTCTTAATTGTTTTAAGTGATTTGTGGAGCGTTATGTGGTGACAGAAAATAATGATGGGTATAATAGTCACCGGTTGCTGTTTTCAGAATTCTGCTGCTAGCGGTGTATATTTTTCAATTTTTTCCTTTCGTTTCGTACAACATTTACTTCGTTTAGAACCTTTATATGGACAATTAAATTTTTCTATTCTTTTTTTTTTGAGTAAGTAAGGATTGAGTGCTGTGGGTACCTTTTCTGTGTTGCCGGGCATTAGCTGCCATTGTAGTCTGTTGCATTCTACATAACCTTCTTTTTATTATTCCATAGACTTAGCCAAACGACTTTCGCACTCCCTGCAGTGGGTCATTCAGTCGTCCCATTTATATTTAGATATCATAAGGATGGAGTTCTGTGGGGTGTTTTGATGTTGTTGGGCCCAAAATTATCCTCTGTATTTTCCAGGATAGTCCAAATGGCCCCTGGATCACTGTCTAGAATTACCGGGATCGTCCGGACGCTACTTATTTCCCACTGTCTGCTTATTTGTATCTCCAGGTCTGTATATTTGGCGATCTTCTCATTGTGTTGCTTAAATTGTTATTGCTAGGGATGGTGATTTCTATTAAGGTTGCTTGCTTGGATAGTTTATCTACTAAAATGAGATCCCGCCTATTAAGGTTTACTGTATGATTCGCAAGCACAGTTCGATCCCAGTACAGCTTGAACTCGTTATTCTCTAGAATAGGTTCCGAAATGTATTCATAGTATGGTACTTTCTCTAGAAGCAGCAGTCTGAATTTCACTGCAATATAAAGCAATGGATGATCTTGGAGGGTGAATCATATCTCTTCTTTTACTCTGATGAGGCAAATGCTTGACATCCTCCTGTTATGTGCTGGGTTGTCTCTGGTGTATGGATCGGTGGACTCTGATTATGTTTTTCGGACAGTCTTTATTTTTATTATTATTTAGATAAAAAACAGGATGAATAATAAAAATACGAAGAAAAAACAATTCAAAATTGGATATATATAAACGAATTTACCAATTTATTATATCCTATATTGGGGTTATTAATTATGTCTGTAATGGCAACCGATTGTTTTGTATTTTCTATATTGAAGGAAAATTAAATTTAAACTAATTGCAGAGAATTGCTGTATGGTACGAAGACAGATTTTTATTAACAGAAATGACTCTATGTCTGTGATCATCCTGTAAATATCCGACCTATTATTTCAGTATAGGAAAAAGGATAGAATAATGCTAAAAGAAGGACCTACATTTTATTCTCGAACGTACTCTCTTTTGGACTGTCTGGCTTAGACATGAGCACCGGATGACGTCACGGGTGCGGTTAAGGGCTAGGGATCGATTTTATGTATGCAAATGCAGAAGACGTCGAGACCTTATTTTATGTCTTGCGGAGATGCATGTGACTTTATTTAAATCCTAAAATTGGATTTTATAATTATTTGCACTTTTTATATTGGATATTTTGTATATTATTGCCTTGTTTATATTTAATTGTCGTAGATAAATACTCCTTAATACAACTTAAAGGAAAAAAAAATATTTACACTAGATGGATAATACCGCTGGATGGACTTTGTAACATTGCCGTGGATTCTTAAAATTCATTACCATCCACTAATACTATTCGTTAAATTTGTGTAATAATTATATCTTATTATTTATAGAGTTCACTATATAAATTTATCTGTTTCAAATGTCCCTACATAGGACCGGCATCTAGTTTTGGGTAACGTCATTAACAAAGAATCAATATAAACTCTTTGTACTTAACTATATAATATAACAAATTTTAATAATAATATTTTACATTTATAAAAGAATTACATTATTTAATAATAATTAGGTAACAACCATTTGAGATACCGTTTTTTTGGTATGCGGTAATTACTATTTATGAAAGGCATTTTTACAGAGGATCAAATCATAGTCCTACTGTGGTATGTTAGTATTTATTTTTTGTTTTCATTTCAGCGTTGGTATGTTGAAAATCTGAATATATCTCTAATTATGCAATATCTCGAAATATCTATACAAAAATTTGTTTTTTAGACCCTAATTTTCTTACAAATTTAATTTTTGCCACTCACGTTGGTTGTCTAATTTCAAGCAGCTTGTATTTCTAATTCTTGCATGTTAGAGACAGGGAGTGCTTTAATGTGTGTATGCTTCCACTAAAAACACCATTAAAGATGTATTATTTGACTTTTTGTGAAGCTTTAAAATAAATAAATCATTTTACTAGTAATTATTTCTTAAAATTTTGGACAAAAACATCCCTTAGTTGAATTTTAATTCCTACCTCACAACACTTAAGTACTGAAATTTACTTTAGTACCAAACTAAATACCTATATTACTTTCATTTTTTTGTGAGAAATTATCAACAGTATACTTGTAGTTTTCTACCAAATTACTCAATCATCCTAATCTGGTGCTTTTAGATTGCAGATCATATTTTTAAATTAAAGATACGTATCGGATTCGATCAATATGCCACATTTTATCAATTAGTCGTTGATAGAGATAGAGCTTTTGGAATTATCCTTTACTTTCGAGTAATAATAACTATTGGCTGGTTAGAAATCGATTTATTATGATGGATATGCTTAGAGAAAAACTCTATTTAAGCAATTTTGTAACTGTGTAAATCACGTTTGTGTTATTTCGATGTTTGAACTAAATGTATTTTTGGTGAACAATTCTGAGTTGGCATTAAAACGATTTTGTTTTGAACCTACTTAAACGCATTTCTTTAATAATTGCAAATAGACTAAAGAAAACGTTTCTTTTTTAAATGCCATCTAATGAAGAAAATGTCAAAACCACATTATGAGAAAACGTTTAATTTATTTTTCGTAGTTTAACGTAATCACTTTTTCTGTTCATTGGTTACTTGTGGAAATAAATCATGAATAATCTATAGTAGAATAAAAGGATATTTAAAAACAGGATTATGTTGCATCTTCTGGCTAATTCTTTTTTCTAAATTGCGAGAAAAAATAAAGGATTTAGAAAAAAAAAGAGAGGACTCATTAAAATTAATTATGATATAGATCTGTTTAACGGCAGTTAACATTGGAATCAATTCCTATGATGTCTAATTTAAAGATATATATCTTATAGCGACCGGCTATAAAGTAGAGTTCTTAGCCAGTAATGGCATTTTGTCAATAGTTAAATTATTAAATGTCACAGCAACAAAGATACTCGAAAAATTATTATTACGGGTATTTTTTACTATTACAGTTAATTGGTGTATATAATTGAAAATATTTTTTTTCCTGGCGAAACCGCTTACCCAAGGAAAATTTTACAAGAGGTAAAAAAGCTTCCACATACATGTTATTATCCGATAGAAATATTTAGGTTGTTATAACGTTGACGGCATAAAAAATCACGTGACGTCACTTTTATAACACTTACACTACTTTATGGTCAGTCATTATGCCACTAGAAAACATCATATTATAGTGTTAGGTCATACACTAAAAATCATTAAATTCAGTTGCCACATTGTCAAGAAATTTGGGAAAAATCAATATTTTCTTAAAATTTTGACGTCTTCTACCACCTAAACGAAGATGTATCGCATATAACTAAGTTGGCTTAAATCAACCTATTTTGACGTCAAAAGTCTGTCATCACATATTTTCCGGACACCCTGTATATAACACTAAGATTTACGACATACCGAAAATTTTTGTTCGCCTATTTCCAACAATAAGGAACTTCTGTTGTTTTATAAAATGGCAGAATAGTTTAATACCAACGTTATAACTAAGGATTTTCACCTAGAAAGTTGCGTTTTTGAAAATTTATATTATTTATTATATTACGCATATATGATACAACCCAAATAATTAAAATTTAACATCAATTGTAAGAATGTCATGTGTCCTAATTATATTTATTAAACTTTTTGTAGTTTTGTGATAAAAAATTTTGTTGACGGGTTGCCTTATAATTTGTTTTGTAGCAAATTATTTAAATTGGAGTAACATAATATTTAATATTCTTTTCAACGAACACCATCTCAGACCAAAAACAAACTTTGAAATCCTTGAACCCAGGCCAAAGTAGTACGAGGCTAAAGCGTTCTCGCTCTGACCTTTATTTGACTTTGCCTATGACGATGAGACAACCGCGTGGAGTTGCTTTGTTTTTGATAATACTAATAAGGCATGTTGTAACGAAGTGAAATGCATCATAGAAAATTATTTTATCAATAATGAGTAATTAACTTGAAATTTGTAAAATTTTACTATAGATACATGAAAAAAAAAACATAATAACTTTGTTCTGTATAGAAATTTTAATAATTATTCTATAAATTATTCAGGTTAATTTGCCTTTAGCTATTATTTCCAAGTACACTATTAAAAAATATATAAATATGTTATAATATAGAGCTAAAAATAATAGTTAAATGATGCACCTTCAGTTTCAGCACACTTTTGAAAATAATATCAAAATAAAATAAAACAAAAAAATTATTTTAACAAACTAAACCAGCTTAAAAAAAATTGTAGATTTTACCAGTTACCTAGCATTTTTTTTAAAATCGGCTCCAACAGCAACGGAGTTATTTTTAAATTAATTTTAAGCAGATTGGTGTTTTTAATCAACTTCATTTCTTTATCATTATTGTATTGTTTATATAGTTTATGTGTTACATTTTTATTTCTTAGTTAAAAGTGTCATTGCGTAGTTTGTAGGTATTTTATGTAAATTTTAAATTTGGCGCCGCATTCAAAAAACAAATAAATAAAAAATAAATGCTTTGAAAACGGTTGAACCAATTTAAGAATTTACAAAATAAGGTCAATTTAAAACAAATTGTCGAATAATAAATAAGTAAATTAAAAGTAACTACTTTTTACAACATATTCGCAATTTAAGACAACAGGAAAAAGATGGAAGTTAAAATTTACACTACAACATGGTGTTTTAAAAAGTTTTTCAAGCTATTCGAGGACATACCAAAGATGTTTAGATCGACATTAACTTGAGACAATTTTTAACCTAAATGCATATTCTGTTTAGTGGGGTAGAAGTGCAAGTAATTTATTTTTAACTTTACAGTTAAAAAATGAAAAAAATCTAAACAGATTCAAAAGAAAAACGAATTGTAGAAATACTTTTTTATTGTCAAAAGACGCATAGTTAATTGTTTACAAAACGCTAAATTACAGCAGTATCGTACACAAAAATTAATAATATAAATTAAATTCTAAATACTGAAAGTATTTAGAATGTGCTGTTCGAACCAAGATATTCTGGTTATTTAGTATTATAATTTATTTGGAATTTCTAGCTTAAGAGGTGACTTTAGAAGAGTATGAAAAACAGACACCTAATAGGATATTATCTATACATTAGTATTTTAACCAGTGTAAAGTATATTTTGTAACATATCTCTAATATATTGTTAAAAATTCCCATACTTGGTAACAAGACTTCCCACACTACGAGTAGCCAGAAAGTTGTACTGTTTTTTTTCAAAATATAAATTTAAATTTATATCTTACCTGCTTGAAAAACTTTCCTTCTTTATTATCCTGTCTAATGAGGTCTCAAGATCATATTTTGGAAAGGGTACAAAATTTTCTTTCCTTTCAAATTTTAATTGCAACTTCGCCATAAATTTTAACTTATCGGTAAATTTTTCCGGTTTGTTTCCGTATTTTGATTTACTGTTAACTTTCTCAGTAAAAGAATCACTTAGGCTCTCTATAGATTTCTTTTTTGCTATTCTGAAACTAGATCTCATGGGTAATTTGTTCATTTTATTGTTAATTTTAGAGGATTGATGGGTATCTCCTTTTTCTTTAAGTACTACAGCTGCAGTATCTACCTGGTTTTTTCGATTACATTCTTCCTTGAGCTTTAGAGCTTTTGCTCTAGGTGTTTTAAAATCATAAATTCTGGTAGATTTCTTTTTGCTTTCTGCTTGATCATTATGTGTGAATTCTTTAATCTTAAGTGGATTTTCTATCACTGGATTTTTTTTAGATTTACATAATTCTGGCAATTTTTTCTTTAAATCGTTTCTAGACCAGCTAGTTGTTGTTAACATATTTTTATTGCTTGTTAAAGAGTTCACAATAATAGTTTTTTCTTTCGATTTTGATTTTGTTAAAACTGTAGGGAGATTCTGTTTGTCGATTGAAATGTCTAGTGATGTTTTAGTAGTATTTTCTCTACTTTTTGATTCAATTTTTGGTTTTTGTTGCTTTGGCAAGTTTCTGTCAGGAACTGCGCCTGGTTTCAATTTTCGTCTTAGTGGTAAACCTATAATTAATATGGAATTAAAAATCGATGTATAAGCCCGAAAATAAATAAACAAGGACTATTAAAGTTCTAGCTGAGTAAAATATCAAGACTTATTTTTTAATAATTAAGGGATCGATGAAATAAAAAAATATCTCGAAAATATTTTATAAATAGTTATTTTTCTGATATTCCGTGTCTAATTATTGAACTTAAGGTACCATATAAACCTTGTTAGTGGAGACTTTTTATTGATTCTTTGGAAACAAGTTTAAAAACTGTTTTGCTTTATTATAGAAATACACTGCTATCCTCCTCTGTAACTCACTCAGTAAATATGTAAGAAGTTTGCGAAAACATTGGAATATTACTCCAAAGAATAAAATACCAAGAACATCAATAGAAGGTGTGCGCAGATTTGAAAGTGATGTCATTATTTACAAGGCCTTGTACAGGGTGAGTCAACGATTGGATGAAGTAGGTTTGTGCCTTTTCGGTGAAATTAACAAAGAAACTATATTTATTATTTGATACAGTTTATTTTTACGCAGATTTTAAAAATATTTAGGACTCTACAGGGTGAGCCAAAAAACTAGGACAGCATAAAGTTGTATTTTTTTAAATAGAACACCCTATATACGAATCGTATTTTCGATTTAGCTTATAATTTTAAATCTTTTTTATTAAGGGTTTACTATAACAAAACTTTATAGTTTCTGAGATAATTAAGTTTAAAGAAAAAAAGTCACATTTTCAAGCATCAATTCAATGCTAAATAACGTTTTCAATTTTGTGACAACTATATTCAAATTTGGAATTTAGCAAGGCCAAGGACAAGTTAACATAATTTTTACCTAATATTTGCAATAAAAGCTACAGGGTGTTGAACACATCGGCTCAAATTTGAACAAGTTTAAATTAATAAATATCTTTTTTTTTAAATGGTACACCCTGTATATTTTCATGTTATTTAATAGAGTAATAAAAACCCTAAAAGTTTTGTTCAATATATCCTATACCTATTTATAATAGTTTTTGAGATATTTCAGTTTTTCTTATTTTCCATACTTTTTTACAGAAATAGTCTTCATTATCATAGTAGCCATGTAAAATAATAAAAAGAAACTACAGAAACAAACAGAATGTGGTTAAATATGACGAAATACATTATTCGTTATATTACAACGGCAATAGTTTAATTAAACGTAATGTGAAAAAATTAACACAACAATAACGACAAGGCAAATACATATTTACTTTTATACTAAATTGAAACAAAAAAATTACCTATTAAATACTAAGATTAATTATTTCTTTTTAATAAGTGTTCGAATAAACGACCCTCTTGTGCAATGCACAAATCTAGTCTTTTTTGCAGATTTTCTCGGACCCTGGACAAAATTAGTGGCGTTATTGTTCTACAGGTATCCCTAATCCTGTTTCGCATATCTTCCACTGTTGTTGGTGGATTAACATACACCTTATTTTTAATATAACCCCATAGGAAGAAATCTAATGGGGTGATGTCGCAAGACCTTGGTGGCCACTCAATGAAACCCCCACGTCCAATCCATTTTTGCGGATATCGTTGGTCCAAAAACGCACGAACTTCACGATGGTAATGTGGAGGCGCACCATCGTGCTGGAACCACATATTGTCGAGCTCATCCCTATCGAGACCTTGAAGCAGTTGGGTAGAAAGTTCAGGTAACTATGGCCATTTAGTGGTTCATTAAAAAGTGGGGTCCAATAATTCGATTATGATGAATACCACACCAAACATTTAATGACCAGTGGTTTTGATGTTGCATCTCTCTAATCCAAAATGGGTTTTCTGTGGCATAATAAGGCATGTTGCGTCTATTTACGGCACCGTTACTTCTAAAAGTAGCTTCATCACTAAACATTACCTTGCATAATAAATTTGGATTTAATTGAATCTCCGCATTTATTGTACGACAAAAGTTTACACGACTTTCAAAATCCTGTCCATGCAATTCTTGGTGTAATTCCATGTGATATGGATGATACCTATATTTCTTGGTAGTACGATTAGCGGTCGATTGTGATGTTTCACATAATGCTGCTAACTGACGGCTACCAATATAAGGATTTTCCTGAACATTTAACAATACTTGTAGTTCTTTTTCTTCATTAGTTACTGGTTTGTTGACCACTTTACGTTTTGGATAATCAACAGTACTAGAAGAATCAAATCTTTGCATTAAGTTTTGAAAAGTATGGGTATTAGGCTGGCGTCGATCAGGACACTTCATTTTGTAAATTCTTTGAGCAAGAAGGCAATTTTTTTGAGCCTCTCCTACTGTATAAATCATATCTATTAACTCATTCTTTGGAAAATTCATTTTACAATATAAGATGAATGCAAAAAAAACCAAACTACACTACATAAAAACCAAAAGAAGCGATTGCGGTTATAAATTTGACACACAGAAAAATGTTCTTTTACATTGTTTTTGCCATGGCTACTATGATAATGAAGACTATTTCTGTAAAAAAGTATGGAAAATAAGAAAAACTGAAATATCTCAAAAACTATTATAAATAGGTATAGGATATATTGAACAAAACTTTTAGGGTTTTTATTACTCTATTAAATAACATGAAAATATACAGGGTGTATCATTTTAAAAAAAAGATATTTATTCATTTAAACTTGTTCAAATTTGAGCCGATGTGTTCAACACCCTGTAGCTTTTATTGCAAATATTAGGTAAAAATTATGTTAACTTGTCCTTGGCCTTGCTAAATTCCAAATTTGAATATATTTGTCACAAAATTGAAAACGTTATTTAGGATTGAATTGATGCTTGAAAATGTGACTTTTTTTCTTTAAACTTAATTATCTCACAAACTATAAAGTTTTGTTATAGTAAACCCTTAATAAAAAAGATTTAAAATTATAAGCTAAATCAAAAAACGATTCGTATATAGGATGTTCTATTTAAAAAAATACAACTTTATGCTGTCCTAGTTTTTTGGCTCACCCTGTAGAGTCCTAAATATTTTTAAAATCTGCGTAAAAATAAACTGTATCAAACAATAAATATAGTTTCTTTGTTAATTTCACCGAAAAGGCACAAACCTACTTCATCCAATCGTTGACTCACCCGTATAGAGCACAGTAAATATTGTTGCTTTTTATTTGAATGGAATAGAAGAGTTAAGACTAAATATTATATTGTCGTCGTAGGAATACTGCACAAGATCAAAAAACAACGTGGTGCTTGAATCTCAGATATTTCGGTTCATTTCCCAGGGCGTTCATGTATGCCCAGGGGGCCTGCGAGCAAGTAGAAAAATAATTTGTGTAGAGACATTATAGAAAAGTTAACTTTGATGAATTTTTAGAAAAAAAAAACCATAAACATGTTTTGTACCAGAAACCATAAGCATGTTGTGTACCGGAACTCACTGCTCTCCAGATTCATTATTGCCTTGAACAAAGAAGGATATACTTTTTTTTTATAAAGTTTCTATGCTTAAGTGAGACCGCGACAAAAGAATATGTTCTCGTTGCACCTCAAGTTAGAGTTTTTAAAGACGCTAATTTAACAACCATAAATAATACTGAAAGAAAGGCATGGAATATATTCCCGAATATTTTCAGTAATGTTTTGGGAAATAAAATACTACAAGAAAGTTCTACATGGAAGAAGTCGATAGAAACCATTCCGAGGAGTTTAGGTGGAAAATAAAATCAACCTTGAAAGACAAGAAAAATCCCGTTCAAAATCTCTCCAAGGTAGATGTATTAACCTTAAAAGAATTTCGTAAGGATGAATCCATATAAATTCTACCAGTGGACAAGGGAAATGCAACGGTGATCATTGGCATCGTAACGTGCGACCAAACAGTCGAAGATATCCTGGCAAAAGAAAAATATAGACAACTAGCTCGTGACCCAACTAAATCGATAGAGTCAAAAATCTACAGAACACTAAGGAAATACCAAGACCATATACCTGGCAAACTACGACCGGTGCACACACCACACTACAGTAAGCCACCACATCTTTAAGGATTACTGAAAATTAATAAAACCATAGAAGAAATATACCAAGAATTCCTATCCTGTGCTCAAATTTTGACGCTCCTAAATGTACGCCAAACTGGTACGCCGTCTCATTTATAAAAAGCAATTTACAATATTGTCAATGATTAGATATGAGTATTTTAATGTCATATACATGCTTTTGTTAGAAGAAAAGTTTGATCATTGCAACGTTCCCTTTGTAAACTTACACAAATGTAATAAACCAAGGTATAATAAAACTTGTACCCGTAGTTTAGATCAACTATCCAATATGGCAACACTGCATATACATCATTCCTTGTCGTTTTACTACTTATAGTAACAACTACCTTTTATCAATGACCGAGTTTTAATACTTAGCGGTTCTAATTTTTCCATAAGAATGAGCTGTCTTAGTATAATTCGTCAATGATAAAACGAACATACCATTGAGAACAATAACCAATTTCAGAGGATCCACAAGAAGTGCCCCGGCGGAGTTTCTTTTAAAAATCATACAACCTTTAGAAGGTAAGACGGATACATATGTTAAAAATTTCATACATATCATGAACATTATTAGTAGTATTAATCTAGAGTCAGTAATAAGTTTTGATGTGGAAACTTTGTATAATAATGTGGCATTAGGAGCATCACTGGACACAATCAAAACTAGATTTTCAAATGATACAACATTATCAGATTGAACCACGTTACCACTGGACGGGGTGATGGACCTTTTGGGATGTTGCCTGCGTAATGCTTACTTTGAAGTAAGGGACAAGTTCTATGGTCAGGACGACGGGCTTCCGATGGGTTTTTTACTCTCTACAGTCCTCGCATATATATATATATATATATATATATATATATATATATATATATATATATATGTACGATTATTTAAAATATCTCTCGAGACGAAAGTTATATGATGTTAGCATATTTTTTTACCTAAAACCAACTCACAATTTATTTTTACATTCTGCATAAGAATTTAAAAAACTTATTATTTTTCAAAAAAATTATCTTACGTCTTACGATTTCCTTTTAAAAGAGAGGTATGTTAAAAATATCTCTACATGTTTATATGCTTGTAAGACAGTGTGTTTGTATATCAATGTGTCGATGTATCACTCAGTTAATCTATATGTCAATCCAGTGTAAACTATTAAACCAATTACGTTCAAGCGTTGTCATATTCCTAACCAATTTTTTGAAACTCGACTAAGAAAATTATCACTATGCTACACTTATTTAAAACAATAGTTAAACATCTCATGCAAAAACATATTCCATATTTCAAATGATATTTTGAATTGATCCATAATACATCATGAAATTGCGGTTTTGGCTAGCATGCTCGAGTTTCTAGGTAGGGGGAATGGTATGAAATTTAAAAATTAATACCAATAAAATTCCTTTTTTTTAAAAAATAATTTAACGTAAACCTAATTTCAGTAAATTAAACTACTATATTTGTCTTGTTATCCTCCTCCTTTTATAGTCACCACTTCGAGAAACGTTACTCCATTTTCGTTGGACATTACGCTTTCTTCTGGGAAAAAATCCAAATGGTTGTGTAGAAATTTCAATTACGTATATAATCGAATACTTTGCAGTATGACCGCATTTCATTTGTTTGAAGGTTGTAGACAATGTTGAAGATTGACTAAAATATGGTTGTTGGACTTGCATTGTTTTTATTTTTGCGACGTTTCGATTAGGTTGAGTCTCTAATCGTTATCAAATATAAACTGAATGTTTTGTTTTAAGGCTACGAGCTTATATAGGGACTTTGTCCATTGAAGCACAAAGTTTCGCTTCACTGTACACACCTTAATAATTTGATGTTACAAAATAATAGTAGCCAAAGGTTAGGTATCTTAACACTGGATTTACTGAAGATTCCATTATTATTTTTAATGTAAGCTGTTTCTATAAATTTTCTTTTTTCATGTTGGGTTCCACATATATTGCCGCAGCTTCAGACCATTTTATATGGTGTTGTTTATCACAGGCGTGTTCTACAATACCTAATCTCGACGTTTCCCCTTTTTGTGTATGCGTTTAATATTCCTCAATGCTAACTTCTAGTGGTCGCAGTTTCTCCAATATCGCTTTGTTTTTGTTAAATGAGCTCTAAGTATATTTCCTGATTTAAAGGATGTTTATATATTATAACTGCTGGCAATTCATTTTATTTTCTCCGAGGTTCCTTTAACATGCAGAATTGTGAAAAAAGAATGTGTTTCTTGAAGTTCAGTGGTCGTTGTTCTGAAGTTATTTATAACATCGTCAACTAATTTTAAAGGATAACCATCCTGTTGTAAATCGAATTTAATGTTTGCTACCTCTTTTTCCAATGAATCGGTATTATTGCATATAGATATAGCAGGATCATAGAGGTTGATTATAATTTCCCGTTTTTTATAACCGAATTATTAGAACTATGGTTAATATATTGTCCAGTATGTGTTAGCTTTCTATATATTGGAGTTTTAATAGTTTCGTTCATAGCTCACCATGACATCTAGGGAGGGCAATTGATCATTTACCTCTTTTTCCATGATAAACTTAATTGTAGGTCGAATAGTGTGTAGATGTTTCAAGAAATAATTAAGTTCTTGATCATTGCCCTTTCATTCCATATGATGAAAGTCTCATCGACAAATCTCAACCAGACTTTCAGTTTCACTGTTGCTGCTTCTATGGCATGAGTTTCGAAGCATTCCATATATATATATATATATATATATATATATATATATATATATATATATATATATATATATATATATATATATATATATGTATGTGTGTGTGTGTGTGTTATGTCAGATGTTCTCACGGGTGTGATGTGTAATCGAAGGTTATCGAACATCCCGTGTATGTGCTCCTCTCTCAACACCGTAAGGCAGCTGACGTTTCGGTGTAATCTCATTCACCATTTTCAAAGCTCACTGTACGTCATCTACGAGCGAACTGACGCCTGCCACTCGGGTGCTGTCGGTCCCGTGTGTACGAAGGGCGCGTTCGTTCTCGAATGGTTCTGGCCAATCAGGTTGCGCGACCTGCTGCGCGTCATCAGCCCTATTGTCAGTATTTGGGGTTGCGTTGCCGAGTTGTAATCTGTTTCGTTACTAAGTTCTACTTCTTGATGTTTTGTAAGGAGATTTTTCCAAGTATTAGGCACTCGCTGGCTATCATATCTGCTATTTAAGTTGTGGGGGCTCTTTGCAATTTCGATGGCTTCCCTTATATCTCTTATGGACAGGTTTTCACATCTCGAAAGCATTTTTGTTCCTGAGAAATTTATCTTATGTCCTGTATTTAAAAATTCTCAGGAGACACAACATTGAAACCATTTTCATATATATATATATATATATATATATATATATATATATATATATATATATATATATATATATATATATATATATATATATATATATATATATATCTATATGCAATAATACCGATTCATTGGAAAAAGAGGTAGCAAACATTAAATTCGATTTACAACAGGATGGTTATCCTTTAAAATTAGTTGACGATGTTATAAATAACTTCAGAACAACGACCACTGAACTTCAAGAAACACATTCTTTTTTCACAATTCTGCATGTTAAAGGAACCTCGGAGAAAATAAAATGAATTGCCAGCAGTTATAATATATAAACATCCTTTAAATCAGGAAATATACTTAGAGCTCATTTAACAAAAACAAAGCGATATTGGAGAAACTGCGACCACTAGAAGTTAGCATTGAGGAATATTAAACGCATACACAAAAAGGGGAAACGTCGAGATTAGGTATTGTAGAACACGCCTGTGATAAACAACACCATATAAAATGGTCTGAAGCTGCGGCAATATATGTGGAACCCAACATGAAAAAAGAAAATTTATAGAAACAGCTTACATTAAAAATAATAATGGAATCTTCAGTAAATCCAGTGTTAAGATACCTAACCTTTGGCTACTATTATTTTGTAACATCAAATTATTAAGGTGTGTACAGTGAAGCGAAACTTTGTGCTTCAATGGACAAAGTCCCTATATAAGCTCGTAGCCTTAAAACAAAACATTCAGTTTATATTTGATAACGATTAGAGACTCAACCTAATCGAAACGTCGCAAAAATAAAAACAATGCAAGTCCAACAACCATATTTTAGTCAATCTTCAACATTGTCTACAACCTTCAAACAAATGAAATGCGGTCATACTGCAAAGTATTCGATTATATACGTAATTGAAATTTCTACACAACCATTTGGATTTTTTCCCAGAAGAAAGCGTAATGTCCAACGAAAATGGAGTAACGTTTCTCGAAGTGGTGACTATAAAAGGAGGAGGATAACAAGACAAATATAGTAGTTTAATTTACTGAAATTAGGTTTAAGTTAAATTATTTTTTAAAAAAAAGGAATTTTATTGGTATTAATTTTTAAATTTCATACCATTCCCCCTACCTAGAAACTCGAGCATGCTAGCCAAAACCGCAATTTCATGATGTATTATGGATCAATTCAAAATATCATTTGAAATATGGAATATGTTTTTGCATGAGATGTTTAACTATTGTTTTAAATAAGTGTAGCATAGTGATAATTTTCTTAGTCGAGTTTCAAAAAATTGGTTAGGAATATGACAACGCTTGAACGTAATTGGTTTAATAGTTTACACTGGATTGACATATAGATTAACTGAGTGATACATAGACACATTGATATACAAACACACTGTCTTACAAGCATATAAACATGTAGAGATATTTTTAACATACCTCTCTTTTAAAAGGAAATCGTAAGACGTAAGATAATTTTTTTGAAAAATAATAAGTTTTTTAAATTCTTATGCAGAATGTAAAAATAAATTGTGAGTTGGTTTTAGGTAAAAAAATATGCTAACATCATATAACTTTCGTCTCGAGAGATATTTTAAATAATCGTACAAATATATTTTTGAAAGTCCGATTCTTTTTCTGTGTTTCGCGCATCAACTATTATCTTACCTAGAAGTTCATGTTGTAGATCCCTTTGGTAACATTTTTCCGAAAAATGGTCACTGCAAACCCTTGCGTAAGATGGTCGTTTTTGTTCCTTTTTTCCACAAGCTCGAATCCATTTTGCCATAAGTATGGGATCTCCGGGTAGCATATGATAAATAATTTTACTACCTCCTCTAGTTTTTTCATAGTAGTTTCCACATGTATCTACATAGCACTGAGGCATTCTTTTATAATAAGTATTTGACTAGACAGTATGTTTTTTTTTTTAAATTGGACAGTTATTAATTTGTATTTGTTATTAATCTTTAAAATAAATGCATTTTTATACGTACAATAATATATGTTTTATTGGAGTAGAATTTTGTAAAATGCCAGTGTCCTGTTTTGTAAGCTTCACATGTTATTTATACATATATGATTTGTTTGTAAATAAACTTTTATTACTTTACACAATTACACACATAAACATTTTTTTTGAAGATCACTTTCAGCACAACTGATCATAATCACTTTAAAAAAATGATTGAATTTATTTTTAAAAGAACACGAAATTTAGCACTTTCACATTGATCACTGATAACTGTAATTTATAAAATAAATAATTCAAGTAAAACACAATTTTTATTTTTCTGCCTGTGTACTGTATTTTTCAAGGACGAATTAAAACACACCGTTTTGGAAACCAATTTTTAAAATTACTTATGTTTTGTAATTTTCAATATTTCGCCAAAAATGCACGAGCATTTTATATTTCTAAATAGGTAAATAATAAAACTGAATTTGCTCTTCCTAGCTACTATTGCACTTCAACAACAGAGGGATGCATCTGATTCAGATCCGTATCAAAATATTTTAAAAATAAATAGGAATTTGCTAAATATTGATGTAAGCTTAATTCGTTGATTTTATATTTATTTTAATTGAATAAAATCCTCTAACTTTATGTTAATGCACCGAGTTGATTCAAAGTTAGGGGCAATTGGATTTCTGTAACCTGTTGACGTTAACTAATACCGGTTTACAAGGTTCTATTGGTGGGAAGCTGGGAGTTATTTCCGAAGTAATTTGGTCTATAGAATCCGAATCCGACGTCAGAATTGACCTCTCACATCAAGATTTAGAGGTATTTCAGATTATATTTTTGAAATTTTTTTTTTGCCAATTTGCAATTTATTTATAGGATGCACAAAAATTTTTTTCTAGTTGCATCATTTAATACAACTCTTACCTTTCCAAATAAGCTATTGAATGGTCACCTATGATTTTTTCTTGCAAAGTTACGGCCATTTTGAGTTATAAAATATATTCCAACAACGTTATGAGCATTTTTTCCGGAAAATTTACACCGTATTTAAAATTGCCATAGCTTTGCCAAAAAAAAATCATAGGTGACCGCTCAAACTTATTTTAAAGGATAAGAGTGGTACTAAATGATGCAACTAGAAAAAAAGACTAAAAATTTTTTTTGCATCCTGCACATAATCTTAAAAGTAGCAAAAAAAAACACATTTTTCGGGTACATAACCAATTCTGACCTCGAATTCAGATTCTGCACAGCAAATTACTTCGAAAATGACCCAGCAATAATCACGACCACTTTTTTTGTAGATCTGTGTATTTGCTCTGTTCATTTTTAATTTTATTGTCAAGTGTACAAGAACAAATTGTCCTCGAACAAGTCGATTTAAGAGAATTCGTCCTTGGTCATAGTGATCTTTCTTTTATTGTTGATCTCAAAATAACCTTTCAAAATTTTTGCGATTATGCTCTTAAAAAAATCTAGCTTTTAGTGTCCCAGGCTGCACCTTTAGCCGCAAAAATAGCACATAATGCAGACTTTGCGAGTGAAATACAGCTTGGAAGAATTTTAGCCGTTGTGGCCTCCAGTATCTGTAAACAAGAAAAATCTAATCAGGATAGACAAAAAGACACGAGAGACGAGACACGTAGAATCATAGCAAGTGAGATTCATTATTGAAAATTCTATAAAAATGAATTGAACAATATTCGTATAAAAATTTTAAATAGTTAAAAGCCGAAGAAACATTTAATTTTCGATTTAAAATTGACGGAGAGGATACCTTTATAGTCGTATAACATTTAAAATTATTCAAACGGTTTTTTTTAATTGTCTAGATTTTTAAAATTCAAAAGGAGGCAAATGCTCTAATATCTTATTTTTAAGCTTACAATGGATTTAAATTTCAAAACACAAATAACTGTAGCTTTCTTTATTTTTTTAAATTTATTTTTTATATAGTGCCTTTTATTTATTTAGTTTTATTGCAGATGACAACATTAAAGGTCTATTAAGAAAGTTCAGTTAACTAAAACTCAGAATAAATATACTTTGATAGCATTATTCGATATTATGAAGTAGTACCATGCATGTGTTTCTTTTGTTATTTTCTTTATGATTTTGATAAACATACCGGAAATTTTTTTTTCTAATTATTTTTAGGAAGCAGTTGGGGAGCAAAAATTTTGGAACATTGTGTATTTTCCGTCTCTAAAATTATATTTTCTGTAAAATATTTTCAATACATTTTTTAAATTATTTGTAAATTCAGCATTTTCCCGGTTCCGAAATTTTGGCTCTTATGCGACAGTTTGTTACAAATTGACACCGCCTATTTTTTATTAATTCGTAGGACTTTTTAAGTTTTTCGTAGGATATAAACATCCTCTAAAGCGAAGTATTTTATTAAATATATGCGATATTTCAATTTACTTTTTGTTTCTCGATTGAATATAAGTAATATATAAAACACTAGATATATTGAACTTATACACATTATTTTTCGAACTACGATAACTTTTAATTATGTAACATATTTTCTTTTCCAATTAAGCAGCTGAACGAATTTAAAAGTGGAGACCTAAAAGTTCCAACTCTTTGCTTATAAAATTGTTTTGAAAAAATAAGACCATTAATAGATTTTTTATATTTAGTTTTCAATTTAAAGTAGTTTAAAAACAACTCTTAACTGTTGTAAAATATACAAAATTAAAGAAAATATGTACTTTACGAAAACCTGATTGGATCCAGAAAGTAAATAATTTTGAAACTTTTACACTGGGCTTATATCTTATCACCTTCAACATACAGTTAAAAAATAATGAAAACATTATTCCTATTATTGTAGAAAGTGTCGATTTCTCTAGACTAACTTACAATAACTATTTTGCCAGTATTATGCATTTCTAAGATGAATGAATTTTCATTTTCATATAGATATTTATACATAAGCAAAATTTTCTATTGTACGTATTTAAGTGTAGCAACACAATTATATGTATATTAGTCCCTCAGTTTCCTAACTATCTTTATCCATATGATTCAGTAATATATTAAAGAGCCTTTAAATCATAGGTTGATTAGCATGAATTTCGTTATTATCAACATAATTTTTATTAAAACAACGTGAGAAAATATATCTGAGAAGTTTTCCGTAATCATATTGTATACCTCTTAAATAGTTGAAAATGTCTAGAACTAGTTATATTGAATGATTTATTTTAATTTTTGTATCTTATAAATATGTCGCAAAACTTCAAAATTCGGATTTTCTTAATGTTTTTTTATCGCATATTTGGGGGGGGGGGGTTATTGGCTAGTACTTTATACGTACTTTATACGAAATATTTAGTTATGCTGTTGTAAATGATTAAATCTGATACAGAAATAATATTTGTTACATAAATTATTAGAATTTTAAGATTAAGCTTGCAATGGATAGAAAATTAGAAAATCTTTCAAATGAGGTGTCATATGTTCCCTTCTTAGATACGTTTAATGCGCCTACTTAATTTTAATTTTACTCATCTAGTTAAAAAGTTAACATAATTTTTATTTATACAGTTTTGATCGTTAACAAAATAAATAACGTTACAGTTATGTTAACTAAAAATGTTCAAACAGAAAAGAATTGTGTGATAGCTTGGCCATTTCATTTCCTATACAACATCAACTAGTATTTGAAGTTCTGACAATTGATTTTAAAGTTGTAAAATAATTGTTACTGTTGGGAGTTCAATTTTAACCATTTTGAGCCCCTTAGTCAATTGACGATATTTCGAAAATTGATGAGCGTTATTTACTTCACAAAATTATTTTAAAATGTTTTATGTAATCAATATTTTCACTTTAGGGGAATAAATAAATTTGAATTGCGGTCTTTTTTCCTGTCTTTATATCATTATTACAGCATTTATTCTGACTTACATCAATTTAAGTTAAAAATACACAGAACTGAAAAGGTTGGGCCACTTCAACCCTGTTTAGGAAACTAGAAAGAGCTTAGTGAAGCTTTCTACCTCCCTTAAAAGAGTATTTAAGCGACTTTGGCACGTATTAACAAATCCAATAAGGCTACATACGCTGAACAGATGCCATACAAAAGCACCCTTTGCAGTTGGACCCTCGCCTTTCGCTCATTGTCTACCACTGTGACGTCATCTGAAGCAGAGGTCATGCTACTTGCAAACTTATTAGTTATTTGACTTAAAAAAGTAAGATTAGACTTGCGTTTGTTTCTAATTTTACTAAAGATCTTTTAGATTTAATATTCTATTCGTATCTTAAAAACACCTTACTTAATAGAATATTTTACACAACTAAGCTTATTAAGTATGAAGAAACTATACGATATGTTAAGAAGTTTTTCATCTTTCTCAAAGTTTGAAATTACTACAGTCTTTAAATAAATATTAAAATAATAATTGCAATTATGGTATTTCATAAACTAATGAAACTAGATAAAATATACTGTAATATACAAAACTAATGGTACAGTGTGTCCATGGATGCGATAACGCCCTCTAGTAAATTTCAGTATTTTTGATTCTCCAAGGAAAAGTCATTTTTGAATAAAGTTTTGCTTGTCTTTAGATTTCAAAAACAGTGATCAAAGTCATGATAGCTTATCCAGAGTATTCAAAATATTCAAAAATATAAAATGAATCTCAAATAAAATATTGCTATTTGTATTTTTTTTTTACAAATTTTATTTAACTAAATTGTTCCGAAATAGAAACAAAGCTTAAATAAGTGGTTTAAAAATAATTAAAAAATAATTGTCACCAAAAAATAAAATTTTTGAGGTAAGGGATTGTAATAAATATTCCTACTTTTCTGTCAATATTAACGTAACAGACATTATTTGTGTTTTACCAAAAAATAGTTATTAAATAATAAATTGATCATGCTTACCCCAGAACGGATTTATCTAGTAAAATATTACGGAATTGAAAATATATTTTATCGACATGCGATTTCAATGAAAAGTATCCAAATGTTTTACTTCGAAAAACTATGAGCATATTAATTCAAAATTTTGATGCTACTGGGGACAAGAAAAACATCAACAAGGAAAAAAACCACAACAACTATGATGACACTATTACATTGGTAGTTCTTGACTCAGTGCATCCAAATCCTAAATTATTCTTAAAGCAAAGAGCAGACACTATGTACAGTTAGCAAATTTCATATTCATAATATTTTAGTAAGCAACAACTTTGGGCGTTTAAACCAAAATTTATTAACTTACAGCAAGATGGAGATATTGCTTGCCGTTCGGAGTTTTGTTTGATACTGATTTACACAATTTTATTTAATAGGTTCTTTTATAGGAACGTCTTATTTTTCGACAAGGCAATTTCTGAAAATTAGTGTTTGCTGTGACGCAACGTATCATAAAATAACTGAACTTTATTTTTTAGTAAACAATCAAAAACAAAATTCGTATATGGAAATTTTAAAAAATTTTGTTATGACCGAACTCGAGGATGAACATTTTCAGCCAGATTCACTCGATCCTATTTAGTTGCCTTGAAAGTTAAATCTTCTAGTTGGCCAGTTTTGTTTTGCTTATGATAGTGCTATAATTTGTATCAAATATGCCAAGATATAAACGCTTATATAGGAAATTAAGGATAAAAAACTAGAGACAGAGCCTTGGAATCGGTAAAAAAAGGTGTCCCCTGAAAATAAAAAAAGCTTTAATTTTTCACGGTCCGATAATACACACAAAAGATTTTTATCCTTGTATTTTTTAAGACTCAGAACTTGTTTGACTTATTATTGTATTTGACAATTTAAACTCTCTACTATCAACTTAGACCGGTTTTAAAGTTAGACCATGTCAGTGATTAGGGGATTAGAGTTTAGAAGGAACTTTATTTTTCAATAAGATGGATGTCCTGCTCATTCTACATTATGAGTGATAAACTGGCTAAATATTCGCTTCCAGGATAAGTGGATTGGCGGTTTTGGCCAATAGCCTGGCTTGCCTGGTCGCCTGATCTAACTCCACTAGATTATTTTCTATGGGGTTACTTAAAGCCAAATATTTGAAAAAATAATTTCAATGACAGCATTGACCTAATAAAAGAAAAAAATGTGGAATTTGTGACAACTATAAATGCAGATATGACTACCTCTACGAAGAATTAAGAAAAATATTAGAAAAATGGAGACTACAAGGAGGCCAACAAAAATAAATTAAATGTAAAATTAACTTTCATATTTTTTTATTAAACTACTTTTCTATTTCGGAACAACTTTAAGTTAAATAAAATTTGAAAAAAAAATTACAAATAATGGTATGTTATTTAAGATTAATTCTACAGTTATAAATATTTTGAACAACGTGTATCACTAATATTAAAGATCTATCAAGTGGGGACGATTTGTTGGGTGTCTCAAAATATTTTTCGTTTTAGATTCTTAAAAAATAAAACAATCGAATTAATTCAGACTTGTTTAATCACTGTTAAACTATAGAGTAGATTTTAAATTTTTATTGGTGAAGAACGACCATCCTTAAATGCGCACCATATGAGGCATCGCTCTTCGAATCGCGTGTATGTCGTCTTAGAATATTTAAGTTGGGTAATGGGTTGAAAACCTTACCTTTTAGGTAGCCCCATAGAAAAAAAATAATAGGTGGTAAACCTGGACCGCGGTGGTCAGTTAATGTCCCCTTGGCCACTTTTAGGGAATAAATTATGAAGAGCTACCAAAGAATTATTCGTGACGTGCAAAATTGCTCCATCTTATTGGAAAATGTATTCCAGATTTCGACAATCTGGTTTTGCGTTTCTGGGGCCAAAAAGTCCAGATCATATAGCAATGATGATCGGAATTAACAGTGAGTGCGATCACGATTATCCTCAGAAAAATAGGGACCGATTATTTCTTGGCTTGATATTGCAGCCCAAACGACAACCTTAGGCGAGTGTTAGAGGTTTCCTGCCGATTGTCAGGAGTCCGATACCTGTAATTTTGTTTGTTCACGTGGCCGTTGATATCGAAATTCGATTCATCAGAGAACCATATGTTACCGAAGCCCCTAAAACGGTTTCTCATTGTCCTGCAGAATTTAAGTTGGCTAGCTGGATCATCGTGCTTCATTTCATGCACAGTAACAATTTTGTAGGGGTCGAAATGCAAATCTTTGCGAATAATGCGAAGGACCGTGGATCACGCGGAGCCGTAGAGATTGTCGTGGATCGTCTCTAACAGATTGGTGGACGCGGTCAACATCCCTGTTCGGTCATGATGTCCTTTTGCGTCCAGATGATTTATCCGGCATTGTGTTTCCAGTCTCTTCAAACTTACGTACCCAACACTTGATCCAATTCGCACTAGGCACATTTCTTATGGTCGTTAAATTGAAATGTGTCCTATACAGATGTTGAACAATAGTGTAGGAATCGTTGTCTCCATAAACGCTCGCACGCAAAATGCGCGCTGTGGTACCGTAAAACGTTCCATCGCCATCAAACTTGAAAAACCAATCAAGGGTTTGATACTACTCCCCACCCTCCTGCTGTTGGTATTTGGCGCGTAACAATCAAAACCAAAACGAAAAACATTCTGAGACACCTTTTATTACTTATAACAAGATATGAGGAATAAAACTCAATAATTTATTTGGGAATGAAAAAAATAAATACTACTTAGACAAACCTTACTACTAATTATAACCTGAATCATCCTAATAGTCTGCTTTCAGCAGTGATAGAAGAAACATTACTGTCTATGTTAAACATAACCTAACTATCAAAGCCAATTTTTGCTTGTCACAAATGCGAAGTGCTTTTCAGCCCTTAAAGCGAGTTACCATGAGCAAGACGGGTAAAGAAATATGAGATATATTACTCACAACAGAAAATACAATCGTGCCAAGGGCATGATTAAAAAACTGGAGGCAAGGTTCCAACGGACCTGCAGTGACTATCAGCAGCTCAAGAGAGAATACGAAATATAATCTAAGCTTATACTCTCGTAAACGCTTAAATTGTATTTCAAAATTACAAATTGGGCCATTAAAAAACTCAACCAGATACTCAAAATCCCAAGTGGACCAACGTTTAAGTCAAAATTCAAATTTGACTTGATAATACGTCTTATTATAGGAGAAAAAGAGCGATTGTTGAAACGGGTTACCAGGTATAACAATGAGCAAATATTAAATTCTAGCTTGTCAAATAATATTATTGCTAGTAATACTAATTTGAATACTAATATTATTAATACTATCGCAAACTCTAACAATGTTAATATTTAGCCGGAAAATTCCATCTCAAATATTTCTAACTCTAATTTAGACAGTATAAGCATACACAGTCAATCCAAGAGTTACGGAAGCAACTCTAAAAGTGGTATTGGTCAAGATATCATAGCCGTCAAATACATAAAATGCAAAAAACAATCAAGACAAAGACATCGACAATTACTTTCCACCTTTATCGACACAAATATCCCGATTACAACACACCAATTTAACCGCAATACATATAGACAATGTCCTGATTGTGTCTAAAAAATCTCTTGATACCGCTTGTAGTCCTCAGAAAAAGGGTGAGATATAACGAAATTATTAGCTTCACATATATATATATATATATATATATATATATATATATATATATATATATATATATATATACAAATAAATAAGAGAGAAGTTATCATCCGTGTAATTTTAAAATAAAGTAGGAAACTCTCGTCTATACGGAATAAGACCGTTAATAAATATTACTCTCATGTTAAAAAGTGCGGAGAACTCTAAGTTCATGGAAAAATTCCTGGTCTGAAAAATGGCGACAGCCCTGTTTCGTCCTAGTATGGGATTTATCAGGCCATTGCATTTGGTACAAACCATCATCTAACATCTGCTCTCTTAGGGAGATCGTTGGTGCGCCACTTTACTTAAACTGCGGAATTCGTAGTTGGTTTGGTTGCCGATGCCGGATAATGCGACCTCTATCCTTGAAATAGCACGTTTCGTGTGCCGAGTTTTGATATACTCCTTTTTTAATTTACCGTCGCGTTACCACATAGCAGTTTTATACAACATTGTTGGTTTGTGTTGTTCTTGTGTTATTGAGTGAGCAGTCGAGATGTCGCCACTGTGTCTTATTTACTATATTACAACCGTAAAATCTGTTTATAGGACGCAGATGCGAGATGATGGATTGTACTAAATGCAATGGCATGATGAGTCCCATACTAGGTCGAAACAGCGCTGTTGTCAATTTTCAGACCCAGAGTTTTTCCATGATCTTGGAGTTCTCGGCACTTTTTAACATGAGAGAAATATTTATCAACGGTCTTTGTCCACATAGCCGAGAATTTCGTATTTTATTATATATATATATATATATATATATATATATATATATATATATATATATATATATATATATATATATATATATATATATATATATATATATAATATCCCATTTCATAATTTTAGCTTCAATGATGACAAAAAATATATTAGAACAATAGTTCACCTAGCTTCGGTTATAAAATGATATAACCCTGATAAGACATCTATGCATCTGGTATCGGTGACAGTAGTGAACATAACCCGATCCTCTTCATCCCCCCGCTCCTCGGCCTTGACCTTGACCATGCCCCACCCCTCTTTGACCCCGCCCACATGTCCTTGTCATTGACCTTGAAAGTGCACGTGTGCTTTGGCCTTGACCTTGTGTTCAAGGTTGTGTGTGACCTTGGCCTTGACCTTGGTCGAGACGACCTTGACTTTGTTGGAGGTCATCTTGAGTGTGTGACCTTGAAGATATGTTACGTGGTTTGGGGTGACCTTGAATGGTTTTATATAGGGTATGGAGCAGTTTCATTCATCAGTTGGCTCTGACTTGTATAGATAGTACATGTGTTAATATTTGACAAATCATGGCATATGTTTGTGAAAATTGCGGTTCTAAGTTTATTAATAGTTATAATATGAGACGTCATAAAAGAGAATCGTGTGCGGCGAGATTTAATGAAGTGCCTGGAGGAAAACGGCTCCGAATTGAAGAGTATACATCGACGATTCCGGTAATTAATTTTGACGAAATGAACAACATATCAATTAACGTATACGGTCTGGAATCTAAATATGAAAATAATGAAGTAATACATGAAGTTATTGGTCCACTGAGGTATGCGTTAAAAAAGTTGGATAGACATGTAAATTTATTGTTAATTACAAAAAACTGTAGTAAATTGGATTTAAAAATCGATAAATTTGGAAAGAGTGTGCCGGAAAATATTTTAAAATTCGAGGGTATAGAAAAGCAAATGCGCGTTCCATTCGTGGTTTATGCAGATTTCGAATCTGTTTTAAAACCCGTTGAAACGGTACAACCAAACCCACAAAATTCTTACACTGCAAAAAGTTTTAAACATGAACCATATTCTTTTGCTTATTTAATTAAATGCTCTTTTGACGACTCACTTTCGAAATTTGAGCTATTTCGCGGTAATAATGCAGCTCAAGTCTTTGTGGATCGTATCGAGTGTGATTTAAGGGCTCTATACAACACATATTTAAAAAACATTAAGCCTATGAAACCGTTAACGCCTGAAGAAAAAAGGGAGTTTAATGATGCTAAAATATGTCGTATATGTGAAGGCCCTTTTGAAGAGGGTGAGATTAAAGTACGAGACCACTGTCACATAACTGGTGCAAAAAGATTTGGTGCTGCACATTGCGTTTGTAATTCAAATTATAAATTACCCTCTTTTATCCCTATCATATTTCATAACTTAAGCGGCTACGACAGCCATTTATTTATAAAAGAGTTATGTAAATATGGGGATAAAATTGGTGTTTTGGCTCAAAGTAAGGAAAAGTATATATCATTTACCAAAAGCATTTATGTGCACGATTATTTTGATAGTAAATGTGGAAAAGTCAAGAGGAAATATTTAAAGTTGCGATTTATTGATAGTTTTAAATTTCTGTCAACGTCTTTGGAAAATTTAGGCAGCGGTTTAAACGACGACGATTTTATTGAAACGCGGAAACATTTTTCAAATATCAACCAATTTAATTTGATGCGTCAAAAGGGTGTTTTTCCCTATAGCTTTATTGACTCTATAGAAAAAATGGAAAATACATGTCTTCCAAGTAAAGATGAATTGGGGGACTATTCGGACGTGTATTTAAAATCAGATGTGTTGCTATTGTGTGATGTTTTTGAGCAATTTCGGAATAATTGTTTAAAATTCGATAAACTTGATCCAGCACATTACTATACCTTTCCAAGTTTATCATTTGATTGTATGCTACGTATGACTAAGGTAGAGTTAGAGCTCTTAACTGATATAGACATGATACATTTTTTTAAAAAAGGTATACGCGGCGGCATAAGCCAGTGTACAGAAAGGAAGCACATCGCCAATAATATTTTTTTACCAGACTATGACCCAACAAAACCTTCTTCATTTATAACATACCTTGATGCTACAAATCTATATGGTCATAGTATGTCACAAGCATTACCATATGGTGGTTTTCGATGGTTAAGCGAGCGCGAAATTCTGGATTTAAATATTATGGCTGTTGGTGATGATAGTTTACATGGCTACGTTTTGGAAGTGGATGTGCATTATCCGACTGAGTTGCATGATGCACATTCTGATCTTCCATTTCTAGTAGAAAATATCATACCGCCAACAGAAAACGCTAAATTACCGAAATTAATTCCTAATTTACAAGATAAAAAAAATACATTGTACACTATAGAACTTTAAAACAAGCCATCGCCAACGGCTTGGTGGTAATGCAAACCCATCGAGTATAACAGTTTAAGCAATCAAAATGACTAAAATCGTATATTGATTTTAATACCAATTTACGTAACAAGGCCACCACAAAATTTGCGAAGGTCACTTTTAAATTAAAAAATAACGCGATATTTGGTAAAACTATGGAAAATGTGGAAAATCGAAAGGATATAAAATTAGTAACACATTGGGATAACAGTGTAGGCAGAAATGGAGCTAGAGCACTAATATCCCGCCCCAATTTCAATAGTAGCTCGATATTTACCGAGAACTTTGTTGCTATACATATGAATAAAGTTAAAATATTGTACAATAAACCAATTTATATCGGTTTTTCCATATTAGATATATCAAAGACTGTAATATACGATTTTTATTATAATTTTATTAAATCCAAGTTTGGCGATGATGCTTCGTTACTTTACACCGATACTGACTCGCTTATATTAAAAGTGTATACGGAAAACTTTTATCAAACTATATCAGAAAACCCCGAAAAATTTGATACATCAAATTACCCCGAAATTAATAATTTCAACATAATTAAAAGTAATTCTGTAGTTAGTAGAATGAAAGATGAGTTTCCTGGTGATCCGATAATAAGTTTTTATGGTACCGGCGCGAAGGCTTATTATGTAAAGTCCATTAATAATGAATTAAAAAAAGCCAAAGGTATCAAAAAATGTGTTATCGAGAAAGACCTTCATCAGGAAGACTACCAAAGAATTGTTGAACGGGGTGGTTTGATATTAAAAAAGATGAAGACATTTAGAAGTGAATTACATAACATTTGGGGGCATGCAGACATAGATTTTTACAAAACAGACCCGGAAGAAAACTTAGCAAATTTAGTCACCGTGTTGGAATCATTTCTAAGTCAGGACAGCACGTAATCTGGAAAATCCATATTTCATTATTTGTATTGTTTTTATTATTTCTATTGAACATACAACATTAATATGTAACGATAGTATTGTATTTTTTTTTTAAATTAAAAACATGTATTCATTACTTGATTGCTTTTTATTGAACCTTTATTTTAAAATTATAAATATAATGAAGTGTCGACAAATAACAAACTGTAAAAGTTATTGTTGAAAAATTTGTTTAATAGTAAATTAAACGCACAGGTCTACGAGTAAATGTTTAATGCGAAACAGGTTTGCTGACAAGATCCTCCATAGTCTTTTCAATTTTCAACATTCTAGAGTTAAGTTCATCACGCAGTTCGTCTTGCCTAAGTTCATATATTGCAATAACAGTATCATCAATGTATCCTCTAAGTTCTTGACCGGTTTCAAGTTGGTTTCTGAATATATCTTTAATAACAATTGTTGAATCATGTAAAGCTTTCTGCGTATCTTGCACACACTGAGCAAGGTTATTATCAACATAATTTCGTGTGGTCGCATCGTCTCCTTCAAGAGGTTCTGCTAAATAGCACAATCTTTTGCTTCCCATGTCGTAATCTCCATTAGGTGTAAGTTTAAAACCTATTCCTGAAGGACCTCGCATAAAGTTAAAATCCTTAAATTTTCTTTTGCGACCGAACTTATCAATAGTGTTTACTTCTGACATTGTTATGTGAGACTGATTTGAAACCATTAGATTTCACCCTAATATATGGTTCTATTTCATTAATAAACGGACTCTGCAGAAAAATATGGATTGCAAAACGTATTTTAGGTGATGTTTAATAAATACACATACAGATTCATTTTGCTATTGTTTTATTGAAAAAAAAATTAAAATATAACAAAAGATTGAGTTTACTTTTTATTATTAAAAAATAAAAAATATAACAAACAAAAAAATTAAAAATTAAGAAATAAAATACATGTTAATTTCTTCTGTACAGGTAAGCTTCTTCTATGACCCAATTTCTTCTCTGGATGGCACGTTCATTAATGTCCTTGAACTGGTAGTAAACTAGTCCACAATAGCCGCATTGTACAAATTTAACCCTAAAAAGGTCAATGTAGTTGAAGTCGTACGTAAGATCATTTCGCCAGCAGATACCTAGTCTTTTACAATGATGACAAGTTAAATAAAAAGCTTTTGGTATATGACTGTATGTTTTGGCTGGTTCACTAGGTTGTTCATCAGTTGGCAACATGATGTTTGAATATGTTGTACTTTTCAATCGTTGTACTCTATTTATGTATTACTTTTTAAAATAACCTTGACAGGACCAAAAAAAAAATCCTTGAAAATTACAACCTCGAAAACGACCCTGACATTGACGGGTACTTTGACCTTGGCCTTGGCCCCGCATCTGACAAGTTTAGTACTATATTTATATGTTTCTTTAAAATAACCTTGACAGGGACAAAAAAAAAATCCATGAAAATTACAACCTTGAAAACGACCCTGGTATTGCCGGTTACGTCGGCCTTGGTCTTGGCCTTGCATCTGACAAGTTTAAATATTATACTTAATGCATCGAACAAAAGGAATAAAGGTGGTGTAGTGGGGAAAATGGGCATAAAAGCAGACTTGCTGGCTCGAGCTGTTCACAGTTCGTCAGAACACCAAACAGTACAGTACTAAGATAAAGTTATAGTGTGAGTTGTAATATCGAAGATGTCATCAAGTGTAAGGTCTCTTTTGGATGCTCTTGACGTGAGCTGCGGTTCGCAACAAGGCATGTTGGATAACATTAGTGGCTTGGAAGTGTTAAGTCCGGGGGTATTTGAAAATTGGAATGGCAGGGAGCAAGAAGATGCCGAAGACAGAGCCCTGAATGATGGTCGCGACGAAGAGTTGGTTCAATCAGCTGCGCAATTCCTCGAATGTTGGACGGAGGAGAAGTAGCAGAAGATCAACGTAATAAGTGATGTGGTTGTGCGAAAACCATCGCGGCCCAACAGGGAATCTTCTCCGAAAGCTTCTAAATTAAAGAAGCTTTTGACTATGCGGAAGTCGGAAATCGCCGATAAAAAAACATTTTATTCGGCGATTAAAGGTGTGGGACAAGGAAAGAAGAAGAAGTTTAACTTTAAGCATCCCTCCACCCCTGTTCCATTACCCGACTTCCTGAAAACAGCACCACAAGAGCCGTTGTCGGTAGAAGTGCAAGTGATAGAAGGCCCCGATGGACCAACACCACCAACGCCACCAACACCGGCCAGCGTAGAGCAGGAAGTAGTGTCGGAGGTAAAGTCTTCCCCAGCGCCACTGTCGCCGATATTGGGGTGCCGGAAACCTATGAAGAAGCGATTTAAGCGGTGTTTTGAAGGCGATGAAGTTTCCGCTGCTTCGTCGTCGTCGTCGTCGTCATCGTCGTCTTCACCAAGCGAAACCGCTTCTTCTTCTTTAATATATTCCGAGACATCGCAACCGGAGTGGGTTGAAGACTTCACCAACTCTCAGAAGAGCAAACTATCAGACATTTATCGAATGAAAAAACACTTAGTGAAAAAAGTGAGTGCGTGTGACAGTGACATTTTAGAACTTGAAAGACAATTAGAGTTAAAAAAGATGGAATCTGTGCTGTATAAAAGACAATTAGAGGACTTTAATAAATTATATAGTAGGTGTTAGGTAGTTGTAGGTATTAGCTTTTAATTTATAGTATTAAGTTTGTAAATATATATATATATATATATATATATATATATATATATATATATATATATATATATATTGTTGTGGAACCTAACATCTTACCACGGCTTTCCGGCAAAACTGGACTTAAATAGAGGTTCAAGTTTGTGGAAAGTATGGGGATGTCTGGGAAAGATACCGGTGGATCCCACTGATGAGTCCACCACCGGTATCGGGACGAAACATCCATACATTTACTACGGTGGTCGAAAATAGATCGCTAGCTACATGCCCTTACCACCAGGGGCATTGCTAATTGCGACATGGCGCCCGAGCAGGGACGGCGGCAGACGAGGGTCTTGACCGCCGTTGGCTTTGATTAAGCCTGACCCGATCATTGGAAGACCACCGAGGATGTCCGTTCCACTTCCTTTTCAGGCCTGTGCTTTCTAACGGCTTGGACTGTCCGACAATTTAAGCCGGAAAGCAAATGCCTTAGGGGGGGCATGTTGTGGAACCTAACATCTTACCACGGCTTTCCGGCAAAACTGGACTTAAATAGAGGTTCAAGTTTGTGGAAAGTATGGGGATGTCTGGGAAAGATACCGGTGGATCCCACTGATGAGTCCACCACCGGTATCGGGACGAAACATCCATACATTTACTACGGTGGTCGAAAATAGATCGCTAGCTACATGCCCTTACCACCAGGGGCATTGCTAATTGCGACAATATATATATATATATATATTGTAGTTAATAAAAAAAAAGTCTTTGATCAGATTTTTATATGTTATAATGAGAATAAAAATGACTTGAAAATTTATTTTTGTGTGTTATTTCATATAGGCCATGTCCCACATAATATTAGGTAATAAAAAAGAGTGAATAATCCACTAAAACTACGCAATAGCAATAGTTGTAAATATTTTTTGATAATATTTACAAGTATGCTAAAACATGGTTCGGTTTAAGAAGTTAAGGTTCTGTCGCCAGAATTTCTAATACTTTGCATCTCAATATTGTATGTTTTTATGAAAAAAAACATAAAATATTGGTTACAAAGTATTATAACCAACTAAAACTACGATCAAATTATTTTGTGGTCCTGAAAAGGACCGTTTGGTTGTAAAACATGCGACTCTTTATTGTGTTGTGGAGTCGCAAGGCCCGTCATCATCAACGGCGGTGGTGGCGGTGCTGTCCTCAGCATATTCGATGATGAACCGCCAAAGTTCATCCCATCTGGGATCGTCCGACTCCCACTCGAGACAATTCTCTGTGGTAGAATCTACCACAGGGCATTGGATAGGTTGCTGTTCACTCGCAGACATGTTGAACTAAAATGATTGTATTAAGTATTGGTGGTCGTATATATAGAGCCACCCTAATGACCTCCCCTACAACTTCCATATACTCCCGTTCGGCGCTCTAGCCTCCTAACTCGAGAATTTAAATTTTTTCGTCTAAATTTTTTTCATTTCTAAGATTTTGCAATTTTTTTTTCACCATTGTATTCTCCTCAAAATTCTAGGTAATTAAAGTGCTTTTATTTTTTTTCTATCTTGAACGGTTCCCGAGCTACGGCGCTTTAAAAAATCCAAATTACTAACTTACTATAACCCTTTTCTTGAAATTTCATCTTTCCGAATTTTGAAAAGTACCACCATATGTAGAAAAAAATTCTCTTTCTAACTTCCTAATATTATTTTGCTCCAAAACTTCAACTTTGCGCTCATTCACCATTTTTCAATTTTTTTTTGAAAAAAAATTTTTTTTACGTTTTTACTATCGAGAAAAATGCTTGCTTATAGTACTCGACTTCCTCTATAATTTTTTCTTATAACTTTTTTCCCTATTCCTAACCGTTACTTTCCTACAAATTTTCTAAATCGTTGTTTTCATATTTTGCCTTAAAAATTTTTTCTTGTGTTATTTAAGCTCTTTTTTACACTTAATAAACCACCATTATCCAAACTCCCGTACTCCTTTCTTAAAGAGCGGGCTTTTCCGTCCGCTTTTTTTTGTTGGGTTTCAAATAAATATAAAACTACTACTTCACTCATTACAAATTTATTGATTCACGTACCTTATTTTAACATTATTTTGTGTTACATATAATAGATACATTAAAATATAGATTTATTGATCACCGAACCGTTTAATACATTATAACTAAAAAATGAGTCGTGAATAACTAATGCGTACACTTTAGTGTCTTTGGGGAATTTATTCTTTCTCGTTTGGAACTCCAATTTCACATCCACTGTCGATGAGTTAATCGCCTCTGGTTGACGACTGCAATTGATAATAAAAACGGGGTTTTTCATATATTCCGCGAACGTTATCATCGGATCGTTTATTTCGCGCCCGTAGTAGCTGCTTTGGAAGTTTTCGTAATTGTAATAGGCTGCTGCGTACAGTTTTTTTGGTGAAATCTAAATTCCATCTTTCGTAGGGATAAACGGTTGAATTCAGATACAGTCTAATGTCGCATACGTCGGCGTGGGTAAACTGGGTTGCGTTTTTTTCTTTCTTGTCGCAATTATTGCTGTCTTGAAACCCGACGATTATATAGCGCGGTCTTTCCAGACTTGTACTCGTTCTCAAGGCCCACACGTCGGAAGATATTTGCCTTAAAGCTGGTAATTCGTACAGATCCCATTTACGATATGCCATTTGAATACTGGCATTGTTTCCACCTTTATTAATGCGAGACAGTATTTTCACTTTTGCTTGTCGTCTGGAATGATGTGACGAATTTTCCATTCGATTTTGTCGATACTAATTTCTGCCTCTACTTCGCCGACGTAACAATTGGTAAAAGTGCGAGCTATAATCATAATAAGCTCTTGTTTTACGTTGAAAACACCTTTTGCGTAATCTTCGGTGAATCCCATAAGATATTTTAAGGGTAATTTCCCGGAGAATACGTTACTTGCCGTGTCTACGATATCTTGGTTTGCTTCGTCGAGACCCCATCCGCACGTCATGAGAGATCTTTGTTGCAAACTTCCGAATGAAACCATGGTTTTTAATGTCGTCGTAACTCCAGGTTTACGAACCACGGCGACCTGCTCACCTCCCATCTCGTAGCGAATTTCATCGAACAAAAATGCGAGGGCATTATTTGATAAAAAACATCTTTTCGTTGCGTCTATGGGTTTAAATTTTCCTTCGATATATATGTAACTTTCGGCGATATCCAGTATAATATCTTGAAAATTAATGGGGATACGGACTTCATCCGAATTGTTGAATGATGGAGATCCGTATGGTTTATACGTATGCTCTTCTAGACTAATAATGGAATTGTCCAAGATGGGCTCCGAGAAAACCTCTATTTTATCGCTGGTGGTGGAAATCATTTTCGCACTTTAAGACCGATTGATTTTAAAAATTTATAGTCTTCGGCAGATAACTGTTGAGATGTTTGTGATCTAACGTCTGGACGACGACTAACCTTGACGTTAACTCTTCTTTTACTTTTATTATGTTTCGGCGGTTCCCCCATCTTAGTCGACAGCACACACAATTGACGATTGAAGCAAAAACCCATTTCTATGAAAGTTTCTTCAGTTCCAATTTCACGATTATTTTCTCGCCTTGAAAATTGATTAGATCACCGCTATCGTCCAAGATGCGAAGAGTAATGTTGTCGATAAACTGACGTCCTGCCGGCATTAACGGCATATAAAAATTATTTTGTGGTTCTTTACTGATTTTGTAACCGGGCTCCACGTCGATATCGAATTCGAACAAGGTATGACCTTCCACGGAATCCATATATGCTCCGGAAATTATATTACAATCTACGCGTATGATGCGTACTTTCATTATTTCCACCATCTCGGTTGATTCGTGCTTTTTGTCTCTTTTTAACACTGTATGATTAAATCCTAACATTTTACCGATACTCGCCTCTCCCCGGAAATCTATAGTATATTGGGATTTCAGTTCACATTTCAGCGTATTATTATTAGCGACCAAGTAAAAGATTCCATCGTTCTTTTCTTCAGTTGAAATCCTCAAAGCCTCCAACATAGCTTTACCTATCTCATCTATTTCATAGGCCCCAGGTGGAATCTGCAATTGTATCTGCTCGGTGGTGTAACCCTCCTTCATGTAGGCAAACTTATTGTTGCTTTCGTCCACATTAAAAATTGAATTGTATGTGTAAAATCCCAGCAATGCCAGACCATATTTGTTTTCTCTATTTAATTCGACTGGTGGATAAAAATCGGCGCTTAAGACGTTCGAGTGTCCTGTTAGTGTGAACGTATAAGACATGACTAACCATTAAAACATCACACATCTCGGTTTTATTCTTAGCGGCAACATTTAAAAAGATTCATCTTCACACCTTTTCTCACTGCATTTGATAGTGATGTTTTTATGCTATTTTCTGCTTTTATGCGCACATCGCTGATTTTGCAATAACAACAAAATATTTTTCTAGCCGTAAGATCCTCATCAGCCGTAACCTCGTTTAAATTGCTGCTGCTGAAATAATGTTTGCAACCGCACTGATATTTTAATATATCGATATCGCTTTTGAGGTGCTCGGGCAACTTTTCCCAAACGAATGGAATTTCATTTGGGGCTAATGCAATCATTACTTCCTTGGGCATGTTTTCTAACTGTTTCACGGTCATTTTCCTTAATCCACCGGCTAGATGAAATGCTTTCAGTGATTGCAACATTTTAGTATAGTTATTGCGATCCATTTGCGGTGTTAATGGTGACGATGATGATGACATCTTTTACGCTGATGATTCGACAAGAAACTTTAAGCACAAATGTCCACACCAGACTGTTCCAAAATCCTGTTGACGATCGTATGTATAGTAAATAATTTTTGATGGTTCCGATCCCGTTTGTAGATATCGTACCAATTCGATCGGTGGTGGTAAATCGCCGAAGCTGTCATAATATGTTACTTTAGAATTATTTTTTCTATAAGCTACCCAATGAGTCCCTGCACCACGCGTACTATCCAAATTCACTATTGCTGCTTCGTAATGTCGAGGACCTTGCCTAGGTAATGAATCCCTCATATAAACGCCTCGAAAGTGTCCTATTCTTTTCTTTTTGGCATATTTTTCTATATCGATGTTAGATAGTGGTCTTCGAGGTAGGGATTCAATTAGTTTTCTGATCTACGATTTAAAAATAATCCCATACCTTTACGATATGGCTTTAGAAACAAACCATTTCCTTTCGATTTTAAATACAGGCCGGCACCGGTTTTATCTTCGCTGCTTTTTTTTACAGCTTTTATGGCGCGCACAACTCCCGCTGCCCCACCGGCTAATGAACCCAAAGCTGATAACCCGGCAAAAATTGGTATTAATGGTAATATTCCACCAGTTTTAGGAATCGGTATTATTCTCGGTGTACGAACCTTCCTTTTGCCACCTGCCGCTTTTACCGATCTACGTGCTGCCGACAGAGCTATTTTAGATGCATTCATGACATTTTTTTCCAACACATTTTTACTTCCGGCTTTTAATAATTCCTTTCGAACTGCTTGTCGAATAGCTGTTCCGAAACTGACTTTCCGAACATGTCGATTTTTATTAACACCTTTCCTTTTTGTATGACGTGTGCCTTTACTAGATGTTTTTTTTGTTGATAATGATGATGGTACACCCATACCAAAACGTTGTTTTCCTTTCATAATGTTTGTAACTAACCAAGCTGCTGTTTTTTCACCTAAACTGGAATCTTTCGATTTTACTCTATTCCAAGCACTTTGTTCGAGCTCGTAATCCGCTCGATGTCTCGCACTTATGTTGTCTTTATTATGTAAATAGGCTAAATCGTGTTTTTTGCATGCGGCATCCAAAGGATTAATGCCTGGATCACCTCTTGTTACACGTTTTATTACTTTTGTTCCGGGTCCGCAATATTGATAACCAGGAATGTGTACCTTGAATGGTAATTTATTTATTAACGAATTCACAATACCGTATCCAGTTTTGTTGGAAACGTGAGACCGTCCACTTCGTTTGACGCTCGGCATCTGAATGACAGTTTTTGTGAAAAATTGCCTATAAAATATCAAATTTTCCTAAGATGCGCGTTATCGATCTTAAACAAAAACTTCCTATTGACAATCTCGATGAAAAAGTCGGACTTGGATTTGAAAAGAAGATAATGAAGAGACACGGTCCTCTACTTCCTTCCTCTATTCGCGGCCTGTTAATTGGTCCATCCAATTGTGGAAAAACTAATGTCATGATTTCGCTGCTTACACACCCCCTTGGGCTACGTTTCGAAAATGTCTATATTTACTCGAAATCTCTGTATCAACCGAAATATGAGTATTTAAGGAAAATTTTAGCACCCATCAAAGGTTTAGGCTACTATGCCTTTAGTGATTCCAGTAATATTGTGGAACCGTCCGATGCAAAACCAAACTCTATATTTATTTTTGATGATGTTATATGTGAAAAACAAGATGTTATAAGATCGTACTTTAGCATGGGACGTCATAAAAATATCGACTCCTTTTACCTAGCGCAAACATATTCGCGAGTGCCTAAACAGCTTGTGCGAGACAATGCCAATTTTATTATTATGTTTAAACAAGATGAGTTGAATATGAAACACATATTTTCCGACCACGTTTCACCGGATCTAACTTTTACTCAATTTCAAGAAATGTGCTCAAAATGTTGGGATAATAAGTATGGATTTTTAGTAATTGATAAAGACAGTGATGTGAAATCGGGAAGATACCGCAAAGGATTTGATAGCTATATATTAGTGTAATAATAAGAGAAAACACTCATTTGATTGTTGAAACGTCCTTTGTTAACATCATGAATAACGCGATCGACTTAAAACGTAAACTAGTGGAAGCTACCAATGCCGTCAGAAAAAATTTAAACAAATTAAAGCGGCTAAAGAATTTCATGTTGTGGAATTGGAAAAGTTTTATGAACCCATTTCTAAGCCGTTGACAACTATATCTGATGTGGTTAAGCAACGTCAGCAGCAACAACAACAACAACAACAGCAAAAACATTATCCAGCTACAAAGTCACATAGTCCCAGTACATCAGTGCAGTCGACTCAAATATCAGGTTTTCCCCAACCTACACATTCCTTTCAAACCTCCACACCTATTCAGCAGCAGCAGAAGCATCGCATTTCAAAAGAAGATATTAGCCAATCGGTGTTTGATACACCCTCGACATCAACTAATACATCTCTCGCATCCGCTGACACCACAACTTCCGATACTTTAAACGCACACCTGAAAGGATTACGTTCAAAACCATCTCTATACGATACTGCAAAGTATATGGTGTACGTTTTGGTTCAAAAACAGATTATAACAAAAATTTTATTGGTAATTTAGAGGTGCGTTTTCGAAATGGAAATATTGTCTTATACAAAAAAGGGAAAAATATTGCAGAATATGGTAGATCACCGGCACTTTATGATTGGTTATTTCTTAAAACACCCCCAAGTGTAGGCAATGAACAACAATTAAGTGATAATGCACTCTCAACGTACAAGGAAATTTTGGAATCCACGAGTGCTGTCTACAACAATTTTAAAAAAAGTGAATGTTTACGGGAGACCAGATGGAACAAATACTTACGAATTATTAAACCTCTGATAATGGACACAAAATTAGGCGGTACTATTACAAGAAAAAATCTCTCTGAAAAACTACAGTTACCCACAAAAAATAAATTATCTTCGAAAAAATTTCAATATGTTTATTGGAACAAAGCTAAAGAGTTGGTGGATCGTTTACGTTTGTTGTGGAATTCCAAAATGGCTGGTCACACTGGACACGAAAATGAAATTATGTCAATCATAGAGGAATTACGAGAAGAAGATATAATATATTAAGCTCAATATTTAATGATATTATTCAGTGCTTCCTTCGATCTGAAACCTTTAATATTACTAATAATATGGAGCCCAGTCTAGAAAAAATCAAAATTGTTAAGGAACTACATAGAACGACTAGAAAAAATTTTGTAAGACGGCGCACGATAATAAAAGGATACAGAGATTTGTGGCAAATTGATTTGGCTGAAATGCAACAGTATGCTGATGAAAACGATGGTTATCGTTATATTTTGGTCTGTATAAATTGTTACTCTAAATTTGTCTATACCAAAGCCATTAAAAACAAGACTGGTATAGAAGTTGCTAATGCGATGAAAAGCATCATTGAAGAGGCATCATATACACCAATAAATCTGCAAAGTGATCAAGGAAAGAAGTTCTATAATACAAACTTTCAAGCCCTGATGAAAAAATATAATATAAATCATTATTCCACTTACAGCACAAAGAAAGCTGCAATTGTTGAGCGAGTCATAAGGACTTTAAAAAATAATTTATATAAACAATTCTCGACAAGAGAATCTTACAAATGGATACATATATTATCGGCAGTAACAAAAACCAATAACCATTCGAAACATCGCACCATTGGAATCAAGCCTGCAGACGTGCAAGAAAAAACACAAATTAAAGCATACGATTATTTAAAAATTGTACCTAAAAAATTTAAGTTTTCCATGGGTGACATTGTGCGTATTAGCAAGTACAAAAGCTTATTCGAGAAAGGATATACGCCCTCTTGATCAACCGAATTGTTTAAAGTTGTAAAAGTTAACGTTACAAATCCACCTAAGTAGTGGGAATAGGGGGCTTCTAGTTGACCCCCCCACCACTTTTTTGATTGGTCAGCCAAGAATGACCTTGTTTCTGATTGGCTGCCCAAGTTCGCCCCCTATTCCGATTGGTTTCATAAACTCCGCCTCTTTTTGCTCCACCTCCTACCTCCTTCCTAACCACCACAGTAGTTGGAGGGGAGCTGGTAGCAGTTGGAGGGGAGCTGGTATTTTAAACGATCGAATCTGAGCGAACTTCAGTCATTCGTGCGCGATGTCAAATAGCGACCAACAACAACAACAACAGCAACTCATTGAACGTGTAGGCCAAGTAATAATTTCCTACCAAAAACACGGAAAAAATCTTACCGATTTTGAAGATCAAGACTTGGCCTTCTTTCCCATCAACTACTTGAAAACATTCGTCGATTCACTTAGTTTACAACAAATTTGGAACAGGTTGCCGGAAAATTATAGAAGTGACGAAGAATTGCAGCTAAATTTGCCGTGTTTTAAACACTATCCACTATATCAACACCACATAGACGGCCCGCCATTATCAATTAAAAAGTGTTGTAAAATTAAAAAATAGTGTGAACAAGTGAATCGAGTTTCATCGGACAGTCTTCGAAATGGATCAGACACATGTATATTTAGATTCTGCTTGCGATGAAACGATCCAGTCAATGTACAAAGATGAAACAACTCATTTTAACTTGGCTGGAAGAGGAAAGTTTCACGCAAGACAGGATTCTCTGATCACTATTGATCGAAATAAGTTCGAAGACGACGATGAAGATGAAGAAGATGATGGGATAGAGGATAATGGCGTTCCAAACGGGTGTGGAGAAGAGGGGCTCGTGAAAGTGGCAAAAATAAATGCAAGTGATACATTGACACCAAATTACCTTACGCGAGAAGTGTGCGTTTTTCAATCTTATGTCGTAATTATTTCATCTTCTGGCGGTGCATATAATTTATGTTGTGAATGTTACTATATACATGCTTTAAATTGCCCAAATGGGAAAAATAATTTTGTTAATAGCCACTATAAACGATCCTTTATATGTTGCGAAAAAGATCTGCAATGCAACACGTGTGAAAACGATTTATTCATAACAACTCCTTCACAAGCATGTATAATATGTAACAAACCAGAACTAAAGAATATGCAAAACCATCTAATCGAAAAATCAAATTTTAAATAAATTTATTTCACTTGCACTTATTCATGCACTATGGACTATATTAAGTTTAAGTTTAAGTTTAAGTTTAAGTTTAAAATATTTTATAAGAATTTAGATTTTGTTCTGCTAAGTTAAATAAATGTAAAAAACTATGTAAATAAATATAAGGGAATGATGTGAATAGATAAGAATTTGTATTTATTCCCATTGAAAAAATTTATAATTTTGTACTTTCAGTATAGAATAATTCTTTTCAAATAATATGCATAAATTCAAATAAATGAATTTGATACTCCACTTGAATTTATTCCTAGTAGTTTTTATATTAAGTTTAAAATGCCAACTAATTTAAATAAAATTTTATATAAAATATAAGTTGTAAGATATAAGTTATAAGATATAAGGTATAAGTTATAAGATATATATTAAGTTTAAGTTAAATAAATATAAGGGTACCATGTAAATAAATAGAAATTTGTCTATATTTAGATTCCAAGAATTAATGATTTTGTTCTTTCAGTGTAGAATAATTTTTTCTACATAATATGCACCATCAATCCTATTGATAAATTGAATTTTAAATAAATAAATTTGATACTTCACTTGAATTTATTCATGCACCCTAGTAGTTTGTAATATTAAGTTTAAAATGTCAACTAAGATATTTAAATAAGAATTAATATATAAGATAAAGAACAATTAGGTTTGATTAAATAAGATTCTCTGAAAATCGAGCTTATGATTTATGCTTCCATGTAGAATAATTCTGCCAAGTTAAAAAAAAAAACTAGTTTTCGTTACTATGCTTGTAAAAAAATAAAAATATATATTATCATCCTATTAATAATAATTCTTTAAAGTTGAAGAAACTTGGTTATTAGGTGTGAAATAGAAAAAAATTTTTCCTCAACGATTTTGTTTTTTATTATTCCTAAATTAAAATACAAATATACATATATACATAAATAGATAAATACATATATACATATATAAATCATAATACCAAGTACCATTTTGGGATGGATCTCTGTTCCAGCTCTGCCATAGGTTGCTGCTGCTGCTCTGCCATAGGTTGCTGCTGCTTTACCATCTGTTGCTGCTGACCACTAGAAGCTGCTGCTGCTGCTGCGGCTCTGCCATAGGTTGCTGCTGTCCGCCATAGGTTGCTGCTGCTGCTGCTTTGCCATAGGTTGCTACTGCTTTGCCATCGGTTGCTGCTGATGCACCAGAGATTGTGGCTGCCCACCAGAGATGTTGTTGCCCACCAGAGATGTTGTTGCCCACCAGAGATTGCCGTAAATTATAAATTATAATTTATAATTTATCGGCCTCTTGCATTTTCGATCGTATCTCTGTCTTTTCATTGCCAAAGGTTGCTCCGGCTCTGCCATAGCTTGCTGCTGCTCTGGTATCGGCCTCTTGCATTTTCGATCGTATCTCTGTCTTTTCGTTGCCAAAGGTTGCTCCGGCTCTGCCATAGCTTGCTGCTGCTCTGGTATCGGCCTCTTGCATTTTCGATCGTATCTCTGTCTTCTCTCCGGTATCGGCCTCTTGCATTTTCGATCGTATCTCTGTTTTGGGGTTGCCAGAGGTTGCTCCGGCTCTGCCATAGCTTGCTGCTGCTCCGGCTCTGCCATAGCTTGCTGCTGCTCCGGCTCTGCCATAGCTTGCTGCTGCTCCGGCTTTGCCATAGCTTGCTGTTGCTCCGGCTCTGCCATAGCTTGCTGCTGCTGCTCTGCCATAGGTTGTGGCCGATCTTCTTCCATAGGCTGTTGTTGCTCCATCATCAAAGGTTGAAGATCCATTGCTCGGTCTGGATCCCACTCAAAGGCGATAGGCTCGGGATCCAGGTCTGGCTCAAACATGTTGATAAATTCTTCATCTAAATAGTCAGCCTCTGATGGTGGCGGCCACATCACCGTGTTCTCGGAATTTGGACTCTGACGATCCATCAGATTAATCTGATTTTCCAAGATTCCCAGAAAGTCTTGTAGTGTTATAATTATGAACGTACTCATTTTGAGACTTTAAACTTAATGAATGCTAAGTCAAGACGCTGTAAATCCTTATATACAATACTGAAATACCACTTTTCCTACCTCCAGCGGCAAAACCAGTCCGAAGAATGAGAAGAAGAAGAAGGCAAAGATAGCGTGAACTCCAGAGAGGTCGTTCAACGGTCGTAAGTTGTTTTGTTCTTAAGAAAAAGACGAGTAAAGAGGAGAAGAAGAAAAAAAAAAAAGTTGTTTTTTGGAATAATATAAAAAACGAAAAAAAAAAATAAAAAAAAAATAAAAAAAAAAATTAAAAAAAAAAAAAAATTAAAAAAAAAAAAAATGTTTTTTATATTATTCCAAAAAACAACTTTTTTTTTTTTCTTCTTCTCCTCTTTACTCGTCATTTTCTTAAGAACAAAACAACTTACGACCGTTGAACGACCTCTCTCGAGTTCACGGTCTCACGGTTCCCGTCGTACCATGCAGTGCCACGCCGTACCAGCCGGTACCAGGCTCTTGGCTGCTTTAAAAGGCGGCTGGGTACGAAGCGTCTCTTCAGTTTACATCTCGCTATTAGCGTACGCTTGTAAAATTATCGAATCGATTTTAATATATCTTGATAGTCGGATTTATTTCGTGTGACGTAGTGACATATTATTAATTTTCATTTGGTTTGTATTGTTGATTTCATATTTTTGATTTAATATTTTTGACTTAATACTTTGGATTTTTAATTCATTTTTATTTCATCTTTTAAAAGCCAATTTTTGATTGATTTTTTTATTTTTGTGGATTTTTTTTATTGATTTTTTATTGATTTTTTGATTTTTTTATTGATTCATAATTTTTTTATTTTTTAATTTATAATTTAAAATGTCATTTTTAAATGTAAAAATTGAAAACATCGACTTAACAGCCTTCGATTTAAACGATGCTTGCCTTGTGCATGATTTGATTGATTGTTCATTTTGTGGGCTAAGCGACGAGGAGCTAGATATTAAATTTAGGGAAATTGATATTAATACATTTAACAATTCATCTGAATCTGGCGATTCTTCCGAAATTGGTGAAAGCGATATTTTGACACAGCTCTTAAAAGTTTTGGATGAATCTATTATCCCTGATATTCCTCAAGAACCTCTTGAAACAATTAATTTCGATGATTTAAATAATGATATATTAAGGAAAAATTTAATTAACAATTCTGAAATAAATGAGGGATATAATTTGGAACAACTTTTAGATATATTAGAAGGGGGTGAAATTTGTGAAAATAGCTCAGGGCAAAATTTAAATAAGGGTGATGTGGAATATCAGGAGACTTTTGAGAGCTGTGAGGAACAAAATAATAAGGGTGTTTTAAACAATAATAATAATGGGGTTGGTAACGAGGGAGCTTTAAATAATGATAAGAGGATTGGCATTGGGGGTTTTTCGAAAAATAATATGGAAGAGGTTTATCGCCCCCACTATTCGCCAATTTCAGATGCATCGTCAGATTCATCAGAGGATTCCAACGACAGCGTTGAGACTGTTATAAACGTCTCAGCCAAAGCTCAGCATAATTTTATTAAAGTGTTGGATCAAAATTTAATTGAAGGGTTGGATCAAAATTTTATTCAGGGGTTTGAACAACCATCCAAATTTGGCTATACCAGAAATTCAGTAAATTCGGTAGATGTTTTTGATTTGAGTTGTGGCGAAATTGTGGGGGACATTGAGGTATATACTTATACTGAAAATTTTGAAGATGAGCAGCCTCAATGTCCCTTAATTTCTTCCTGTAATCAAAATCAATTTTTGAAAAATCCTTCTGGCCTAAATTTAGAACAAAGTTCTGAAAATTTAATTGAAAAAAATTTACCCAAAAAACGTTCTTTATCAGAAACAAATGATTGTTCAGATTTAAAAAAGTCAAAATTGGACGGTGATATTTCTAGTTCCCAAACTTTAGGGGCACAAATTTCAAAAAATTCTTTACCAGTCGCTGTAACAACAGCTCCGAAAATCAATCCAACAAATAAAGTCGCTATTGGAGAATTAGATAAGTTTCTACATAAGAAAACTAAGCCGAGCTTAAATAGGAATGAAACAAGGTGTGCCACATCTAGATTTAAGTCAATGGTTTATTCCTATTTAAACTTAGATAATATATGTAATAATTTATCTAATTCGACTTTAAAAGACGTTAAAAATTGTATTCAACGACAAGGCGATCTTCTTTTAAATTTGGGAAATATATTTTTTAAAAAAAATCCATGTTTTTCTTCAAATTAAAAAGTGAATCCAAAAGTTAATTCAAAAGTAAATCCAAAAGTTTTCTAAATTGCGCGAGCTGAAAAAATTGCTAATTATTCTATGTCATTGGGTCTTGATAGATCGAAATTGTATTTATTTAAAAGCGACACGACCCTAACCGATTCCATTTTAAAATGACTCTCCTTTGCACACACTGCTTAAGAGAATTTAAAAGAAAATCACATATTGTACGCCACCTTCGAGAAAATGTTGTTAATAACGAAAACACCTTTAACTTGGAAGATTATATAATTAATCGTAAGTATTTTTTTATAACATATTTAGCTATAATTTTCCTTTTAATTTTTCTTTTTATTATTAATAAAGGTTTACAGAGGAATTAAAAAATAATAATTGTTTCAGTTGATGAACTACTTTCAAGACCTCCAATGCGATTTTGCCAAGATTGTGAAGTAAATGTCAAATCTAATTCCTGGAGCACACACTTGAGGACAAATATTCATAAAAACAGGAGCTGCATAAAATATGGAAATGGAATTGACATTATCAGGAGTGCATTTAAATGTCGAATAGCTTCCTACAGAATATATTCGCAGAATTATCACATCGACATCAAAAAGTTTCAGCAAGATGTTGGTAATAAAGTGCAAACATTAATACGCCAGCGTCAACAAGAATTTACATGTGCTAAAGTAAATTTGGAATTATTTGGAATATATTATTCTCCAACTTTAACCTCTACTTCAATTAAGTCATTTAATACACCGTTCTTCATTGTAACCCATACAACTGATCTACAACAGCTTTACGATGATTTATTCAAGATTATTGAAACCAAAGCAGATGAATTGCCGGAAAGAGACTCAGGTAATTATTATTTAATCTCAAGAGCTAAGTTTTCTTAATATCACTTGTACATCTCTAACAAATATTATTCAGAACTAATTTTTTAATTCCTATTACAGGGTGGGCTCTACAAAGAATTCTGCATTTGGAAGTCAACATCAATAAGTACAACCCATTGAATGCCTCCTCCTACATTAAGATGCATCACTTTTCTAAATCAATAGTGAATGTGATGAATGAGGACAATTGCTGTTTCGCCTGGGCAGTGGTTTCAGCAGCATACCAGCCAACCGGTAATCCTCGAAAGACCTCATCATATCCAGACTTCAGAGACGCTTTCGATTTTACAGGTATTGAATTTCCAGTAAAATTATTAGATATAAAAAAGTTTGAGGAAAAAAATAATTTGTCCATAAATGTATATGGAGTTGAAAAATTTTTAAGGGATAATAAAAAGGTATATGAGATTGTCGGTCCTTTACATTATAATAATGAAAAGAAAAAATTACATATTAATTTGCTTTTAATAAGTTCTGATGATGGAAATAACCACTACTGTTGGATAAAGGATTTAGGTTGCTTGGTATCCAAACAATTATCAAAAAAGAAAATAAAAAAATACTTATGTGATGGATGCCTTCAATATTTTGGAACATATGAAAAACTTAACACACATTTAGAACGTGATTGTAGTTTTGTTTGAATTGAGCTTCCTTCAGATAATTTGATTTTGGATAAATTTGGCAATTATATTCCTGCAAATATATTAAAGTTTCAAAATATTCAGAAACAGTATAAAGCTCCTTTTGTTATTTATGCCGATTTTGAATGTTATTTGAAAAACATTGAGTGCCAACAATCTACACCTGATTCAACAACCTCATATACTATTAAAACTGTTGAACATATACCCTATTCATTTGCTTATTATATTAAATCATCATTTGATGAGAATGTTGTGTGTCTTAAACTTTATAGAGGTACAGATTGTGCTATAAAATTTATTGAATACATTGAAAATGATGTAAAAGAAATTTATAAAAAATATTTAAAATATCAAGTACCATTGAAAGATTTATCATCTGTGGAACAGATTGAATATGAAAATTCTAGCATTTGTTATGTATGTGAAAAACCTTTTTCAAAAGGAAATTTCATAAAGTGTAGGGATCATTGTCATATTACAGGTAAATATCGAGGAGCCGCCCACTCAATATGCAATTTGCATTTTAAACCTCCAAAATATATACCAATAGTATTGCATAATTTAAAAAACTATGATTCTCACCTATTTATTAAATCGCTTTGCTATAATAAAGAAAATATTAGTGTTATAGCTCAAAATAAAGAAAAGTATATTTCTTTTAGTAAGGAAATTTTCGTTGATGTGTCAGAAAAGCGGAAACCAGTTGCTTTGCGACTACGCTTTATAGATTCTTTTCAATTTCTCCCAGAGTCTTTAGAGTCACTATCACAAACTCTACAAGATTCACAATGTTTTGAAATTAAAAAGTTTTTCTCAAATGCTGATGAATTTCGATACATTAGACAAAAAGGGGTATTTCCATACTCTTACATAGATTCCAACGAAAAATTAAATGAGAAATCTCTACCATTGATTGATAAATTTTATAATAACTTAACCGATGAAAATATCTCTCCTCAAGACTACAATCGCGCTGTAGAAGTGTGGAATCTATTTAAGTGTTCTACAATAGGGGCTTATTCCGATATTTACTTAAAATCAGATGTTTTACTTTTGGCTGATGTTTTTGAAAATTATAGATCCACATGTATTAAAACCTATAAGTTAGATCCTGTTAATTATGTCACTAGCCCTTCTATGTGCTGGGATGCAATGATGAAATTAACTAATGTAGAATTAGAATTATTAACGGAACCAGATATGCTTCATTTTTTCAAAAAAGGTGTTCGTGGTGGGGTTAGCACTTGTTCCAAACGCAAATCTGAAGCAAATAATCCATTCTTAGAAAATTTTAATCCTGAAAGACCTACAACATATATCGCTTACTTAGACGCCACAAATTTGTATGGTTATGCTATGAAACAATATTTGCCTGAAAAAAATTTTGCTTGGGTACCTAAGCTCGAAATAGAAACTTTAAATATATCCGAACTTTCAGATACATCATCTATAGGATACATATTTGAAGTTGATTTAGAATATCCAAATTATTTACATGATAGTCATAATGATTTCCCATTTTGTCCTGAACAATATACACCACCAATTTCAAACCACTCAAAATTAATTCCAAACTTACATAATAAATATAACTATATCATTCACTACCGATATCTGAAACAATGTCTACAATTTGGACTCAAAATCATAAAAATACACAGAGCAGTTAAGTTTACACAATCACCATGGTTAGCGGAATATATAGATTTAAATACAAATTTACGAAATTTATCTAAAAATAAATTTGATAAAAATTGTTATAAATTGGCAAATAATTCAATTTTCGGTAAAATCATGGAAAATGTTGATAGGCGAGCAGATATTAAATTAGTATCTCAATGGGAAAGACAGGGTAATAAATTTAGTGCCGAAAAACTTATTTCTAAACCTCAATTAAAGGATTTTAAAATTTTCTCTGAAAATCTAGTTGCTCTTCAACTTCAACAGGTTTGCATTGAATACAATAAACCAATTTATGTTGGGATGAGTATTCTGGATATTGCAAAAACTGTAATGTATAATTTTTATTATGGGTATTTAAAAGTAAAATATGGTAATAATTTAAATTTATTATATACGGATACTGATTCCTTAATTCTTGAAGTTCAGACCCAAAACTTTTATGAAGATATGAAGCTAAATCTGGATAAATTTGATACTTCTAATTTTTCTGAACAAAATATTCATTGCATGCCTATTACAACATCAGTTGTTGGTAAATTTAAAGATGAGTACAAAGGGATTCCCATTGAAAGTTTTTATGGAACTGGTGCTAAAGCATATTGTATAAAATCCAAAAATAGTGTAGATAAAAAAGCAAAAGGCGTTAGTAGATCATGTATAAAAAATCAATTAACATTATCAGATTATAAAGATGTTGTTGAGAAAGGTGACAAAATATTCTGCACCATGTATGTGTTCAAGTCAGATATGCATAATATATACACTAATTTGTTAAATAAATTGGCATTAACAACTCATGATGATAAAAGATATTGTATACCAAATTCCACAAAAACTCTTGCATGGGGACATAAGGATATTTTGGAAACAGATTTTTTTGATAAAGATATGAAAATGATGTATGATACTCTAACTTTTTTAAGTTCTGGAAACGAAAATGGATCTAAAAATAAAAAACCGCGATTAGAATTAACTACTCCTAGTAATTTTTCATCTTTATAAAGACATCATTTTATATGATGATGAATTATGTAAGTCGTTTTTGATGCTTTAAAAGTTGGAGGGGGAACTGAATCCAAAAACATATATATATATTGTATAGAAATACCATTATTTGTTAGTAATATTACAACAATGACTGCTGCATCTTTAATAGTTTTAGTTTCCCTTGTTGGAAATGTGATATATGTAAATTACATTCCTAATACAGTTAGGGCTGATATATGTATAAATGCCCTCAAAAATGAAACCGACTGCTACAAACAGATGAAAATGACATATCTTGTTGGAAATTCACACTTTTTTACCTATAATGTAACTGATTCTGCTTTGTGTGAAAATACATACATAAAAATTAAATATTCCATGACAAACAAACCATTACAATATTCAGATTGGATTCCTTTCAATAATAAAAAAGAAGAATCTTGTCATTGTGTCTGTTGTTATATATTTGTTATTATATTTACAGCAGCAATATTTATTTGTACATGTTTAATTTTATTGTATTTCATGAAAAAATATCTATAAAAATATTTAATAAATGTTAAAAAAATAATATAAATTTTGTTTTTTATTGATTCTCGTTAGTATAAAGACATTTAAAGTTTATCCCCTCCTCTTAAATGGAGAGGGAAAATAAGTTTACCCCTCCACTTGAGAGGAGAGGGAAAATGTATAAAATTTAGGAGCAAACGGATTGATAGTTAGTTTTTTGAGAGCAAGCAGATAGCCAGTTAGTTTTTGAAATACATCATTTAAAATGTTCAGTAATCAGAGTAAAAATATATTTGAAAATTCACCATTAAAAAAGAAAATAAAAAAAACAATTATAAATTCTACAAAATATAATTTAAATAATTCTAACTCTAAATATGCTGTGATTGGTTTGTGGGTGGAAAGTGATTTTCTACCATGCATTGAACTTGGTGGTAAAAGTCTGTGATATTAAATGAAGATGATTGGAAGAACTTATTGCAATATCAAGGAGTTATAACAAATTATATGTTTTCACCAAATGTTTTCAATGAACCGATATATTTGCAAAATTTATCTATTCATTTTGAAAAGATTGGTGAATTACCAATAGTGAAGATTGTGAAAAGCTGTGATTTTATTTACTATGGAAATGAAACTGTGTGCAGACTATGGGAACAAATTCCACTTATAGAATATAGACTAAATGTTTTACAAAAACAAAACTTTCGACGTTATTTCAACGTTTTTAGAAATAACAATTTTTACGACGGAGATTCTTTTGACAAAATATATAATGTCCTTTCTCCAAAACAAAATCTAAATAGTGAAAATGTGTGCTCCATGCTGGAACTGCTGTTGAATCATCCCGAAGAACTAGAACAAAAATTAAAGTCTAAGCACTATTATGAAGAAGACAGTATCTATTGATGAATCAAGAAACCAAATTCATCTGATGGTTGCTTGGAACTTCGCCTACAGAAAAGCTCGTATGACTTCTGAAGAGTTTATAAATCAAAAACATTTTAGAAGAAGGATTAAATTGACTGAAGAAATTTTAAATCCCATATTAGACTCTGATTATAGGAATATTGTATTTAAAAAAATGTTTATGTAATAAGCTTATTTTTAAATAAAACAAATATATATAAAAAATCATTTTTTTTTTATTACAAACATCAATTATTATTACAGCATTAATTACTATTACATCACATCTCTCTTGAAGATCCAAGAGTTATAAGATTTATCTAATCCTAACCATTTTACAAATACTTTGTTTCCTTTCTTTCTTAACACTTTTTCCACCAGATATACATTTGGGTGTCTTACTTTTTGAAGTTCTTCTTCATAGAAACCTCCTTGAATATCTATCCCATTTCCATCTTGAATCAAATACGTTGTTGGATTAGTAAGCTGGATTTTTTTTATTTGAAAAATTTCGTTTGACCAGTTGGGCGTGTAACCTTTAGAAAATTGTTCGCGAATCTTGCTTATTCGTACTCTATCACTGACACGAAATTTTGGTGATCTGGGATCCACAGTTTTCCTATGAGTATAAGCTGATTTTAAGATTTCCATTTCATTCTTTTTGTTAACTTCGTTTGGTTTTTTTCCGATTGTTGAATGCTTAGTATTATTGTATTCTGTAATTATTTCTTTAAGAAAGCTGATCCATTTATAATTACCTAGTAAACTAAACTTTTTCCACATTTTGTTTTTTATCGTTCTATTTACTCTCTCTACAATACTAGCTTTCATATTAGAAAATGTGTTGTAATGATTAATTTTGAACTGCTCCATAAGTTTCTGAAAGTCTTGATTAAAGAATTCTTTACCCTGATCAGTATTCAGATTTGTTGGGGGAGTTTTTAAAGTTAATAGAATTTTTTTCATTGCAGCTGCTACATCTTTACCAGTTTTGGATTTTACAGGTTCTGCCCATACAAATTTAGAAAACACATTTATTACCATTAAAATATATCTTAAACCCCTATTAAATTTCGCATATGGCTGCATTTCTATCAGATCAGCTTGAAATAGATCATTAAGCCCTTTTACAATTGTTCGTCTCCTTCTATATCGCCTTCTCGCCGTTTTATGTAATTCATTTACAACGTCTTGCTTAATTTTACTCATTATTAATTTATACCTTACTCTCGAAAATAAATCCCACAAATAACTTTACCTCCTTCTAAACCGTTTATAAAAGCCCTTTATCGCTGATGTTGTAAAATATAAAAAAAATCATCTCAGTTTTTTTTAGTAAGTTCTTTAATTTTATTTTCCATTGCTTCAAATGATTTTTTATTTTCATTTATAATTTCTTTTATTGACGAATTTATTTGGGTGATGTTGTTAGTAAGATCAGAAATTTTTACATTAAATTTATTTTCCATTGTTTCAAATGATTTGTTATTTTCATTTCTAATTTCTTTTATTGACGAATTTATTTGGGTGATGTTGTTATTAAGATCAGACATTTTTACATTAAATTTAGTTTCCAAAAGAACATTTGATAACGTATAATCTTTTTTGAAACCACCTAATGTTGAATTCATTTCTTCTCTTGCATAATTCATTGTATCATTAAATTCTTTTCTAGAAACTTCAGCAGCTCTTTGAACTAATTCGTTTAAAGATTTTATTTCTTTTGTTAATTTATCTTCTAGATTTTTTATATCTTTTCCTAATTGAAATTCTGCATTTGTAATATCTAATGTCATTTTCACAATTTTTTTTTCTATATTTTTTATGTCTGACGCTGTCTTTTCAGCTTTGTGTAGTATATCTGTATAAGATGTTTCAAGTTCTTTTATGAGTAAAGAAGTCTCCTCGATTTTTGAACTATTATTTTTAATTTTAATTAATACATCCTTTTTAGAAACTTCTATTATAGCTTGCACTACTTCTAGTAAGGATTCTAATTCTTTTTGTAATTTCTCATCGATTGCCTTTGTAAAATTTCCCTCGTCAAAAGACGTTTCAGATTTGGTTTTCAGATTGTTTAATTGCTTTAGTATATCCTCGATTTTTTCATTATCTTTTGTAATTTGATCTTTGAATTTTGTTTCAATTTTTTCATTTTCGTTTTGAAAATCCTCCTTCAATTTGTCTTCTAAATATTGTAAATTTGATTTATATGCATTGATTTTAATTTCAAATTCTTTAATTTGTTCTTTAAATTCATTAACTTTGTCGGTATCTTTTTTGTGAATTAGGAAATGAGTGTTCATTGATTTTTCAAGATTTTGTGTATTTTTATCCATAACGTCATGTATTTTCTTAAAATTCCTTATTTCTTCTGCTACTCTATCATTAAGCAAATTAGTAAAATTTTGAAACTTTGATGTAATTTCCTTGGAAATACTGTTCTTGACATTGTCAATTGCTGAAGTATCCTTAATTATTGATTTAATTGATGTAATTTCATTTTTTATTTCATTTTCAAAATCATCAACTTTATCATATTTTAACTTCACTACGTCAAAGTCATTTGCATATTTAGAAACTTTCTGAGAAAATTTTTCTACTACCTCATCATTTCCATCAACAGTATTTTTCAAATTAATTATCTTGTCATTATATTCAGGAATAACGTTATCCTCAAATAACTTAATCTTTTTTGCAATATTTTGTATATTGTTATCATATTCATTTATTCTCTTATTTAAATTATTAACATCGCTTTTCAACCCGGGATCTAAATTTTGAATTAATTTGTTTTCAATATATTTGACATCGCTTTTAAAAATTTTTATTATTTTCTCTTCAACATTTGATAATATTTTATTTTCTAGTGATAATAATGTGTTTAGAGCAGATTTTTTTGAAATATGACGACCAAATTTATCGATGGTCATTTTAGAAATGTTTAAAAGTATCTATTATGTCCTTTTATATAATAATATTCGCTTCTCTTAGTTCTTCAATAATGGAAATAATTTCATTGTTATGACCAGTGTGTCCCGCAAGCATGGATGCTACCAATAGTCGAAGTCTCTCAACAAGTTCGTTTACATTATCCCAATATATGTAATCTGTATTAGGTTTATTAACTTTTAAAGTTATACCAAATCCGGTTTTTTTTGAAGACACTCGACTTTCTCTATATGGAGCTTTGCGTCTTTCAAAAAATCCCTGGACTGCTTGTTGAGATTCGGGATTTAGAGTTTTAGTTTTTGTAATTCCTTTGCTTTGCAAATAAGGTCCTATTATAGAAATATATTTATGTGATCCATTCCCCTGCACCTGCTCATTTGGATCATTATTTCTACGGTATGCATTGGTTCTTTTTAAAATATCCATATAATTTTCCAAATCTTGTTTTTTATACCCTATTGGTTCTTTTTTAAATAATAACTCATATAAACCTGGTGTACCTGTATAGGTTATTCCTTCAATTTTGATGTTTTTACCAATAATTTCGACAGGTTTTTGAGTTAAACCCAAAAAGAATTTCTCGGTTTCCAAATCATGAACTATTCCATATTGGTGATCAAACTCATGTTCAACATCTTTTACACCGCTATCAATATATTGGCGAGGTAATTCATCAAATCCTAATAAATATTCTTTATATAAATCTGTATCAACAAATGTTCTAACTGTTTGCCGTGTTTGTTCCAGTATATCTGAAAGATTTCCTATTGTGGAGTGTGAACCTGAAGAAGGGTTTGTTTCTGCAATAATACTTGTTTGTTGTATAGATGGCATTTGACTTGCTGAAGCTAAACTCGCGTCCCAGTCAATAATCGATGGTATTTCTGTAGGAAGGAGTGGAGTTTTTCCCGTCTTTCTTTTTTCTGGTGTTGATGTTCCATATTGTAATTTTCTCTTTGGTGTTAGTGTTTGAATTGATCTTTTCTGTGGTGTTTCATAAATTTTTTTAATTGGTGTGTGTAGCTCTTCCTTTATTTCAACAGGTTCAATTTTACCAATCGTTGAAATTAATTCTTGTAAGGGTTGAGTTATCGGTTTATATGTTTCCTCCAATTTAGTTTGCGCCTCAAATTCCGCATTTTTTAAACTCTGATATTTTTGTTTAACAGCTTTTCTTGATTTAACTAGCTCTCTTGCTAAACGTTCATCCATGATTGGTATAATTTACCATCAAACGTTTATTTTTATAAGTAAATATATGAATCAAATCCTTTTCGATATCGGCCAGATTTCACATTAGAGTCTTTGTCTATTACTAAAAATCCAAATTTATCTTTCCAACATATTAAACACAACTCATTAAATTGGTTTAATGACATATCAACATTAACATGATCATCATAAATATGTTTTAAGTTTGTTCGATCTTGTTGAAATATAACAATTAAATTTGCATTGTCACGAATTAATTGTTTCGGAATAGAAGAATATGTTTGACATAAATAAAAACAATCAGTATTTTTGTGTCTTCCGAAACAAAAATAGTCCTTTACAACATTCTGATTACAACACACTATATCATCAAATATTATTATAGAGTTTGGTTTAACTTGTTTTGGTGAAACAATTGTTTCTTCATTTTCAGATTCATAGTATCCAATTTTTTTCAAAGGTTTAAAAAGTGTTTTCAAATATTTATACTTTGGTTGATATAAGGATTTTGAATAAACATACAGATTTTCAAATCGCAAACCATTCGGATCTTCAATCAAACTAATAATAACATTGGTTTTGCCACAGCCTGACGGGCCAATAATTAACCCTCTTTTACTATTTCCCTCAAACAGTTTGCCATGTTTTCTAAAACCATTCACTGAACTTTCATGATCCTTAATTGTTATAGAGTATGGTTGTTTCTCAACTCTCATTTTATATATAAAACAAACTATTAATATTCAGTATTGTGATGTAACTGGTTAGTTATCACTAGGATTGCAACTATATATAATGTTTCCATCACATAATAAACGAATCATTTACAAGACAAACAGCAAAAGGAAAGGAAGTGATTTAGTAAACTCATTAATAAATAAATTACCCTTTGAATTGCATATTCCTGGTTATAATTTTTGTGGACCTGGAACAAAATTGGAAAAACGATTGTCAAGAGGTGATAAAGGTATAAATTTATTGGATGAGGCTTGTAAAGAACACGATATTGCTTACTCACAATCAAATGATATAAAAAGAAGGCATTTAGCTGATAAAGTATTAGCTGACAAAGCTTTATCAAGGTTCAAAGCTAAAGATTCTAGTTTTGGGGAAAAAACTGCTGCACTAGGAATTACTGGTGCTATGAAAATTAAAAGAAAATTAGGTATGGGACTTCGAACGAGAAGAAAGTTCAAGCGAAAAACTCGAAAAGGACGAGGACTATCATTATCTCAGGTAATTTCAAAAGCTAGAAAAGGAATTAAGGGGAAACGTTTTAAAGACCTAAATGAAAGTATTCAAACTGCTTTAAAAGCTATTAAAAAAACAGGTAAAGTGTTACCTCCAAAGAAAAGGGTAATTCCAATCCCAAAGACTGGTGGATTTCTTCCACTTATACCTTTATTTGCTGGTTTGTCTGCTCTTGGTGCTCTTGGAGGAGGGGCTGCAGGTATTGCTAAAGCAGTAAATGATGCAAAAGCAGCCAAAGCGAAATTAGAAGAATCTAAACGACACAATCAAATGATGGAGTCCATTGCGGTAGGAAAAAAAGGAAGTGGACTTTATTTAAAACCCTATAAAACAGGATGTGGATTATACTTGAAACCTTATTCAAAAAACTGCTAAAACATATACCTCGAAAAGCACTTACAAATTACGATTTACTTAAATACGCTAAATATTTACAAATTCCCAACTTTCGTGGTATTTTTATGAGGGATAAATTACCAAAAAAGATAAAGTTAATTGAAAGTGCAATTGTCAATCTAGATAATCACAGTGGTGTTGGTACTCACTGGATAGCATATACAAAAAAAGGAAAAAACATAATATATTTTGATAGTTATGGTAATTTGCGACCCCCTTCTGAATTAATTAAATATTTTTATAGCGACCAAAATAATAATATTGTTAATTATAATTATAACAGTTATCAAAACTTTAACAAAACAAATTGTGGTCAATTGTGTCTAAAATTTCTTTATAACCATATGTAACACCTAATTTTAGTTTATTATTAAACATATTTTTAAAGTAAAATGTCATATAGTTTTGTTCTTAGCGGCAATTCCGCTATTTTAACATCAGAGTTACATCCTCCAATATATTTAGATGAAGATGTTGAATATGTTATCGGTCTTGTAAATTTCGAAACATTTAATGCAATTCCCAATATTGATGTTGGGAATAATGTATTAATTCATGATGAAAATTTAGAAATAGCCATACCCCCAGGTAGCTACGAATTAGAAGACATAACAGATTTTTTAAAAAAACACTTGGATGAGGATAAAATTAGTTTTAGTCTTTATGCAAATAATAATACTTTACGTACACATCTTAAATGTTCAGCCCCCATAACTTTTCGTGAAGGAACTATTGGTAAATTATTAGGGTTTAAAAATGGGCGATTGGAAGCCAACATTGAACATATATCAGATTTTCCCGCGGAAATAATTAAAGTAAATTCAATAAATATAGACTGCAGTATTGCAGAGGGATCATATTTAAACGGGAAACCTGTTCATATAATACACCAATTTTTCCCGAGCGTTGCTCCAGGGTTCAAAATAATTGAGTCACCTCAAAACGTCATATATTTCCCAGTCACCGTTAAAGTAATTGATAAAATAGCCGTTAAAATAATAGATCAGGAAGGTGATTTGGTTAATTTTAGAGAAGAAACCATAACCATCAGACTACATCTTAAAAAAGTAGATTAAAGATGGTAATATTATATAACAATAAATCTGCAAACTTTATTAGAAAATTTAATAATAAAAACATTAATAAGACAAGAAAGAAACCAACTTCCTTTAGTAGGAAATCAAACTTCCAAAGGTTAACACCTTCTAATAGAAAATTTCTTCAAAGTTTGGGTTTTAAACTTAAATAAAAATGGATTATTTAAATGTAAGAGAAAATGTATTGGTTGATGAATCAATATTAAGCTGGGAAATTCTTTCTTTCGATCCTTTTAATCCTACAAAACTCGGACCAAATGATGAAATCAGAATTGCTTTGCAACAAACAGGAAAATATCCTTTACCTTGCAAAAGTGAAATTTATGTGGAATTGCAAGTAACTAAAGAAGATGATTCCCCTTTAGCTAATACTGTTTTAATTAATAATGCTCCGGCATTTTTATTTAAAGAATTACGCTATATTTTAAATGGTGTTACTATTGACTCCGTTCGGGATATTGGTATAACTTCAACTCTTAAGGGATATATTTCATTTAATCAAAATGAAAGTGCTAAATTGGAAAATGCCGGTTGGTATCCGAAAACAAAATCTAAAGAAAAAATTATGACTGATGACAAAGGTAATGTTTCATTATGTATACCATTAAAGATGTATTCAGGATTTTTTGAAGATTATAATAAGATTATTCTTAATTCACAACAAGAACTTATTCTAATAAGAAGTAATGATGATACAAATGCATTATTATCCAGTAATGAAGATGAAAAACCCAAAGTTAAAATTACCAAGTTGTGTTGGAGAGTTCCTCATCTTACTGTAGCGATTCCGCAAGAATTAGCACTTACCAAAATTATTGACAAAAATAGTGATATACTAATAACCTTCCGAAGCTGGGAATTAGTTGAATATCCAGAGTTATTGGAAACTACGAGGCACAACTGGCCCGTAAAAACATCTACAAAAGTCGAAACGCCACGTCATGTTCTAATTGCTTTTCAGAAAAATAGACGTGGTAATCTAAAAATGGATATGAGTAAATTTGATCATTCTAATTTAAGAAATATGAATGTCTTTTTAAATTCAGAAAGATATCCTTACAATGATCTTCAACTTGACTTTGAAAATAATAAATTTGCTACTCTGTATGAAATGTTTACAGACTTTCGTCAAGGGTATTATAACTCTCCAGTGGAACCAATTTTTAATCCGAAAGAATTTAAAGAAAATGCTCCTATAGTTTACATTAATTGTTCACATCAAAGAGATTTACTACAAACAGGTCCAGTAACCATGAGAATTGAATTTGAAACCAAGGAAAAAATTCCCCCTAAAACAGCGGCATATTGTGTTATAATTCATGATAAAGTTTTCAGTTACAATCCATTAACAAAAATTGTGAAACAGTTGTAATACAATTTCCTTAAGATAAAATACTCTTTTTAAACAAACCGCTACTTACGCTTAAGAGCGCACGCGTCAATTTTGATATTTATTAACGTAGCCAAACCAGAATTCTTCATTTATATAATGTCTTACGAGATTTCAGTTCGAGTATTAGATTTTCAACTTCAGTTGCAGAAATTAAAAAAACAAATAAGTGAATATCAATTAAAAGTAGAAATGATCAAGAAATTCAAATATTTGAAAATATGAAACTTATTCTAGATCTTCAAGGATTCAAAATTGAAAATAATAAATTTATTGTAAAGGAATTAGCAGCGTACGATGGGCAAAAGACAAGTCATTTTATTTTCAAAGCTCCATTTCCGATGGGTCATTTACCATCCTATTTACACAAACAAGCTCTGTGGTTAATAAAAAATTACCATTGCATTGAATGGTGTGAAGGATTTACACCATTTCACAAATGTGGAGATATCATAAGAGATTTAAGCGCTAAGGTGGACTATGTTTATGTAAAAGGGGAAGAAAAGGCAGATTTCGTAAAGAAGTATTCCATGAAACCAGTTATCGAGATTGATGAACAACCCACCCTAAAGAAAATGGATCCTTGCTGCTTTTATCATCAAAAAATACCATGTGTATGTGCATTATCAAATGTTTATTACCTTTACAACAATTTTTTTATGTAATAAAAGACTTGATTACAAATTATGTGTTTTATTTTCTAACATTGTTTTAATACATGAAATATTATTATTTAATCCTAGTTCTTGAAGTTTACATATTAAAATATCTATATTTTTATTTTTTAAATATTCGCTACAACATTTAGCTGCTAGTAAACATAATTCCGCATGTTCCATATAATTTAAAAACAATATAATATTCTGCGCTTCACTTTCTTGACCTTCATATGCATAAAACTCGGAACAGGCTGCGGACATCAAAAACTCTTCATACATTTCTCTTATTAATAATTCCATAATAAATCCTACACTAAAACCTCCCTGTTTCTCAATATCTCTTTATCTCTCTCTTCCTCTTCCACGATTTCTTTTAATATATCAGGATCTTTTATATAATCCTTCAATATCCTTAAAAAGTAACTGAATCCTATTTTCTTTATTTCATGAAAGAACTTCGGCAAATTTTGGGTTTTTCTATAATTTAAACAGGCTTCTGCAGCTAATTGGTATTGGAAGGCAGTCTCATAATATACCTGTGCCCACTCGGGGTGTGTTTTCCTTAGCATTGCATTCTTTAATTCGGAATTTTGAAGTTTAGTAAACTGTTTACCTAATTTGATTATTTCATTTTGCAAATCACTGTTCATAACTACCACTTATTTTTAATTTAACACTGTTCTTTATTAGTGGTGAATCTTCTATATAAGCTTAAGACTAGTTGTAAATGAATGTAGCTCGCTCAGATTCAGTCCTTTAAAATACCAGCTCCCCTCCAACTGCTACCAGCTCCCCTCCAACTACTGTGGTGGTTAGGAAGGAGGTAGGAGGTGGAGCAAAAAGAGGCGGAGTTTATGAAACCAATCGGAATAGGGGGCGAACTTGGGCAGCCAATCAGAAACAAGGTCATTCTTGGCTGACCAATCAAAAAAGTGGTGGGGGGGTCAACTAGAAGCCCCCTATTCCCACTACTCACCTACTTACTTGTTGGAATCGTTACATGGTCAGCCTATAAGAGGGTGTTTTTACGAATCAGAACTACAAAAAACAAGCAGTCCTGGCGTTTATCTAGTAGAAAAGGTCCTTAGACAACCCAAGAAAAATCACACCGATCAATTATTTGTCAAATGGCTAGGATTTCCCAACCACTTCAACTCTTGGATAGATAAAGCTAATATTGTTTAAATAACATATTGTATGACTATAATTTTAATTTAAAATGTAAAATAAATAAACAATATATTGTAAAATAAAGTTTTTTTTATTTCAATCTTCATCATTAAAAACAATGACAATAAAACATCATACACATAAATAACATTTCAATATTCTTGGAGGGAAGGTCCAATTCACCGACGACTACGACTTTATCTTCAAGGCTATGCCACTCAGAGTGCGTTCTCCTATTCTTTAACCTGCTTTCCCTTTTTTAGATTTTTTTTGAAGTCGAGCCGTACGACAGTGCGCTTAATGAGTCATTTAAAGGCTGATGATAGAGTATTTTCTGAATAACTTCAATTTTTGTTTTAAGCTCACTATTATTTTGGTATATCATGGGGAGGACATCCTTGTTAAATATGTCACATATTACAACTGCAAAATTGTAAAACTTTCTATTAACAAAGTGTTTTGTCACAGCATCGTCATCATCTTTAGGTTCGCCTAAGTTGGTTATGATTTTTCCACCCATATCATACTGCCCATCCGCTGTAAGTTTAAAACCAATCCCTTGTGGCCCAGATAATATATGATATTTTTCATTACATTTCTGACGACCAGATTTATCAATTGTGTTGTTTCCTCGACTCATTTTCAATCTTTACTAAATTATTTTATTTTTATTTGCCCTACTTATATTAAATATTTCAGCTGAGAAAAAGAAACACTGACTATGATCTACTGAGTTGGTATGTTTATAAAAGAAATAAAACAAAACTGTGATTGTAACAGATATTTATTTACAATTATTTAATTGCACAAATACAAAAATTATAAAAAATTAATTTTCCATGTCTTCATTTTCGTTGCTCAAAATTCTATCCCATCCGACACTATTTCGATCGTCAACGTCTTGGGCTGTTGCTGTTGCAGAAACCAATTCATATTTTGCAGCAAGCTCACCTGGTAAATGTGGAATATTGACGAGGTATTCTTTTAATTCTTCTTCAACCATTTCAGCACAAAATGATCTCGTTCTTATATTGATCTTTGGTTGCATCAATATGCGGCCAATCATTTACGCTATCTAACATATCGTGAGCCAAATTTCTTAATTCTCTCCCCAACCAAAATATGTATCTATCTACACATTCGTTGACGGTCGTCGTCGTCGCATCAGCAGACATCTTTAACAGAAATAATGAACACGCGTAAGTATTCTGACATGTGCAACTATATTTTAAATTTAATTACATCCTTTTTTTCAAACAATTTACATACAATTTACTCCAATGAGCCAAAACGTAATAATGTTCGAGTATTGTTTCCAAAAACTCTAGTGCCCTGCCCTAAATAAGTTAAAGTGTATTTACCTTTAGTTTTACTCATAATATCTACAATATCGTCAGATAGTGTTTCGGTCACACGTTTTGGCAAAAAATTCTCAAATGTGCTATTATCACCGTCATCGTGTAAAGCCACTAGAAGAGTTTTACCAAATCGTGTAGTCATTGAAACCATCTTTACAATTTTATACACTTTGCTTACAATCATTTCGGTAGCCTTTTTTCTCTCTAAAACCTTGAAATCTTTGCTGAACATTTCATTAATTTCATCTAGAGTTTCTTTTGCAATACTCATTATTGAAAAAATGGTATATAAATCCAAAAATTACCGTGAATATAAAAGCACTTTCAGAACACTACACGAACACAATATTTGATGTTTATGCCACTGATATCTGCGACTGTTTGAAGTCACTTCTTTTCCCACTAACCTTTATAGCGAGTTTTCAAGGTCGAATTGTAACAATGGTGGGGGTAGCTTAACGGTAGAAATAGTGGGAGGAGTATTCAAGGTCAAATGACGTCACACACATTTAAATTGGTATAAGGATAACTTCAAGGACAAAATATAATGAAACAAATAACTACATTTTATGTACTTTATTGACTGATTTTTTTCTGCCGTTCTTCTATACGTGTAATATTATCACCTAAACCTAATTTTCTTAATTTGTTCAATAATAATTGTTCGTTTTTATTTCTTAGAAAATTCTTACAAACTATACTCGCTAAAATACACACTTCGGCATGGTCCATATACTTAAAAAATACACAAAAATTCTGAGCCTCCGAATCTTGCATTTCAAATGCGTAAAATTCCGAACAAGCTGCAGAAATTAGAAATTCTTCGTACATTTCTCGCACTAAACTTTCCATATTAACTACTACTACGTTAAACTTAAGTCCTACACTCTAATTTCATCTAACACAACCGGATCTGCAATGAAACTAATCAGTTTTTCCAAACAGTCACTAAACCCCAACTTTTTTATTTCACGAACAAAGTCTTGTAAATTTATTGTTTTGCTGCAATATTTACGACATGCATTCGCAGCCTTTTCATATTCATAAGACAAATTACAATAGCGCGACGCCCATTCTGCTCGACTTTTCATTGCATCATTGAAATAATTATTAGCCGTTTCAGTGAACTCATCGCCCAATTTTTTTACTGTCTCTTGCAAAGCACTATTCATATTATTCACTCATTTTTTACATTCACGACACTTTTTTATTGCTGGTGGTGGCCCATCTATATAATGACGATATATTTGTTCATAGTGAATATAACAGGGTAAGCTTAACTGTGGTTCCTTGTCACACCGATATGGCGCTGGCAGCTTATCCCAAATTTGCCGTAAACTCAGCGTATCAACGCAAGTTTTTAAATATTCGAGAGGAAAAAATGCTAGATCCTTCTCTTCAAAATCACACAAACTTTTTAAATTACTCTGATATAAACAAATTATTCTGGCGACTTGCTCTATAATTTTTCCTTTAGATAGTTCCGTATCTGACATTTCACACTGAATGAATGTAAATAGACTCACACAATTTTATAGAATAATTTGCAAGGTCAAAATCATTTCAAGATCATCTCACACTATTACAATGCACAAATAACTACTTCAAGGTCACACACCCAAGATGCCCCCCCTCAACAAAGTCAAGGTCGTCTCGGCCAAGGTCAAGGCCAAGGTCACACACACAACCTTGAACACAAGGTCAAGGCCAAGGCCAAAGCACACGTGCGCTTTCAAGGTCAGTGACAAGGACATGTGGGCGGGACCAAAGAGGGGTGGGGCAAGGTCAAGGCCAAGGTCGATGAGTGGGGGGATGAAGAGGATCGGGTTATGTTCATTACTGGTGACTCTTCCTAAAAACCAGAAATCCCTTTTAATGTGAAGATTAAAATTGAGTCGCAAGGTCAAAACTTGCCACATTCAATACCATAGGTGTCAGCTGTTTAAAGTCAGCGAAATCACACTTAAAATTCCAGTGGGACCTAAAACAAGGTAACAAACTTAAATGTGGTGAGAAACGCACAGCAAATTCCACAGGTTCCCACACAGCACTAGACGTCTTATAGATGTCACTTTTATATCCAGATTATGTCTGAACGTCTTAAGACATAAATAAGGCGTTTTATAGACGTTGTTTTAAAGACGTCCATAAGACGTCTATATACAACGTATTTAAGATATCTTTTAAAAGTCTACATACTACATTTTATATAAAAATAAATACAGTTGTGAATAATTTAGTTGATAAAAACTAAAAAGTATTTCCTTCTCTATGGATTTTGTCGCAGTTGGGTAATAAATAAATTTGCAACGCCGCACAGAGCTCAGCTGAATACAAGTTGAGGTTAAAATTTTTGATTGAACGACAAATTTTTAGTAGCTTCACTACGACCTTGGTTAATAGAACTTTTGCATGATCGTTTTTTATCAATACTTTAGTGCTTTTTGTCACAGACTGTTTGATGTACCGATAACAATGACACACATAAATATGATGCCAGCGAAACTATAACTTTAAAAAACCCGCCTTTTGTTTCTGTCAACGTCATTTTTCAGTTTTGTATTTGTGTTTCGTCATGTCGTTATTCATTTTTAAAGTTGTTGGGGTGCTGACTGTGAAAATTTAGCTTTTGAAAGAATTTTATTAAAATAGTTGATTTATCTATGTGCCTCTGAAAATCTTTTTTGTTCGTGTTTATGTAATAGTTAAGGTAAGATCGAGAATCATATGTACTTAGGAAAAACAGTAACGTTATTTATAGGTTGTGTTACAGGAAATTCCCGAATGCTTTACCGCTTATATTTTTGTAGTAACTCTATGTTATTAGAAATATGAAATGAAATTTTCAAAAATATTATCTGTGCAAAAAAGGCTTGCACAGCTTATCCAGACCCGGTCCTAAATATTACAAGAAATATTACTAATGAAGTGGAAGGCGAAATGTTTGTTTATGGAGTGCTCCACTAATGAAACCTGTAAGATTTAATTTGTTCCTGATGATTGGTTTATATTTAAAGAACATAGAAAATAGAGTTTTGTTAATTACAAGAAGTAATTTTGTTTAAGGTTTTAGAAATTTCAAAACTGGGAGTAGGGAGCATTTATGACTTTGTAAAGCGAGCTTGTAAAATTACCATGTACAGTTGATTAGTACGAAAAGGAAAGAGAAAGTTCTACGATTCCAACTTGGGAGACTTATTATGAGTAAGTTCTGTCTTTCATTATACATATTAACCTTGAAATAGCATAAGTCACGATTCTATAATAGAGGACAATTATAAAAATTCGCAAAAATATCTAAAAATTTACTCCCACAAATGATAAACTTTATTCTATAAAATTAAAATCAGTTTGTTATTAGGATCTACAGAGACAACGGGACTGGCAAAAAGTTAGAAGAATGAGGAAATTTCAATCCAAAGATGGCTGAAAAGGGCATCAGACCAGATTTGTTATTGGACTAAATAAAAATTCTTGTTTTTAAAACTATTTAAAGATTTGTGTACTTTTTATTTCAATAAACTTTTATTTTGTTGATAGTCTACCTTTTAGAGTTATTATATCGAAGGGATAAACTAAGGCTTAAATTTGATAGCTTCACTTATAGTTCGAACAGTAGTAGTTCTGAAAATATTTGCTCTTCTACCTCACTTCTTAAATTTCAAATTAGAAAAAGTTTACATTATGCTTAAGTTATGTATTTTCTTGTATAAAGAGATTATGTTGATCATATTTTTTAAAGCAAATTATTCATGCGGAACTTGTAGCTATTTAAAATGGTAGTGTATATTTTGCTCTTGATTTCTTCTTAATTAAAGTTATTTCTTGGACTTTTGAATAATCACGGTTTGACTTTGTAAACAAGACAAACAAAAAAATTAAAGGGACCCTTTTTAATGTACATAATTTTAATGGTGGAATATGTTGGCAAAGGACGTCCATAAGACGTTGTAAGCAAATGTCTTAAAGACGTTACCTTTTGTAACATAAGACGTCTATATAACGTCTTATGGGCGTTATTCGACTTTAATGGACATCCATAAGACGTCCTGAATGTTGAGATCAAACGTTTTATGGACGTCTTTAAGCCGTATTTGTGCTGTTTGGGTTGTCTTAAACATCCCAGAACTTTAAGGGCGACAAATGCTGAAAATAACCGAACATCTATAGCTGGTTCCCTGCCGCAGTTTGTGTGGGGCACTGAAAATTATTGAAAATGGAAAACGCTCAGCGTGAGCATTTCTTCTAATTATCAGCGCTTATCATTCCTTCAGAACATGCAGCAATCTATACTGGCATTTAATGCATTTGAATGCAGAATCAATTAAGGGCGTTCCAGACTCTTTCAGGCAGGGACACGAAGACCTAATTAAGGATAAATTCTTGGTCGATGAAACCTGGCTCAAGGTCGAGCGATTCACGTGTCCTAACTTCACAATATTTCGAAACGACAGAGCTGCTTGGCCGCTTCGGAACATGATGTTTCTATTCAAAAAAATACAGGCATACTTTGTTCCAAATCTGGATACTGGGATAGAGGGTATCTTTACCTCAATTCAATTCACAAGCGGAAAACTGATTCTTGGACCAATTTATCTGAGTCCTTAAGCCACCTAGACACATAACGTAATAGATGAAATCCACATAGGAGGTGATCCAAATACCAAAAAACAGCACTGGGTGCCAGAAATACTAACACCAAAGGCATCGTTTTTGACAATAGTTCATTTAAGAACACATTTGAAGTTATACCACCAGATGAACCGACTCATCTGGCGCCTGTTCGTCTACCAGAGATTTTGGGAAAGAACATCGACAAATTATTCAGCCCGTTGGTTTTTCATGAGCTGACGCCAGATCATTTGCCGGTGAACGTCGAATGCAGTGATCTCAAGGCTAAAAGCGAAAGTTTCGTTAATAGAATCTTTACAAACTGGGTCAAATATAAAACTCTTTTGGAGGACGTAAAATACTAAAACAAAATTTCAGACATTGCATCTTAAGATATGCTGAAGTGAAGTGTTCGTCAAAACTTCTGTATTGAAGACGTTTAGTTTAAATTCTCTAAGAATGATGATATTTCCCAGGATTTACGAAAAAAATCGACTCAAACTCAGTCCCTACAAGATTGGTGATCCTGACATTAAAAGGCTGGCCAATAGGACAGCTGACGAGATGAGAAGCAAGTTTTTTTGTATAATCGGAGCTGGAAAAACAAAGTTAAATTTTTTTAATTGCATGACGGAAGTTTATTGAAGATGACGAGAAGTCTCACAGAATAAAAATAATGTCATTTTAGTGGATCCTCAGGATAAAGGCGACAGATTTGCAAAGAATTTTTACGAAATAACTCACCAGAAATCGAACTGTCCAAATTTATCGCTGCATGCTATTTTTTATTATTGACCCTGACGTTCCGGCAACTGATCTTGCTGAGATCAAGGATATTACTTCCCTTGTAATCATAAGGAAAGTGCCAGGTTTTGATGGCCTTCCTAATGCACTGTTTAAGAAATCTCCAGGCAGGATTCTAGTGGCTATAAGCACAATAACCGATGCAGTGTTCAACCTTAACCACTTTCTCTCAGAATATTGATAAGATTCGTCCTAGATTTTTTGTCAAACAAATGCTTCTCGAAGTCAGCAGACGAACACTTAAAGCTATAAGGGCTAGAGTATCTTGGGGGATCCTGTCTCTTATCCTTTTAGTCTTTATACTAAGGATAATTTTACCAACTGGTCAGCGAGTAAATGAGCTGTTTATTCCCCATGCGGAAGGCTAGGCCTACTAAGTGTGAACAGGCCGATTTTAATGAACACTTCATTATGTACCGTATTAATGTAGTAAAGCTTGTGTTCCCTTAATTTTTTTTTTTCGTTGGTTATGATTACTTGGTCGCCCTTTAATTTGACCTTAAACGTGCTGTGCACCGTCTTGACTCCGCTAGGCCGGGTCTTGATAAATGACCAAAATCGAATATATTATTACTATTTTTGTGACAAATTGGAAAAAGGTAGTTTTCTGTTCTCTGTTGTTATTATTTTATAAAAAATGAAAATATGTCTATATGTAAGGTAATGTGTTCTAAATAACATAAAATTGGAAAGCCATTTATAAACAAAGATAATTATAACCACAGTTCTTACTCTGGCTAGTTAATATAACTCTAAAAAGTTATCTAAAGTATGTGGTTGAAGCCAGTAACCAGGTTAGATTCGGATTTGTCAATGATTTCTTAATTTCCGAAGTTACCTATGCCAACGATAAGAAAATAATCTAAGAAAAATAGAAATAAACCCGTTAAATATAAATTTAATAAACTTGTTAATTATAAACAACATAGAACTGTATAAAATCTTCTGTGTGTAAAACACACAACATATTTGAATTTATTTTTATTTTTTCATCATTTAAGAATATTTTTTCTATTTATATCCACATGGTGTATAAGCTTGCAGTGAACTCATGATTTTAGGATTTTTTTTTTAACTTTTTACTTTTTTTTTATTTTCGACTTTTTTTACATTAAAAAGCATATACTTTTAGCCACCTATTTGAATTAATTAAACTTTGTGCCCATACCTCAGCCACTGATTAAATTTTAAAGATAAAACTTGTCAAATGCATGTCGGATATGCATTATGTTAGGGTTCCGCAGAACTTTACGGTATCGTTAGTTCTTTTTTCTACAATTTCGCTGCACGTTTATCTTTGAATTAATTGAGAGCCTTTGACTGAAAAATTTCACCGCAAAAGATGAACTTTTTACTGGAAGCATATTGGGTACATTGTAGATCAAATTTTAAACATTTTTTTTTTATTTCGTAAATTATATTAAATGTAATTTAATTATGCAAAATTTTGTTTAAAGTAATACAGTTAAGTCAAATTTTTCCAGATTTTTAAAATCTACTGCTAGAAAACGAAAGGGAGTCGCAATAGAATTTTAGATACATGTCTAAAAGAAACAAGTATTATCGGCTGGTACGGGAGAGTTGTGGGACGCTGACATCCCTGACAAATTAAAAAATATCACAAGTGCAAGTGAGGGGTTTATTTTTATTTTTTAAACATAGGTGTAAAATTAGTTTAGGAAATATAATATATTTTTTGGTATTTTTAAATTTGGTAGGGCCAGCGTCCTTCCGCCGCAGCAGCCTCTTATTATTTTAATAGAGGTTACAATTTACACAATCAAATCTATGGCACAGAACCGACGTGTTGAAGGTCACGAGTCGCCACTAAAAACAAGACAGAATTATAGAAAATTATCTAAATTTTAAATATAAACTGACACGGCAAATGAAATATAAAATACTGAGAAAATGGGTTACAAAATAAAGAAACCTATAATTAGTGCATAATCAAATAATTGGTGATGAAAGAGTAACGAACAGTAAAACAAAATAAACAGGAGAGCTAATTTCAACTTTTAAAAATTATTTGACTTCCTTGAACCCACCTCACAGAAGTATGGAATTAAGTTCCCTTCCATATCCAGGAGCCACATATGACCTGCACCCCTCACAAAAGAAACAAAATATATATTTGACTTTCTCACTATCTTGTCCGATGCACGCACCAAAGTTCTTGAATGAGATGACTAAATAAGAAATATTATATAATATATTGCAGCTTTGAATATCTATTCAATGGTATCCTATTCGATGTGATAAAACAAAAAGAAAAAATTAAATTTTAGACAGTTTTTTTTTCATAAATTAGCGCACATAACTTGACAGAAATAATTTTCTTTGAATATATTTAGTAAGTGCTATTAAGAAATCTTTTTTTAGATTGTTGAAATCAACAGTTGAAAAACTAGAGGGGGTATTTAAAAGCCGCTTGGAAGGCTCATATTTCTTGAATGAAGCGAATAAATAAAACATTGACTAAAATATGTTTGTCGGAATTGCATTGTCTTTATTATTTTTTTTTGTGTGTACGACGTTTCGATTAGGTTGTATTTCTAATTGTTATCAAGTATAACGATTAGAGATACAACCAAAATGAAATGTCGTAAAAACAAATAAATAAAGACAGTGCAACTCTGACAACCACATTTTAGCCAATATTCAACATTGTCTACAACCTTCAAATAAATAAAACAAGTTATTTAGCATATTTAATTGAATTTTTGAATACCAATGATATCCATCCGTAGCATGGATCCGACACAAAAATTTTCTTGTCATAATAAACTGCATATATACAGTATAAAAATGTTTAAAATCAAAAAATATAGAAAATTTCAGGTTCGTACAAATTATCGTCAAGATAGCATTAAAAACATCGATCAAGTCATATCTGATTATATCAGAAGCCTTGAATAATAGATGTTCCTCATCAAGAGCACAGTTCGTAATCGAACATAAATATTAGAGCCAAAGAGGTTTTACGTTAAAACAGAGACAGCCACAAATAAGAAAAACACTGTCCAATATTCTGGACCTATACTGGACAGTACTGTTCTTCACGAGAACTCGTATAGCCATGTTAACCGCCAGGTAGCTAAGTCCGCACAATGTAAGAAAATATGAAATTCTTAGGATTTAAAGAAATTTTATTTTTTTATTAACATTTTTTATTGTTTAAATATCCTAATACATTAAATAACGTAATTTTTGGCATGTATAGAATTTTTTGACATAAAAAATTGCTTTTACCTAAAAGTCTTTGTCTTTTTTTATAATATTCGTCCAACAAATAGCTAGAATTCTTAACATTACCTGTATAATTTCTTCAGATTAACTGCATAACCCGGCAATGCTGCTTATTATTAGTTATTGTGCTATAATATCTGACATTTGGTACTTATTCTTTTTCTTTTACTCGTGATTTTATTTTAATTTCAATCGATTTCTAATGGTATTTTAAAGATCTTGGTTTGTCTTTGTAAAACAAAGTGAATTAAATTGTAAACAATGGTAATAAATAAATAAATGTATGGGGTACACGCATCTCTTAAAAAAAAGAATTTATGTGTGCTGGTGTACCATATTTTGTTGTGACGCTACGTTTAGTTTTTCTTTACATATTCATAGCTATTTTGGTTGTAAACAATTTTATGGTTTGGAATAGGTTTGATTGCCTTTAATTAATCTTAAACCTTTCTGATTAGAGCAAGTTTTTTCTCAATAATTTTACATTATTTATTTGTAATTTGGTTTCGTAAACAACAAATATATTTTAAACAAAATATATTTTGCTTAAGAAATATAGACAAACTTATTAAAAAATTAAAGAAAATAATATGTATTAAAAGTTTATGTCAATGAATTAAATTTATCGCTTTCTTAAATTGCGAGAATTTGAATTATTGACACTTATTTTAAAATGCCATTCTGCATTAACATAAATAAAATAACTTACCATTTTATGCTTCTTCTTTTTAAAGATTTTGCTATATAGTTAGCATTTGACGTTCTATTTTTTTCAGCCTCTTCGCGATCTTCGTTGTTCTCAACGTCATCTGCAAAATGTTCTTTACTTTCAGCATCCTGACTCTCGATGTTATTTTCAGTGATGTTGTCACTATAAATAGCGTCGTTATTAGAACCCAATATATTGTCACTTTTAAAATCAATTCCCTCATCAGTATCATTTTCTAGCTTTTCGAAATCTTCAAAATTATAGCTATTATTGCAATTTCGGGTTCCCGCCAAAAATTTGTCAACAGCGTCCTCTGGCGGTCGCGCTAGTGAACTGTTTGATTGGTCGCTTTTATTTATATTTTGTGATGGTGTTATATCATTTTTAACGAAATTTTCTGTTTTAATGCATTGACTTGCTGTTAGCCTAATATTAAGTTTTTCCGTGTTTTGTTTTCCCAGAATAGCGTCCGCCATTTTCTGGATACCGTCTGAACAAAACTCAACGTTATTAGATCACTGCCACTTTTTCTCACGTAGTTCTGCACTCTCAGTCAACTACATATGTTTTAATAAATTGAATTTATCTTAAAACCTTTAAATAATCATTAAAAAATATTTTTATGAAATGTTTTGTTTAGAAAACGAATCAAAATATTTGCTTTTGATATTGATCCAGTTTTAGTTCAAGGCAGAGCGTGGGACTGCCGACGCTCGTAAGCTAACGCGATTTTTGAACTTTGGCGCTACCGCGTCAAAACAGAATGTCAAGAGAGAAAATACGGTTTATTGTGATTTTATTATAAATTCGCAAAATCTTCGATGTAGAATTCCATTTCCGTAATTTTGAAATAAATATGTAAATATAGCAACGTCGGAATGCTGTTATTAAGGTTGCTTTCAATAAAGTCACGAACTAGGTACGAGAAATGTAGATTAATCCATGAATAATTTTTGAAATTCTATCTCTGAAGAAGCTTGAGATGCTCACGATTTTTGTGATAATAAAAAATTCAAAGTTTTATAATTTCTTGGTCATCAAAGCAAATTTTTTTTATATAGAGGAAACCAGTAGTTTTCACAATTCTCTTTATTTTATTGAATTTAGGCAAAATGTCTTATTTTAAACCTTATTTATTTAATTTGAATTTCAGTGTATGAAAATATTTATATAAATTTTCTTGTAGGAAAGTTAAAAAATGCCCAGCGAATAATTTTGGTTATTGTTGGTTTAGTATGTTATTTTTATTAGTACTTACATTTATTTTAGAGCAGGTCGTTTCAAAATTATTTTAAATATTATTTAAATTTGAAATATATGACTGGTATGTTTCTTTATTGCGTTGAGTATTAAATACACATGGTTGTCCCACTTTCATTTTTGTAATTTTGGGATATGAAAAGAGCAATAATAGATCGAAAAGAAGAATGTTTAAATCATGACCGAAAATTATTAAGACAGCACGATTACAAGCGTGATATTTTAAAAAGGATTAGAAAATTGAGACAGTCTAATATTTTGCTATTTTTTTTGAGACTGTTATTCTGTGTCAGTTTCAAATTGATTCTTGTTATTAATTATTCTGTGATACGGATCTGGATTAAGTTAAGCGGTTGCATTGAATATGCCTAAGATTTACAGGGTACGGGTTGTCCCCAGCAATAAATATTCCGCCAAACTGGCTTGTCCGATACTTCTGGGAAAATAATTCAAGTAACACATAAAGTTGTATTGAACGGACCTAGACTTTATCAATATAATCCAAACTTTAAAAACTGTTTTAAGTGGACAATGAAGCATTTAAATTGACTAAAGGAATAATATGTCAACCAAGGTTTGAGCTTGACAAATATGAGAATAAAAATATAATTTTATTTTATTGCATAAAAAATAGAAAATATTCCATATTTTCGGGAGTCAACTACGACAATATCATTAGCAAAACACAATTGCTCAAAACTTTTTAGTAATCTGACTGAAAATACATATCTGACGCGTTATACATATATTGAAAAAGTGAAGATTAATTATAATAATTAAAATTTTTGAGACTTGGTTTATTGCATCTAGTTAATATTTTGTTAAAAGGCCCGGAAATGATTATTTTATTATAAAAAATCTACCTTCATATTAATATAACGAAAAATTTCAGTTTTAGTAAAAATTTTTTATCAGTTTTCCTTGGAATAGTGTATTAAATACGAGTGCTTTTTTGGTACTTACCTTTTTCTTTTACTTTTTAAGCAAAACTGTCGTGAACGTGTCCAGAATAAGAATAGCAACCTACCGCAATTTCTATCAATATTCAGCAAATTCCTTAGTCAGTAGATATTTAAAATAGAAAAACATAGGCAATAGGTGTGGATCAAATGATTACGAGATGCTATTTGTATAATTAAAAATTAATAATTTTGTGAATTCAGAAATTCAAAATTTATTTTTCATATAAGTAATAAAAATTACAGGATATTGTTTCCACCAACTTACTTTTTATGGTGTGTTTTTTATTGTAAAAGTTTTAATATTACATTAATAATCCCTGTATTATGGTTATAGTGTAAATAAAAATAAACACGTTGGATTTTTTCATGGCAACTTTAATTTTTAATTACAATACCTTAAACAAGCAACGTTGCCAAATTAAAAACACATTTTACGACACTGCTTCTGTACAGTTGGCTTATGTGTATTTATGAATTGACGTTAGGCTATTAATTGTTAGATGGCGTGGGTTGTTCTAACACGACCATTTGAAAGGCGGATACGGAAGCAGGTATTGATTTTGTAATTAAACATTAATATTGATATTAGTCCATTTTTTTTGTTAAATATTCTGTTAGGTTTTAGTTGATAGATTGATTGATTGCATGATATAGCAGGCTAGGGTTTTTGATGCTGGTGTGTCTGAGGGCAGGTCCAGTCCACCTGATCTTGTTATATTTTAACCTGTATGGTCTTACCATCGCCATTGCCATAATTATTATATCAAGGGGAGGGGGAGGTTTAGTAGGGTTTCTATAATTGCTGTCGGGGTACACGGACAGGCTAGTCTCTGGAGTTTGGAAAGCTCCAGAGTGGCCTGCTTCTGAGTGATTTTCGTCCGCCATACCCAGGTACTTAACCTCTTGGCTCATTTGCAGCTGTGTATTAAGGAGAGCTGATATAGGTTTTAGTAGCATAGGTTTAGTCAAAATTGGGTTCCTTTTGGTAGTGACAATATTGTGTTTAATTTTTAGCAATTTTCAATTAGTTGTTGATTGATCATTTTATGCAGCTATATTTAATTCTGGTTTAATTTTTCCATAATATCTCGTTATTATTCTATAGAAGTTCGAAAGCTACATGTCTCTGTACTAACACACTGGAATATTTGCGATTTTAAATGCTTCATTTCCGTTTTAATAATCATCAATTAAAGTATTTATTTAATAATGTTGAACGGACATTCGTTAATTGAACTTCCTTTTTTATATATATGAATAAAAGTAAACAGTAAGTTTTTAGATTAACAAGCATAATAATTTCTGCAACGATAAAAAATCTTACAAGGGACAGTAGAAATTAGAGAAAATACACAAGAAAACTTTGTCGAAATATTGACTGTAGAAATATCGTATTCTATATTGTACGCTGGTATGGATCTCTATGTTGTAAAGAATAATAAATTCAATGCAAGGGTATCCAGTTTAGTTTAAAAACACATTAATCTAATCTCTAAAAAATACTATATTATTACCTGACGAGACTACTCGCAAACAACTGGGAATGGAATCTAAAACATCCATTAATGCGGGTTATAATAGATTTTTAAACATTATGCAGTTTAATATTTAAAAAAATGTAAATTTTTGTGGTCCTATATTAATTGAAAATATAATGTTATAGAATACTCAAATGTTATGAATTATAATAATATCTTCTATATATCTAAGGAAATTACCACTTTATTTACCACCTTCTTATAATTAGTTTATATGACATGATATGGTGTAGTATAGTAATTTTCATCTGCCTGTTATAAACGACAATAATTTCCATTAGGTTAGCATTGATAGTAACAATATTTTTAATAAAATTTCTAATTTGGATATAAATTAGGGCCCACTCCCTGGTATGGTACTTCTTATATATATATATATATATATATATATATATATATATATATATATATATATATATATATATATATATATATATATATATTCCATTTGCAGCCCGACACTGCTCTGTGTAAGGGTGGTAGCCATGATAAGATTGACACTGAAACTTCTCTTGTTGTACGAAACTTCTTTATTTTTAAACCTTTTAGTTTCCTCGCTTGATACTGATTTACAGGTCAATGCTATTTTTTCGACTTTCAAAACGCTTTCGACCCGGGTAACCGGCAACTACTGCTCTACAAATTGAAATGCTATGTAGTATGTCCATTATTACTTACTTGGTTTGTGAATTATTTTAGTCGTCAGTGTTAACGGAATGCCTTAAGGTTCTTAATTGGAACCTATCTTATTTTTGCTGTTTATCAACATTCTCATTAATGTCTTCCAGCATTGGCCCTTGGTTTTTTCGCTGACGACCTAAAAATATTTTGCGTTGTTAACAACCACTCTGATGGTCATCTTTTACAGTCTGATATTACTTGTTGAGTATATAGTGTCACGCAAACTGTATGAACTTGAATGTAATAAAATGTAAGGTCATCTCTTTTACTGAAAAAAGGTGACAGTGACAACTGTTATCTTGGAGAGTTGGACATAGTCTATATGACAACGGTAAATAATTTCGGCGTTCTATTTGACAGTTAATTAAGATATGTTTTTTACGTCAACTGAATAGTTTCCAAGGCTTTCAGGATCTTGAGGTTTCTAATGCAATGCTCCGAGTTTAGAGATATTGTGACACTTAAATGATTATAATTTTTTCTGGTTAGGAGTGATTTGGAATACTGCAGTACTGTTTGGGGTTTTCATCTATATAACACATCGAAATAAGATTGAGAAAGTACAAATAAAGTTTGACAATTTTTCACTCTTTAAACTTAATATTGATAAATCGTCGCTCCCATATTATTAGCGTCTAAAGATTTTTAGTTTGGATTCTCTTGAGAAGCGTAGATTCAAAGAGTTACTTGGTATCATTAACTTTCGAGTTTCTTCTCAAATGACACGACTCGACGAAACATTTTCAGCTAGTTATAGCCGGACAGATTTGGGAAGGAATGATATAGGAAACATATTCATGGATTTTCATAACAAACTTATTCCTCTTAACTTAAATTATAATTGCTGAATAGTGGTGAATATGCTCCATTAAATTGTTTAATTCATTTGTTACCTGACAATCTTTTGAGATTTTAATCATAATGTGCTTTTACTCTTAGTTTGACATGTTATTGTTTTATTTTGAATCTTTTTGAAGCCTTGCTTAGGGTAAAGTTTTTAAATGTTTGTTACATCTCTTGTTGTTTATTGTCATTTGATTTTGGATTTAATGATGTATTTCTTATTCACTCTACTATTTGAACAATTGCCTGTTATGTACTTAGATAATAAATGAATAAAGTTTTAAATGGTAAAGGCAATATTTCCTTAAACAAACTTGGCACCATCTTTTAAAATAAAGGTGTTTTCCCAAATAACAATATTTTATGTTTATAATTATGAAATAAAGTAAACATACGATAAAAAACAATAAATTTTAAAGTCCATATTGTCAAGGGATCTTATCGGAGAATTCAATGTATCGACCGATTTTTTAATAAAATATAGTGTTTTTACGAAAGTGAGTTCTGGAAAACATACAATTGAAGAGATTATTGTTCCCGGGGATTATAGGGAAATGCAATTATAACATTTTTGACGATATATTAAAAATCTCCTTTAGAAGTAGTGAAAGTAAAATGGGAGATTTTCCTGCTAGAAGTTAGTATTAGTAACTTTCTGCGTAAAATCCGAGTCTGAGGTCAGAATCGGCCCATCATGGGAAGATTATTAAGGTTCTGTACTCGAAAAATGTTTTCTTGCCTACTTTTGAAGTTATGGACATGCACAAAATTTTTTGTTTTTTTTTCTAGTAGCATCATTTAATATTACTCTTACTCTTTAAAATAATCTTTTCAATGGTTACTTATGATTTTTTCTTACAAAGTGGAACATGATTTCTAAAAATGATGTATTATTATCTGAACCTATCAAGTGAGATTGCATAGCGAGTGAAAAAGATTGAGAATAGTAATTGCGATTGAACCTTTCCTCGCGTATATTTGTCCATATTTGAAGAACAAATTAATCTAAGGATTTCTTTTAGCAAAAATTTTAATTCTGCATGTTTGCGACTTGTTTATTAGCCTGGAAAATACGATTTATGTATGTGCATAGTATCATCAATATGTCTTATTTAAAGGTAAATCAAATCAAAACATTTTTTAGGATGTGGCCTTCAGTTTTATTAATGCCTTCATTATTAGTCTTGTCATGGTTCAATTAAACGAATAATTTATCTTAGCATGTGTAATCATTATCTTCCAGTGCATGTTCTTCTTAGTATCTATCTATTTCTTGCAAGCTGGAATATGTAGTTTTTTAGCTCGCTCTTTATAAAGGAACGCATATTCGTTTCTTGTTCACCAATATGTTTTTAGCTGGCTTGGCTTGGTTGCAATTAATTGTATTTTCCATTCTTTGCGAAGGTTGTCAATTACTTGAGGCTCTTCACGCCTTACTAAGGCCACTCGCTGAAATATAATATGTTGCTGTAAGGTTTTCGTAAAGCACTTGTGAAATAATATTTTTGTGGTTGGTTGATTCTTACAAGTTTTTTGCCAATTCAAGTTTTTCTTTGTATTTAGTATCCCTCATTTTCTTTTTAAGGAATTCACATTTGTTGTCTTGACCTAGTAGATATAGAGATATCATATTTTATTTTTATGTAATATTTGTTTGGTTTGTAAATGTTGGCGAGAAGTGTGGATGATGGGTGCCATACCCCATCTTGTTCTGGGTTGAGACGGTTTTTCAAAATTCTGACTGTTTACTTTGTCTTTGAAGGAAAACTTTTGATATTACTCCAGACTAATATTATATAAAGCAAACTGAAGAATGCTATTAATTAATGCTAGACACTAAAGTGAGAGATTCTCTTAAAATTACAATCCACATTTAGTGCTTTGGTAGTGTAATTCTGTTATCATCTTCCGGATAGAATAGTTATAGTTAATTTCGTAAGATTTAATAGAAACACCTATGTATTTGGTGAAACTATTTCAAAGTTTTTCCATAGAAGCTATGAAAATTTTAATCCCAGAAATAAATATATAAAATTTGGAAAATGAGTTTTTCTTTTTAATAATATAACAAGAAAATTGCTTGGGACGGAAAATTTGATGGGAACTAATAATTGTGAGGAAATTTTAAATTTTACCTTTTGATACATGTTTAAATAAATGAGCATTGTATGAATTTAGTATTTTATTTTTTAATCTTCATTTAAAAGAATTTTCATTTTATGAAAATACTAAAATAGTTGTGAAAAAATATTTTTAAAGAAATTTTGAATCTCACAATAAACTCAAATCTTAACTAAAGGGAATCAAAAAAATATTAAATTCTTAAATATCTAAAATATAAACATCAATCTTAGTACTTAGTACGCCAATATTGCATAAATTTAAGAAAATTCCTTAAATATATATTATTGTTTCTACAAAAATAATCATCACATAATTATGCATAATCAAATCCTAGTTGTTATACGATTATAAAAAATTTTATCAATAAAAATTTAACTAATTAGTGAGATGGGCCGACTAACAATAATTTACACGCACTTTATACGAACTGGCTGCTTTGGGTCGTCACAAGTGAAGTGTTGCTAAATTACCTGCATGTACGTGAGTTCTCGGTTTAAAAGTTATTTTAAAAGATACGAATTTTAAAGTGTCCTACAACTGCATAGTAAACACTTTCTAGTTTGCAGTTACAGATACGAAGGAGGGTAGATAGAAATTGATCGGTAAAAACAAAATAGATAATGAATATATGACACCTGGAGAGCAATCTTGACACATGAGAATTATGTTGAATTTCTAGCCGAAGTTAGACTCGTAGAAACTTTTGTATTTTTCCAATAAATAATGTCATCGGCTTCCTCAAGTAAATCTAAAGCAATTAATGAAAAAACGTCTTACAATATACTCTATATCGTTTTGATGTTACCTTTATATTTATAATTTTTAAAAGGGTAACTATTTAATTAAAGGCAAGTTCAAAGATTGATTGACAATTTATCTTATATGAAATGATATCTGAATTAAATGCATGACTATTTATTACATGATATTTTTTAGTAGAATATTTAGTACGAAAAGTTACTTTAGTTTAGCTACTGAAAGAGATAACAGAAAAAAGTTCATTATTAGCACTTATTAGTCTTTATTTTCTCTAATATACGCCATTCTAGTGGCAACGACATTCACCATTTGAAGGGCCACGTTACTTCTGTCCTCTTAGGAAAAGACCTACAGTTGATCAAGGGGAGAACGTCTTTTAGTTTATTTTTTCTTCTTTCTTCTGGACGGCTTTAAAATAGCCGACTATGTAATAGCAACGGAAAACAAAATATTTCGATATGCAGATAATAAGAGAAGTTTATATGGTAACCTATAACCAAGTATAGTGTGTGACATCTATTACTGAAGGTTAAGTTTAATTTGGTTCTTCATTAATGAGATTATGTTTTTTTTTCTAAGTCCATATTTTAGCTTAACTGATTTGACTTAAAGAAATGTCAATATTAGTTAAAGAAAAATACTAAACTTCTAAATTATTGACTCCTTACACCAAAAGAATAACATTTGTTAGTATGTAGCTTTAATTGATGTAACTGTTGTAATAGACAAGAAAATTGTCTTTCAGGAAAAAGAATCTATAAAATTTCTTGAATTTGTTTCCAAGCTATCAACTCGATACGGTTTGGAATTTTTATTAAAACTTGTTTTTTAATTTTCCAATAATTCCATGAAATATTATTGTAATAATTCTCCGATTTGCTTCATATTCCTTAACTACTTTATGTGATGAAGCAAAAATATTTTTTGATTCATATGGTTCGCCTTTATAATTTGGAATCATATCAAGAGAAATGTGTACTTCTGAGTAATTTATTTGTGTACCATATTTGGTTGATTGTTATCTGACAGATGTATTTTCGTAAATTTGTTAATAAAACTATTGATATCAGAGTCAGAACCAAAATCAGAATTATAAATATTACGAATTTCTTGTTATATTCTCGATTTTTACGTAGAGTTATTTTCAATTTATTAATAATATAAGTAAAAAGTGAAAATATAAAAAGGATTGATAAAATAAAATTTGATTTAATTCTAATTATTTGGTCGTTTGGATTGACATGCTTTAACTTGGTGGGTTGACTTGGTTGACCAATTTTCCAAATCGATATTTGTTCCGATGAAGTTGGCTCCACTATTTGTATGAGCCCTGTAACACTATAGATTCTTGATCATGATTGTTATAACAGAACCTTGCTTGGTTCACTGCTGCTTTGATTTTATTCTCTGGTTTACCAATTCTCTAACCGAATATTCTTTCCACTAGTTGATAGTGAGATTGGGTTTCATTATTTGTACGAACAGTACAACACTATGGACTCTTGTTTGTGATGGTTATCAGAGAAGTTCTCTGAAATTTTATCCGTTAAAGATTTTGAGATACTATCTACGCCAATCACGTTGACCTTCTAGCAGATGTCAGGTTCACAGAAACTCCTGTATTTTCCCAATAAATTATATCAATGAAACTACACAAGCTTCGTCAAACAGGTCTGTTGGTCTATGATACAAAGTATACCCAAGTAACGTTAAGACGTCATATAACATACTGCCTATCTTTTTAACGTTATTTCTGTCCTTTTACAACCTGTGGCAAAATTAAAAACCATAAAGATTGAGTTATAGATAATCAGTTCGAACTAATACACAATGAGTGCTCATATCTGTTTTTGGCAAGGAAAATTGGAAATCTACAACTTGAAAGTACTTTTCAAAAATTCCTCGTATATTAAAGAAAAAAAAACCTTATAACAACTCTTAAACGAGTTCAGGTATAAAGTAAACGGGTCATTATAAAAGTATGTATTTTTCGCAAGAAAAGCTTCGAGTTTACAATTTGGAAATATTTTTCGAACACTATTGCTATATTGAAGAAAGTAACACACCTTACAAGAACTCCCAGCAGTTCATAGGAGTTAAGACACAGAGTAAAATATGCCAGCAGTGGACATTGGATCAATATAAAAATATGCAATTTTCACAAGGAAATCCTCGAGCGCAGAAGTTGGAAATATTTTTCGGAACTAGTATTATATTGAATAAAACAAGTTACCTTATAAGATTTCTCAACAACTCGTAGGATTTAAGATTCAGAGAAGAAAGTGTCCTCGAAAGGCCATGGGTCAATATAGAAATATGTAATTTTCACAAGGACAGTTTTGACTCTACAATTTGGAAATATTTTTCGAAAATTACTTTTATATTGAAGAATGTAACCCATCCTATAACAACTTTTAATAACTCGTACCAGTTGAGATACAAAATAAAATGCGCCAGTAACTAACAATGGGTCAATATAAAATATGCAATTTTCGTAGGGAAATTTTCGAGTCTAAAACTTCAAAATATCTTTCAAAAAAACTACTATACTAAAGAAAACCATATAAGGAATCTCAACGACCCGTAGGATTTAAAATACGTGGTAAAAAGTATTAGTAACAGTGGATCATTATAGAAATATGCAATTTTAGCAAGGAAAGCTTCGAGTCTACAACTTGGAAATATTTCTTGAAAATGATTACTATATCGAGAAAAACAACCCACTATAAAAAAACTCTCAACAACCCGTATGAGTGAAGATACAGAGTAAAATGGGCCGGCTACGGAAAGTGGGTCAAAAAAAAATATGCAACTTTCACAAGAAAATCTTCGAATCTACAATTAGGAAATATCTTTTAAAAACGACTACTATATTGAAGAAAACAACCCACTTTATAAGAACTCACAACGAACTTTAAGACTTAAAATATGGAGAAAAAAGGATCAACAGCGAACAGTGAGCCATTATAGAAATATGCAACTTTTATAAGGAACGCTGCTGTTTAAAACTTGGAAAATTTTTTTGAAAATTAACACTATTTTAAAGAAAGAAAAACACCCTATAAGAATTCTCTACAAGCCACAAGACTTGATATATGGAGTAAAAAATACCAACAACAGGCACATTATAGAAATATGCAATTTTCGCAAGGAAAGTATCGAGTCTAAAACCAGGAAATATTTTTCTAAAACTACTACTACATTGCAAAATGTAACCCATCTTGTAAGAACTCTCAACAACCCTTACAAATTAAGATACAGAATAAAATGTGTCAGTAACGGAAATTGGGCCATATATATATATATATATATATATATATATATATATATATATATATATATATATATATATATATCGGGTGTCAACGAATCTATTAGACAAGTCATAATTTCTAGAGTATTATGTGTATCAAAATGAGAATTGGTACAGATAAATGTTAAGTGAAGAGGAGAGTTTTCGCATATTTTCTACTTTCCGGTTTCACCGGAAATGGCCCCGGTTTTGAATTCTTAAATAGAACACCCTGTATATTTTAACATCTTTGGATTTCTGAGACAATTCTAGATCAGAATGTGATGTTTTAAAAACTTTTTACGTCTACTTCATTTTTTTAGAGCCACTTTTAAAATTGCATTTAGGTGGCCATGATCGGACGCAAACTAATCTAACGGCCTTAGGTGATGTCAAAAAAATACAATCGCAAAGTTTTAGTGACTAGTATGGAATACAGGAATTGGATTAAAAATTTAACAAAATTAACAAAAAACTAACAAAATAAACTAATAACTTAGACGACGCACTTAAAATATTTGAAAGTACAGTAGCTGAATTTGTTAAAAAGTTTAGTGTAGTAAATGTTCAAAGTGCATTCCTTCTTTTTCACGACACATTTCAGCTCGTTCAATTGTTTCTCTCAACACGTTTTGTAGCATTTGGGGCGTTATACTTCTAAACGCCCGTAAAATTCTTTCTTCTAATATTTTAAGAGTAGCTGGGGCTGCTCCATAGTAAACCCTTTCTTTAACATATCCCCAGACAAAGAAATCGAGCACACTAAGATCCGGTGAGCGGGCTGGCCACCGTACCGGACCATTGGTTGCAATAATTCGATTATTAAAATGCTCTATTAAATAATTAAGAACTTCTCTAGTATTGTGAGGCGGTGCTCCATCTTGTTGAAAGTAAATTCGCCGTAAAACTGCTAAAGGTATATCATTGAGATGATTTTCGATTTCATTTAGAAGAAAACCTAAGTATCTAACCCCTGTTAACTGACCTTGAAACAATATTGGCCCAATTATTCTGTTTCCAACGATACCAGCCCAGACATTGACGCCAAATCTTTCTTGAAAATTGCCCTCTCTCATTTCATGTTGATTTTGTTGGGCCCAGTACCAGTATTTTGCTTATTGAACATACCATTATTTGTAAATCGGAATTCGTCGGAAAATAGAATAAAATCAATAAAATTTGGGTTAACTCTATGATTTTGAAACAGCCAATCACAAAACACTACGCATCTATCGCCATCCTCAGTATACAAATGTTGATTTAACTGATATTTAAATGCTCGATATCAATGCTTTTTCAGTATTTTTCTTGCTGATTCATAACTTATCTGCAGTTCTTGACTAATTTTTCTTAACGAAACTGTTTTATCAACCTCAACCATAGCAAGTACGTTAATTTCAGTCTCTTCATTTATGATAAACCTCTGTTCCGCCTCTTGATTTCCTATTTGCCTAAAACGAGTCTCGACATACGGAAAATACTGATGGGCTGGATGTTGCCGATTCGGATATCTATGAGCATACAACTCGGCAGAATTCCTTGAATTTCTATGACACTCTCCAAATATTAATAACATATCCACTTTTTCACTTTGAGTATACATTATTTTAACGAAAATTTAAACTAAACTTAACGAAAATTAAGAAACTTTTACGTCTGTTCTTAGAGCGTATGTCACTGTCATTATCTACTTAAGTGAGTGCTTTGTTTTCCAAAGAAGACTTGATAAAAACAGTTGCAAATTATTATGCATCATGGCTGTCCATGGCGCACTTGTCATAAGTAAATAAATTATCCAGTATTTTGCTTAATAATATTTAATTTCTGTTCTTATGTCTAATCCAATCGCAAATAAATTAGTACCGTTAGATTCGTCAAAGAATGCTTTTTTCGAAAAGTAGTTGTCAAAAAGGGGTTGCCATTTGAAAATTAATAGTTAGAAATGAAAACGTAATTTTGTCAACTTGTCTTATTCCTGTCTTTCATACTAGTAACAAAAACTTTGCGATTGTATTTTTTTGACATCACCTAAGGCCCTTAGATTAGTTTGCGTCCGATCATGGCCACCTAGATGCAATTTTAAAAGTGTCTCTAAAAAAATGAAGTAGACGTAAAAAGTTTTTAAAATGTCACATTCTGATCTAGAATTGTCTCAGAAATCCAAAAATGTTAAAATATACAGGGTGTTCCATTTAAAAATTCAAAACCGGGGCCATTTCCGGTGTGCCAGCCACAGAGAGTGTTCCATGTTTCTATAATGACCCACTGTCCGTTGCTGGCACTTTTTACTTACTATCAACTCTTATGGGTTGTTGAGGTTTCTTATAGGGTGGGTTATTTTTTATAATATAGTTGTAGTTTCCGAAAAAATATTTCTAAGTTGTAGACTTGAACATTTCCTTGTGAAAATCGCATATTTCTATAGTAATCCACTGTCCATTGCAGACACATTTTACTCTGTATCTAACTCATACGGGTTGTTGAGAGTTATTACAGGGCGTGTTATTTTCTTTAATCGAGCAATAGTCTCCGAAAAATATTTCCAAGTTGTAGACTGGAAGCTTTGCTTGCGAAAATTGCAACTTTTTATGATGACCCACTGTGCGTAGCTGGCAGTTTTTGCTTTGCATCTTAATTCTTACAGGTTATTAAAAGTTCCTATTACATATTTCTATAATAATCCATAGTGCGACACTTACTTTTTCTCCCTATCTTAGTTCCTATGGATTTTTGAGGGTCCATATAGGGTGTGTTGTTTTTTTTTCAATATGTTAGTTGTTTTCTAAAAGTATTTCCAAGTTGAAGACTCGAAGCTTTCTTTGTGATAATTGCATATTTCTATTATGACTCAGTGACCGTTGCAGGCACTTTTTACTTAGTACCTCAACTCTTAGGGGTTGTTGAGAGTTCTTATAATATCGGGGACTTTCTTCAATAGAATAATAGATACTGAAAAATATTTCCTAGTTGTAGACTTGAAACTTTTCTTGCGAAAATTATATATTTCTATAATTACCCACCGCCCATTGCTGGTACATTTTACTCCGTATCTTAACGTGTAGGGCTTGTTGAGAGTTCTTATGGGGTGGATTATTTGATACAATATAGCAATAGTTTTCGAAAACTATTTTCAAGTTGTAGACTTGAAGCTTTCTTTGTGAAAATTTCATATTTTAATAATGACCCGTTGTACTTTGCTGGTACTTTTTACTTCGTATCTTAAGTCCTGTCAGTTATTTAAAGTCCTTATAGGGTGAGTTATTTTCTTCAGTAGAACAGAAATTTCCCAAAAATATTGCCATGTAGTAGACTTCAAGCTTTCCTTGTGAAAATTGCATATTTCTATATTGACCCGTTTTTAGTACCTTAACTTGTACGGATTGTTGAGAGTTCCTATAGGGTAGATTATTTTCTTCAATATAGTAGTCGTTTCCGAAAAAGATTTACAAGTTGTAGACTTGAAGCTTTCTTTGCGAAAATTGCATATTTCTGTAATGTCCGTTGCTGGCACATTTTACTCTAACTCATATCAAAATTTTGATTTTTATAAATTTTTATAAATTCCGCACTACTTGGGTGAATACAAATGTCGTTTGACTGGCGATATTTTTCAGTCTGACATCGAAGTGGGCAGGTTTTTAATATCCTACTGACATGCTTCGGAATTTATATTTCATATAGTAGTTATTTTCTGCCCTCGATTTCGATACAGCTTCACTGACAAGACCATGAGGTGGTCGAAACGCGTATGGAGAGAGCACCTGCGTTGTATTTGTAGGAAATAAACTGTTTGTATATATTTTTTTCTTTATCTGCTTAAAAGGAAAATACATATAGGCAATTATTATGATATATGATACCTAGGAATTATATTATCAAAACAGAAATGTGTTTATCAATTACAGACATTCAGAATTGACTAAAAATTATACCTTTATGAAAGACTAGTATAAAAATTATTCAGAATACAATAAGGGGAAAAAATTAAAAAAGAAAAACATAAAAATCAACAAAACAATTTCTTGGCAACACAAAAAAATGAAACTTTCATTAACTATTGTTTTATTACGCCACTAAAATCTTCCGGCGCCAGAAAAATCGTTAAACAGTTTTCCACCGACCAATTCTATGTGAAATTATAAAAATTATTACACATTATATTGTGCGGTTATAGTAGGCACTTAAATTAATAAAACAATGGAGCACTTTTGTTTTATCCTTGACTTTATCACATTTCAGAAACATACCTGCCATTTTGCATTTTACGTTATAGCCTTTTAATTGTGGTTTATGTGGGTTTGCCTATAAATATTTTTTTTTGAGAGGAAGTAATTTCTGCAAAAAATATTACAAGCTTCATATGATATTTATGCCATATATTGTTTTGAGTCACTAAAAATTTAATATTTTCCTTGTATCAACTTCCCATTGTGTTAACTACGTGATTTAAAAAAGTATATGATTAAGTTGTTTATAAATATACCTGTTTTTACAAGCTTTTATTTGAATTCACTTGTGTAGCTGTTTGCCAGTCTATAATGAAATTTTCTAACCCATATTTCACATTTCCATACATGCAATTGAGTTGCAATTTTGCATGTGTATGTAGTGAACATGATACACAACATTATGGCACCTTACATGTATATATTTGTCGGTCTGTCGGTTACGGGGTTTTGTTATTTCACATATTTTGTTCCGTCCTATTGAATTAAAATTTTGCATATGAATGGAATTCCGATGACAATATAATATGATGGTGTTACTGAACTGATTTGATGGTGGAGTTAGAAGGTGGTAAACGGAACCTAAAGGCTCACGATAGACCTATCGTGTAGCTTGTCTCAAAGAGATCCCATGAGAAACTGCTGATAAACCAAGACATCATAAACAATGCAGTTCTTGAATTTGAAGACCTTCTACTTTAGATATTTAATCTGTGCTTAGGATATATATATATATATATATATATATATATATATATATATATATATATATATATATATATATATATATATATATAATCATTTTTCTTTATTTTGTCTTTTCTTGGGTTTAGGTTCTATATTTAATAAATATACAAAACGATTGACGTTTCGCCCTTTATTCAAGGCATTTTCAAAATTCTTTCCTCCTAAAAATATATAATTAAAATACATCACATAAAAAACATATTTACAATTTCGAAAAACAAACAAGACACTTAAAAACAGTAGTCAAAAACTTAAAAATTTTTTAAAAATATTTAATTTTACCGGTACATACCTTGACATTTTGCTGTTCTGTTACTAAATAAAATTTAAAATTTACATCGTTTACTGAAGATACGTGGAATGCGAATGTGTTTTATTTTTTTAATATTTTTTATATTTTACAATGCATAAAAAAACAAATAAGGTATATGTTTGGTTTTATGTTTAAGAGGATATTCCGTTTTTGATTCTTATTTGACCGGATCGAATACTTAATATTTTTATATAAATTAGGCTTGCGTAAATGTGGCTCAAATTTCCCATATCTGTTCTGTTCTGTTTTTAATTTCAATCATTTCCTTTATCTGTAATTTTTGGTAATTCATATCTTTGTTTTTTATAATGGTACTGTTATAATCAAAAGTGTGTTTTTCGTCCTGTGTGTGTTTGTTTAACGCTGTTGAGGCGTTTTTTGTATATTTATGGCCATTTAATCTGTTCTTCAGTAATTGGCTCGTCATGCCTATATATTTTTTGGGACAATTTGTGCAAGGGATCGAATATATTATATTTGATTTCATTAGAGGAGTTTTACTTTTTAAATTTGTGAACAATGTATTTAATTTATTATGTGACATATATATATATATATATATATATATATATATATATATATATATATATATATATATATGTTATATTGCCGTTCCCATACGTGTCCAAGTTGACCTCAAGTAACACGACCGACAGTGCATTTGCACCATTCCAAAAATGCAAACGTAATCAGTATTTTCATTTCGTAATATTGTCATGAACGGAAATGCTGATTTTGCAGATAGACTATTATAAATAGGAAAATGTACTTAGCTTTATATACTAGTAATGTAATTAATTGTAGCACGTTACTTTGTCAGTCAAAAATTTGTTTTTTATTTAATTTAATGTATTGACAAAAATTGTGAAGTAAATAAATAAAATTTTTTAAAAAGTGATTTTTGAAGAAAGTGATATAAAATTGGCGCAGTCGGTAGGATCTGTCAAACGCTATTAGAACAAGAGGAATCTAACTGGTAGCGGTGGATCCCAATTCCTTAACAGAAAAAGGACTAGCGGCATTGAGATTGCTCCCACTTGTCGAGATTACGGAAGGAACATGGTGAAACCCCTGGTAATTGCAGTCAAGAACACTACGGCTTAAATGCTCCTGCTAGTGTAAGTTAGTAAATCATCTCGTTTATTTAATTTGATTTTTATTTGATTGATTTAAAAGAAAATTGTTCGATTATCTACTATTTTTTCCCTTTTCTTTCGCATTTCCACTACATACCAGTTTAAGAAAATATTTTTAACGTTACTATTTAATATAAAAACAAAATGTCTTTGTTAGAAAATCAAGCGAACAATGGGCAAGTCAAAGCTGAAGAAGGGGAGATAGAGCCCTATAAGTTATCGGAAATATTTTCAATTATATCCGAGTTTGAGGGTGACCAAATCTTTTTGGGAACATTTTTAAACGCGTGCGAGCATGCGTACAATATGTGCACAAGGGATCAAAAAAACTCTATTAGTAATTCACATAAAAAATAAGCTTAGCGGCAGAGCAGCCCAACTTATTAGTTCTAGGAATCCTTATTCCTATTTAGAAATAAAACAATTACTAAATTTATATTTTGGCGACTCTAGAGACCTAACGTCCCTTATATAAGACCTACAAAGACTTAAACAAGTACCAAACGAATTATCACTCACATTCTATACCAGATTACAAATTTTGAATGCAAAAATGCATGCCAGTATACAAAAATCTAATCTCACCACTGACCAAAAGGTAGCTCAAACTTCCCTTATAGACACGATGACATTAAACAATCTATTAACCGGGTTAGAACCCAGATTAGGCCAACTTATTCGGGCCGGTAATCCTACATCTCTTTTGCAAGCCCAAGCTCGTATCAAAAGAGAGTTACAACTATCGTATTTTGAAAATCAAAGGATGGTTAAGCCTAACCCTCCAAAGCCAATGCCAATTGTTAGGAGACCACCTCCTCAACCCCTAAAATGTTTCAAATGTGGGCTTAATGGTTATATTTCTAGCCAGTGTCGTTGGCAGCAAGAACGCTATAATCCTCCTTTGAATTCTGGCTTTCAAAGACCACCGAATCAAACCTCTGGAACAAACTACTCACAGCCTACCAATGGATTTTCTGCAAGTTATTCCAGACCCCCCCCCAATATAATAATTCACCCCAAAATCGCCCCCAAATGCAGAACCGGAATTCTAACTTCCGAGTTAACCCACAAAGAACCCATCATCTAAATACTAACTATGGATACGACAGTTACCAAGATCCTTGCAACTACTAACACTGCGATTGTCAGGAATATGAGAACTCCCAAAGCCAACCCTATTACCAACCCTACGATGATAATTACAATCAAACTTCGCAAGAATACCCAGTCGAACACCTAGATCCGGAAAATTATCAGGATTTTCTGTTACTCCCGATTGCACCAAACCCCCCGACGAGTCCCAACAGGAAACGGAACTCCTACAAGACATACAAACAAAAATTCGGACGATAAACTTGGACGACATGAATCCCAACCTGAACTTTCCCGAACAGGAATTTCTTTAAAATCTCTTTTAATAGTCAACTCAAAAAACTTGTGCTATAGAAAGGATGCTTTGCAAAAATTTAAATTACTTATTGACTCCAGTGCAGGAATCTCCATTTTTAAGGAACATACCGTTCAAAATTTCCGCCAAAGATTACCCGAAAGTGTAACAATTCAGAGTATAACAGATCAAAAACTCTTGTTCCCTTCACCGCAGGCGACCCGCACAAAGTCTACATTTACAATCTAGACATTGAGTTCGATGGCATTTTAGCTCTAGATTTCTTAGAACATAATGAATGCGTAATCCATCTTAAAAATAAACAATTAGTTACAAATTTTAAAATTCTTCGTTTAAACAAAGTAGGAGAAAACGAAAATGAACAAATTAACACTAATATTTTGGACAATCAAAACCTTAACAGAATTTCTATAGAAGTTAGGACTGAACGGGTTTTCAAATTAAAATGCGATCTTTCCAATGCAGATGCCGTACTAATAGCACAGGAAAAAGACAAGGTACTAATAGCACAGGAAAAAGACAAGGTTAACGCTTTAGTAAAAATCAACGAACTCGGCGAATTTTTTACGTCAACAATAAATGCTAACGCGATACCAAAAGTCGTCGAATTTTCAAACATAATCCTAGAACCGATAAACGATACTGCTGAACCTTTTTATAATTTTAAAACATGCAAGGACCAGAGAGATAATCATTACGATAGGGTTTCTATAATAAAAAATCTTTTACGAACCGGTCATCTAAACGAGGAAGAAAAAGAACTTTCAACATTTTCAAACATTCAATTGATACAAACAGCGCTCATCCAGTTTTTACGAAATCGAATAGGTACCCCCAAATACATAAGGCAGAGGTAAAAACACAAGTAAATAAAATGTTGACAGAAGGTATTATTCGCCCTTCAATTTCACCCTGGTCATCGCCAGTATGGGTAGTTCCGTGAAAACTGGACACCTCTGGCAAGCAAAAATGGCATGTTGTAATCGATTATCGTAAGCTAAACGAGCTTAGTGTGGACGATAAGTATCCCTTACCCAATATTTCTGACCTTCTAGACCAACTAGGCAAGTGTGAATATTTTACGACACTTGATTTTGCCTCTGGATTTCACCAGATAGAAATCGATCCTAAAGACATCCAAAAAACAGCTTTCACTGTAGAAAACGGCCATTACGAATTCGTTCGAATGCCGTTTGGCCTTAAAAATGCCCGTCCACATTCCATCGTGTCATGGACAACATCCTTCTTGACATCCAAAACGAGCGTTGTCTAGTCTATATGGATGACATCATAGTTTATTCCCCCACCGTTCACGAACACATATCATGCCTAAAAGTAAACAAAAAAGCTGACGCGTTATCGCGGATAAAAATAAATTACTTCCAACAATGCGCAGATTTTCAACACATACACCGTTTATGCAAATAACGAGGATGATGAAAACAATGACGAAACCGAAGACAGAAACAGCGAAGACGAGACCGACCTTCTTGACAAAATGACGACAGATTTCAATACATTCGTTCATTTGTATAAAACTAGATCAATTATGGACTATTCCAAATTTGAGATCTCATATGCCCAAATTTTAGACAAAAATCATAAAAATATCGTTACATTTTTCCACCAAAATAAATTGCAAGATATTCATTTTAAAATTATCGATGATACCTTTGAAGAATTTCCAAATTTCGTACAAGACCAAATAAATACATTGTCAAGCAACAGTTAAAGAACGAAAATATTTTATAATCCCTTTATGATTTGACCCAGAAAATGTGGTAGCAAGTCTATTTTTCATTCTTTTTAAATGTCAAAATGAATTTAACGTCACCGATACCTACTGTATCGAAAATAATTTAGACCTACCAATATTAGAAATTTTTTCCTTTATTTTTGCCGATAAGGAAATAAAATTGAAAATCTGTCAAAACATCGTCAAAACTCCAAACGAAGATCAAATCCCAATTATTCTAGACCAATACTATACGGGAAAAAACAATTTACATCGCGGAATCAATGAAACAATAAAACGGATAAAAGAAAAATATAATTGGCCGGGACTTACTAAAGACGTAGAAAAATACGTAAGAAGCTGCGAAATTTGTCAAAGAGTAAAAATTTGTAGGAAAAATCTTAGCACTCCTTTGGTTATCACCGAAACACCCAAAACTCCTTTCGAGAGAATTAATATTGACATATTTGAATATCCTACACGAAACCACGCATTGACAATTCGAGACGAATTGACGAAATTTACTCAAGCCTACCCACTAGAAAATAAAAAGGCCTCTTCAGTAGTTAATACCTTACTGGTATTTTTCCAACACTACGGTACGCCACTGAGAATTCACTGTGACCACGGTGGTGAATTTGATAACGTCCTAATGAAAGACCTTTGCGAACTGTACGACATAAAATTTACATTTTCCAGTGTCCACCATTCACAGTCGAATGGCTCCTTAGAAAGGTTTCATACAACCCTCACGGAAATGCTAAGAACTCATACGGCCGAAAACTCCGACAAACACCCTTTTAATATCCTTCCATACGCGGTTATTTGTTACAACAACACCAAAAACAAAACACGAGTTTACACCTTATGAATTAATTTTTGGTCACACGTCGAGTAGATCTCCCGAAACCCTTTACAATCAAGAAGAATTAATATCAAAATATGTTAGGGACGTAAGCAATCGGATGGAAAACTATCAGAGGTGGATCTCACTGGAGAAGACTCCTCTGACAACACTCTAGTGGCTGAATCCAGTAGGATGGGCGAAAGTCCCACCGAAAAATCAGACACTGGGAAAACAGACCCTGGAGGGAAAACGCAAGTTGACCCACAGGGAAAGAAGCTTTCCGGAGCCCAAAAAAGGAAGATCCGGAAGGCACAGAAAATGGCAGCGGGGACGTGGACTAAGGAAAAACCAAAGTCGGGGTCCGAAGCCAAAAAAGAGGGGAGTGCAACTAACAAACGGCTGCATTCTGACTCGAGTACCTCCCCCGGAGACAAACGACCTGCGAAGAGAACCAGAAGTCAAGTAGGACAGGCTGGAGCCTCTTACAGCAGGGCATTAAGTGATCTCAGGATTGCGATTGTACATAGTCGTCACCCTGACTTCACAATCTACCAGATTCAAGCTGACCTAATCTTAAATAGGCTTCTAGAGATCATGGATGAGACGCCCTCCGGCAGTGGAAATCCACCACAGTTTGAGGGAAATAAGTAGGAGGCATTCTATGGATCACGTGTGCCAATGTAAACACAAAAACCTGGTTGCAACAATCTGTTGCAAAACTAGGAAATTTATGGGAAGGAGTAGACCTGACAATAGTCGAGGCTAAGGACCTTCCCAAAGACCTAAAGTCCTCGTCTGGCTACCAGGGACAGAAGAGATAGAAAAAGCCAGAACTCGCCTGGGAACCCAGAATCCAGGGCTGAAAGTAAGTAACTGGACGAATTTAAGCCGCAAAATAGACGAGAAAGGTCAAACACTGGCCTTCTCGGTTGATGCGGCATCCTTTAAATGCCTTGAACAGACCCAGTTCAAGGCATTCTATAAATTCGGGAAGGTGACTTTCCGTAGTCTGGGAACCGGAAAGAAAAGTGAAGGTGATACAGGCAAACCTCCAACACAGTAGGGCGGCTTCGGCCGCTCTGTGCAGGGAGATGAAGGACTGTGACATCGCCCTCATTCAAGAACCCTGGAAAGTAAAAGAGATTACGGGAATCGGATGTGAGCTCATATATTGCAGAACATCCGATAACCCAAGGACCTGTATATTATATAAAAAAACACATTAAAGTGCTTGCACTAACAAAACATATCTCTAGGAATCTTGTTGCCGCAAAAATAGCAACAAGGGGAGCTGGACCAACAAACATCACATCAGCTCAGCCTACTTCCCCTATGATGACCTGAAAGAATCACCACAAGAGCAGTGACAGACCTGGTGAGAGACTGCCGAGGAAATGGATCGCAGCTAATCATTGGGTGTGATGCCAATGCCCATCACGATGCTTGGGGCAGTACCAACAACAACCAAAGAGGTAAGTCAGTCTTTGAATTCATAATGGTAAATAACTTAGACATAATGAATAAAGACAATGAACCCACCTTCGTCACCAGACGAAAGCAGGAGGTTATAGATATAACATTAAGAACGACATATCTCGGCAACTTTATAAAAAACTGGCATGTATCTAGGGAGGCGAGCTGCTCTGACCATAGGTGCATCAGGTTTGAAATAACGGGTATAGAACGGGCACAACTAAACTACCGGAACCTGCGGAAAACAAACTGGGGAAACTACTGCTTAGACCTAGAACAGAGACTAGCGAAAACGAAAAGTTCGGTAGGCAACATAATAGAAGTAGAACTGATGGCAGAACAACCAATAGAGGCCACTATTAATGGTAAACAGTCCATTTCATCAGAGCCAGCATGCATACAAAACCGGGAGATCTACAGAGACAGCGTTCCACCACTTGGTTAGCAAGGTGGAAAACACTCTGGAAAATGAGGAAGTGCTTCTAGGAGCATTTCTAGACATAGAGGGGGCGTTCGACAACACGTCTTTTCAATCAATCATCACTGCAATAAGGAACATCAACCTGGAGGAGACCTGTTGCAGGTGGATTGAAAATATGTTAAATGGAGAGTCGCTGATGGCACGGGTGACTGGGGGGTGGCCGCAGGGGGGGTCCTCTCCCCACTGCTTTGGAACCTAGTATTGGATGGGCTTCTGCGAACCCTGAGTAGGGAAGGTCACTCTGTACTGGGATATGCAGATGACTTGGTAATCTTAACCCAAGGCAAATTTAATACAACAGTAAGAGGGAGGATGCAGAGGGCTCTTAAAGTTGTAGAAAGATGGGTAAGGCAGGAAGGACTCAATATAAGTTCCCAAAAACTGTCCTAATCCCCTTCACAAAACGGAGAAGGATAGAGGATCTCGGTCCCATCATCCTCCAAGGAAACACAATACCACTTTCCAGAGAAGTAAAATATCTGGGGTTGATTTTAGACTCCAGGCTGACCTGGAACAAGCAAGTGGAAAACATAACCAGAAAATCGGAAACAACTCTTATGACTGTTAGAAGATTATGTGGGAAAACATGGGGTCTCTCACCGAAAATGGTACATTGGTTATACACCAGTGTTGTGAGACCAACCATCACTTACGCAGCCTTGGTCTGGTGGCCCAAGGTAATGCAGAGAACAACCATGACAAAGCTGAGTGGAATACAAAGGGTCGCCTGTTTGTGTATTACTGGGGCCATGAAATCAACCCCCACTTCGGTCATGGAGTGTATTCTGGATCTGCCTCCGCTACACATAGTGATTTAGGCAGAGGCAAGAATGGGACTCCACCGACTAAATCACCTAACAGTAAAATCGCAAAGGACGTTATCAGGACACAAAAACATATGTAAAAAAATCAGGAGCCCTGAGTTGGAAATGGACACAGACCATATGAACTCGAGCTACCGTTATATTATACCGTTTGAAGTCACAATAGAGGATCGAATGGCAAGTAAAAGAGAAAGACCGGAAACATTCTCGGGTGCAAGTATCTGGTACACTGACGCTTCAAAAACTAGTGAGGGTACTGGAGCTGGGATATATGGGTTACAACTGGGGAAGGAATTAACTCTTCCCCTTGGGAAATACCCAACAGTATTCCAGGCAGAAATATACGCAATCTTACGGTGCGCAGACGAGATAAACAGGAGAGCTTACAAAGGGAAGTATATCCTCATTTACTCTGACAGCCAGGCAGCCCTAAAAGCCCTCAAGGGCCAAAGGGTATCATCGAGGCTGATTTGTGAATGTCAGAATGAGCTGGAAATTCTGGCAAAAGACAGCAGAGTTATGTTAAAGTGGGTACCAGGACACGAAGGCATACATGGAAATGAAAAAGCTTACGAGCTGGCTAGAGCAGGGTCGGTATCTTAATACATGGGTCCAGAACCGGCCTTTGGGGTGCCGCAGTGCACGGCCCGAGAAGCAGTCATAAAATGGACCAAAAGAGAACATAAAAACCACTGGATGACCAGACAGGGTTTAAACTACAGCAAGCTATTTATTAGGAATCCTGACCCGAAACTGGCAAGGAAATTACTACAAATGAGTAGAAACCAATTAAGGACTCTTACGGGTATAATGACGGGACACATGGCCGTCAAAGTACATCTGAATAGAATGAATCTATATAATGGAAACCTCAGCTGCAGACTATGTGGACAAGCTCAGGAAATGGTGAAGCATATCATATGTGACTGTGAGTCACTGGTGAGATTTAGACAATAAACTTTCGGGTCAGTAAGATTGGAACCGGGAGAAATACTCACTCACTCCCTAGCAGGACTGTACAGATTGAGCCAGGGGGCTAGATTGACAGAGTGGCTGTAATGTCTAGGATGAGCACAATAGGCCTACTCTGGTCGCAGTGCATCCGGCTTTAGGACGGACCCGGGAATATAATAAAAAAAATCGGATGGAATACTATTACAAAGTCGCACGAATCAAAACCGAACGATAAAAGGAAAAGGCAAAAATTCTGAAAATATTCCACAATATAATCTCGGAGATAAGGTGTATGTAAAAGAATCCCAGATAAAGGATAAGGCCCAAAACAAATTTAATGGCCTTTTCGAAAAACAAGAAGTATTCGGAACTTCAGCAACCGTACTAAACCCCGAAACAAAACAAACTTCTAAAATTAATTTTGATAGACTAAAGCCCTACTACGAATAGTCTCCTTCTTTTCAGACTCTTCGGGCTAATATCACCCACTAACTCACAGTTCACCATTACGCCGATCAATAACACCATAGGAATCTTCTTCCACGAAGAAAACACTATCAAGGTGTCAAACGACAAATGGAGGCTCCTTTTATATAAAGAACTAGAGCCCCTTAAGGAAACCATATCAAACAATGATAGAATCCTATCCCGTCTAGTTGACATGCTCGAGAATCCTGAACCTAAAATGTTAGCCTTCAAGGCGGAAGTTCAAACACACATAAGTCTTCTAAAGCAAATCGCTGACTCAGTAAATCAAAAATACAAAGAAATAATAACTGATACTAAACAATATGCCTTTCGATCAAAACCCGGTTTAGTAAATGGAATAGGGACTATCTGGAAATCTATCACGGGTAATTTAGATGCCTCAGATGGCGAATATTTTAATGAATGTATAGAAAATGTCACTCGCGATGAACACCAGATTGAAAATTTACTAAAAAACCAAATTTCTGTCACCACATCCGTAATTAAAAATTTTAACTCCACAATTCAAAAATTACAAATAGACGAGGAAACGTTTAATAATAATATACAAGAAATTCAAAGCGCGATATCAAACATTTCGGACGTTATGATATTTTTCGAAGGCAGAATAAAAATGGTAAATTTGTGTGAATCATTAATGGAAAGTTACGTATTTCTTCAAGATTCTCTGAATGACATCCTAAACACGATAACTTTTGCACGCCTAAAAATATTGCATAGTTCAATTATTACCCCAAGAGATCTGGTTACCTCCTTACACGAAATTTCTCGATCTCCCATAAGGAATAATTTACCTTTACCAACGTACTCTACAAATGTCGCACAATATTTAGACATAGTAGAGATAGAAGCCTATCAATCGGACGCAAAGATAATTTTTGTATTAAAAATACCGTTAACTGATCCTGAAACATATACCCTTTACCACCTCTACCCTATCCCAATATTAGATAATCGAATAGGTCTTCACCATATTCTACCAACAACTCAAAAATATATCGCGCGAGACGATGATTCATTGCTCTACTTGTCACTCCGAAACCTGGAAAAATGCAAGCCACTGGAAATCAACACGAGAATTTGCTCCGGTGTCCTTCCTTACGCCATCGATACCGATGCAATCTGCGAGGTCCAACTGTTAAAGCCATTAAGAGAATTACCGAAAACTTGCCAACCTGCACCTCTGCTAGCTAAGGAATACAATGTCCAAGAACTTAGCCAAAACTACTGGTTAATCACGGTCTCTGACCCTCTGCCTGTTACAGTCAAATGCGGTAGCAAGGAAATCATTACAAGACTAATAAACACCAACTCTTTGCTTCAGTTACAACCCGAATGCAACGCCTTCGTTGGAAGTACCGGAGTACATGCGAAGTACCCTGTGGACAAGTATCAAACCGTAACATACACGAGTCATACAGTGGAGATACCTTTCGAATGTTGTGGTCATCTTCCGGAAAAAATTCACATTCCAGGCCTCAAGCCGTTGAAGCTAAGTAAGATTGATGTCGAAGATCTGAATATCGCCCAACACAAACTTGGCCAATATTCCGATGATTTGGATAAACTTATCAATGAGCCATTTGTGACCAAACACCTCCATTGGTTCACAATCTTCACCATCACCTTGATTGCTGCCCTATTAGTCATTTATGTCTTCTGCAAATGTAGACGAAGAAGAAGTCCAAGAATTTGACTGGCAATCACCAATGACGCCGATCCACCACCACCTCCTCCAGTGCCCAAATCCAGGGATACATTCCATCTCGTCCACCAAAGGTTGCGAGACCTATTACCCAAGAGAAGACCCAGCGATGTTCTTCACGAAGAAGAAGAAATGGAACTTCAGTTCAGCCAGGAACATTAAAAGTTGCTGCGAAGCACCAACTTTTCTTTAAAAAGGGGAGCTGTTATATTGCCGTTCCCACACGTGTCCAAGTTGACCGCAAGTAACACGACCGAGAGTGCATTTGCACCATTCCAAAAATGCAAACGTAATCAGTATTTTCATTTCGTAATATTGTCACGAACGGAAATGCTGATTTTGCAGATAGACTATTATAAATAGGAAAATGTACTTAGTTCTATCTACTAATAATGTAATTAATTGTAGCACGTTACTTTGTCAGTTAAAAATTTGTTTTCTATTTAATTTAATGTATTGAGAAAATTGTGAAGTAAATAAATAAAATATTTTAAAAAGTAATTTTTGAAGAAAGTGATATAATATATATATATATATATATATATATATATATATATATATATATATATATATATATATATGTTTATGCGGCTTTCACGGATACCTCCGTGTGAGATGCAATAGCAGTGGATATATCCACATTATGCCGTTGTAATGCTGAAATCACATTCAGCATTACTACTTCATATATATATATATATATATATATATATATATATATATATATATAATGTTTAATATTTCTACTAGAAATGTTTAATAAATGTTTTTCAGGAATACTGCATGATTTCAAGTCTAAATATATAAGAGACTTAAACAACCAAACGAAACGTTATTATAAACTTGCTGGAACACAAACTCAAACGGAAAAAACAACGTTAGATTAGACCACATTTCACCTACCAAGAAAAGAAAATGTATTTGCATATAACAGCGTATATTTTGAATATCAGCCATGTACTTTCGGTCTTTACTAGACTATTATGAGGGCTTAAACTCTAAAAACCAGGAAACACGTCAAGTAAATATTTCTTAGGTACACAACCAAACTCATTCGTCAACTTCAACGTAACCATCTGGGAAGCAGTTTCCAACGCCAGGCTAACTCTCATACAGTATAAGTTAAAAGAACAATTGAAATTACTTACACAATCAGAATTAAAATTAGAAAAACAAACACATACATCACCGTACATACAAAATTTTGAAAAATTTAAATGGTAAAGTCAGGTTATGCCACAGTTAAATCATAACAAAGTGATTAGAAGCACCTTAAATATATTTACAATTTATATTGCCGTTGATTATTAAAGGGTTAAAATGCAGAAATGTTGGTCTATACGATAATTTGGGTTCTCTGGCATGAAATAATTTTTCTGTTTTGTGAAAAAGCAATGAGAACACATGAGAACTATTGTAGTTGTAATTTATTTTTGGTTATATTAGAATTAATAGATTTTTACTATTAATTCATGCAGATACATATGTTCGAAAATCAGAAAGATGGTTAAAATTACAAGAATGAAACACAGTCACAACTTTTAGCCTAAAATAGTATAAGGTTTTACTAATATGGGTTAGAGAGAAACTGTATTTGGTAAAACTGATATGGTGTCCAAATACGGAAATCTGAGATTTAATATATTTGTTGGAAGGTCATAAATAATGATCTTTCTTGCGAAGTAGTAAATATTTCTTGAACTACCATGGCCTTTGTTTTTGTTGAATATCACGACGTTTCGGTTAGTAATAATCTCTAGCCGTTTTTAAGTAAAATTGAACACATTTTTAAACTACGCAACTATTTATACTAAAAGTAAATGTAGTTGAGTGGAACCGATATAGGTGTTGTCATGCATGCTAAGCTAAGGTCCCATTTATGCTGTATTTAGTTTTAATTTACAATTATCAAAAAGTGGTTTCCACACTTTTCTTATATCTAAAGACGGTTTAAGAAAGCAACTCTGGTTCATCATACATCAGGACTAGGGTGTTAGAAAAAACAGAGTGACGAGATTACAAAAATTACATAACAATATACTAGAGATAACTACTAGTCGAAACCTCGTGAAATTCAACAAAAAGAAATAAAGACAGTAGAAGTCCATCAGATATCTACTACTTGGCAATTAATCTAAATTGTTTATCTATAAAATACTGAATTTATACAGGTGTAGTAAATAATTCTTAAAATATAATACTTGTGTATCCTAAGTGTTTAGCAAAGATGCTGAATTTACTTAACTAACAATAACACTTTTCTCAAATTTCATAAAGAATTCTAGACGCACAGACAATGCTGAATAATATCCAGTTATTTTGTATAGAAATTTGATACAGCATGAGAACAGAAAATTTGCTTCTATAGAAATCTGATGTAATATGAGAACGGACGAATTGCTTTCCACCAAGAATAGAAATACCTGAACTCGATCTGCGCCTCTTAGTATAGTGAGCTATTACGAATATTTCTAATCTTAAAATTATAACTCATATTGTAGTGAGCTTTTACAAGTAATACGAAAAAGTTAAATCGCATGTGTAAATTAAATTATAAGAATCCAAGTTAAAATAAATATTGTTAGTTGTGCTATTGCAATAAAGGCTTTTCAATTCATCAGAGACGAGTCCACTTCAAGAGTGAAAAGAATTCATATTCTCAAGATACACGAGCCCATAATCATAAGTAGAAATACTCAACTTCAAGGAATAAAACGAGCCAAAAACCAGGGTCAAAGAATTCAATAATCAGAGTCAAAGAAATCGAAAACAGGGTGAAACGAACTCATAACTAGGGGACAACGAACCCACAAACAAAGAAAGAAAACCCATCGCTGATACTTCGTAGAACAATTGGCTTGCGAGCAAGATCTAACTACCCAGTTGTCGCTAATTCAACGCCGATTTCAGCAACCGTGCGTAGAAACTGAAGTGGAAGCCTCCTCACACATAAAGCTAGTCACAACCCCATGTGGATTACGAATTCCAAGTAAAATTCCTGGCACGTCGCAGCTACCACAACCAGAGTGGATTAAAAACACCTAGTTAAACCCCTGGTGCCTCGTAACAGTTGTTCAACGTCCAGCATCTCAAAGCTTCAAGAAAATTCTAGAAACTTGAATACCTTCAACAAGAATGTTTTTCTACTTACTGTAAGTCATTCAGTTAATTAATTCATTCTTTTATACAATTGCACTGAATCAAACCGAAAAAGAGAATTTCAATTTAATTATAATCTAAATTTAATCGGTAAAAAATATTAAGTTCACTCACTCCAACAACATCTTAAAATTTCGATTTTCCAAGAAAAACAATGGTAAATCAAAATCAAAATAACAACGTCGACACAGTTGAACAGTATAAATTATCTGGAATATTCTCCCTAATATCCGAAATTGATGGCGATCAAATTTTGAATACATTTTTAAACGCTTGTAACAAAGCACTTTAAATGTGCATGGTTGACCAACAAAGTTTATTAGTAATTAAAATAAAAATCAACTGAAAGGAAACGTTGCAGAATTGATAAATTCTAGGAATTTGATACTTGGAATGACATATCCCAACTTTTGACGGTTCATTTCAGAGATCCACGTGACCTTACCTCATTATAATTTAAGACCTATAACGTATGCACCAATTAAGAAATGAAGGTGCGTTAGCGTTTGCCGTCAGATTACAAACGCACAACCCGAAAATATATTCTGCAGTCATAAAGCAAATATTAAATCAACACCAAAAGAACGCTTAAACAATATTAATAGACAAAATGTGCCTGAAGACTTTATTAATGAATTGAACGACAAGGACAAATAGTAAGGGCAAGCAAATGCCAGTTACAACTATCATATTTTGAAAGTTACCATCATTGAATGCAAAATGCACCGAATGCAAGTGCAAAGTCAAAATCAGAATTATCCTCAATCAACTCAAACTTTTCAGCAAGATATTAAACATACCAACAAAGACCACAAAGTTTCCAAGAGGTTGAATAAATACCAATGTTTACAAAAAAAAAGTTGATGCCTATTTGATCAGACCATTTTATTCCTATGTAATTAGATGCCCTGAATCCAAATTTGAGGTCCGAGAACCTTTATCACGTCAGGTTCATTTCAACGTCAAATGGAGTAAAATTCACTAAATAAATCTGAAAAAGTAGATGTTACGGTACTAAATAGTTCTTTAAAAGAAGATATATTGACTTTAGGGGCGCTGAATCTGAATTCGTGGTTTGCCTAACACCTCAAAGTAACCAGAGGCCATTTAATAGTCCTTTCAAGGTTAAATTGGAAAAAATCCACTAAATATATCTGTAAAAAAGAGAACACACGCGCATCTAGATCGATATCCGTTACACAGCAGACAGGCAAGCGGATCGAGTTTTTAAGTCGAAACTCAAGCTCCCACAACCATATACCCCACGCAGACTCAATAGCTCTGTTACATAATAGGCTAGTGAAGCGAGTTTTTATAAGTATATAACACAAACCTTAAACTCTCATACATGCTATGCCTGGGGTATATGGTTTTCGGAGAGCTTAGGTTTTATTTCATACACTTATAAATCCTTGCTTTTCGCCTCTGTCTGCTGCGTAATGGGGATTGATCTCGCTGCGCGTGGGATATGTGGTTATGAGAGCTTAAGTTTTGGCATATTTATTAAAATTTGGTCCGGTTGCCTGTCTGCTGTGTAGTGGCTAGCTGCATGTAGTGTGGTTTTAGCAGCTTGGGTTTCGCCTTAAAAACTCGATCCGCTCCCCTGTATGTTCTGTAATGGATATCAGTCTAGCTGTGCGTGGGTTATGTGAGTTTTGGAGCTTGATTTTTAGATTACTACTTAATTATAACTAACTCCGCTTGCATATCTGCTGTGTAACGGACATCAGTCTAGCTGTGCGTGGGGTACGGGGAACTTGAGTTTCGGCTCAACAACGGATATTGATCTAGCTGCGCGTGGGTTCTTTTCTTTTACAAATTTATTTAGTGTCTCTGGTTAACCTTGAGGTATTAAACAAACCACGAATTCAGACTCAGCATCCTCAAAAATCTTCCTATCTTGTTTTACAGATCTATTTAGTAGATTTTTCTCAATTTGGCCCTGAAATGATCATGAAATGTCTTCTGGCTGACCATGGAGATTAAACAAACCACAAATTCGGATTCAGCGACCCCAAAAACCTACATTTTTTTCAGATTCTAAATGACCTCTAGTCGACCTTGGGGGATTAAACAAACCACGAATTCGGATTCAGCGACTTCAAAAACATACGTATCTACTTCTTCAGATTTATTTAGTAAATTTTACTCCATTTGGCCTTGAAATGACTTTGAAACTGATGTGATAGAGGTTAGGGGACCTCCGATTTGGATTCAGGGCGTCTAATTACATAAAAATAAAATAGTCTGGTTAAATAGTCATCCACTTTTTTTTTGTAAACCTGTGTTATTAATATTAATAGCTTTCATATATATGTTTCAGGTTTAATAGTAAAGCTATCGTTTTTAAAACATACCATTCTATTCTACCTTTGGAGGATAAAGTACATATAGAATATAAGTTATAATTAAATGCAAAATAATGTAATTGATTACGGATGGCACTACAACACTTTCCGTTTTATACATATCTATTAAACAAACAATAAAAGATTGAACAAATGAACAAACAATATTATACAGAACAAAAGTACAGTTTGTTTTCAATTTATACTGAGTCTTTAATAAAATTAGATACTTTTTTGATTTAGTTCGACCATATTTTTATAATGTGTTAGCTCTATTTGTTTTTTAATACTACTTTCCCTAATACCCTTTGTTTTTTTAAGTAACCCATGTTCTGATCTATGGCAATAAACTTTTGCTCCTCTGCCATAGAAGCCTTCTATTGGTTCATCAGCATATTCATCCTTAAACTTTCCCACAACAGGCTTGATTATTGACATTTAATAAATATTATTAACAAGGGTAGTTTAATATATCAAACTTATCAATATTAATCCTAATATCTTCATAAACATAGTCTGTCTCAATTTCAAAAATAAAGAAATGTGTATCAATCAAATTTTATATTATTAGATGAAGGTTTTAAAAAACCATAAAGAAAATCGTACATCACAGTTTTTGATATATATATATATATATATATATATATATATATATATATATATATATATATATATATATAATAGAAAACCCTACGTAAACAGCTTTATCATATTGTACTAGTATTTTTCGCATTTAAATAACATGAAGGTTTGGCAATTAAGTTTTCTGTACCATATCCTTCTATGGTTTTTGGACCATTGAATAACCAAAGGTACATGGATTCTTTTATCAACACTTTCCATAGTTTTCCCGTAAATACTATTATTCGATAATTTATAAGAATTTTTACGAAATTCATTTGTGGATTCATTTCTTAATTTTGTATTTAGATCAATATGTTTCTTAAACATGGGGACTATGTACACTGTATTACTCTATGTATTTAGTTATTTTTATTTCATATTTAATATACTGTTTTAAAAAAGTGTAGTAAATTATAAATTTTTCCTTATTTTTTAAATTTGGAATTAATTTAAAAATTTTAGTATTTTGAAGTTTGCAATTTTCAAAACAAGACAAATTCATTATGAAATTTATATAAAATTTAAGAGCATTTTAAATTAACTTCTAAAGCAGAACCTTCCTCTTTAGTGTCAGAAATATTTATTATATCTAAATTTATAATTTGTTGATTTCCCAAAAAAATCTTTCTGTGAAAGAAATTGGGACACTGCATATCCTTAAAGGTTAGTCGCACCAAACTTCATGATAAATTTAGTTGGTTGTGACGGATAGTAACTTAAAAGGAATAAATTGTTTGCTACAGATTTTCTACACGCTGATTACAAAAAAAAGTAACATATCAGGGTCAGTTAATAATTTCAACTTTACACCAGTGTACCTCAAACAAGCTCCAAAACTTAAACCCGAAAATGTGTAATAATACCCTGGATTCAGTTTACAAGTTTTCATACAGGTTTTTCTGAAATTTTGAAAAACATCTGCCCAGAGTAACACATTTGATATAAAATAAATATCAGAATATTGACCAATTGTGTCAGAATTAAATAAATTCCAAATATTTTTAGCTTTTTCACATTCCTCATCGGTAACGTGTTAATCTTTTAAATTGCTTTTTGGTCTTGTAACTTGAATTTATTTAATTTTACAATGTTATCAATATATTTATAAGAAAAAACTCCTTTTTGACGAATATACTTAAATTTTTCTTTATCGTTAAAATATTTAGGAACTTCTTTATGCTAATCGTTATTAAGAATGCAATATAAATTTGACAAAGAATTTGTTAGGAATTGAATTGAATCCTATACCTAATACGTAAAATTTTGATTTTTTTTTATGATCTGTTTTTTTATTTTAATATTGATCTACTTCAATAGATTTCTCAAATGAAATGTATTTTTCTTTATTTTGAGTACTAACAGATAAATGTCCATAATTTGAACATACATTTTTTACAAATAGATGATAATCATAATTGCGTAAGTTATGTAATACTTTAGGAGTTCTGTAGCTTATAATTTAAATTACATATAGAATGTGCCGGACCTCTGTAGGAACCTGTCAAATGACAATGGTCAGCAACCTTATCCAAAATTATAAGTTTATCACATATATGATAATCGGTGGTATTCATAATACAGTTGTTCCAAAACATTATATTTTTCCATTTTTAATGTTTCATACATTTATTATATGTCTAAAGAACATCCTTTTATAGATTAGGTATAAAAATTTGAGCACAATTGTGAGCCATAAGTAGTGAACATAACCCGATCCTCTCCACCCCCCCCCCCACTCCTCGACCTTGACCTTGACCTTGCCCCACCCCTCTTTAGCCCGGCCCACATATCCTTGCTATTGACCTTGAAAGTGCATGTGTGCTTTGTCCTTGGCCTTGCCATTGTGTTCAAGGTTGTGTGTGTGACCTTGACCTTGGTCGAGACGACCTTGACTTTGTTGGAGGTCATCTTGGGTGTGTGACCTTGAAGTTATGTTACGTGGTTTGAGGTGACCTTGAATGGTTTTATATAAGGTATGGGGCAGTTTCATTCATCAGTTGGCTCTGACTTGTATAGGTAGTACATGTGTTAATATTTGACAAATCATGGCATATGTTTGTGAAAATTGCGGTTCTAAGTTTACTAATAGTTATAATATGAGACGTTATAAAAGAGAATCGTGTGCGGCGAGATTTAATGAAGTGCCTGGAGGAAAACGGCTCCGAATTAAAGAGTATACATCGACGATTCCGGTAATTAATTGCGCTACATGTAATGTAGATGTTCCAATAAATCATATGTCAGCGCATAAACGAACACAACAACATAAAAATAATTCATGTTTGCCGGTATGTCATGGTGTGCAACTCGTTGAATGTGCCTTCAAAAGGAGAATTGCAACCTATCGGGTTAGCAGTGATATGGAGCATTCCGATTACGTAATGTTCTTTGCAGACATTAAATCCAAGGTGGTGGAACTTGTTAATAATTTATTACGTGTGCATTATGCTTTAAAAGTTAACATAACAGCTGCTGGCGAGTACATGTTTCCATCACAAGAAATATTCAGTGAAAAATCCTTCAACACTGCTAATCAAATAATTAGTGTAAAAAGTGATTTGGATGCCGTTTACCATTCTTTCACCGAATTAATAAAAACGCAGGCGATAGAGTTCCAGGAGAAAGATTCAGGTATGGAAAAATCAAAACCCCATATATTAAACTGATTTTTATATATTATTTTTCTTGTTATAGGATGGGCTCTTGTGCGAATTTTATACTTGGAGGTTAGTATCAACAAGTATATGCCTATGGGTGGCTCATCATACATCAAGTTGCCGTGTTCTATTGAAAAGAAAGGAGCTGTCATCAATGTGATTAACCAGGACGAATTTTGCTTTGCGTGGGCTGTAACATCAGCATTGTTTCCTCCAACAGCAGAGCCTTCACAGAAGACATCCAACCCCCATTTTTCTAAAGTGCTAAATTTAACAGGTATGGATTTTCCAGTAAAATTACGTGACATTAAAAAATTTGAGGAAATGAACAACATCTAAATATGAAATGGAATCTAAATATGAAAATAATGAACTAATACATGAAGTTATTGGTCCACTGAGGTATGCGTCAAAAAAGTTGGATAGACAGGTAAATTTATTGTTAATTACAAAAGACTGTAGTAGTAAAGATGGCGGTGAACATTTTTGTGATACGACTTGTTCAAAGAGTCATTATTGTTGGATTCGGGATTTATCACGTTTAGTTTCAAGTCAAATTAGTTGTCAACAACATAAAATATATTTCTGTGATGGTTGCCTAATTTATTTTAGTACACCGTCAGCTTTAACTTTACATCAAAGCTACGATTGTAACCACATTTTCACGCAAACATCCTCAGTGGATTTAAAAATCGATAAATTTGGAAAGAGTGTGCCGGAAAATATTTTAAAATTCGAGGGTATAGAAAAGCAAATGCGCGTTCCATTCGTGGTTTATGCAGATTTCGAATCTGTGTTAAAACCCGTTGAAACGGTACAACCAAACCCACAAAATTCTTATACTGTAAAAAGTTTTAAACATGAACCATAATCTTTTGCTTATTTAATTAAATGCTCTTTTGACGACTCACTTTCGAATTTTGAGCTATTTTGTGGGAATAATGCAGCTCAAGTCTTTGTGGATCGTATCGAGTGTGATTTAAGGGCTCTATATAACACATATTTAAAAAACATTAAGCCTATGAAACCGTTAACGCCTGAAGAAAAAAGGGAGTTTAATGATGCTAAAATATGTGGTATATGTGAAGGCCCTTTTGAAGAGGGTGAGATTAAAGTACGAGACCACTGTCACATAACTGGTGCAAAAAGATTTGGTGCTGCACATTCCGTTTGTAATTAAAATTATAAATTATCCTCTTTTATCCCTATCATATTTCATAAGTTAAGCAGCTACGACAGCCATTTATTTATAAAAGAGTTATGTAAATATGGTGATAAAATTGGTGTTTTGCCTCAAAGTAAGAAAAAGTACATATTTACCAAAAGCATTTATGTGCACGATTATTTTGATAGTAAATGTGGAAAAGTCAAGAGGAAATATTTAAAGTTGCGATTCATTGACAGTTTTAAATTTCTGTCAACGTCTTTGGAAAATTTAGGCAGCGGTTTAAACGACGACGATTTTATTGAAACGCGGAAACATTTTTCAAATATCAACCAATTTAATTTGATGCGTCAAAAGGGTGTTTTTCCCTATAGCTTTATTGACTCTATAGAAAAAATGAAAAATACATGTCTTCCAAGTAAAGATCAATTTTATGATAATTTACGGGAAGAACATATTAGCGATGAGAGCTATAGAAGAGCAAAAGAAGTATGGCGCTTGTTTGGGTGTAAAACTTTGGGGGACTATTCGGACGTGTATTTAAAATCAGATGTGTTGCTATTGTGTGATGTTTTTGAGCAATTTCGGAATAATTGCACATTACTATACTCTTCCAAATTTATCATTTGATTGTATGCTGCGTATGACTATGGTAGAGTTAGAGCTCTTGACTGATATAGACATGATACATTTTTTTAAGAAAGGTATACGCGGCGGCATAAGCCAGTGTACAGAAAGGAAGCACATCGCTAATAATATTTTTTTACCAGACTATGACCCAACAAAACCTTCTTCATTTATAACATACCTTGATGCTACAAATCTATATGGTCATAGTATGTCACAAGCATTATCATATGGTGGTTTTCGATGGTTAAGCGAGTGCGAAATTCTGGATTTAAATATTATGGCTGTTGGTGATGATAGTTTACATGGCTACGTTTTGGAAGTGGATGTGCATTATCCGACTGAGTTGCATGATGCACATTCTGATCTTCCATTTCTAGTAGAAAATATCATACCGCCAACAGAAAACGCTAAATTGCCGAAATTAATTCCTAATGTACAAGATAAAAAAAAATACATTGTACACAATAGAACTTTAAAACAAGCCATCGCCAACGGCTTAGTGGTAATGCAAACCCATCGAGTATTACAGTTTAAGCAATCAAAATGACTAAAATCGTATATTGATTTTAATACCAATTTACGTAACAAGGCCACCACAAAATTTGCGAAGGACACTTTTAAATTAAAAAATAACGCGATATTTGGTAAAACTATGGAAAATGTGGAAAATCGAAAGGATATAAAATTAGTAACACATTGGGATAACAGTGTAGGCAGAAATGGAGCTAGAGCACTAATATCCCGCCCCAATTTCAATAGTAGCTCGATATTTACCGAGAACTTTGTTGCTATACATATGAATAAAGTTAAAATATTGTATAATAAACCAATTTATATCGGATTTTCCATATTAGATATATCAAAGACTGTAATATACGATTTTTATTATAATTTTATTAAATCCAAGTTTGGCGATGATGCTTCGTTACTTTACACCGATACTGACTCGCTTATATTAAAAGTGTATACGGAAAACTTTTATCAAACTATATCAGAAAACCCCGAAAAATTTGACACATCAAATTACCCCGAAATTAATAATTTGAACGTAATTAAAAGTAATTCTGTAGTTGGTAGAATGAAAGATGAGTTTCCTGGTGACCCGATAATAAGTTTTTATGGTACCGGCGCGAAGGCTTATTATGTAAAGTCCATTAATAATGAATTAAAAAAAGCCAAAGGTATCAAAAAATTTGTTATCGAAAAAGACCTTCATCAGGAAGACTACCAAAGAATTGTTGAAAGGGGTGGTTTGATATTAAGAAAGATGAAGATATTTAGAAGTGAATTACGTAACATTTATACCAACATAATAAATAAAGTAGCATTGTCATATAGCGATGATAAACGTTATGTAATTCCCAATTCAACCAAAACTCTACCTTGGGGGCATGCAGACATAGATTTTTACAAAACAGACCCGGAAGAAAACTTAGCAAATTTAGTCACCGTGTTGGAATCATTTCTAAGTCAGGACAGCACGTAATCTGGAAAATCCATATTTCATTATTTGTATTGTTTTTATTATTTCTATTGAACATACAACATTAATATGTAACGATAGTATTGTATTTTTTTTTTAATTAAAAACATGTATTCATTACTTGATTGCTTTTTATTGAACCTTTATTTTAAAATTATAAATATAATGAAGTGTCGACAAATAACAAACTGTAAAAGTTATTGTTGAAAAATTTGTCTAACAGTAAATTAAACGCACAGATCTACGAGCAAATGTTGAATGTGAAACAGTTTTGCTGACAAGATCCTCCATAGTCTTTTCAATTTTCAACATTCTAGAGTTAAGTTCATCACGCAGTTCGTCTGCGCGAGCACAATCTTTTGCTTCCCATGTCGTAATCTCCATTAGGTGTAAGTTTAAAACCTATTCCTGAAGGACCTCGCATAAAGTTAAAATCCTTAAATTTTCTTTTGCGACCGAACTTATCAATAGTGTTTACTTCTGACATTGTTATGTGAGACTGGTTTGAAACCATTAGATTTCACCCTAATATATGGTTCTATTTCATTAATAAACGGACTCAGAAAAATATGGATTGCAAAACGTATTTTAGGTGATGTTTAATAAATACACATACAGATTCATTTTACTATTGTTTTATTGGAAAAAAAAAATAAAATATAACAAAAGATTGACTTTACTTTTTATTATTAAAAAATAAAAAAATATAACAAACAAAAAAATTAAAAAATAAAGAAATAAAATACATGTTAATTTCTTCTGTACAGGTAAGCTTCTTCTATGACCCAATTTCTTCTCTGGATGGTTCATTAATGTCCTTGAACTGGTAGTAAACTAGTCCACAAAAGCCGCATTGTACAAATTTAACCCTGAAAAGGTCAATGTAGTTGAAGTCGTACGTAAGAAAGATCATTCCGCCAGCAGATACCTAGTCTTTTACAATGATGACAAGTTAAATAAAAAGCTTTTGGTATATGACTGTATGTTTTGGCTGCTTCACTAGGTTGTTCATCAGTTGGCAACATGTTGTTTGAATATGTTGTACTTTTCAATCGCTGTACTCTATTTATGTATTACTTTTTAAAATAATCTTGACAGGACCAAAAAAAAAAAATCCTTGAAAACTACAACCTCGAAAACGACCCTGACATTGACGGGTACTTTGACCTTGGCCTTGGCCTTGCATCTGACAAGTTTAGTACTATATTTATATGTTTCTTTAAAATAACGTTGCGGGGGGGGGGGGGGCGGGGGCATAGACAACCAGGAGAAGGGGCGGATTTATAAAAAACCTCTACAACTTTCCAAACCTTCCCCTACAAGTTTCCGATACTCCCATGAGACCGTCGAACTTCCTTTCTATAGATTTTTGGAATTTTTTAGTCTATATTTTCTTTATTTTTAAATTTTTCAAAAAATTTTTTTTCACCATTATATTCCCCTCAAAATTCTAGATAATTAAAGTGCTTTTATTTTTTCTCTATCTTGAACGGTTCCGGAGTTACAGGGCTTTAAAAATTCAAAATACTAACTTTCTATAACCCTTTTTTTCAAATTTCATTTTTTCGAATTTTCAAAAATACTACAATATGTAGAAAAACATTCTCTCTTTAATTTTCCAATACCGTTTTTCTCTAAATCTTCAACTTTAGCGCGTATTCAGCATTTTCGAAAAAAAAAAATAATAATTTTTTTTACACCATCGCATTCTCCTCAAAATTTTGGGCTATCAAAGTGCTTTTATTTTTTTTCTATCTTGAACGGTTCCCGAGCTACAGCGCTTTAAAAAATTCAAATTAATAACTTACTATAACCCTTTTTTTCAAATTTCATCTTTCCGAATTTTGAAAAATACTACCATATGTAGAAAAAATTCTCTTTCTAATTTCCTAATATTATTTTGCTCTAAATCTTCAACTTTAGCGCGCATTCACCATTTTTCAATTTTTTTGAAAAAAAAATTTTTTTTTACGTTTATACTATCGGAAAAAATGCCTACTTATAGTACTCGATTTCCTCTATAATTTTTTCCTATAACTTTTTTCCCTATTCCTAACCGTTACTTTCCTACAAATTTTCTAAATCGTTGTTTTCATATTTTGCCTTAAAAAATTTTACTTGCACTATCTAAGTTCTTTTTTCCACTAAATAAACCCCCATTATCTACCATACTCCTTTCTTAACAAGCGGGCTTTTCCGTCCACTTTTTTTTGTTGGGTTTCAAATAAATATAAAACTACTACTTCACTCATTACAAATTTATTGATTCAAGTACCTTATTTTAATATTATTTAGTCGTGAATAACTAATGCGTACACTTTAGTGTCTTTGGGGAATTTATTCTTTCTCGTTTGGAACTCCAATTTCACATCCACTGTCGATGAGTTAATCGCCTCTGGTTGATGAATACAACTGATAATAAAAACGGGGTTTTTCATATATTCCGCGAACGTTATCATTGGATTGTTTATTTCGCGCCCGTAGTAGCTGCTTTGGAAGTTTTCGTAATTGTAATAGGCTGCTGCGTATAGTTTCTTGGCGAAATCTAAATTCCATCTTTCGTATGGATAAACGGTTGAATTCAGATACAGTCTAATATCACATACGTCGGCGTGGATAAACTGGGTTGCGTTTTTTTCTTTCTTGTCGCAATTATTGCTGTCGTGAAACCCGACGATTATATAGCGCGGTCTTTCCAGACTTGTACTGGTTCTCAAGGCCCACACGTCGGAAGATATTTGCCTTAAAGCTGGTAATTCGTACAGATCTCATTTACGATATGCCATTTGAATACTGGCATTGTTTCCACCTTTATTAATGCGAGACAGTATTTTCAATTTTTGCTTATCGTCTGGAATGATGTGACGAATTTTCCATTCGATTTTGTCGATACTAATTTCTGCCTCTACTTTGCCGACGTAGCAATTGGTAAAAGTGCGAGCTATAATCATAATAAGCTCTTGTTGAAAACACCTTTTGCGTAATCTTCGGCGCATCCCATAAGATATTTTAAGGGTAATTTCCCGGAGAATACGTTACTTGCCGTGTCTACGATATCTTGGTTTGCTTCGTCGAGACCCCATCCGCACGTCATGAGAGATCTTTGTTGCAAACTTTCGAATGAAACCATGGTTTTTAATGTCGTCGTAAATCCAGGTTTACGAACCACGGCTACCTGCTCACCTCCCATCTCGTAGAGAATTTCATCGAACAAAAATGCGAGGGCATTATTTGATAAAAAACATCTTTTCGTTGCGTCTATGGGTTTAAATTTTCCTTCGATATATATGTAACTTTCGGCGATATCCAGTATAATATTAATGGGGATACGGACTTCATCCGAATTGTTGAATGATGGAGATCCGTATGGTTTATACGTATGCTCTTCTAGACTAATAATGGAATTGTCCAAGATGGGTTCGGAGAAAACCTCTATTTCTCGCAGGTGGTGGAAATCATTTTCGCACTTTAAGACCGATTGATTTTAAAAATTTATAGTCTTCGGCAGATAACTGTTGAGATGTTTGTGATCTAACGTCTGGACGACGACTAACCTTGACGTTAACTCTTCTTTTACTTTTACTATGTTTCGGCGGTTCCCCCATCTTAGTCGACAGCATACACAATTGACGATTGAAGCAAAAACCCATTTCTATGAAAGTTTCTTCAGTTCCAATTTCACGATTATTTTCTCGCCTTGAAAACTGATTAGATCACCGCTACCGTCCAAGATGCGAAGAGTAATGTTATCGATAAACTGACGTCCTGCATAACGGCATATAAATATTAACGGCATATAAATATTATTTTGTGGTTCTTTACTGATTTTGTAACCGGGCTCCACGTCGATATCGAATTCGAACAAGGTATGACCTTCCACATAATTCATATATGCTCCGGAAATTATATTACAATCTACGCGTATGATGCGTACTTTCATTATTTCCACCATCTCGGTTGATTCGTGCTTTTTGTCTCTTTTTAACACTGTATGATTAAATCCTAACATTTTACCGATACTCGCCTCTCCCCGGAAATCTATAGTATATTGGGATTTCAGTTCACATTTCAGCGTATTATTATTAGCGACCAAGTAAAAGATTCCATCGTTCTTTTCTTCAGTTGAAATCCTCAAAGCCTCCAACATAGCTTTACCTATCTCATCTATTTCATAGGCCCCAGGTGGAATCTGCAATTGTATCGGCTCGGTGGTGTAACCCTCCTTCATGTAGGCAAACTTATTGTTGCTTTCGTCCACATTAAAAATTGAATTGTATGTGTAAAATCCCAGCAATGCCAGACCATATTTGTTTTCTCTATTTAATTCGACTGATGGATAAAAATCGGCGCTTAAGACGCTCGAGTGTCCTGTTAGTGTGAACGTATAAGACATGACTAACCATTAAAACGTCACACATCTCGGTTTTATTCTTAGCGGCAACATTTAAAAAGATTCATCTTCACACCCTTTCTCACTGCATTAGATAGTGATGTTTTTTCACGATTTGCTTTTATGCGCACATCGCTGATTTTGCAATAATAACAAAGTATTTTTCTAAACGTAAGATCCTCATCAGCCGTAACCTCATTTAAATTGCTGCTGCTGAAATAATGTTGGCAACCGCACTGATATTTTAATATATCGATATCGCTTTTGAGGTGCTCGGGCAACTTATCCCAAACGAATGGAATTTCATTTGGGGCTCATGCAATCATTACTTCCTTGGGCTGTTTTCTAACTGGTCATTTTCCTTAATCCACCGGCTAGATGAACTGCTTTCAGTGATTGCAACATTTTAGTATAGTTATTGCGATCTATTTGCGATGTTAATGGTGACGATGATGATGACATCTTTTACGCTGATGATTCGACAAGAAACTTTAAGCACAAATGTCCACACCAGACTGTTCCAAAATTCTGTTGACGATCGTATGTATAGTAACTAATTTTTGATGGTTCGGATCCCGTTTGTAGATATTGTACAAATTCGATCGGTGGGGGTAAATCGCCGAAGCTGTCATAATATGTTACTTTAGAATTATTTTTTCTATAAGCTACCCAATGAGTCCCTGCACCACGCGTACTATCCAAATTCACTATTGCTGCTTCGTAACGTCGAGGACCTTGTCTAGGTAATGAATCCCTCATATAAACGTCTCGAAAGTGTCCTATTCTTTTCTTTTTGGCATATTTTTCTATATCGATGTTAGATAGTGGTCTTCGAGGTAGGGATTCAATTAGTTTTTTGATCTACGATTTAAAAATAATCCCATACCTTTACGATATGGCTTTAGAAACAAACCATTTCCTTTCGATTTTAAATACAGGCCGGCACCGGTTTTATCTTCGCTGCTTTTTGTTACAGCTTTTATGGCGCGCACAATTCCCGCTGCCCCACCGGCTAATGAACCCAAAACTGATAACCCGGCAAAAATTGGTATTAATGGTAATATTTCACCAGTTTTAGGAATCGGTATTATTCTCGGTGTACGAACCTTCCTTTTGCCACCTGCCGCTTTTACCGATCTACGTGCTGCCGACAGAGCTATTTTAGATGCATTCATGACATTTTTTTCCAACACATTTTTACTTCCGGCTTTTAATAATTCCTTTCGAACTGCTTGTCGAATAGCTGTTCCGAAACTGACTTTCCGAACATGTCGATTTTTATTAACACCTTTCCTTTTTGTATAACGTGTGCCTTTACTAGATGTTTTTTTGTTGATAATGATGATGGTACACCCATACCAAAACGTTGTTTTCCTTTCATAATATTTGTAACTAACCAAGCTGCTGTTTTTTCACCTAAACTGGAATCTTTCGATTTTACTCTATTCCAAGCACTTTGTTCGAGCTCGTAATCCGCTCGATGTCTCGCACTTATGTTGTCTTTATTATGTAAATAGGCTAAGTTGTGTTTTTTGCATGCGGCATCTAAAGGATTAATGCCTGGATCACCTCTTGTTACACGTTTTATTACTTTTGCTCCGGGTCCGCAATATTGATAACCGGGAATGTGTACCTCGAATGGTAATTTATTTATTAACGAATTCACAATACCGTGTCCAGTTTTATTGGAAACGTGAGACCGTCCACTTCGTTTGACGTTCGGCATCTGAATGACAGTTTTTGTGAAAATTTGCCTATAAAATATCAAATTTTCCTAAGATGCGCGTTATCGATCTTAAACAAAACCTTCTTATTGACAATCTCGATGGAAAACTCGGACTTGGATTTGAAAAGAAGATAATGAAGAGACACTGTCCTCTACTTCCTTCCTCTATTCGCGGCCTGTTAATTGGTCCATCCAATTGTGATACCGCAAAGGATTTGATAGCTATATATTACTGTAATAATAAGAGAAAACACTCATTTGATTGTTGAAACGTCCTTTGTAAACATCATGAATAACGCGATCGACTTAAAACGTAAACTAGTGGAAGCTACCAATGCGGTCAGAAAAAAATTTAAACAAATTAAAGCGGCTAAAAAATTTCATGTTGTGGAATTGGAAAAGTTTTATGAACCCATTTCTAAGCCGTTGACAACTATATCTGATGTAGTCAAGCAACGTCAGCAGCAGCAACAACAACAACAACAACAGCAACAACATTATCCAGCTACAAAGTCACATAGTCCCAGTACATCAGTGCAGTCGACTCAAATATCAGGTTTTCTCCAACCTACACATTCCGTTCAAACCTCCACACCTATTCAGCAGCAGCAGCAGCATCGCATTTCAAGAGAAGATATTAGCCAATCGGTGTTTGATACACCCTCGACATCAACTAATACATCTCTCGCATTCGCTGACACCACAACTTCCGATACTTTAAACGCACACCTGAAAGGATTACGTTCGAAACCATCTCTATACGATACTGTATATGGTGTACGTTTTGGTTCAAAAACAGATTATAACAAAAATTTTATTGGTAATTTAGAGGTGCGTTTTCGAAATGGAAATATTGTCTTATACAAAAAAGGGAAAACTATTGCAGAATATGGTGGATTACCGGCACTTTATGATTTGTTATTTCTTAAAACACCCCCAAGTGTAGGCAAGGAACAACAATTAAGTGATAATGTACTTTCAACGTACAAGGAAATTTTGGAATCAACGAGTGCTGTCTACAACAATTTTAAAAAAAGTGATGGTTTACGGGAGACCAGATGGAACAAATATTTACGAATTATTAAACCTCTGATAATGGGCACAAAATTAGGTGGTACTATTACAAGAAAAAATCTCTCGGAAAAACTAAAGTTACCCACAAAAAAGAAATTATCTCCGAAAAAATTTCAATATGTCTGCTGGAACAAAGCTAAAGAGTTGGTGGATCGTTTACGTTTGTTGTGGAGTTCCAAAATGGCCGGTCACACTGGACACGAAAATGAAATTATGTCAATCATAGAGGAATTACGAGAAGAAGATATAATATATTAAGCTCAATATTTAATGTTATTATTCAGTTCTTTCTTCGATCTGAAACCTTTAATATTACTAATAATATGGAGCCCAGTCTAGAAAAAATCAAAATTGTTAATGAACTACATAGAACGACTAGAAAAAATTTTGTAAGACGGCGCACGACAATAAAAGGATACAGAGATTTGTGGCAAACTGATTTGGCTGAAATGCAACAGTATGCTGACGAAAACGATGATTATCGTTATATTTTGGTCTGTATTATCGTTATATTTTGGTCTGGTATAGAAGTTACTAATGCGATGAAAAGCATCATTGAAGAGGCATCATATACACCAACAAATCTGCAAAGTGATCAAGGAAAGGAGTGCTATAATACGAACTTTCAAGCCCTGATGAAAAAATATAATATAAATCATTATTCCACTTACAGCACAAAGAAAGCTGCAATTGTTGAGCGAGTCATAAGGACTTTAAAAAATAATTTATATAAACAATTCTCGACAAGAAGATCTTACAAATGGATACATATATTATCGGTAGTAACAAAGACCTATAACCATTCGAAACATCGCACCATTGGAATGAAGCCTGCAGACGTGCAAGAAAAAACACAAATTAAAGCATACGATTATTTAAAAATTGTAACTAAAAAATTTAAGTTTTCCATGGGTGACATTGTGCGTATTAGCAAGTACAAAAGCGTATTCGAGAAAGGATATACACCCTCTTGGTCAACCGAATTGTTTAAAGTTGTAAAAGTTAACGTTACAAATCCACCTACTTACTTGTTGGAATCGTTAGAAGGTCAGCCTATAAGGGGGTGTTTTTACGAATCAGAACTACAAAAAACAAGCAGTCCTGGCGTTTATCTAGTAGAAAAGGTCCTTAGACAACGCAATTCAACTCTTGGATAGATAAAGCTAATATTGTTTAAATAACATATTGTAAGACTATAATTTTAATTTAAAATGTAAAATAAATAAACAATATATTGTAAAATAAAGTTTTTTTATTTCAATCTTCAACATTAAAAACAATGACAATAAAACATCATACACATAAATAACATTTCAATATTCTTGGAGGGAAGGCCCAATTCACCGACGACTACGACGTTATCTTCAAGGCTATGCCACTCGGAGTGCGTTCTCCTATTCTTTAACCTGCTTTCCCTTTTTTAGATTTTTTTTTGAAGTCGAGCCGTACGACAGTGCGCTTAATGAGTCATTTAAAGGCTGATGATAGAGTATTTTCTAAATAACTTCAATTTTTGTTTTAAGCTCACTATTATTTTTGATATATCATGGGGAGGACATCCTTGTTAAATATGTCACATATTACAACTGCAAAATTGTAAAACTTTCTATTAACAAAGTGTTTTGTCACAGCATCGTCATCATCTTTAGGTTCGCCTAAGTTGGTTATGATTTTTCCACCCATATCATACTGCCCATCCGCTGTAAGTTTAAAACCAATCCCTTGTGGCCCAGATAATATATGATATTTTTCATTACATTTCTGACTACCAAATTTATCAATTGTGTTGTTTTCTCGACTCATTTTCAATCTTTACTAAACTATTTTATTTTTATTTGCCCTACTTATATTAAATATTTCAGCTGAGAAAAAGAAACACTGACTATGATCTACTGGGTTGGTATGTTTATAAAAGAAATAAAACAAAACTGTGATTGTAACAGATATTTATTTACAGTTATTTAATTGCACAAATACAAAAATTATAAAAAATTAATTTTCCATGTCTTCATTTTCGTTGTTAAAATTCTATCCCATCCGACACTATTTCGATCGTCAACGTCTTGGGCTGTTACAGTTGCAGAAACCAATTCATATTTTGCAGCAAGTAAATGTGGAATATTGACGAGGTATTCTTTTAATGCTTCTTCAACCATTTCAGCACAAAATGTATCCATGTCTATGGAACCATATAAAAATTTGTCGCACAAGTGTGCCCCAGCCATAAAATTGATTGCATCCCTTATCTCGTTCTTATATTGATCTTTGGTTGCATCAATATGTAGCCAATCATTTACGCTATCTAACATATTTCTTAATTCTCTCCCCAACCAAAATATGTATCTATCTACACATTCGTTGACGGTCGTCGTCGTCGCATCAGCAGACATCTTTAACAGGAATAATGAACACGCGTAAGTATTCTGACATGTGCAACTATATTTTAAATTTAATAACATCCTTTTTTTCAAACAATTTACATACAATTTACTCCAATGAGCCAAAACGTAATAATGTTCGAGTATTGTTTCCAAAAACTCTAGTGCCCTGCCCCAAATAAGTTAGAGTGTATTTACTTTTAGTTTTACTCATAATATCTACAATATCGTCAGATAGTGTTTCGGCCACACGTTTTGGCAAAAAAGTCTCGAATGTGCTATTATCACCGTCATCGTGTAAAGCCACTAAAAGAGTTTTACCAAATCGTGTAGTCGTTGAAACGAAGGAGTATTCAAGGTCAATTGACGTCATACATTTAAATTGGTATAAGGATAACTTCAAGGACAAAATATAACGAAACAAATAACTACATTTTATGTACTTTATTGATTGACTTGTTTCTGCCGTTCTTCTATACGTGTAACATTATCACCTAAACCTAATTTTCTTAATTTGTTCAATAATATTTGTTCGTTTTTATTTCTTAGAAAATTCTTACAAACTATACTCGCTAAAATACACACTTCAGCATGGTCCATATACTTAAAAAATACACTAAAATCCTAAGCCTCCGAATCTTGCATTTCAAATGCGTAAAATTCCGAACAGGCTGCAGAAATTAGAAATTCTTCGTACATTTCTCGCACTAAACTTTCCATATTAACTACTACGACGTTTAACTTAAGTCCTACACTCTAATTTCACTTAACACAATCGAATCTGCAATGAAACTAATCAGTTTTTCCAAACAGTCACTAAACCCCAACTTTTTTATTTCACGAACATAGTCTTGTAAATTTATTGTTTTGCTGCAATATTTACGACATGCATTCGCAGCCTTTTCATATTCATAAGCCAAATCACAATAGCGTGACGCCCATTCTGCTCGACTTTTCATTGCATCATTGAAATAATTACTAGCCGTTTCAGTGAACTCATCGCCCAATTTTTTTACTGTCTCTTACAAAGCACTATTCATATTATTCACTTGTTTTTACATTCACGACACTTTTTTATTGCTGGTGGTGGCCCATCTATATAATGACGATATATTTGTTCATAGTGAATGTAACAGGGAAAGCTTAACTGTATCTCCTTGTTACACCGTTATGGCGCTGGCAGCTTATCCCAAATTTGCCGTAAACTCAGCGTATCAACGCAAGTTTTTAAATAGTCGAGAGGAAAAAATGCTGGATCCTTTTCTTCAAAATCGCACAAACTTTTTAAATTACTCTGATATAAACAAATTACTCTGCCGACTTGCTCTATAATTTTTTCTTTAGATAGTTCCGTATCTGACATTTCACACTGAATGAATGTAAATAGACTCACACAATTTTATAGAACAATTTGCAAGGTCAAAATCATTTCAAGATCATCCCACACTATTACAATGCACAAATAACTACTTCAAGGTCACACACCCAAGATGACCTCCAACAAAGTCAAGGTCGCCGCGACCAAGGTCAAGGTCACATACGCAACCTTGAACACAAGTTCAATGCCAAGGAGAAAGCACGCATGCACTTTCAAGGTCAATGACAAGGACGTGTGGGCGGAGCCAAAGAGGGGTGGGGCTAGGTCAAGGCCAAGGTCGAGGAGTGGGGGGATGGAGAGGATCGGGTTATGTTCACTACTGCCATATAATTTTGCAATTAAATTATGAAAATAATATTTTGTATAATGCACAAATGAATAGGCAATACGTTTAAACTTTTTCTCAGGATTTAAATTATTAAGATTAATATCTTCTAAAGGTTTAAATTTTAAAATATTTGCAGGCATAATATTCCCAAATTTATCTATTTTGCTTTCAATAGATGGTAGATTTATCCTCACAAAATCGGAATCCACTGCCTTATGCCTAACTTACTGTTCATCAATAGTGAAATATTGCAACAACCATTACACAAACATTTTTTCCATGATGTTTAGATATCTGTTATGAAATTAGTCCTGCTAAATTTGAAATGTAACAGTAAGAAAAGCTTCTATTATTGTATCCTGTTAATAATATATTAATGTGACAATTTCGCTTATTTTTGGTATAATGTAAAGATCCTATAATTTCGATTTTGATTTTAAAGTTTCTATTTATTTTTTCGTAAACATTAATAGAAATATTGTTAAGATTTTCAAATTTAACCAGGAAGGAAAATGAGTACCTTGAAAGTTTAAATGTGAAGAATATCGAGGATATGATTCCACATTTTTTATTGGTCCAGCAAGTGAATGGAGCAGTGAACAGAGCAGCAACCACAGCCCAAGCAAACCAACATTCGCCGTTGTTTTGAATGTTGACTACAGCATTTTTCATCTTTATTTCTATTGGGAAAGGAATATAAGAAGAAGCTTTAAAAGGGTTGTTTTTGTTTATATTAAATTCCACATGTAGAATTTTCCGTAAAATTCATCCTAAAATGAAATGAAAAGGTTTCTTAGATAAATATTATAAGATAAATAATTTACCTGAAACTTTTTCTGCTAGTTCATCTGCTTTTTGATCCATAATTGAAACCATTTCACCTAATTTTTCGGTTAAGACAGTGCTACTACATAAAATACGAAATTGTGTGTTAGAAGACTTCACATCATGACTTTCATATGAAGGATTTAAGTATAGGCCAAAAATTCCATGTTCCGTTTAACACTTCTTAATTAATTGTATTCATTATTTTTTGTAAAATTTCGGTGAAAGATTTATTAATGATTATGTGATACTGGGTAGCTTAAATTTTATATGAAATGATTCATTCTTTAAAAGCTGATTTTATAACTGAAGCGTCATCGGTGATTACTAAAGAATTGGTCATTGTTTGTTCGCAAATGACAGAAGCATAATGATTTGTGGGAGTGTCTTTATAAACCTCTGACGCCCTTTTCCAGATTTGCTTTTTCTCTTTTTATCAATAACCATTTAAAATTGAATCTAAAATAAATCCTAATGATTTTAATTGAGACAGTTTTTTTTATTTTGAGATTGGTTTTAGACTTAAAAGTTATTTTTGGATCACTATTTTTAGATGGAATTGTCTCAATCGTTTGTGTTGAAATGGAATTTTGAATTGTTTTATCCGTTTGCACTGAAAGAGAATTTAGTATTTCATCAAAATCTGGTGTTCACTAGATCTTTTTTGATTGCTCGGGATATCAAATGAATCTTGACTTTCTCTCTACAAAGTTAAATTTTAAGATTTTCTTGTGAACAACCCACCCCCCTGAAAAGAGATGAAGGAGAAATTGCAAAATCATCTTGTATTACTCCAAAATTGTTTTCACTTTGAGAAGTTTTTATTTCGGGTTCTTTTTCAAAAGGTATTAAATTTGAATTAAAAACAGAACAATATAATTTTGTATTTTCTAATAAAATTTTTGGGTCTAAATTTGTATTTTTAGGAATTCCAAAAAAATTGTGTTTATAGTTGAACCCGAATCACTGTCACTATTGAAATCAAATTTGGTTAAATTTTTATAAATTTTTGCTATAACTATTAGCTTTTTAAATTTGTTAATATTGTCTAAGTTAGAGATCTGTAGCTGAGTCTGGAGTCTCTGTAGTGAAGTCTAAGTCTGGAGTCTCTGGAGTTACAATATTTGGGGTTTCTGGTGTTAAAATATTATTAAAATCTAAATTTTGAGGTAAAATTTGGAATGTCTAAATCTGTCTGTGATATATTGTCTACTTCAGGAAAATCTTCAAAACTATTCAAAATTTTTTTGTCAGGTTCTGGACAATTTTGAAATAATTTGTTTTCCAATTTTTTTTTCTCACATTATTTTGATCATATTATTACAACTTTGGATTCTCTGGCTTAAATTTTGATTTTCATTTTCAAAAACAGAAAGCCGAATTACATTAATTTTGTTCACTCTTAATTGACTAAGTTGAAACAAAAAGAGGAGACACATCTTTGAAATTTAACTTTTCATTTAGACGACACAACCAACAAAATCCCTTTTCAAAACAACAAACACATACGAGTAAAAAATTTAACTTTTCAACATAATGTGTTGAACTCGAATTAGGTTTGATGTAAACTTATCTTCAAACCGATTTTATATGAAAGTACATCTATAGTTCGTCCTTGAAGGTAAAATGACCTCAGTAAGAGTCATTGATTTCAATAAAAGCCATTGACTCCGAAAATTTAATAGTTCTGAAACCGCAATTTTATTAGTTTAGTTCATATCAATTCAAGTTTTGTTTTGTTGATATCACATTAATTCGAACATCTCTGTTGAGATCTACAAAATTTGGGTCTTAACCATTTAAACTTGAGAGGTTTTCGCGCGCATAAAAACCTAAAAATTTATTTCAGAAGATTTTCTTTTGGGTTTGAAAGGCTTGAGCACATAAGGCATAAAATGTACTGTAACCATTTAAAACTTAAGAGGTTTTAATGCATATAATAAATCTAAAAATTTAACTCGGAACATCTCACTTTTGGGTTTGCAAGATTTGGGTTTTTATACGCGTAAACCTCAAAATGTACCCTAGTCGATAAAACTCGAGAGGTTTTCGCGCCCATAAAATCCTAAAAATCTATTTCGGCAACATATCATTGGAGATAGCCCACTGACGGGGAGTTCAGGTTAGGCCTAAACCCCAGTCAAGAGGGTTAACGGAAGGCTAGACGCCCCCCCCCCCTCTCATCCCGAAAAATGACAAAATGGCTCTGTCTTGGCTTTAAAATTCCAAATGTATCCTTTACCTACTTTCGTAAAATGTCTGTTTCGCGAGGTGACTTTATCATCTTTGGTCAGTAAACCTAGAAACATTATATTTTAAATTTTTTCAATAACAAAGTGTTTAAAAATTTAAGAGTTGGGGTAATGGATGGAAACCGACTAGTAATTAGAAGATTTAGCATACCACCCTTCGTTCAACATCCGTGGATAACTTCGTCGATGCACCCTGAAGCGAATGGAGAAGAAGGGACTATAAATCCACGGAACCTAATACAATCTGAAGAAGTGGGCTCGTCTACGAAGTACGTAGTTTGTATCAAATGTTGTTTTTTATTTACCATTAATCTTCCTTAGTTGATTTTTTTCTTTTCAGTTGATAGTGAGAGTAAATAAAGAAAAGAAAATAAGTGAAGTTTTAGGGACATTGTCGAGTGAGACAATTTTAGTGTTAAGTTAGACTGTTTTAATGACACTGACTAGTGGTTGAGACAATTCAGGGTAATGTAATTTTATTTAATTGATCTAATTAAAAGAGAATGAAGATAACTGTACTTAAAATTCCTAAAGCATGTTTATTCTTTTATATTATATTTAATAAACTTACTATTTTTAAGATCATTTTATTAAGTTTAAACCTCTTTAGAATAAGAAAGATGAATTAAATTAATTAAAAATATTTTATTTGTTTTGAGTGCATTTGTTTATTTTTTTAATTTTTATTAATAAGCAAAAATTAAAACCTTTGAACAGGGTGATTAATTTAAAATATTTTATTTCTTTTGAATACATTTGTCTCGGAAATTTCGGAGATAAGGGAGCAAACAATGCATATCAACAACCAATCACAAGCTCTGAATCGTGTTCCAAAGATTTAATTTAAATACAGTAAATTCACAAAATCTTTTTTACATTCATCAATACAGGAGCAGCAATTTCTATTTTTAAACCATTAGCTTGCGAAAATTTTAAAGAAAGATTTTTAGAAAATTTTATATTTTATAAATTAATCAAAATATTTTAATATCTGAATCAGTATTAAGCCCTTTTAGATATGGCGACTTACATAAAGTTTATATTTGTAATTTTGATATTGAATTCGGCAGAATTTTTGGATCAGATTTCTTGCAACATTATCTTTGTATAGTTGATATTCAAAATAAAAAGTTAATCAAATATTTTAAAACAGTTCCATGGTTTAAAGTCGAATCTTGCGCTGGCAAAATAAATAAATCCAACGATGTCACACAGAAAGGAAACGGGCATAATATAATTTAAATACAACCGTAAATTGAAAAAAATTATAAATTTAAAACTAATCAATTACAAAATACCGAAGCAATATTATTGGCTTAATGAATCGATAAAGTACATATTCCAAATGCCATATATATTAAAATAAATGAAAATCACGAATTTTTAACATAAGTATTAAACATAAGTAGGGATGTAAAAATAGTAAGATCTTGTAACTTAAAATTTGGATCACTTATTAAGGAAAATTGTGGATACACTTCAAGTACTTAAAAATTTAATAATGCTAATACTCCAACTAATGACCGAGAAGAAGAGATAATAAATCAATTACGCACGGAACATTTAAATGTATAGGAATATATATGATTGTTTAAAATTGTTTAGATTTTTCTGATATTTTCTATTCAGAAGGAGAAAAACGTATATTTATTTGTGAAATAAAATACTCTATACTAACTAAAGAAACGAAACCAATCTATACGTAGTGTTATAGATAGCCTCATACATAAAGAAGAAGTTAAAACTCAGATAAACAAAATATTAAATCAAGGAATCATTCAACCTTCAGTTTTTCCATGGTCAAGTCCAGTATGGGTTGTACCAAAAAAATTAAATGTGTCGGGAAAACAGAAATGGTGAGTGTGCATTGACTACAAGAAGCTTAACGGTCTTTGCCTAAACAATATGTATCCATTACCGAACATATCTTACATATTAGATCAATTAGGACCCTGTCAGTACTTCACCACACCAAATGGAAGCCAATCCAAAAGATGTACCTAAAACTGTTTTTACTGTGGAAAATGGACATTATGAGTGCCATTTGGACTAAAGAACTCACCTTAAAAATTCTAAAGAGTGATGTATAACTTTCTCATGGATATCCAAAATGAAATATGTGCAATATATATGGACGATATCATAATCTACAGTAGGACTATTCATGAACACATGACTAGACTAAAAGAAGTATTCTCCAGATTAAGAAAATCAAACTTAAAAATTCAACCAGATAAATGCGAAGTTGCCTCTTTGGGGCGTTTAATAATCAAAGACGGCGTAAAACCAAACCTAGATAAAACTAAAGAGATTCAAAAATTTTCAATTCCAAAGAATACTCAAGAAGTAATATCATTCATCAGACTCCCAGGATATTATCGAAGCTTTATACTGGGTTACGCAAACCCTTAACAAATCTCTTAAAAAAGTGTTTTTTTTTTTAATTGTGAATTGCAATAACTTGCAACAGAACCAATTTTAATCTATTCGAATTTTGAAGAACCTTTTATTATAACTACAGACGCATCATTACATGCAATTGGAGGAATTTATCTCAAGGCCTAATAGAAAAAGACCTTCCTATCGGTTATGTATTTAGAACCCTATGTCTACCTGAAACAAAATACTTGATTATTCTCAATTAAAAATCCAGGCTCAAGATTAGCAAGATGGAGACTAAAATTTTAAAAGTACGATTACGAAATTCTATACAAAAATAAATAAAAACGCAGATGCTTTAAGCAGAATCAAAATATATAACGTTCAAAGGGCATTTACCTTTAATAAAAAAAATAAACGAAGAATAACAAGAACAAACGGATTCAGAAAATTATGATGACGACACTATTTTAATGTCAAATAACGGAAAATGAATGAAAAAGATTCGGAGATCTTTATCAAACAATCTCTTTAATAGACTACTCGAAAATTACATATTTAAATGATCAACTATGAGATACAGACCACAAAAATATAATTGTTATCTTTCAAGAAGATAGAATGAAATATTTTCATTATAAAATAATTTTTACGAAGACCATCCTCAATTCGACGATGACAAAATTAATATTTAAAACTCATAAACAGTTATCAAAGTATTATTTAGCTACACTACCCTTCCTGAACCAAGTGGTAATTCCGACTCTATTTAAAATTATAATTAACTCTAGAACCATAACTAACGATTTAAAACATACTATGTTGAAAATAATGTACATTTATTAATTATAGAAATTGTTACGCCACGAGAGAAAGAGGATTAAAATGAAAATGAATTTGTATTAAATGCTTCTGTACAGGTGGTTATTTTTTCGGTGTTGATCGCTCCTTCTTTTAGGGCAGTGCCTAGGCTAGCATGCCGGAGGTTAGGGGGGTTATTTATATCTTCAAAGCGCTACCTGTTTTAGGCTCGTGCGTAAGAAGAAGCGATGATGTTAACGAAAACAGGAAACAACTAGATCCAAAAATAAAACACCCCGATTCCAAAAAGAGTTAAAATTTATATTTAACAATAAAAGAAAAAAAGAATTCTGGTTTACAATCTATGTGAATTTTAACTTCATCTAAAAGAAATATGCGACTATTTACTACGTGAATTACAAAAAAAAAAAGAAACAATGAACAACAACACTATTGTAAGTATGACGTCATCTGTGCCAAACGCCAAGTCGGTTTAGATTTAGGTCCAGATTTAGACTGTCAGCTGATTTGCGTTGAATAACTTTACTTTTTTTTTCTCGTTAAACTGTTTAAAAATTTATTATGAAAGAGTAAACTATCTAGTAGGCCGATTAAGTCTAAAATTATGTTTATTTAAACTCCCAATTACAGGGGAAGAATGAAAGTATACTTTAATATCGGTAATATCATTGTCTATTATGAAGTTTTAATACCTGAAAGGCAGTTTTATTGTTAAATCCAAACACTTTCGGCAATTATTATTATACGTGAAATAGAAGTACTACCGGAAGACTATTTTATTAGCTTTGACGTGGAAAGCCTATACACCAACGTTTCAGTTAAGGAGTCACTAAAAATCATAAGAAAGAAACTTGAAGAAGACCAGACCTTAGCAGAAAGAACATCTTTACCACCGCACGTCATTATGGACTTGTTGGAAAGTTGTTTGACTAATTCCTATTTTCAAGAAAAGGAAAAATTCTACATCCAGGATGATGGACTACCGATGGAATCTTTACTTTCACCGGTGGTCGCAAATATTTTCATGGAATGATTCGAAACGTTTGCAATTGAAACCACAACTAAGAAATCAAAGTTATGGCTTAGATACGTAGACGATACTTTTATTATTTGGAGTGGAAACAACGAAGAACTTTGAAACTTCCTTTTTCATCTCAACAATATCAGCCCAACTATTAAACTCATCATGGAGAAAGAAGTAGAAAATAAATTACCATTCATAGATATCTTGGTTGAAAGAAATGACAGACAAATTCGAACTTCGGTTTACAGAAAAGTCACGCACACAGGACAACACCTTAATTATTCAACTAAGCACTCCAATAACACCAAACAAGAAATTTTAAGAAATCTAGTAGATAGAGCCTTAACTCTATGCAACTCCAACGAGAACTTGATGAAAGAGAGATCTAGTAGATAAATTTCTAGAATAACGCAGATATAAGACAATATCGACAACGAATGAAGAACGAAAACCAGTAATGAACATCCCCTATGTTAAAGGCATTTCAGAAAAAGTTGGAAGGATAGGAAAAGATATAAAATCAACGTTGTTTTCAATTCAAATAACTCTCTGAGAAGTCGGCTCACTGGGGTCAAACCAACAACTCAAAGGGATATAAAGAAATGTGTATATCAGATACCATGTGAATGTGGCAATTCCTACGTTGGCGAAACAAAGAGACCTCTTGACGTAAGGGTCAAAGAACACCAAAAATGCACATCTCGAGGAGAAACAGAAAAATCTGGTTCCGCCAACCATGCCCGAACTCATGGACACCACATAAAATGATCTGAAGCTAAAATACTACACCCAGAACAACATTGGAGAAAACGGAAAATCAAAGAAGCCGCGGTTATACATCAGAACCCGAGTTATTTTAGTAAATCATCTTTAGATATAAGAGAAGTGTGGAAACCACTTCTTAATAATTATAAACTAAAACTAAATGCAGCATAAAAATGGGATTTTGCCATAGCAGGCATGACTGCACCCATCTCAGTCACACTCCACTGCATTTACTTTTAGTATAAATAGTCATGTAGCTAAAGGATTTATTTAGTTTCACTTGAAAACGGCTAGAGATAGCTATTAGCCGAAACTTCGTGATATTCAACAAAAATAAAGACAATGGAAGTCCAACAGATATCTACTACTTCGCAAAAAACTTTGTTTATCCTCAGTATCTGGCAAATGATGCCTTAACACTCTAACCTATGGTTTTCGCCACACACAGGAATAAAGTAGTATTGTATTCTTCGGAAATCAGCAAAAAAAATCTGCTTTCTTTGTTTCTACCAATTTTTACAACCGAGGCTTGGCCCAGACTCTCTACTAACGCTTCTAGAAATCGCCAGAGCGCCAAAAACAAAAGAAAAAAAAAACACAACCGGTTTTTGATGTGACAGTGACAAAAACTTTTAGCTTTTATTTTATATGTATTAAAGAGACTACTTGATGAAAATAAGAGTTTAAATTATGGTGAGTATTAGCTTCTTTGTAGGTATTATTAGTATAAATATTTATAGTTTTTATAATAAATAATAAAACTGTAACAAAATGCTATGTTTTATTTTTGCAGATAAAGACTTAAAACTAATTATTTGCCAAAATATTGTTACAAATCCTCAAAAAGATGAAATCTCAATTATAATGGAAGAATTTCATTTAGAAAAAATAAACGTTCATAGTGGAGTAAACGAAACAATAAGACGAATTACATAAAAAAGGGCAAGATCTGTCAAAAAAAATTTTTAATGAAAGCTTATATAATCCCTTAGTGATTACGGAAATTCCAAAAACATCTTTCGAAAGAATAAACATTGATATACTGGAAATACCAGAGAAAAATTATATTTCCGCCATAAGGGGCTCTGTGGGTAAATTTATTGAAGCATTAATAAATAAAAATCCATAGTAAATATTCCGCTCCCATATTTCCAGCATTAGGGAACACCTTAAAGAATCCACTGCGATTTTGGCAGAAATTTAATAATCAATTAATGAAAGCCTTATATATTAACTATAATATCAAAACAAATTTCTGTACTGTAAACAACCATTCACAAATGGCTCTTCAGAAATATTTCATGCCACTTTACTCGAAATGGTAAGAGTAATGAAAACAGAAGATTCACGAGAACATTCCTGTCAACTGTTACCTCATGCTTTAATATTGGGGATACATCAGCTAGACTACCAGAAATTCCCTTTAATTAAAAGTAGTTTATTTCAAACTATATTTGAGAGCTTAACGAAAGAATTAAACGTTCTTATGAACTAGCTAGAAATAAAGGGTATTTTTTATAGAGGTATAAAACTTTAAGTTGGCAACACTTTTTTAACTGGCGGCCATTTTGTCAGCTGAAGGATTTATGTTTAGTTTGGTTTGGCATTTCAACATGAATAGACTGACGCCTGAACAAGGCTTCCAAATTGTGCAAATTTTTTTCAAAATCATGGTTCTGTTCGAAATACGTATCGCGCACTACGTTCATTTTACGGTCAACCTAATCGTCCATCAGAGCAATTAATTCGATTAACTATGGAACGTTTTCGCACCACGTTTACTCTAAATGATAATACGCATCCACAGAGACGTCGTACAGTGCGTACAGAAGAAGTCATTGCTGCTGTAGAGCATAGCGTAGAGGAAGACCTGAATCAGTCTATCCGCCATCGTGCACAGGAATTGGATATGTGTCCATTTACTTTATGGAAGATTTTGCGGAAAGATCTTGGTTTGCGTGCTTACAAAATCCAACTCGTGCAAGAATTGAAGCCACACGATCACCTAGCAAGGCGTAGATTCGGTGAATGGGCCCAAAACAAGATTACCGTTGATCCCGATTTTCATAAGCGAATTTTGTTTAGCGATGAAGCTCACTTTTGTTTGAATGGATACGTCAATAAACAAAACTGTCATATTTGGAGTGATGATAATCCTCAAGTGTATGTTGAGACACCGTTATATCCAGAAAAACTGACTGTTTGGGGTGCTTTATGGGCTGGTGGAATCATTGGTCCGTACTTCTTTAAAAACGATGCTGGTCAGAACGTTACAGTCAGTGGTGACCGCTATAGAGCCATGATTACTGACTTTTTCGTTCATCAATTGAACAAACATGATGTGTAGGAGCTGTGGTTTCAACAAGATAGCGCAACATGTTACACAGCTCGTGCCACAATTGATTTATTGAAGGAAACGTTTGGTAACCGTATAGTTTCACGTTTCGGACCCGTGAATTGGCCTCCAAGATCGTGCGACTTAACGCCGCTAGACTATTTTCTGTGGGGATATGTGAAGTTGCTAGTCTGCGCCGATAAGCCAGAAACGATTGATCACTTGGAGGACAACATTCGCCGCGTTATTGCCGATATATGGCCACAAATGTTGGAAAAAGTCATCGAAAATTGGACCTCCAGATTAGACTACGCCCGAGCCACCCGTGGAAATCATATGCCAGAAGTCATTTTTAAATTATAAAGTCAGAAGGTTATCTTTCGAATAAAGTAAATTTCATTTCAATTTAAAAAATTCATCTTTGTTTTATTTCATTTAAAAGTTCTATACCTCTATAAAAAACACCCTTTAAAACGTAAATATCAAAGCAGAAAGCTAAAGAAAGGGTTGATTAACATATCTCAGAAAAATGTAAGAACGCATTACATAAAATTTGAGACAAAGTTTACATCAAAGAATCTCAAATAAAAAGAAAACTTACTTATAAGTTTAATGGTCTATTCGAAATCAAAGAAATACTTTGAAACTCGTCAACACTTGAAAATATCGAAACCAAACAACTGATCAAAGTCAATTTCGATAGACTCAAACCCTATATTGACGATATTATAATAATACCAGGCGATGAAAACGCTTATAATAACCAATTTGAAAGTGATCAATCCGAAATTGGTTAATTCTATTGCTAAGCAAGAATATAATAAAAAGTTCAGCATTAATCCAAGAAAATGAAAAATATTTGTATTCCGTTAAACAGATGAAAATTAAGAGAAATAAAATTTAGTCTCAAATGACAAATGGACTCTACTTGTATATAAAAATATTAATAAACTTTGAGAAACTTATAACAATAATAAAAATATTTTAAATAGCATTTTATTTACAAACACACATAAGCTTATTCAGGCAAATATCAAAAGATATTGAAAATAAGTTCGAAGAAGTAGAACTAGATGTTTCTACTAATCCTAAGAAAAAGCGCTGCCGGAAGTATTTGAAAATTTTTAACCGATAATTTAGATGCTACCGTAATTAAAAATTTTAATAAAGCTTTACAAAAATTCAAAATCGATGAAGAAACTTTTTTATAATTATAGATGTAATAATTATATCTTATTCTTTTATCGAAAACGAATTAAAGGATATTTTAAATGTAATTACATTCACAAAACTTTAAAAAATTCATATGTCTATTATTTCATCAAATGATTTAATATCTACTTTACAAAAGATTTCTCAAAATCTTTAAAAGAATAACTAATCTTTATCAATCAGAAAGGCAACAATAGCTACTTATCTAGATATTATCGAATTGTCAACTTTCCAAACACTTGATAAATTAATCTTTGTATTGGACATACCTTTAGTTGAACCAGAAATTTCAACTATATTGTATTGCTTTTTTGGAACTATTAAAGTTCAAGTATCAATGTCAAAACTCTCAGGAGGGCTGAATTATCAAAATTATCTAGTAAACACTATAAAGGACTTAAACTTAAAACCTTTAAAAATTAGCAGTTCTGGGGATCTTGATGACTTAAATTCCATTTTCCGTAGGGAAATACGGTTGAATTTAGATCTATTCTAATATCGCATACGTCGGCGTAGGTAAGCTGGGTTTCATTTCTTTCTTTTTTGCTGCAATTATTATTGTCCTGAAATCCTACAATGATATATTCGGGTCTTTTTAGATCGTACTCGTTCTTAAAGCCCATAAGTCGGAGGAAGTTTGTCGCAAAGCTGGTAATTCATACAGATCTCATTTACGATATGCCATTTGAATACTAGCATTATTCCACCTTTATTAAGGCGAGACAATATTTTCAATTTTTGCTTATCATCTGGAATGATATGACGAATTTTCCATTCGATTTTGTCGATACTAATATCCGCATCTACTTCGCCGACATAGCAATTGGTAAAATTACGAGCTATAATCATAATAAGCTCTTGTTTTACATTGAAAACACTTTTTGTATAATCTTCGGCGAATCCGATATTTTCAGACTAATTTCCCGGAGAATACATTACTCGCGATAACTCCAGGTTTACGAACCAAAACAACATGTTCGCCTCCCATCCCGAAGAGAATTTTATCGAACAATAATTCGAGGGCATTATGTGATAAAAAACATCTTTTATTTGCGTCTGTGGGTTTAAATTTTCCTTCGAGATATATGTAACTTTCTGCAATATCCAATATAATATCTTGAAAATTAATAGGAATACGGATTTTATCGGAATTGTTAAATGATGGAGATCCATATGGTTTATACGTATGTTCTTCTAGACTAATAATGGAATTGTCCAAGATAGGTTCGTTAAAAACCTAACATTTTTCTGATACTCTCCTCACCCCGGAAATATAATGGGATTCCAGTTTACATTTTAGTGTATTAATAGTGTATATATGAGAGAAGGAAATAGGAAGAGTAAGAAGAGTAAATCATCAACACTTTTCATCCTCCTTCTCTTTTCTTCTCTCGTTATACTTTTCAAATCTCTCATTATACTTTTCAAAAACCTCGTAACATCAACACTTTTGATTATAAAAGCAACACTTTACCAGCTTAAAATATACCAAAATGAAATATGTCTTCTGCTTCTAACGAAAGTGAATTAAATTTATTAATTCAAAAATTTTATAAAAAATGTAAAAGTTCTGCTTTTGAGTTCGAACATTATGCAGTTGATAGTGGTCCATCTTTTTTTATATTATTTGGTATATCCAAAAACCATTTAGAGGCTGTGAAATTGTGCGAACGTTATTTTCGAAACAAAGATATTGTACAGTTTATACGTGAATTAGTGAAGTTAAGTTGGTTTCATGATGAAGTTCGTGATTTAAAACAATATATTAGAGATCCCGTTGTATTAAAAGAACTAATCAAATCGCATGGTCAAGATGATGCCTAAAATTGAAAATTTTGTGAGGGACCTTTATGAAGAGTTCATTATGAACGAAGCATGTTCCAGATATTTATCTCTATTAGCTGAAGAAGAAAGTGAGGGTCAAGATTTATTCTTTTATATAAAATATGTTGATCACGCAAATTGTTGTAAAAAAGCTGCTGAATTGTGTAGTGAATTTTTGAAGACAAAAAATATGTTAAAATTCTTTGAACTTAAAAAAATTGGACTCAATAAAGAAATAAAATTATGTACTGATTTATTGGTAAATAAAGTTAGTGTGAAATAAAATATTTAAATGTTTATAGTCGTTTTATTATTCTGTAATGGCTGTTGTTTAAATATTTGATTATGTAAAGATAAGAAAATATAATTTTCTGTTAGTAATGTGGGGATGTGGATAAATAAAAAAAATATTAATACATTCATTGTTAATTTATTCATTCATAAAAAAATTTTCATACATAAATAATACATTAGAACGGGCACACATTGAAGGTGATTGAGATGGATAAAAACATCTAGGAGATGATTTAATTAAAACAGGTTGTTCATCCAATTCACTTATTGGTTTAGTACAATATTTTCTAATAAAATTAGCTTTCTCTTCTCCTTTAATATAAATGAATTCTCCTTTTTCTGTTAAGTTTTTTACTATAGAAGAAAAATCATGAAGAGGAATATATCCTGTATTCCAATTGATGCAATGATGAAATTTCATTAAACATTCTGCTTGCTTGTATGTTTCTGGTGAAAGCATTTGTAGTGGATACGGTGGTTTAAAAATATAATGACTCATTTTATGTCCATCAAACATTGCAAGTTCTTTAGGAATAAACTTATTGTGTTCATCCATAAATCCTTGAATATCCAAAACTATTCTCATTTTTTATTTAGCAAATTTTTAAATTACTTAATTTTTTAATTACAATTTGTTTTTTCGAATAGTCTTCAAAAGATTTTTTTTTTAAATAGTTTTATTTTTTCTTTTTGTATTTTGTAACTTCTTTTGATGTGCAACAAACAAAGTTATAGAAACAATTGATCATATTCGATATATTTTAATTTTAATAATGATATTTGATGTGGTGGGAGAAGTTAAAGTTGTATAACAATTTTTGTTAATGGATTATAGCTAAATACTTTATCATGTATTATAACACAATACGCGGCTGTTTTTCTCGATATTTTTTCTTTTGTCTCAAATTCAATTCTCATGGTTACTGGGCCGGATTGTTATAAATCTCTCTGATGAGAGTAATTAATGTAAGCAATAGGTGCATTCTCTTTAAATTCATTGGGATTAAATATTGGTTCTATTGGGAAGATATAAGATACTTGACGAAATTCAGAAAACATTTCATACAGGGTAGCAAACTTATTATTTTTAAAATCAAGCTGAAGATCCTGGTAAGGATATCTTTCTGAATTTAAAAACACATTTATATTCTTTAGGTCACAATGATCAAATTTACTCATATATGATTTTAAATTACCACGTATATCTTTTTGAAAAGCAATTAGTACATGTCTTGGTGTTTCAATTTTTGTGGAGGTTTTGACAGGCCAATTATGTCTTGTATTTTCTAATAACTCTGGATATTCAATTAATTCCCAATTTCGGAAAGTAAGAAGAATATCATTGTTTTTATCAATAATTTTCGTAAGTGCCAATTCTTGGGGAATGGCCACAGTAAGATGTGGAACTCGCCAACAAAGTTTGGTTATTTTAATTTTCGGTTTTTTATCATCACTTGTGGTTACTAAAGCGTTAGTGTCATCATTGCTTCTTATTAGTATTAGTTTTTGTTGTGAATTTAAAATTATTTTGTTATAATCTTCAAAAAATCCCGAGTACATTTTTAATGGGACGCATAGGGAAACGTTTCCTTTTTCATCCGTCATAATTTTTTCTTTAGGTTTCGTTTTTGGATACCATCCAGCATTTTCCAATTTAGCACTTTCGTTTTGATTAAATGATATGTATCCTTTAAGGGTTGAAGTAATTCCAACATCCCGAACTGAATCAATTGTAACACCATTTAAAATATAACGTAATTCTTTAAACAAGAATGCTGGAGCATTGTTGATTAATACCGTATTAGCCAATGGAGTATCATCTTCTTTGGTACCTTGAAATTCTAAATATAATTCACTTTTGCAAGGTAAAGGATACTTTCCTGTTTGTTGTAGAGCAATTCTAATTTCATCATTTAATCCAAGTTTTGTAGGATTGAAAGGTTAAAATGATAGTACTTCCCAGCTTAATATTGATTCATCTACAAGAATATTTTCTTTTACATTTAAATATTCTATTTTATTTTAGTTTGAAACCTAAACTTATCAGAAATTTTTTATTAGAAGGTGTTAACCTTTGAGAGTTTAATTTATTACTAGTTAAATGTCGTTTAGTAGCTTTCTTATTAATGTTTTTAGAGTAAAATTTTTTTGAAAAATTATAATTCGAGGCATTTTTATTATATAAAATAATCATTATTCATCTATTTTTTTAAGATGTAGTCTTACTGTTACCGTTTCTCCTATGAAATTGATGAGATCACCATATTGATCTACTATTTTAATGTTTATATTGTCTATTATCTTTACAGTAACAGGAAAGTAAAAGACATTTTGTGGTGATTCTATTATTTTAAAACCAGGAGCTACACTAGGAAAAAATTGATGTATTATATGAACAGGTTTTCCATTTAAATATGATCCTTCGGCAATATTACAATCGATGTTTTGGCGTTTACTTTAATAATTTCCGCTGGAAAATCTGAAATGTGCTCCTTAAGACCTTCTAATTCCTTATTTTTAAAACCTAATATTTTTCCTGTAGTTCCATCACGAAAAGAGATAGAAATATCTGTTTTAATATGTGTTCGTAAAGTATTATTATTGGCATAAATATGAAGAAAAGTACGATTGTCTAAAAATTTTTGAATAAAATTATTTACATCATATATTTCATAACTACCTGGTGGTATTCTTATTTCTTTATTTTAGTCATAAATGAAAAGATCATTAGTCTCATCAATATTTGGAATAGCATTAAAAGTTTCAAAATTTATGGATGGAATATTCAAAATTTTTATCTAAATATATCGGAGGATGAATATTAACAGAAAGCGTGGGGGAATTACCACTAATGACAAAACTGTACGACATATCTCTTTAAAAAATTTTTAAAAATGAATTAATATTGTGTTTCAACCAATATTATAAAGAAATTTCAGACATAGCTCACCACAATTTGTTTTGTTAATTGATTGATAATTGTCGTAGTTATATTTCACAATATTTTTCTTTTTATCCCTGAAAAAATATTTTGTTAATTCGGTAGATGGTCGCAAATTGCCATAACTATCAAAATATGAAATATTTTTCCCTTTTTTTTATGTATGCAGTCCAATAAGTTCCATCACTACTATTCTTAACGAGATTAACAATACCACTTTCATTTTTCTTAATTTTTTTTGGTAATTTATCTCTCAGGAATATACCTCGAAAGTTGGGAATTTTAAGTAGACTAATATATTTACTTAAATCATAATTTGTAAGTGGTTTTCGAGGTATTTGCTTTAACAGTTTTTTGAATAAGGTTTCAGATATAATCCACATCCAGTTTTATATGGTTTTAAATAAAGACCACTTCCTTATTTTCCTACTGCTATAGATTCCATCATTTTATTATGTCTTTTGGATTCTTCTAACTTTTCTTTGGCAGCTTTTGCATTGTTGACAGCTTTCGCAATACCTGCTGCTCCTCCTCCAAGAGCATCTAAAGCGGACAAACTAGCAAATAAAGGAATTAGATGTAGAAATCCACTAGTTTTTGGAATTGGTATAATTTTATTTTTTGGTAATAATATTCTACTATCTCCTATAGATCTAAGTGCGATTTGAATAATATCAGTCAAACTTTTAAATTGTTTTCCGTTTAGTGCTTGACTTGCTTTTGAAATAGCTTGAGATAAAGTTATTCCTCGTCCTAGACGAGTTTTTCGTCTTCTGTTTTTCCTTCTTTTTTTTTAATCCCATACCAAATTTCCTTTTAATTTTCATTGCACCTCTTATTCCAAGTGCAGCAGTTTTTTCTCCAAAAGTGGCGTCTTTTGCTCTGAACCTTTCGGCAGCTTTGTCACCTAATAATTTATCAGCAGCGTGTCGGCTTTTTATACCATTTGATTGTGCATAGACAATATCATGCTCTGTACAAGCTTCATCCAATAAATTTATACCTTTATCGCCTCTAGCTAGTCTCTTTTCTACTTTGGTTCCAGGTCCACAACAATTATACCCAGGTAAATGTAATTCAAACAGCAACTTATTTATTAGAGTATTAATTAAACCACTACCTCTTTTTCTGACCCTTCTTTTATAAATGGATTGTTGCTTATATGAGAATGGCATTATATAATTGAAGTCTTGGAACAAAAACAACCTTATGCAATTATTATTAAAGACCATGAGGCTTCAAGGAATAATTTTAGAAAATATGGAAAATTGTTTGAAGGCTCTAGAAAACGGGGTTAATTATAGGTCCATCAGGGTGTGGTAAAACTAATATTATTATAAGTTTAATTGAAGATCTTAATGGTTTACGATTTGAAAATTTATATATTTATTCAAAGTCTCTATATCAACTAAAATATGAATATCTGAGATTACTTTTTAAACCATTGAAAGAAATTGGATATTATGAATCCGAAAACGAAGAAAATATTGTTTCCCCACAAGAAATAAAACCAAATTCCATAATAATATTTGATGAAATAGTGTGTTGCAATCAGAAGTTTGTAAAATATTATTTTTGTTTCGGAAGACATAAAAATACTGATTGTTTTTATTTGTGTCAAACATATTCTTCCATTCCCGAGCAATTAATTCGTGACAATGCGAATTTGATTGTTATATTTCAACAAGACAAAACGAACCTAAAACATATTTATGATGATCATATTAATGTTAATATGTCATTTAATCAATTTAAAGAGTTGTGTTTGATGTGTTGGAAAGATAAATTTGGATTTTTGGTGATAGCAAAGGATTCGAATTTAAAATCTGGTCGATATCGAAAAGGATTTGATTCATATATTTTCTTATAAAAATAAAACTTTTGTGAAAAATTTAACTAATCATGAATGAACGCTTAGCAAGAGAGCCTGTTGAGTCAAAATATCAGTTTAAAAAATGCTGAATTTGAAGCACAGTCCAAATTGGAGGAAACCTATAAGCCAATAACTCAACCTTTACAACAATTAATTTCAACAATTGATAAAATTGAATCGGCTGAGGTAAAGGAAGATCTACAAACACCCATTAAAAACAATTATGAAACACCAGAAAAAAGATTGTTTCAAACACTAACACCAAGAAAAAAACTACAGTATTGAACATCAACACCAGAAAAAAGAAAGACAGGAAAAACTCCAATTTTTCCTACAGAAATACCATCAATTATTGACTGGGAAACCATTATAGCTTCACTTGGTCAGAAACCATCTTTACAACAAACAAGTGTTATACCAGAAACCACCCCCTCTTTAAGTTCACAATCTACAGTAGGAAATCTTTTGGATATATTAGAACAAACACGCCAATCAATTGAAATATTTGTCAGTACACCTTTATATCAAGAATATTTATCAGGATTTCATGAATTATCTCGTCAATATATTGATGGGGGTGTAAAAGATGTGGAACATAAGTTTGGTCACCTCTATGAAATAGTTCATGATTTTGAAACTGAGAAATTCTTTATGGGTTTAACACAAAGACCTGTAGAAGTTATTGGTAAAAACATAAAAGTTGAAGGTAAAACTTATACAGGTACATCAGGTTTATATGAATTATTATTTAAAAAAGAACCAGTAGGTTATAAAAAACAAGATTTGGAAAGTTATATGGATATTTTAAAGAGAACCAATGCATACCGTAGAAATTATGATCCAAATGAGCAGGTACAGGGAAATGGATCACAAAAATATATTTCTATAATAGGGCCTTATTTACAAAATAAAGGAATTACAAAAACTAAAACCATAAATCCCGAAACGCATAATATAGTTCAAGGATTTTTTGAAAGACGAAAAGCTCCATACGGAGAAACTCGAATATCTTCGAAAAGAACAGGATCCGGTATAACTTTAAAAGTTAATAAACCTTATACCGATTACGTATATTGGGATAACGTAAATGAACTTGTTGATAGACTTCGACTGTTGATAGCATCTATGATGGCTGGGAATACAGGACATAACAACGAAATTATTTCTATTATAGAAGAATTGAAAGAAGCCAATATAATTGTATAAAAGAATGTAGTAAATATTGTTACATAACATTGTTAAAATGACCATTGATAAATTTGGACCTCACATTTCTAAAAAGTATACAGTAGATATACCTTCAATAGACAATAAAATAGTAGCCAATGATGAAAATGAAATATTAAAAAATTTTAAAAGTGATGATAAATATATTGAAAATAAAATTGTTCAAAGATCTGAACCAGTGTTAAAAAATGATATTGTATATTTAAAAAAGAGAGTTAGTGAAAATGATGACCATGTGGAATCTATTTCAAAAAAAAATTAAGTTATTTGCAGAAAATGTTGTGTCAAAGTATGATAACAAGATATTAAATTTAAAAAATGTTGTCAAAGACAATGATGAACTATTAAAAATTTTTCTCAAAAAACATTGAAGTGTGAAGATGATTTTAAAACAATAAAACAGAAATATGATGAAGTAAAGAGTTTTGAAAATAACATAAAAAATGAAATAACATTGGTAAAATCAAAAATAAATGATACTTCTGCAATAGAAAATGTTGAACAAGTTATTATAAAAGATATAGTATCAAAGTTCCAAGAATTTACGGATAAACTTAATAATAGGGTTTCTGAAGAAATAGGTAATTTTCAAAAGATTCATGATGGTATGAATAAAAACACACAACAAATAGAGAGAGCTATGAACACACTTTATAATCCATAAAAAAGATAGCGATAATATTAATGAAATAAATCAGAAAATTAATTTAGTTGAAAATAATTTTGAAGAAACTAAATTAAACATTAAAAGTTTGGAGGAAAAATTAAAGACAGATTTTCAAAATTTAAATAAAAAAATTGAAACTAAACTGAAACATCAAGCTGTAAAAAATAGTCAAATAATTGAAGGTATAATCTCACAATTAAATAATCTGAAAATAAAAGATTCGAAAAAGAATTAGGAATTTTATTGGAAGTAGTTCATGCTATGATTATCAGCACTATTCAAGAATTAAAACAGGAAGTTAAAAAACATAATTTAAAAATTGAAGAAATTTCATCAAAGTTAAATGATATCGAAAAATTTTCAAACAATGTAAGAAATAAAGTTGAAAAATTTAAATAAGAAACTAGGGAAGGAAATAAAATCATTAAACGAATTGGTTCAAAGAGCAGTCGAAGTTTATAGAAAGGAATTTAATGATACAATGACATATGCAAGAAAATAATTAAATGCAACAGTGAAAAATGTGATAAATGAAAGTATAAAATCAAATGTGCTTCTTGAAACTAAAATTAATGTAAGAGTTGGTAACCTTGAGGATGAGATAAGGAAATTCAAAGTTGCGAATAATACATGGAAAATAAAATTGAAGAATTACAAAAGAAGTTGATAAAATAAATTATTTAAAGAAAGTATTTAAAAATTTGTTTTAGTACTATGAGTGAAAATATTAAAGAAAGAGTTGTAAATGAATTACATAAACCGACAAGAAGAAGATATAGAAGAAGAAGAACTATTGTTAAAAGCTTAGATGACTTATGGCAACCTGATTTGGTGGAGATGCAAACTTATTCCAAATTTAATAAAGGTTATAGATATATTTTGGTAGTAATAAATGCATTTTCCAAGTATGTTTGGACTCAACCCCTTAAAAGTAAAAAGGGAAAAGATGTAACTGAAGCTATGAAAAAAAGTTTAGAAAAAACAAATTTACAGACAGATTTGGTAAAAGAATTTTTCAATAAAGATTTCAAAGATCTTATGAATTATTACAAAATTAATCATTATAATACTTACTCTAATCTAAAAGCGAGTATAGTAGAAGTGTAAATCGAACTTTAAAAAATATAATGTGGAAATATTTTAGTAAAAGAGGGAATTATCAATGGTACTCTATTCTACCAACTATTATTGAAAAATATAATAATACTATTCATAGAACTACAGGATATAGACCTGTTGAAGTTAATAAAAAAAAATGAGAAAGCTATACTGCAAGATTATTTTACTTTTAAAAAAATACTTGATTTAAAGCACACTAAATTTAAAGAAAATGATTTTGTCAGAATTTCCAAACAAAGAAAAGCTTTTGAAAAAGGATATACTCCAAATTGGTCAACTGAAATTTTTCAAATTACAAAGGTTCAGTTAACAGATCCACCCATCTATTTATTAAAAGATAGTAAAAATGAATATATTGAAGGAGGTTTCTACAAGAAGAGTTGCAAAAATACATCCAGATGTATTTTTGGTTGAAAAAATATTAAGGAAAAAAGGGAACCAAGTTTTTGTTAAATGGTTAGGATTCGATAAGTAACATAATTCATGGATTCTTAAAAAAGATGTATTGTAATTAATTTTAAATACTATTGTATATTAAATTTTTAAATAAAAGACTTGTTTATATAACATATTTTTTTATTTACGATAATCATTTGACAACAAAGATTAACAATATAATTTTTGAGATGTTTACAAAAAAAATTAACAATATAAATTTATATTTTTACATTAAATCTTTTAATATATATATATATATATATATATATATATATATATATATATATATATATATATATATTCTATGATCTATATCAAAAATATTTTTAAGAATACTTTCACATTGTTCAATTCGTCTTTCAAATCTTAACCTATCAAGACAATATTTATGATATTCACTTTTTCTAGCTTGTCTAAATGCAAAGTTCCATGTCACTAATATATAAACTTTATTATTGTTCTCACTGATTTCTTCATATTTCTATTGTAATGCTCCGGACTTTCTTAACTTGTTTTGTAATTCCCGTTTATGTAGAGCTAACATTTCTAAAACAGTTCCGACATTCTCACTGTTTAAATTCTGACTTGGATCCAAAACATTATAAATACGAGAGAATACATCTCCTGACTGATAATTATAGTGATGAAACAAATTAAAATATTTGGAAAATTCCTGCTTTTTAATTATATGAATTTTGTATTCAACAAGTTTGTCGATTTCAACTAATTTATCTATTGATTTTTTTCCCAGAATCACATTATGTTCATCCTTTTGAATTCTGATAACAGGAGAATGATTTACTTTTTCAAAAAACACTGTGATTTTTTCAATTTCTAGTGGGTATGCATATGCTTGAGAAGAATAAAAATAATTCACCAACTCTCCTTGATTTTTTTGAAGTTCTTTCCATTCTTCTTCATTCAAGTAAATGTGAAATCCATTTTGAACTCCAATTAGAACTTTTGGTGTAAAATCATTTATGCCAATTCCAATACAAACAAATTTTGATAAGGAATTGTTAAGATAGTAGATTTTTGAATTTAATAATTTTTCACTACCCTGACTGATTTTATCATTGGTTTCACTAGAACTGGATTTATATCCATTAAAATTGCTATTATTAAATATGATGTCTTAATGCTAACTGAAAACTAAAATACTGTGTCTGAATATATCTTATCCACCCCACTTCTCTATAAATTTCAAGGTCAAGCAAGTTTATTAAACTTTTATGACCTGTCTTGATAAAACAAAATTGTCAAGAACGATAAAAGTGAAAAACTACCTATTGATAAAATTATATTGAAGATAAATAGAATTAAATAGTTTTTACCTTCCTCATCATTTTTAACATGAGCACAGCTAGAAATCGTAAATGTTTTTTTTATTTTTTCAATCCAGTTAGTGTCAAAAATTGTATTATTTGGATAATAAAAGTAAATTTTAAAAAAATTACTATTAGATTGACTATTATTCATATTATATGCGAAAGCAGCTGAATAATTATTAATATTCATATCTTTCACATATAATTACATATTTCAGGTTTAATAGTAGAGGATCGTTTTCAAAACACACCATTCCATGTAAAACCCTTGGAGGATAAAGTACATATAAAGTATTATTTAAAATTGAATGCAAAACAATGTAGTTGATAAGGGATGCCATTAAAACACTTTTCAATTTTATGTCTATTAACAAAACAATAAAAGATTGAGAAAATAAATAAGACTGACCAGTTTTAATTAATTTTCTACAATATATAGACATTTTTTTTTCAAAATATTAAATGATTTGTTCACAAATTAGAGATACAAACATGGTTATTAAAACTATTAAAAAAAAGAAAGATGTTGGCATATTTTCTTTCACTTTAAGGACGACAGGTTCATTATTTTTATTTTTTTCACCTAGCCACAAACACTCGATTAAGTCACAGTTCTTCCAGTGACGATAATGTTCCTCAATTGGACAATCATCAATTTTCCAGGCAAATATTTCTGCATCACAGTAAAAACATTTACAAACATCATGAATATATAAATAATAAAACCTTGATCGGGCTAACACTTTAGGATTTAATTTTCCCTTCCAGAATTTAAATGAGGAAAGTCTTTTTTTCATATGTTCTATATAATTTGTTATCAATTTCTTTTTCAAAAGATTCTAAACACATATTTATTCTAGACGGTAGTATATTTTATACTGATATAATTTTTAAATTGATCATGTTCTTAAATATTTCAATTTTAGCCTTGAAGAGTAAAACTTTAAAATAAACTTTTAATCTTAAAATATTTTTTTTTATAATTCATTTTCATGGTCTATAAACTACTGAAAAAATGGAATATCTTGGTGACCCCATGCTAATGTATCATAACTATTGGGAATTTTAAATCTTTTATCATCATTAGAATTGAGAGCTAATTTGTTAACTAATTCTGTATAAATATTGTGAAGTCGAGATCCAAACAAATACATTGTACAGAAAGCTTTTGATTTTTGTTCTACAACATTTTTATAATGTGTTAATTCTAATTGTTTTTTAATGCTACTTTTCTTTATCCCTTTAGCTTTTTTAAGCAACCCATTTTCTGACTTAACACAATAAGCTTTGGCCCCTGTGCCATAAAAGCTTTCTATTGGTTCACCAGCATATTCATCCTTAAACTTTCCAACAACAGATTTAGTTATTGGTATTTCATGAATATTATTAACATCATAATTTGAAGTATCGAATTTATCAATATTAATCCTAATGTCTTCATAAACATTACTTGTCTCAATTTTCAAAATAAAGGAATATGTGTAAAGAAGTTTAATATTATTGTTATATAAAAGTTTTAAAAACCCATAAAAAAAGTCGTACATCACCGTTTTTGATATATCTAAAATACTAAATCCTACATAGACAGGTTTATCATATTGCACTAACACTTTAAGTATTTGTACAGCTACTAAATTCTCTGAAAATATTGTTACGCCTTTAAAGGATGGTTTAGCAATTAAATTTTCTGCTCCATCTTTTCTATGATTTTTTGCCCATTGTGTAAGCAACCGTACATCTGTCCTTTTGTCCACATTTTCCATTTTTTACCGTAGATGCTATTATTTGCCAATTTATAGGAATTTTTCTGAAATTTATTTGTAGATTCATTTCTTAATTTTGTATTTAGATCAATAAATTTTTTTAACCATTGAGATTGTGTAAACTCTATAACCCCATGTATTTTAGTTAATTTAATTCCATATTAAATACACTGTTTTAATATAGTATAGTGATTTACATATTTTTCTTTATTTTTTAAATTTGGAATTAATTTAAAAGTTTTAGAATTTTGAGGCTTATAATTTTCTGGATAGAATGGAAATTCATTACGTAGATTGTGTAAATTTTCAGGATATTCTAAATCAACTTCTAGCACATAACCCTTGTCATTAGTCTCAGATATATTCATTATATCTAAATTTTGAATTTGTTGATTTGACAACCAAACAAAATCTTTTTCGGGCAGATATTGAGACATCGCATATCCGTAAAGTTTAGTTGCATCAAAATACATAATATATTTAGATGGTTGTAATGGATCACAATTTGAAAGAAATAAATTGTTTGCTATAGATTTCCTACATACAGAGGTACTGATTCCTCCTCTTACACTAACTTTAAAAAAATGTTCGACTCCAGTATATCTTAAACAAGCGTCAAAACTTAAACCTGGAAAAGTATAATAATGTGAAGGATCAAGTGAGTTTCCATACACGTTTTTCTAAATTTTTGAAAAACATCTGCGAAAAGTAATACATCAGATTTAACATAAAATTTTTTTTTATCTTGTAACTCCGTTTCATTTAATTTGGCGATATTATCAATATATTTATAAGGGAAAACGCCTTTTTGATGAATATACTTAAATCTTTCTTTTTCATTAAAATATTTGAACACTTCTTTGCATTGTTCATCATTAACAATGGAAGCTAAATTTGACAAAGAATATGGTAGGAACTGAAATGAATCAATAAACTTAAGATATAGAATTTTTGACTTGGTGAAACCAGTTTTTTTTATCTAAATATTGATCTACTTCAATAGATTTTTGAAATGAAAGGTATTTCTCTTTATTCTGGGCTATGACAGATAATTGTTTATGATTTGGACATACGTTTTTTATAAACAGATGAGAATCATAATTACGCAAATTGTGTAAAACTACTGGAATGAATTAGGTAATTTATAATTTAAGTTGCATATAGAGTGTGACAGACCTCTATAGGATCCTGTTAAATGACAATGATCAGCAACCCTATCCGAAATTATAGGTTTATCACATATATGACAATCATTCGTATATTCAAAATGTAATTGTTCCAACACATTTAATTTTTTCATTGGTATTAACTTTTTCCTATATTTATTGTAAATATTAAGAACGTCTCTTTTTAAGTAAGCTATAAAAATTTGTGCACAATTGGGACCCATATAATTTTGAAATTTGGAAATTGAATCATCAAATGAACACTTTAAATAATAAGCAAACGAATATGGAATATGTTGACATTTTTGTTTTCAGTGTAAAGAGAACTTGGATCTACATTATTAATTTCATTATTTAAAGGCTTAAGAATGCATTCAAAATCTGCATATATAACAAATGGAACTTCAATTTGTTTTTGTATATTCTGAAATTCTAAAATATTTTCGGGAATAATATTTCCAAATCTATCTATTTTGGTTTCAGTTGAAGGTAGATTTATTCTTAAAAAATCACAATCATCTGTGTTATGTCTGACTAATAATTCTTTTGTAGTAAAATATTGTAAACAACCGTCGCATTTCCCATGATGTTTAGATAATTGTTTAGAAATTAATCTAAATAAATCCGAAATATAACAATAATGGAAATTTTCAATATCATCTCCAATTAACAATAAATTAATGTGATGTTCTCGCTTATTTTTTGTAGTAAATATTGTAAACAACCGTCGCATAAAAATTTTTTCCCATGATGTTTAGATAATTGTTTAGAAATTAATCTAAATAAATCAGAAATAAAACAATAATGAAAATTTTCATTATCATCTCCAATTAATAATAAATTAATGTGATGTTCTCGCTTATTTTTTGTATAAACTAAAGGTCCTATTATTTCGAATTGAGTTTTAAAATTATTCTTGATTTTTTCTAATCCATAGACATTAACCGAAATATTGTTTAAATTTTCAAATTTATTTATGTCATTTAAAGTTAAAGGAAAATCATCTTTAAAGTTTAAAATAATGGTGAAATGTGGATATGACTCCCCCTTTTCAATTGGTCTGTTAGGTGAATGAAGAGCTGCAACCACAGACCAGGCGAAACAACATTCACCATTGTTTTGAACGTTGACTACAGCATTTTTCAACTTGATCTCTGACGGTAATGGTATATATGAAGAAGCTTTGAAGGGGTTGTACTTGTTGATGTTAAGCTCAACGTATAATAGTTTCATTAAATACCATCCTGAAATTAAAGAATAATAATTAACAACAAATTTATTTTTGGTTTAAGTTTAGTTACTAAATATTTAGTAAAAAATAATTTACCCGAATCTTTTTTTATCAGTTCATCAGCTTTCCTGTCAATAATTTTAATAATATCTTCTAATTCTTGCGTTAATTCCGAACTATTACATAAGATCCGAAATGGGGTATTGAAAGACTTAACTTCATAACTTTCATTGGAAGGATTTAAGTAAAGACCAAATAGTTCCATGTTGAGTTTGATGCAGGTGTGTCTTTGGATTTCATAACTGATTACCTCAATTATTTTTTGTTGCATTTCGGAGAAAATATCATAAATGTTGATTTGATATTGAGTCGATGATATTTTATATGAAATGATTCTTTCCTTAAATGCCGATGTTATTACAGACACATTTTCATCCCTAACCACCATGGAATTGGGTTTGTGTTTATTAGTTCTCAAATGACAGAACCATAACGAATTTTTTATAAATATTTTGCAGAATTGACAATATTTTCTTTCACCTAAAATTTAATAATTTCTTTATTAAATTTGCCTCTAGTTCATCAAATTAATAACTAATTATTATACTGAAACAAAATTTCTATTTAAAATTAAACTTACAGCTCTTCTTCTTCTGTTCTAACTGGGGGCCATGGTTGGAGTGAATTATCTTCTTGTGGCATTTCAAATTGTCTTTTCGGGTAAAAATTTTGAAGCAATCTTCACATTTAAAATTCATTTTTCTAAAATCAATCTCTTATTGTGAAGCCTAAGTCGATTTTAACAAACTGAAAGTAACTCGGTAAGGTATGAATTTAAATGGTAGAAAAGAAGTGGTAGGGGATTTTATTGAAATAAAGCTAAGTAATGGGATGGAAAAAACTAAGGGTGGCTTTATATAGTTCTATCGCCCTTTTCCACCTCTTCCTTTTCTCCTGAGCTGTTTTATTAGGATCACAATTTAAAATATAATCCAAAACAAATCCTAATGATCTTTGAGAAGATAAATGTTTATTTTTAATTTTGAAATTTGATTTAGAATGAAAACTTAGTTTTGGATAATCGTTTTCGAAGGGGATTGACACTTCCGTTTCTATTAAAACAGAATTTTGAACTGTCTCATCTGTTTGTGTGGAAACAGAATTTAAAATTTCATCGAAATTTGGTGGCAAGTTTTCAAAAATGATCGCAGAATTTGGAATATTAAATTGACAGTATGTATTTTGGCCGCACGGAATTGAATTTTGACAGCAATCTTCAAATTTGTTAGGTGGTTCACTTATTATCGGACGAAATTCTTGGGAACCACCACCACTACTGAACGATGCTCCCAAAATTATTTTGTGAACCATCCTCCTCCCCCAAAAACATCAACCCTAATATTTCCATTACTATTCGATTCCGAAATTTTTTTTTTGATCACTTGAAATTTTGAAGAGAGATAGAGGATAAAATGAAGAATTACCCGGTTTTGCTCCAAAATTGTTTTTACTTTTAAAAGTTTCTAATTGGGGTTCTTTTTTTGGTTCTAAATTTCTAGTTTTCGACATTCCAAAAAAATTTTGTGATGTATTTGAACCCGAATCATTGTCACTGTCACTGTTACTGTCATAATTAGTTAAATTTTTATTAATTTTGGGAATCCCCATTAGCTTTTTAAAATTGTCGATATTGTCTAAATCTTGAGTTAATATGTCGGGAGTATTTGTAAAGGGAGTGCCTGTTGTTAAATTTAAGCCTTGAGTTAAAAAAATTTGGGGTTTCTGGCTTTGAAATATTATTTAAATCTAAATTTTGTGATAAAATTGAATTTTAAAAGTCAAAATCTGTCTCCGAAATATTCTCTGGTTCGGGCAAATATTCCAAATTTTCTAAAAATTTTATGTTCGTTTCTGAACAACTTTGGAGTAATTTGTTTTCTAAATTTTTTTCTTGCATCATATTAATCATCGCGTTTAAATTTTGGGTTCTCTGACTTAAATTTTGATTTTCATTTTCATTTTTCAAAAGAACAGGCGGAATTATTATATCTGAAATTATATTAATTTTGTTCACTCCTAACTGTTCAGTGGAAGTTGAAGCAAAAGGAAAAGACATACCTTTAAAATTTTAATACACTTTGACAGCAACAAACTAAAATAAACTAAAATTGGTGAATTTAAATTTAAATCGTTGTAAACTCGACTTAAATTTGATATAAACTGATCCTCGACCATTTTATATGAAAGCAGACCACGGTTTGTCCTTGTAAGTAAAGTGACCTCAATAAAGATCAATAACCTCAATAAAGGTCAATGGCCCCCCCAAGTCAGTGAAAATTTTTAAACCACAATCTTATTCCGCGCGTCACCCCCCCGCTGAGCCCCCTAGAGCCCCATCCTGACCAATGGAGCTAAACGCCCCCCCGGACCCACCCTAGGGAGCTACGCCCCTTATAACCCCCAGTGAGATGCCCTAAACTGTACTTTAACTATAAAAACTCGAGAGGTTTACGGACGTATAAAAACATAAAGTTCTTTTCGGGGCATCTCACTGGGGTGGTCCAGGGGGGCGTTGGGCCCCCTTGGTCAGGGGGAGGGCTCAGTTCATTTTTAGTTCATCACCACTGGCGTGCAGATAAATTATATATTTTTTTTATTTTAAAAAAATGTTCAGAAACTTACAAATTCAGGTTATGGATGGAAATAGAATAATAATCAGAAGAGTTAATATCCATCCTCCGATTCAAGATCCGTCCATAACCTCATCAACGAACCCAGAAGCAAATGTGGAACCTCAGAGCGAAATAAACCATGAGGAACCAGTGCAATGCGACCAAATAGATTCCACTACAAAGAAAGTAGCTTATATTAAGCTTATATTAAATATTTTAATTTATTATTAGTCTTCCTAATATCAAAATACTAATTGACATAAACAATTCGTCAAGTTTAGGGACAGTGTTAAGTGAAACTATTTTTAGGTTAAGTTAAAGTGTTTAAATGATAGTGACTAGTGACAGAGAAGATTTAAGGTAATGTAAATTTTATTTAATTGATCTAGTTATAAAGGAAGATGAAGATAACTGTACCTAAATTTCCTATAATATTTTTTTCTTTCATATTTATAAACTTATTAATTTTAGGTTAAAAACTCTCTAAAATAAGAAAGGATTAAGAATCCTTGAACAGGATGGTTAATTTAAAATATTTTTCATTCTATTATGACTAATAAAAACTTATGTATAAAGTTGTTATGTTTGTTCGTTTATTCTGATAAATAAAACATTTTTTCGAAATTGTTCAATTCTTTATTCCAATAAGATAAGAATAAATGGATAAATTAAATACAAACAATAATAATTTTAAAATCATAAAAATTAAATAATAATTATTAAATAATAAATATTAAATAATAAATATTAAATAATACATTTTAAAATAAATATTCTTGGTCTATAATATCTAGGAATATAATATCTTCATTTTCATATGTATGATGTTTTTAAAAATTCTAGAATTATAATTTCTTCATTTTCACATTTAATTACGCATAGTTCATTGTGACACATTGGACATGTTTTATTAATTAACATCCACATTCCTAAACAAGGGGTGCAAAATTTGTGATTACAATGTTCTAGTGAAATCATTTTATTAGATAATATATCTTCTAGACATATAGGATATTTTTCAGTTTTATTTTCAATTATTTCGTTAACAACTTTTTTTTTTATTCTTCGCGACTTCCTACCTCTTTTATATATTGTTTTTTTTTTTACCAGGCATTATAATTATTTATTATATTGGCACCACTGGAACGTTTGTGTCCCAATCTAAATCAATATTTTTAACGCTAGAATTGCAAATTAAACAAACTTTAGGGGTAATTATTTGATATAATTGCCTAGGACATATATCGCAATGTAAATCATCACTTAAGCGTTTTAATTTTCTCTTATTATGAATATTTACGTGTTTATGAGCACCTACCCTTTGATAATATTGTATAATTTGATAGCATGAGTGAAAAAGAGTTTTTTCTTGATTTTCCGTCACTAAAAACCCTGTGATATAACTCTGAGTAATACAGAACACCACTTCTTTGGGATCAGTGTTCTTATGTTTCACTAAACAAAATTTAGCACTGGCACTTTCTTCTTCATTATCTTCTTCAATATAGGAGTCACCAGATTCAGCTTCAATTTGTTGGAAATTATTTATATCGTAGTCTAAATAATTTCTGAAGTTCCTCTCAATTTTTTTCCCTTAAGATATGTATTGTAATCCAATACTTGAATTAATTCTTCTAGATCTGGACCTTCTTCAATATTATTATCCATAAATTTTTGGAATGAATATTTTTAATATTTACTTTGCAATATTTACTATTAAATATAAAATTATTTACTTATTATTTACTTATTATTTGTTGGTATTTAATTTATCACCTTTTGTTGCTCCATGTATTTATTTTATATATTTACTAAAGTGAAAAGTCGTTGGTGGTAGGACTTTATATCGACTTCATGGTCAAATATAAGGGTATCCACCTCAAGGTCAAACATAAGGTTAGATCTCCTACCATGATCGGATTCGATGGAAGGTTAGCCAGGTTGTTAACTTTAAGATTAAACTTAAGATGATGTATATGAAGCTTTTTGAAAAGTATAATGAGAGAACAAAAGAGGAGGAGGTTGAAAAGTGTTGACGATACGAGGTTTTTTGAAAAGTATAATGAGAGAAGAAAAGAGGAGAAGGATGAAAAGTGTTGATGATTTACTCTTCTTACTCCTCCTCCTCTTTCCTTCTCTCATATATACACTACTTGTATTATTATTAGCGACTAAGGAAAAGATTCCTCATTTTCTTTTGTTGAATTCTTCAAAGCATCCAACATAGCTTTACCTATTTCATCTACTTCATAGGCCCTAGGTGGAATCTGCAATTATGTCGGTTCGGTGGTGTAGCCATCCTTCATGTATGTAAACTTACTGTTGTTTTGATCCACTTTAAATTAGAATTGTATGTATAAAACTCCAGCAATGCAAGACCCTATTTGTTTTCTTTACGTAATTTGATAGGTGGATAAAAATCGGCATTATGATATTTGACTGACAAGCTAAACATCCAAGATCTCTTTTTTTTTATGCTTAGCGGCAACATTTGAAATGGTTCATCTTCATACCTCGTCTCACTGCATTAGATAGTGATGTTTTTATGGTATTTTTTGCTTTTATACTCACATCGCTGATTTTGCTTTAACAACAAAATATTTTTCTAGGTGTAAGACCGTCGTCACCCATATCCTCATTTAAATTCTTGCTGGAATAATGTTTGCAACGACATTGATATTTTAATATATCAATATCGTTTTTGAGGTGCTCAGGCAACTTATCCCAAACGAATCAAATTTCATTTGGGACTAATGCAATCATTATTTTTTTGGGTATGTATTCTAGCTATTTTACAGTTATTTTTCTTAATCCACCGGCTAAATTTAATGCTTTCAGTGACTGCACAGTTTAGTATAGTTGTTGCGAACGATTTTGCGGTGTTAATGGTGGCGGTGAGGACATCTTTTAGGGTGATGTTTCGACAAGAAATTTTAAGCACAAATATCCACATCAGAATGGTTCAAAATCCTGGTGACGATCGTATGTATAGTAAATAATTGTTGATGGTTCGGATCTCGTCTACAAATATTGCACCAATTCGATCGGCGGGGGTAAATCTTCGAAGCTGTCATAATATGTTATTTCAGAACTGCTTTTTCTCCAAGCTATCGAATGAGTCCCTACACCAGATCTACTATCCAAATTCACTATGGCTGCTTCATAATGCCGAGGACCTTGTTTAGGTAACGAGCCTCTTATGTAAACACATCAAAAGTGTTCTATTCTGTTTTTCTTGGCAAAAATTGCAATATCGATGTTAGATGTCGGTCTTCGAGGTAGGAATTCAATTAGTTATTTTATTTGTGATTTAAAAATAATTCCATACCGTTACGATATGGCTTTAAAAACAAACCATTTCCTTTCTATTTCAAATACAAGCTGGCATCAGTTTTATCTTCTCTGTTTTTTTTTTGCAGTTCTTACGGCACGTACAATATCTGCTGCTAATGATCCCAAAGCCGGTAGCCCGGCAAAAATTGGTATTAATGGTAATATTCCGCCAGTTTTAGGTATCGGTATTATTCTCGGTGTACGAACCTTTCTTTTTCCATCTGTCATTTTTACCGAACTACGTGCTGCCGACGGAATTATTGTAGATGCATTCATGAGATTTTTTGCAACATACTTTTCCTTCTGGTTTTTAATAACTTGTTTCGAACCCCTTGTCTAATAGCTGTTCCAAAACTGACTTTTCGAATATGTCGACTTTTATTGTCACTTTTCCTTTTTGTATGACGCGTGCCTTTGCTATGTTTTCCATACCAAAATGCTGTTTTGCCTTCAAAATGTTCGTCACTTCCTAAGTTGCAGTTTTTTCACTTAAACTGGAATCTTTCGATTTTTACTCTATTCCAAGCACTTTGCTTGAGCTCGTAATCCGCTCAATGTCTTGCATTTATGTTGTCTTTGTTATGTAAATAGGCTAGTCAGTGTTTTTTGTATGCGGCATTCAAAGGAACACATCATTTTATTACTTTTTCCCCCGTCCTCAATATTGATAACCAGAAATATGTAGCTCAAAAGATAATTTATTTATTATCGAATTCACAATAGCGTTTCCAGTTCCGTTCACTTCGTTTGACGCTCGGTACCTGAATGACAGTTTTTGTGAAAATTTGCCAATAAAATATCAAATTTTCCTACAATGCACATTATCGATCTTAAACAAAAATTTTCTATTGACAATATCAATGAAAATGTCAGACTTGGCTTTGAAAAGAAAATCATGAAGAGACAACACAGTCCTCTACGTCCTTGCCCTATTCGTGGTCTGTTAATTGGGCCATCCAGTTGTGGAAAAAGTAATGTGATGATTTCACTGTTTACACATCCCCTAAGGTTACGTTTCGAAAATGTTTATATTTACTCGAAGTTACTGTATCAACCGAAATATGAGTATTTAAGGAAAATTTTAGCAACCATAAAAGGTCTAGGCTACTATGCTTTTAGTGATTCCAGTAACATTGTGAAACCCTCCGAAGCAAAACCAAACTCGACATTTATTTTTGATGATATTATATGTGAAAAACAAGATGTTATAAAATTATAATTTAGCATGGGACGTTATAAAAGTGCGACGTTTTTATCTAGCGCAAACATATTTGCGGAGGCCTAAGCAGCTTGTGAGAGACAATGCCAATTTTATTATTATGTTTACACAAGATGAGATGAATAAGAAACACGCATTTTGTAATTGTGTTTCACCAGATCTAACTTTTACACAATTTTAAGAAATGTGCTCAAAATGTTGGGATAATAGGTATGGATTTTTAGTAATTGATAAAGATAATAATGTGAAATCGGGAAAATACCGCAAAAGATTTGATAGCTACATATTACTGTAATAATGTTTAAAAGGGCTCATTTGTTAGTTGAAACATCCTTTGTGAACATCAGGAATGAGGTTATCGAATTAAAACGTAAATTAGTGGAAGCTACCAATGTTAAAAAAAAGTTTAAACAAATTCAAGCTACTAAAGAATTGAACGTTGTCGAATTGGAAAAATTTTATGAACCCATTTCTAAACTTTTGACAACTATATCTGAGGCGGCCCAGCAACGTCAACAACAACAACAACAACATTATCCATCAACAAAATCACACAGTCCCAATACATCAGTGCAGTCGGCTCAAATGTCTGGTTTTCCTCAACGTGGACATTTCTTTTGAACCTCTATACCTATACAGCAGCAACAGCATATTTCAAAATAGGATATTGACCCGTCGGTGTTTGATACACTCTCAACATCAACTAATACTTTTCTCATATTAGCTAACACCGCAACTTCCCATACTTTAAATTCACATCTAAAAGGATTACGTTTAAAATCATCTTTATATGGTACTGTATACGGTGCAAGTTTTGGTTCAGAACAAATCATACCAAAAATTTTATTGGTAATTCAGAAGTGGGTTTTCGAAATGGAAATATTGTCTTATACAAAAAGAGGAAAAATATTGCAGAATTCGATGGGTCACCAGCACTCTATGACTTGACATATCCAAAAGCACCCACAAGTCCAGACAAGAAACAAGAATTAAGTGATAATGCACTTACAACATACAAGGATATTTTGGAAGCCACGAGTGCTGTCTCAAAAAATTTTAAAAAAAGTGATGATTTATTGGAGTCTAAATGGGACAAATATTTACGAATTATTAAACCTCTGATAATGGGCACAAAATTAGGTGGTGGTATTAGAAGAAAAAATCTTTCCGAAAAACCACAATTACCCACAAAAAAGAATTTATCTTCCAAAACATTTCAATATGTCTATTGGAACAAAGCTAAAGAGTTAGTAGATCGTTTATGTTTGTTGTGAAATTCCAAAGTGGCTGGGCACCTTGGACAGAAAAATGTAATTATATTAATCATAGAGAAATTACGAGAAAAAAGTGAAATATATTAAGCCCAACATTTAATGATATTCTTTACTTCTTTATTCGATCTGAAGGTTTTAATAATAATAATAATCTATGCACATTATGAGCAAAATAACATCATTGCGACTCAACAGAAAGGATGCACGAGGGGAGCAATAGGATGCAAGGAACAATTGATTGTTAACTCTGTCATATGTAACCAAGCCTGTACCAACCGAAGAAACCTCTTTGCTGCCTACGTGGATTATAAGAAGGCCTTCGACTCAGTGCCACATGAGTGGCTCAAAACTATATTGAGAATATAAAGAGTCGTTAATAATTTTGTTTCCTTTTTAGAACGCATCATGTCAACCTGGAGAACTAGGATCCAATTGCAAGTGCCATCCAGCGACACCATCGAAACTAACACCATTCCGATACGAAGAGGAATATTTCAAGGCGCCCACTGTCACGCAGTTTGAACTCCACCAGGTACGGCTTTAGTATTAGAAATAAAAACGAAGAGGTAGTCAGAGTGAATCAACTTCTATACATGGATGATTTTAAACTGATGGCTGCTATCAAAAACCAGCTGGAACAAATGCTTAAAATTGTAAAGGAGTTCTCCGGGGATATCGGAATGCAATTTGGACTTGACAAGTGCCGTATTTTGAACATTGTTAAAGAGAAGATACAACCGGGGGCTTTTGAAATGCAGAACGGTGAAACTATAGCTGCAATGGAAGCAAATCAAACATACAAATATCTAGGTATGAAACAGGCTAAAATAATTGACCATTGCACTAGGAAAGCCGAATTGACAACCGAATTTGTCAGGAGGGTAAGGCGGGTATAACGAACTAAATTAAATAGTAGAAATTTGTTTAAGGCGCTCAATACATATGATTGCTCTGAGCTGAGCTACTCTTTTGGAATTGTAAAATGGAGCAGGACGGACATCCAAAACCTGCAAAGAAAAATGAGGACACTCCTAATAAAATCACAAAAACATCACCCTTAGAGTGCTATTGAACGTACAATGCTTCCAAGACACCAAGGAGGAAGAGGATTGGTGGATATTGGCAAGCAGCTTGACTAACAAACAATAAACATATGTTATCCACACTACAATATTCCCTGGAGGAAGTGCGAAGCCGTTTGGCTTGTAAATCCAAATAATAATAATAATATGTAGACCAGCCCAGAAAAATCAAAACCCTTAATGAACTACATAGAAAAGCTAGAAAAAATTTGATAAGGCACACGATAATAAAAAAATACATGGATTTGTGGCAAATTGATTTGGCTGAAATGCAACAGTATGCTGATGAAAACGATGGTTATTGCTATATTTTGGTCTGTATAAATTACTACTCTAAATTTTTCTATGTCAAAGCGATTAAAAACAAGACCGGTATAGAAGTTAGTAATGCGATCAAAAGCATCATTAAAGAGGCAACATATACACCAATATATTTGCAAAGTGATCAAGGAAAAGAGTTCTATAATAGTAACTTTCAAGCACTGATGAAAATATATAATATAAATCATTATTCCACTTACAGCACGAAGAGAGATACAATTTTTGAGCGAGTCATAAGAACCATTAAAAATAAATTATATAGAATAGTATCGGTAGAGGATCTTACAAATAGATACATATATTATCATTAATAACAAAACCTATAACCATTCGATACATCGCACCATTGGAATAAAGCCAGCAGATGTGCAAGAAGAAACGCAAATTAAAGCATACCTTTATTTAAAAATTGTGCCTAAAAAGTTTAAATTTTCCTGAGGTGTATTAGCACGTACAAAGGCTTATTCGATTGATCAACTGAATTGTTTAAAATTGTAAAGGTTAACATTACAAATCCACCTACATATTTGTTAGAATCGTCAGAAGGTTAGCCTATAAGAGAGTGTTTTTACGAAACAGAACTACAAAAGACAAGCAGTCCAGGCGTTTATCTAGTAGAAAAAGTCAACGTAAGAAAATCACGTCGACCAATTGCTTGTCAAACAGTTGGGGTTTCCGACCCAGTTTAATTCTTGGTCAGGTATTGTATAAGTGTAACTGAAAATGTTTAATAAATAATAAATAATAAAGTTATACAACAATACAAAGTTTTTTTTATTTAAATCATTTTCACTATCATAATATGCATATACCAATTTTGACTATATTTCTTAAATTAAGCTCAACTGTCTTACACCGGGTAAAATAAAACTGTGATGTGTTACAAAGATTTTTTACAGTTATTTTATTGTACAAATACAAAATAATAAAAATTAACTTTCTACACAAGGAATGTCTTCATGTTCGTTGTTTAAAATGCTGTGCCATCCAACATTATTTCGATCATCAACATCTTGGGTTGTTGCTGTTTATATTTTGCAGTAAGCTCACCAGGTAATTGTAGAATATTAAAGAGGTATTATTTTAATTCTATATTGACGATTTCATACAAAAATATATCGAAGTATATGGAACCATATAAATATTTGTCGCACAAGTGTTCCTAGCCATGAAATTGACTGCATCATTGATCTCAGTTTTATACTGATCCACAGTTGTCTCAATATTCAACCAATCATTTGCATCATCTAAAATATGGTGAGCCATATTTCTTAACTGTCTTCCCAACCAAAACATGTATCTATCTACACATTCGTTGACAATTGCACCTGCAGACATTTTTAACAGAAATAATGAGAACGTGCAAGTATCCTGATATATGCAACGAATTTTAAAATTTAATTATATCATTTTTTAAACACAATTTATTAATTACTCTAACGAACCAAATCTTTATAATGTTAGAGTATTGTTTCCAAAAACTCTAGTACCTTGCCCCAAATAAATTAAAGTGTATTTCCCTTTAGTTTTATTCATAATATCATGTAGTCATTGAAATAATTTTTCCAATTTTAAACACTTTCCCGACAATCATTTCAGTAACTTTTTTTCTTTCTAAAAACTCGAAATCTTTGTTGAACATTTCATTAATTTCTCCTAGATTTTTTTTTGGAATACTCATTCTTGAAAAATGGTATAAAATAAAAAAATTACAGTAAATAAAAAAGCACTTCTGGAACACTACACGAACGCAATATTTATGTTTATGCCACCGATATCTGAGTTGACATAAACTCCATCGCTACCCCTTTTTTATTTATAACAAACTAATTCAAGGACACCATTAGTGGGGAAGTCTTCAAGGTCAAATGATGTCACAGGTTTAAAAATTGCATTCAATGTGCTTTATTGATTAACATTTTTCTAATATTCTTTTTTACGTGTAATATAATCATTTAAACCTAAATTTCTTAGTTTGCTCAATAATTTATATTAATTTTTATCTTTTAAAAATTCTTTACAAACTACACTTGCTAAATTACATAATTCAACATAATTTCCTGAGCCTTCAACTCATGCATTTCATATGCGTAAAATTCAAAACAGGCTGCAGAAATTAAAAGTTTTTCATATATCTCTCTAATTTTTTAAGTAATACGTTAAACATAAGTTCTACACTCTAATTTAATTTAATACAACCGGATCTTACATGAAACTAATCAGTTTTTCCAAACAGTTACTAAATCCCAGCTTTTTTATTCCACAAATATGCTGCAATATTTATCCCATGCATAGGCAGCCTCTTGATATTCAGAAGCCGAATCACACTAACGCCACACTCCTTCTGATCGAGTTTTCCTTGCATCGCTAATGTAATTATTTGCCGTTTCAGTAAACTCATCACCTATTTTTTTTTAATTGTCTTTTGCAAATCGAATTAAAAATTTTCACTTACACATACGACCTTTTTTTTATTGGTGATACGATAACGATATATCTGGTCGTAATGAATGTAACAGGGTAAGTTTAACTGTAGTTCCTTATCACACCAATATCGCTCTGACAGCTTATCCCAAATTTGCTGCAAACTGAGTGAATCGACCTAGATTCTCAAGTATTCGAAGGGGGGGGGGGGCAAAAATGCTAGATCCTTTTCGCAAAATCACACCAACTTTTTAAATTACTTTCATATAAACAAATTACTCTGCTTACTTGCTCTATAGTTTTATCTTTAAATATTTCTGTATCTGACATTTCACATTGAATGAATGTTCACAATCTCAAGCATTTTTATAGAGCGAATTTTCAAGGTCAAACCCATTTCAAGATCATCCCACATTATTACAATATACAAATAATCACTTCAAGGTCACACGCCCAAGGAGGCCTTGATCAAAGTCAAGGTCACATCCAACAACGCACAAATAGCCTCATTCAAGATCAATGGCGTCGCACGTGTGCCGTTTCAAGGTCAAAGACACGGTCATGGGGGCATGGTCGGGGTCAAGGTCAAGGGGTGGGACTGACACACGTTTGCCATTTGCACACTACTGATCAGAATTTCTATATGTTCTAAATTTACTAATAAATACAATAAAAAAACTCATTTAAGGGGGAACACCACTGTGAGAGGATGGGAAAATACTCCAATTTTTTGGATTTTCTTGGCAACCAAATTATTTATTTAAGATTTATGAAAAAATACGAATTTTGGAAATAAAAAAGGCTACACATAACCTTAGTTACTGTAATTATGAGAATTTTCGTTTTTTATGACAATTGTAGCTAGGGTTTTGTTTCTGACCAGGTCGAGAAAAGTCATTTCGAGAAAAACGCGATTGAGTGTTCAAGTACACGAAGACAAGTTTTTGGATATTTATTAAATTTCGTTGTTTCCGTACCCATAAGATGGGCCTTCTTCGCCATTGTTGTTCTAGTTGTCGCAACTGAATGTCAAATATACGTTTGTATAGAATTCTTATGTTTAGTAGGCACCATTTGTTGCCCGATGCATACTGACCGTTCTAGATAAAACAAATATATTTCCAAATTTAACTTAAGTTAAAATACTCTTTCTTTTACAGTTTTGTAATAACATTATTTGAGTTTTAATATCCATTGAAACCTTTTATTTTACAAAATCTGCGAAACAATTTACGATTGATCTAAATTGTGTTTTTATGTTGTGTCTACTATTTTACTTTTAGAGTTATGTATGTTTGGTTCCAACTAAAATATTTTTTACCTCTTCCCATATTCCTGAGATTCGTTATCTTTGCACTAACTTTAAATATAGGTAGCTTCGAACATGTGATTAGTATCCTCTTTTAAAGGTGACACATTTCTAGTGCACAGGCAGTAGTTTGTCCAAAATTAGTACAGGGAGGTTTTCGAGGGTGTAGACTAAGAGTTTAAAATTGTTTTTTTTTTTAAATTAAATATGGCGGATCGAATATGGTGGGTTGAAAATTTTACATTATTCACATTTTTTTTTTAAAATTAGTTTTCGGAATCATAGGTTTAGGTAACTCAAGTTAATTTTTTTACGATATCATACTTCAGATAAAATATGGGGGACTAAAAATTTTACATTTTTCCGATTTTGTGCAAATTGATATTGGGGGGTTCTTGGGGGCGTAAATTATAAACTATTTTTATAAATTAATTTCCTAAAACTCTATATTCCGAATAAAATATGGCGGACTAAAGATATACATGTTTTAAATTCTTTCACTATTGATATTAGGGGCTTTTTGGGCGTCTAATTTACGAATGTAAAGTTAATTACTGAAAATTTAAAATAGCGGATTTACTATGGCACACTATATATTTGTTTGGCACAATTTCATTCAAAACTAATATTTTGAGAATCATCAGAATCAAAGAATTTTTTGTTGTTCAGTTTAGTATGATTTATTTTTCTGCGACTTTGGAAATATTGAGACGTACACTACAAATTTCGCTTAGTACTCAGATCAAATAATTTATTGATAATATAACGAGTTCAGAAATAAAAATCAGTAAATAAAATTTTTATAAAAAAATTGAATCGACTTTTAAAAAAGCGCTAAAATGCGAAAAATATTGATATAAATTTTTATATGTAAATAAAAGTCGACGCCAAATTATTACTATATGAAACAAAAAACCACTAACTTTTACAAATAAAGTGTTCCTCGATCTCTTGGTGTGAATTACATTTTGTCAAGGAATAATTTTGGCACTGACTTTAAAAATTTCATTTTCATATAAAAATTTATATAATTATTTTTCGCTTTTTAGTGCTTTTTTAGTCGATTCATTTTTTAAAATTTTATAGTGTTGATTAATTGCTTAATATAATTATAAATGGCTAAAAACTATGTAGAGATCGCAACAACTTGTTAACAGCAAAGTTCGGCCTTTATGCTCAGTATTGTTATAGACACGGTATGGATATAATGGTAACTAGACCAACGAATATCCCCATAGAATTAACATCTCGTCAGAGAACCGAAGATAAAAATAAAGTAAAAATATTTCTATGTTTCAAAAATCAAAAAAATCGGCCCTCACTGACACAACAACAAAACAATCTTGTGGTTATGAAAATCTACTCCAGTATAGTCAAAAACCTCAACGCTATACGAATGAGAGGTGTGTCAAATTGAAAACACTGATGACATGTTCGAAGCTACATATATTTAAAGCTAGTGCAAAGATAAGGGATTTCAGAAATATTGAGTTAAAAACAGATATGTAGATCTCAAAATTAATAAGTACAAGGTGTTCCTGATATGAGAAGAGGTAAAAAATATTTTAGTAGGGACCAATCATACATAACTCTAAAAGTAAACTGGTAGACACAACACAAAAATAAAATTTAGATCAATCGTACCTTGTTTCGCAGATTTTGTAAAATAAAAGGTTTCAATAGATATTAAAACTCAAATAATTTTATAACAAAACTGTAAAATTTGTAAAGAGTATTTTAACTTAAATGAAATTTGGAGAAATATTTGTTTTATCTAGCATAGTCATTGTGCATCGGGCAACAAATGGTGCCTATACCTGCTAAACATAAAAATTCTATACAATTGTATATTTGACATTCAGTTGCGACAACCAGACAACAATGGTGAAAAAGGGCCATCTTATGGGTCCGGAAACAACGAAATTTAGTAAATATCCAAAAACTTGTCTTCGTGTATTTGAACTCTCAATCGCGTTTTTCTCGAAATGACTTTTCTCGACCTGGTCGGAAACAAAACCTATGCTACAATTGTCATAAAAAACGAAAATTTTCATAATTATGGTAACTAAGATTGTATGTAACCTGTTTTATTTCCAAAATTTGTATTTTTTCATAAATCTTAAATAAATAATTTAGTTGTCAAAAAAATTAAGAAAATGGAATATTTTTCCATCCTCTCACAGTGGTGGTCGCTCTTAAATGAGTTGTTTTTATTGTATTTATTAAGAAATTTAGAACACTACAGAAATTATGATCAGCAGTGTGCAAATGGGAAAGATGTGTCACCCCCACCCCTTGACCTTGACCCCGGCCATGTCTCCATAGCCGAGCCCTGACCTTGAAAGGGCACCCGCGTGGCGATGTTGACCTTGTGCGAGGCTAGTATTGCGGTATTGGGTGTGACCATGATTTTGATCAAGACCACCCTGGGCGTAAGGCCTTGAAGTGTATGTTGTAATAATGTAGGATGATCTTGAAATGGTTTTGACCTTGAAAATTCTTCTATAAAATTGCTTGAGATTGTTAACATTCATTTAGTTTGAACTGTCATATACAGAAATATTTAAAGATAAAATTATAGAGCAAGTAAGCAGAGTAATTTGTTTATATGAAAGTAATTTAAAAAGTTGATGTGATCTTGACGAAAAGGATCTAGTATTTTCCCCTCTTTGAATACTTGTGAAGTTAGGTCGATTCAATCAGTTTGCAACAAATTTGGGTTAAGCTGCCGGGGCCATATCGGTGTGACAGGGAACTACAATTGAACTTACCCTATTACATTCATTACGACCAGATATATCGTCATCGTGTAGATGGTCCACCGTCACCGATAAAAAAGGGTCGTGAGTGTAAAAAATAAGTGAGAAAATATGATTTCATTTGAAAGAAACAAAAATTAGGTGATGAGTTTACTGAAACGGCAAATAATTAAATTAGCAATGAAAAGTCGACAAGAATGAGTGTGGCGTTATTGTGATTCGGCTTCTGAATATCAAGAGGCTGCCTATGCATGTCATAAATATTGCAGCAAAACATTAAATTTTCTAAAATTTGTTTGGGGAATAACAAAGTTGGGATTTAGTGACTGGAAAAACTGATTAGTTTCATGTAAGATCCGGTTGTATTAAATGAAATTAGAGTGTAGAAATTATGCTTAACGTAGTACTTAATATGGAAAGTTTCGTTAGAGAAATGTATGAAAAACTTTTAAATTCTGCAGCCTGTTCTGAATTTTACGCATATGGGAAACAAGATTTGGAGGCTCAGGAAATTATTATATTTCCTAGATATATGGATCGTGTTGAACTATGTAATTTAGCAAGTGTAGTTTATGAAGAATTTTTAAAAGATAAAATGAACATAAAGTATTGAGCAAACTAAGAAATCCAGGTTTCAATGATTATATTACACGTATAAAAGAACATCAGGAAAATGTTAATCAATAAAGCTCATAAAATATAGTTAGTTGTTTTATTATATTTTGACCTTGAAATTCTTCCTCTGCTATTTTTAAACCTGTGACATCATTCGATCTTGAAGACGTCCCCACTATTGGTGTCTTTGAATGAGTTTGTTATAAATAGAAACGGGGAACAGTGGAGTTTATATCGACTAAGACATCGGTCGCTAAAACATAAATATTGCGTACGTGTAGTGTTCTGGAAGTGCTTTTGTATTTATCGTAATTTTTTTATTTTATACAATTTTTCAAGAATGAGTATTCCAAAAAAAATGTAGGAGAAATTAAAGAAATGTTCAGCAAGTGTTTCGAGGTTTTAGAGAGAAAAAAAAGTTACTGAAATGATTGTCGGGAAAGTGTATAAAATTGAAAAAATGGTTTCAATGACTAAATGATTTGGCAAAAATCTTTTAATAGATTTACATGATGACAGTGATAATAGCACATTCGAGACTTTTTTGCCGAAACGTATATCTCAAACAATTTTAGATGATAATGTAGATATTATAATTAATTTATTTGGGGCAAGGTACTAGAGTTTTTGGAAACAATACTCGAACATTATTAAAATTCGGTTCGTTAGAGTAATTAATAAATTATGTTTGAAAAATGATACCATTAAATGTTAAAATTCGTCGCATATGTCAGATTATTTGCTCGTTTTCATTATTTCTGTTAAAAATGTCTGCATGTGCAATTGTCAATGAATGTGTTGATAAATACATGTTTTGGTTGGGAAGACAGTTAAGAAATATAGCTCAGGATATATTAGATGATGCAAATGATTGGTCGAATATTGAGACAACTGTAGATCAATATAAAGCTGAGATCAAGGAATTTCATGGCTGGGGCACACTTGTGCGACAAATATTTATATGGTCAATAGTCAATTAAAATAATACCTCGTTAATATTCCACATTTATCTGGTGAGCTTACTGCAAAAGATAGATTGGTTTCTGCAACAGCAACAACCCAGGATGTTGATTGAAATAATGTTTAATGACATAGCATTTTGAACAACGAACATGAAGACATTCCTTGTGTAGAAAGTTAATTTTTATTATTTTGTTTTTGTACAATAAAATAACTGTAATAAATCTTTGTAACACATCACAGTTTTATTTTACCTAGTGTAAGACAGTTGAGTTTAATTTAAGAAAGATAGTCAAAATTGATTAAAAAACATAATACAATATGTTATATAAATAAATAGCATCTATAAAATCAGTTAATTTTACGTATTCAATTAATGTAATTTTTAAACAAATATTTAGATCATTAGTCTGTGTATCTTTTTCCCAGTTGAAATATTTAGTATAAATAGAGCAAATAAAAAGAAAACAGTTTAGTTAAGAATAAAAATGAGTCGTGTAAACCACACAATGGATAAATTTAGTCGTCATAAAGCTAATGAAAAAACCATATAATATGTGGATCACCAGGAATTTGATTTAAGCTTACTCCTGATAGGCGTTATGATCTTGAGAGAAAATCTATAACCAATATGAGAGCACCTAAAAATGAAAATGATGCTGTTACAAAATGCTATGTTTTTAAATCAATTGACAATTATTCCGTAGGACTTGCATCCATATTTAATAAAGAAATTTTGCCTTCTTTATACAAAAAGGATGATGAGATAACAGAAAAAAATGGAAGTTTTTCAAAGAATACTTTATAATCAGACTTTAAATGAATCATTAAGTGCCCTAGTTAAATCATCCGGATTTAGTTTTAAAAAATCAAAAAAAAAAAAAAAAAACAAAACACGTATAAAAAGAGCAACTTTACATTCTAAGTTGCATAGACGTAACTAAGAAGAAGAAGACGTATTATAGTTGTATTTGGTATATGCATATTATGATATTGAAGATGATTTAAATAAAAAACTTTGTATTGTTATATAATATTATTATTTATTATTTATTATTCATTTTCAGTTACACTTATACAACATCTGAGTTATATATTCAAGAGTTAAACTGGGTCGAAAACCCCATCCATTTGACAAACAATTGGTCAACGTGATTTTCTTACGCTGTCTAACGATCTTTTCTATTAGATAAACGCCAAGACTGCTTGTTTTTTAGTTTTGTTTCGTAAAAACACCCTCTTATAGGCTGACCTTCTGACGATTCTAACAAGTATGTAGGTGGATTTGTAATTTTAACCTTTACAATTTTAAACAATTCAGTTGATTAATCGAATAAGCGTTTGTATTTGCTAATACGCACAATGCCACCTAAAGAAAATTTAAATTTTTTAGACACACTTTTTAAATGAACGTATGCTTTAATTTGCGTCTCTCCTTGCACATCTTCTGGCTTCATTCCAATGCTGCGATGTTTCGAATGATTATATGTTTTGTTATTGATGATAATATATGTATCCATTTGTAAGATCCTCTGCCGATACTTTCCCATATAATTTATTTTTAAAAGTTCTTATGACTCACTCAACAATTGCATCTCTCTTGGTGCTGTAAGTGGAATAATGATTTATATTATATATTTCCATCAATGCTTGAAAGTTACTATTATAGAACTCTTTTCCTTGATCACTTTGCAAATTTATTGGTGTATATGATGTCTCTTTAATGATGCTTTTGATCGCATTAGTAACTTCTATACCGGTCTTATTTTTAATCTCTCTGGCATAGACAAATTTAGAGTAGTAATTTATACAGACCAAAATGTAGCGATAACCATCGTTTTCATCAACATACTGTTGCATTTCGGCCAAATCAATTTGCCACAAATCTCTGTATCCTTTTATTATCGTGCGCCATCTTATACAATTTTTTCTAGCCTTTCTATGTAGTTCATTAAGAGTTTTGATTTTTCTGGGCTGGGCTACATATTATTATTATTAATGCTTTCAGATCGAATGAAGAAGTGAAGAATGTCATTAAATGTCGGGTTTAGTATATTATACCTTCTTCTCGTAATTCCTCTATGATTGACATAATTACATTTTCGTGTTCAATGTGCCCGGCCACTATGGAACTCCCCAACAAACATAAATTAACTACCAACTCTTTAGCTTTGTTTCAATAGACATATTGAAAGATTCTTTTTTGTGAGTAACTGTGTTTTTTTGGAAAGATTTTTTCTTCTAATACCACCACCTAATTTTGTGCCCATTATCAGAGGTTAAATAATTCGTAAATATTTGTCTCATCTAGTCTGCAATAAACCATCACTTTTTTTTTAATTTTTGGAGACAGCACTCGTGAATTCCAAAATATTCTAGTATGTTGTAAGTACATTATCACTTAATTATTGTTCCTTGTCTAGACTTGTGGGTGTTTTCAAAAATATCAAGTCATTGAATCCTGGTGATCCATCGAATTCTGCAATATTTTTCCTCTTTTTGTATAAGGTAATATTTCCATTTCGAAAACGCACCTCTAAATTACCAATAAAATTTTTGGTATGATTTGATTCTGAACCAAAACTTGCACGGTATACAGTATCATATAAAGATGGTTTTAAACGTAATCCTTTTAGATGTGAATTTAAAGTATGGAAAGTTGCGGTGTCAGTTGATATGAGAAAAGTATTAGATGATGCTAAGGATGTATCAAACACAGACGGGTCAATATCTTGTTTTGAAATGCGCTGCTGTTGCTGTATAGGTATAGAGGTTTGAAAGGAATGCCCACATTTGAGCCGACTGCACTGATTTACTGGGACTGTGTGATTTTGTCGATGGATAATGTTGCTGTTGTTGATGATGTTATTGGGCCGCCTCAGATATTGTTGTCAATGGTTTAGAAATGGGTTCATAAAATTTTTCCAATTCCACAACATTCAATTCTTTAATCGCTTTAATTTGTTTAAACTTTTTTCTAACGTCATTGGTAGCTTCCACTAATTCTTGATGATCAGAAAGGATGTTTCAACTAACAAATGAGCCTTTTCAAACATTATTACAATAATATGTAACTCAATCAAATCAAATCTTTCACGGTATCTTCCCGATTTCACATTATTATCTTTATCAACTACTAAACTCCATACTTATTATCCCAACATTTTGAGCACATTTCTTAAAATTGTAAAAGTTAGATCTTGTGAAACACGATCAGAAAATACGTGTTTCCTATTCATCTCATCTTGGGTAAACATGATGATAAAATTGGATTGTCTCGCACAAGCTGCTTAGGCCCCCTGCAAATATGTTTGCGCTAGATAAAAACGTAGATACTTTTATGACGTCCCATGCTAAAGTATAATGTTACAATATCTTGTTTTTCACATACAACATCATCGAAAATAAATATAGAGTTTGGTCTTGTTTCGGAGGTTTTCACAATATTATTGGAATCACTAAAAGAATAGTAGCCTAGACCTTTGATGGGTGTTAAAATGTTCCATATTTCGGTTGATACAGTGACTTCGAGTAAATATAGACATTTTCGAAATATAGCCCTAGGGGATGCCTAAACAGTGAAATCATGACATTATTTTTTCCACAATTGGATGTCCCAATCAACAGACCACGAATAGGGGAAGGAAGTGGAGGACTGTGTCTCTTCATTATTTTCATTTCAAATCCAAGTCTGACTTTTTCATCGATATTGTCAATAGGAAATTTTTGTTTAAGATCGATAATCTGCATTGTAGGAAAATTTGATATTTTATGGGCAAATTTTCACAAAAACCGTCATTCAAATGCCGTGCGTCTAGCTCAGTAGTGAACATAACCCGATCCTCTTCATCCCCCACTCCTCGACCTTGACCTTGTCCCACCCCTCTTTGGCCCCGCCCACATGTCCTTGTCATTGACCTTGAAAGTGCACGTGTGCTTTGCCCTTGGCCTTGACCTTGTGTTCAAGGTTGTGTATGTGACCTTGACCTTGACCCCGGTCGAGACGACCTTGACTTTGTTGGAGGTCATCTTGGGTGTGTGACCTTGAAGATATGTTACGTGGTTTGGGGTGACCTTGAATGGTTTTATATAAGGTATGGGGCAGTTTCATTCATCAGTTGGCTCTGACTTGTATAGGTAGTACATTTGTTAATATTTGACAAATCATGGCATATGTTTGTGAAAATTGCGGTTCTAAGTTTAATAATAATTATAATATGAGACATCATAAAAGAGAATCGTGTGCGGCGAGATTTAATGAAGTGCCTGGAGGAAAACGGCTCCGAATTGAAGAGTATACATCGACGATTCCGGTAATTAATTGCGCTACATGTAATGTAGATGTTCCAATAAATCATATGTCAGCGCATAAATGAACACAACAACAAAAAAATAATTCATGTTTGCCGGTATGTCATGGTGTGCAACTCGTTGAATGTGACTTCAAAAGGAGAATTGCAACCTATCGGGTTAGCAGTGATATGGAGCATTCCGATTACGTAATGTTCTTTGCAGACATTAAATCCAAGGTAGTGGAACTTGTTAATAATTTATTGCGTGTGCATCATGCTTTAAAAGTTAACATGACAGCTGTTGGCGAGTACATGCTTCCATCACAAGAAATATTCAGTGAAAAATCCTTCAACACTGCTAATCAAATAATTAGTGTAGAAAGTGATTTGGATGCCGTTTATCATTTTTTCACCGAATTAATAAAAACGCAGGCGACGAAGTTCCAGGAGAAAGATTCAGGTATGGAAAAATCAAAACCCCATATATTAAACTGATTTTTATATATTATTTTTCTTGTTATAGGATGGGCTCTTGTGCGAATTTTATACTTGGAAGTTAGTATCAACAAGTATATGCCTATGGGTGGCTCATCATACATCAAGTTGCCGTGTTCTATTGAAAAGAAAGGAGCTGTCGTCAATGTGATTAACCAGGACGAATTTTGCTTTGCGTGGGCTGTAACATCAGCATTGTTTCCTCCAACAGCAGCGCCTTCACAGAAGACATCCTACCCCCATTTTTCTAGAGTGCTAAATTTAACAGGTATGGATTTTCCAGTAAAATTAGGTGACATTAAAAAATTTGAGGAAATGAACAACATCTAATTATGAAATGGAATCTAAATATGAAAATAATGAAGTAATACATGAAGTTATTGGTCCACTGAGGTATGCGTCAAAAAAGTTGGATAGACATGTAAATTTATTGTTAATTACAAAAGACTGTAGTAGTAAAGATGGCGGTGAACATTTTTGTGATACGACTTGTTCAAAGAGTCATTATTGTTGGATTCGGGATTTATCACGTTTAGTTTCAAGTCAAATTAGTTGTCAACAACATAAAATATATTTCTGTGATGGTTGCCTCATTTATTTTAGTACACCGTCAGCTTTAACTTTACATCAAAGCTACGATTGTAACCACATTTTCACGCAAACACCCTCAGTGGATTTAAAAATCGATAAATTTGGAAAGAGTGTGCCGGAAAATATTTTAAAATTTGAGGGTATAGAAAAGCAAATGCGCGTTCCATTCGTGGTTTATGCAGATTTCGAATCTGTTTTAAAACCCGTTGAAACGGTACAACCAAACCCACAAAATTCTTACACCGTAAAAAGTTTGAAACATGAACCATATTCTTTTGCTTATTTAATTAAATGCTCTTTTGACGACTCACTTTCGAAATTTGAGCTATTTCGTGGTAATAATGCAGCTCAAGTCTTTGTGGATCGTATCGAGTGTGATTTAAGAGCTCTATACAACACATATTTAAAAGACATTAAGCCTATGAAACCGTTAACGCCTGAAGAAAAAAGGGAGGTTAATGATGCTAAAGTATGTGATATATGTGAAGGCCTTTTTGAAGAGGGTGAGATTAAAGTACGAGACCACTGTCACATAACTGGTGCAAAAAGATTTGGTGCTGCACATTCCGTTTGTAATTTAAATTATAAATTACCCTCTTTTATCCCTATCATATTTCATAACTTAAGCGGCTACGACAGCCATTTATTTATAAAAGAGTTATGTAAATATGGGGATAAAATTGGTGTTTTGACTCAAAGTAAGGAAAAGTACATATCATTTACCAAAAGCATTTATGTGCACGATTATTTTGATAGTAAATGTGGAAAAGTCAAGAGGAAATATTTAAAGTTGCGATTTATTGACAGTTTTAAATTTCTGTCAACGTCTTTGGAAAATTTAGGCAGCGGTTTAAATGACGACGATTTTATTGAAACGCGGAAACATTTTTCAAATATCAACCAATTTAATTTGATGCGTCAAAAGGGTGTTTCTCCCTATAGCTTTATTGACTCTATAGAAAAAATGGAAAATACATGTCTTCCAAGTAAAGATCAATTTTATGATAATTTACGGGAAGAACATATTAGCGATGAAAGCTATAGAAGAGCAAAAGAAGTATGGCGCTTGTTTGGGAGTAAAACTTTGGGGGACTATTCGGACGTGTATTTAAAATCAGATGTGTTGCTATTGTGTGATGTTTTTGAGCAATTTCGGAATAATTGTTTAAAATTCGATAAACTTGATCCAGCAGATTACTATACCCTTCCAAGTTTATCATTTGATTGTATGCTGCGTATGACTAAGGTAGAGTTACAGCTCTTAACTGATATAGACATGATACATTTTTTTAAGAAAGGTATACGCGGCGGCATAAGCCAGTGTACAGAAAGGAAGCACATCGCTAATAATATTTTTTTACCAGACTATGACCCAACAAAACCTTCTTCATTTATAACATACCTTGATGCTACAAATCTATATGGTCATAGTATGTCACAAGCATTACCATATGGTGGTTTTCGATGGTTAAGAGAGCGCGAAATTCTGAATTTAAATATTATGGCTGTTGGTGATGATAGTTTACATGGTTACGTTTTGGAAGTGGATGTGCATTATCCGACTGAGTTGCATGATGCACATTCTGATCTTCCATTTCTAGTAGAAAATATCATACCGCCAACAGAAAACGCTAAATTGCCGAAATTAATTCCTAATTTACAAGATAAAAAAAAATACATTGTACACTATAGAACTTTAAAACAAGCCATCGCCAACGACTTAGTGGTAATGCAAACCCATCGAGTATTACAGTTTAAGCAATCAAAATGGCTAAAACCGTATATTGATTTTATACCAATTTACGTAACAAGGCCACCACAAAATTTGCGAAGGACACTTTTAAATTAAAAAATAACGTGATATTTGGTAAAACTATGGAAAATGTGGAAAATCGAAAGGATATAAAATTAGTAACACATTGGGAAAACAGTGTAGGCAGAAATGGAGCTAGAGCACTAATATCCCGCCCCAATTTCAATAATAGCGCGATATTTACCGAGAACTTTGTTGCTATACATATGAATAAAGTTAAAATATTGTACCATAAACCAATTTATATCGGATTTTCCATATTAGATATATCAAAGACTATAATATACGATTTTTATTATAATTTTATTAAATCCAAGTTTGGCGATGATGCTTCGTTACTTTACACCGATACTGACTCGCTTATATTAAAAGTGTATACGGAAAATTTTATCAAACTATATCAGAAAACCCCGAAAAATTTGATACATCAAATTACCCCGAAATTAATAATTTCAACATAATTAAAAGGAATTCTGTAGTTGGTAGAATGAAAGATGAGTTTCCTGGTGATCCGATAATAAGTTTTTATGGTACCGGCGCGAAGGCTTATTATGTAAAGTCCATTAACAATGAATTAAAAAAAGCCAAAGGTATCAAAAAATGTGTTATCGAGAAAGACCTTCATCAGGAAGACTACCAAAGAATTGTTGAACGGGGTGGTTTGATATTAAGAAAGATGAAGACATTTAGAAGTGAATTACATAACATTTATACCAACATAATAAATAAAGTAGCATTGTCACATAGCGATGATATACGTTATGTAATTCCCAATTCAACCAAAACTCTACCTTGGGGGCATGCAGACATAGATTCTTACAAAACAGACCCGGAAGAAAACTTAGTCACCGTGTTGGAATCATTTCTAAGTCAGGACAGCACATAATCTGGAAAATCCATATTTCATTATTTGTATTGTTTTTATTATTTCTATTAAACATACAACATTAATATGTAACGATAGTATTGTATTTTTTTTTAATAAAAAACATGTATTCATTACTTGATTGCTTTTTATTATACCTTTATTTTAAAATTATAAATATAATGAAGTGTCGACAAATAACAAACTGTAAAAGTTATTGTTGAAAAATTTGCCTAACAGTAAATTAAACGCACAGGTCTACGAGTAAATGTTCTTGACCGGTTTCAATTAATTTCTTGCGTACGTAACCTTCAAGTTGGTTTCTGAATATATCTTTAATAATAATTGTTGAGTCATGTAAAGCTTTCTGCGTATCTTGCACACACTGAGCAAGGTTATTATCAACATAATTTCGTGTGGTCGCATCGTCTCCTTCAAGAGGTTCTGCTAAATAGCACAATCTTTTGCTTCCCATGTCGTAATCTCCATTAGGTGTAAGTTTAAAACCTATTCCTGAAGGACCTCGCATAAAGTTAAAATCCTTAAATTTTCTTTTGCGACCGAACTTATCCATAGTGTTTACTTCTGACATTGTTATGTGAGACTGATTTGAAACCATTAGATTTCACCCTAATATATGGTTCTATTTCATTAATAAACGGACTCTGCAGAAAAATATGGATTGCAAAACGTATTTTAGCTGATGTTTAATAAATACACATACAGATTCATTTTACTATTGTTTTATTGGAAAAAAAAAATAAAATATAACAAAAGATTGAGTTTACTTTTTATTATTAAAAAATAAAAATTATAACAAACAAAAAAATTAAAAAATAAAGAAATAAAATACATGTTAATTTCTTCTGTACAGGTAAGCTTCTTCTATGACCCAATTTCTTCTCTGGATGGCACGTTCATTAATGTCCTTGAACTGGTAGTAAACTAGTCCACAAAAGCCGCATTGTACAAATTTAACCCTAAAAAGGTCGATGTAGTTGAAGTCGTACGTAAGATCATTTCGCCAGCAGATACCTAGTCTTTTACAATGATGACAAGTTAAATAAAAAGCCTTTGGTATATGTTGTACTTTTCAATCGCTGTACTCTATTTATGTATTACTTTTTAAAATAACCTTGACAGGACCAAAAAAAAAATCCTTGAAAATTACAACCTCGAAAACGACCCTGACATTGACGGGTACTTTGACCTTGGCCTTGGCCTTGCATCTGACAAGTTTAGTACTATATTTATATGTTTCTTTAAAATAACCTTGACAGGGACAAAAAAAAATCCATGAAAATTACAACCTTGAAAACGATCCTGGTATTGCCGGTTACGACGGCCTTGGTCTTGGCCTTGCATCTGACAAGTTTAAATATTATACTTAATGCATCGAACAAAAGGAATAAAGGTGGTGTAGTGGGGGAAATGGGCATAAAAGCAGACTTGCTGGCTCGAGCTCTTCACAGTTCGTCAGAACACCAAACAGTGCAGTAGTAAGATAAAGTTATAGTGCGAGTTGTAGTATCGAAGATGTCATCGAGTGTAAGGTCTCTTTTGGAAGCTCTTGACGTGAGCTGCGGTTCGCAACAAGGCATGTTGGAAAACATTAGTGGCTTGGAAGTGTTAAGTCCGGGGGTATTCGAAAATTGGAACGCCAGGGAGCAAGCAGATGCCGAAGACAGAGCCCTGAATGATGGTCGCGACGAAGAGTTGGTGCAGTCGGCTGCGCAATTCCTCGAATGTTGAACGGAGGAGAAGGAGCCGAAAATCAACATAATAAGTGATGTGGTTGTGCGAAAACTATCGCGGCCTAACAGGGAATCTTCTCCGAAAGCTTCCAAATTAAAGAAGCTTTTGACTATGCGGAAGTCGGAAATCGCCGATAAAAAACCCTTTTATTCGGCGATTAAAGGTGTGGGACAAGGAAAGAAGAAGTTTAACTTTAAGCATCCCTCCACCCCTGTTCCATTACCCGACTTCCTGAAAACGGCACCACAAGAGCCGTTGTCCGTAGAAGTGAAAGTGATCGAAGGCCCCGATGGACCAACACCACCAACGCCACCAACACCGGCCAGCGTAGAGCAGGAAGTAGTGTCGGAGGTAAAGTCTTCCCCAGTGCCACTGTCGCCGATATTGGGGTGCCGGAAACCTATGAAGAAGCGGTTTAAGCGGTGTTTTGAAGGCGATGAAGTTTCCGCTGCTTCGTCGTCGTCGTCGTCATCGTCGTCGTCTTCCCCAAACGAAACCGCTTCTTCTTCTTCTTTAATATGTTCCGAGACATCGCAACCGGAGTGGGTTGAAGACTTCACCAACTCGCAGAAGAGCAAACTATCAGACATTTATCGAATGAAAAAAAAACTTAGTGAAAAAAGTGAGTGCGTGTGAGAGTGACATTTTAGAACTGGAAAGACAATTAGAGTAAAAGATGGAATGTGTGCGGTATAAAAGACAATTAGAGGACTTTAATAAATTATGTAGTAGGTGTTAGGTAGTTGTAGGTATTAGCTTTTAATTTATAGTATTAAGTTTGTAAATATAAATATATATATATATATATATATATATATATATATATATATATATATATATATATATATATATATATATATATATATATTGTAGTTAATAAAAAAAAAGTCTTTGATCAGATTTTTATATTTTATAAAGAGAATAAAAATGACTTGAAAATTTATTTTTGTGTGTTATTTCATATAGGCCCTTTCCCACATAATATTAGGTAATAAAAAAGAGTGAATAATCCACTAAAACTACGCAATAGCAATAGTTGTAAATATTTTTTGATAATATTTACAAGTATGCTAAAACATGGTTCGGTTTAAGAAGTTAAGGTTCTGTCGCCAGAACTTCTAATACTTTGCATCTCAATATTGTATGTTTTTATGAAAAAAAAAACATAAAATATTGGTTACAAAGTATTATAACCAACTAAAACTACGATCAAAGTATTTTGTGACCCTGAAAAGACCGTTTGGTTGTAAAGACATGCGACTCTTTATTGTGTTGTGGAGTCGCACGGTCCGTCATCGTCAACGGCGGTGGTGGCGGTGCTGTACTCGGCATATTCGATTATGAACCGCCAAAGTTCTTCCCATCTGGGATCGTCCAACTCCCACTCGAGACAATTGTCTGTGGTAGAATCTACCACAGGGCATTGGATAGGTTGCTGTTCACTCGCAGACATGTTGAACTGAAATGATTGTAATAAGTATTGGTGGTCGTATATATAGAGACAAATTAATGGTGGGGGGTGAAAACAAATGTCGTATTACGTATTGAGACCAAAAGTTGTTTGCTGTCTCAAATACGAACGAACGATTTTGCTGGGTTCCACCAACACCTAAACTTTTAATACTTTGTATCTAATATTGTATATTCTATACATACAATATTAGTAACAAAGTACTAATATGTGCCAAAAACTACGATCAAAGTATTTTGTGGTCCTGAAAAGGACCGTTGTTGTGTGCCCTTAAAAAGGGCCAGGGAGAGTGTGGGGCTTATGGTGCCCCATCCTCGCTGGTCGACCACCAGCTTGACGAATCGCAGGGGCCCTGCGGATCGTCGGGTGTCGGTGATGCTGGAATTTCCAGCACCGCATCTTCCGTCGAGTCCGGCTCTGGCTGCGGCGACGGAGTTTCAAGTCTTTGTAAGACCCAATCACCCGCATCGTTTAATTCCACGAGACCCGGATCGCGGTCATACAGCAGCGGAATCGGCTCATCCAAGTCGTCCCAACATAGGACGTCAATTTCAAAATCCACCTCTTCGTCGTCGAAGTCTTGCAGGTCTCCAACGTTGCCGGCGACGGTGTCATCACTAAAGATGGATGAGCCTCTGCTGGCGGGTCTTTCTTCCTCCATGTTCATCGTATGAGAGTTGATGAATATATGACTGTGTAACTGGCCCAGTCTCATATATATAGAACTACCCCCTCCCCACCAACGGATTCTAAATGTTGTGTATTGGTGAGAGCTTATAGAATTATTTATTTTTTCAAAAACTTTAAATAAGGAATTAGATTTGTTTTTTTTTTTGTTTTTTTTTTGTTTAGACAATAAGACTTATTCTTAACATTTTGTGAAGAATACATTACAAAAAAAAATTAATTGAAACCTTGTTTGGACTGTTAACATTTTTATAGGTTCTCAAGCATATAACCTGGCGCTTAAGCTACGAGACAAATCGTCGTTAAACGAATATCTCGCCCCATAAGTGACGATTACTAAACTACGATCAAAATATAATGTGGTCCTGAAAAGGACCGTTTTTGTGGCCCTAAAAGGGCCTGGGGGGAGGTTCGGGTGCCTACCGTGGAGTAATACCCAACGATATTAACACCGACCTAGGTGCAGCCCTTGGTCTTCTCATTGGCGGCACCGTCGCTGTCGCTGGTGGTGCGCAGCGCGTTAGCGCGAGAGCACCACAAAAAAAAAACTCTAATGACCTCCCCTACAACTTTCACATACTCCCGTTCGGCGCTCCAGCCTCCTAACTCGAGAATTTCAATTTTTTCGTCTAAATTTTTTTAATTTTTAAGATTTTTGAAATTTTTTTTTCACCATTATATTCTCCTCAAAATTCTAAGTAATTAAAGTGCTTTTATTTTTTTTCTATCTTGAACGGTTCCCGAGCTACAGCGCTTTAAAAAATCCAAATTACTAACTTACTATAACCCTTTTCTTGAAATTTCATCTTTCCGAATTTTGAAAAATACTACCGTATGTAGAAAAAAATTCTCTTTCTAATTTCCTAATATTATTTTGCTCTAAAACTTCAACTTTGGCGCGCATTCCCCATTTTTCAATTTTTTTTTTGAAATTTTTTTTTTTTACGTTTTTACTATCGAGAAAAATGTTTGCTTATAGTACTCGATTTCCTCTATAATTTTTTCTTATAACTTTTTTCCCTATTCCTAACCGTTACTTTCCTACAAATTTTCTAAATCGTTGTTTTCATATTTTGCCTTAAAAAATTTTTTTTGTGTTATTTAAGCTCTTTTTTCCACTTAATAAACCACCATTATCTAAACTCCCGTACTCCTTTCTTAAAGAGCGGGCTTTTCCGTCCGCTTTTTTTTATTGGGTTTCAAATAAATATAAAACTACTACTTCACTCATTACAAATTTAATGGTTCAAGTACCTTATTTTAACATTATTTTGTGTTACATATAATCGATACATTAAAATATAGATTTATTGGTCACCGAACCGTTTAATACATTATAACTAAAAAATGAGTCGTGAATAACTAATGCGTACACTTTAGTGTCTTTGGGGAATTTATTCTTTCTCGTTTGGAACTCCAATTTCACATCCACTGTCGATGAGTTAATCGCCTCTGGTTGATGAATACAACTGATAATAAAAACGGGGTTTTTCATATATTCCGCGAACGTTATCATTGGATTGTTTATTTCGCGCCCGTAGTAGCTGCTTTGGAAGTTTTCGTAATTGTAATAGGCTGCTGCGTATAGTTTCTTGGCGAAATCTAAATTCCATCTTTCGTATGGATAAACGGTTGAATTCAGAAACAGTCTAATGTCACATACGTCGGCGTGGATAAACTGGGTTGCGTTTTTTTCTTTCTTGTCGCAATTATTGCTGTCGTGAAACCCGACGATTATATAGCGCGGTCTTTCCAGACTTGTACTGGTTCTCAAGGCCCACACGTCGGAAGATATTTGCCTTAAAGCTGGTAATTCGTACAGATCTCATTTACGATATGCCATTTGAATACTGGCATTGTTTCCACCTTTATTAATGCGAGACAGTATTTTCAATTTTTGCTTATCATCTGGAATGATGTGACGAATTTTCCATTCGATTTTGTCGATACTAATTTCTGCCTCTACTTTGCCGACGTAGCAATTGGTAAAAGTGCGAGCTATAATCATAATAAGCTCTTGTTGAAAACACCTTTTGCGTAATCTTCGGCGAATCCCATAAGATATTTTAAGGGTAATTTCCCGGAGAATATGTTACTTGCCGTGTCTACGATATTTTGGTTTGCTTCGTCGAGACCCCATCCGCACGTCATGAGAGATCTTTGTTGCAAACTTTCGAATGAAACCATGGTTTTTAATGTCGTCGTAACTCCAGGTTTACGAACCACGGCTACCTGCTCACCTCCCATCTCGTAGCGAATTTCATCGAACAAAAATGCGAGGGCATTATTTGATAAAAAACATCTTTTCGTTGCGTCTATGGGTTTAAATTTTCCTTCGATATATATGTAACTTTCGGCGATATCCAGTATAATATCTTGAAAATTAATGGGGATACGGACTTCATCCGAATTGTTGAATGATGGAGATCTGTATGGTTTATACGTATGCTCTTCTAGACTAATAATGGAATTGTCCAAGATGGGCTCGGAGAAAACCTCTATTTTATTGCTGGTGGTGGAAATCATTTTCGCACTTTAAGACCGATTGATTTTAAAAATTTATAGTCTTCGGCAGATAACTGTTGAGATGTTTGTGATCTAAAGTCTGGACGACGACTAACCTTGACGTTAACTCTTCTTTTACTTTTATTATGTTTCGGCGGTTCCCCCATCTTAGTCGACAGCACACACAATTGACGATTGAAGCAAAAACCCATTTCTATGAAAGTTTCTTCAGTTCCACTTTCACGATTATTTTCTCGCCTTGAAAATTGATTAGATCACCGCTATCGTCCAAGATGCGAAGAGTAATGTTGTCGATAAACTGACGTCCTGCCGGCATTAACGGCATATAAAAATTATTTTGTGGTTCTTTACTGATTTTGTAACCGGGCTCCACGTCGATATCGAATTCGAACAAGGTATGACCTTCCACCGAATTCATATATGCTCCGGAAATTATATTACAATCTACGCGTATGATGCGTACTTTCATTATTTCCACCATCTCGGTTGATTCGCTTCTTGTCTCTTTTTAACACTGTATGATTAAATCCTTACATTTTACCGATACTCGCCTCTCCCCGGAAATCTATAGTATATTGGGATTTCAGTTCACATTTCAGCGTATTATTATTAACGACCAAGTAAAAGATTTCATCGTTCTTTTCTTGAGTTGAAATCCTCAAAGCCTCCGACATAGCTTTACCTGTCTCATCTATTTCATAGGCCCCAGGTGGAATCTGCAATGGTATCGGCTCGGTGGTGTAACCCTCCTTCATGTAGGCAAACTTATTGTTGCTTTCGTCCACATTAAAAATTGAATTGTATGTGTAAAATCCCAGCAATGCCAGACCATATTTGTTTTCTCTATCTGATTCGACTGGTGGATAAAAATCGGCGCTTAAGACGCTCGAGTGTCCTGTTAGTGTGAACGTATAAGACATGACTAACCATTAAAACATCACACATCTCGGTTTTATTCTTAGCGGCAACATTTAAAAAGATTCATCTTCACACCTTTTCTCACTGCATTAGATAGTGATGTTTTTATGCTATTTTCTGCTTTTATGCGCACATCGCTGATTTTGCAATAACAACAAAATATTTTTCTAGCCGTAAGATCCTCATCAGCCGTAACCTCGTTTAAATTGCTGCTGCTGAAATAATGTTTGCAACCGCACTGATATTTTAATATATCGATATCGCTTTGGAGGTGCTCGGGCAACTTATCCCAAACGAATGGAATTTCATTTGGGGCTAATGCAATCATTATTTCATTGGGCATGTTTTCTAACTGTTTCACGGTCATTTTTCTTAATCCAGCGGCTAGATGAAATGCTTTCAGTGATTGCAACATTTTAGTATAGTTATTGCGATCTATTTGCGGTGTTAATGGTGACGATGATGATGACATCTTTTACGCTGATGATTCGACAAGAAACTTTAAGCACAAATGTCCACACCAGACTGTTCCAAAATCCTGTTGACGATCGTATGTATAGTAAATAATTTTTGATGGTTCGGATCCCGTTTGTAGATATCGTACCAATTCGATCGGTGGGGGTAAATCGCCGAAGCTGTCATAATATGTTACTTTAGAATTATTTTTTCTATAAGCTACCCAATGAGTCCCTGCACCACGCGTACTATCCAAATTCACTATTGCTGCTTCGTAACGTCGAGGACCTTGTCTAGGTAATGAATCCCTCATATAAACGCCTCGAAAGTGTCCTATTCTTTTCTTTTTGGCATATTTTTCTATATCGATGTTAGATAGTGGTCTGCGAGGTAGGGATTCAATTAGTTTTTTGATCTACGATTTAAAAATAATCCCATACCTTTACGATATGGCTTTAGAAACAAACCATTTCCTTTCGATTTTAAATACAGGCCGGCACCGGTTTTATCTTCGCTGCTTTTTATTACAGTTTTTATGGCGCGCACAATTCCCGCGGCCCCACCGGCTAATGAACCCAAAGCTGATAACCCGGCAAAAATTGGTATTAATGGTAATATTTCACCAGTTTTAGGAATCGGTATTATTCTCGGTGTACGAACCTTCCTTTTGCCACCTATCGCTTTTACCGATCTACGTGCTGCCGACAGAGCTATTTTAGATGCATTCATGACATTTTTTTCCAACACATTTTTACTTCCGGCTTTTAATAATTCCTTTCGAACTGCTTGTCGAATAGCTGTTCCGAAACTGACTTTCCGAACATGTCGATTTTTATTAACACCTTTCCTTTTTGTATAACGTGTGCCTTTACTAGATGTTTTTTTTGTTGATAATGATGATGGTACACCCATACCAAAACGTTGTTTTCCTTTCATAATGTTTGTAACTAACCAAGCTGCTGTTTTTTCACCTAAACTGGAATCTTTCGATTTTACTCTATTCCAAGCACTTTGTTCGAGCTCGTAATCCGCTCGATGTCTCGCACTTATGTTGTCTTTATTATGTAAATAGGCTAAATCGTGTTTTTTGCATGTGGCATCCAAAGGATTAATGCCTGGATCACCTCTTGTTACACGTTTTATTACTTTTGTTCCGGGTCCGCAATATTGATAACCGGGAATGTGTACCTCGAATTGTAATTTATTTATTAACGAATTCACAATACCGTGTCCAGTTTTATTGGAAACGTGAGACCGTTCACTTCGTTTGACGCTCGGCATCTGAATGACAGTTTTTGTGAAAATTTGCCTATAAAATATCAAATTTTCCTAAGATGCGCGTTATCGATCTTAAACAAAAACTTCCTATTGACCATCTCGATGAAAAAGTCGGACTTGGATTTGAAAAGAAGATAATGAAGAGACACGGTCCTCTGCTTCCTTCCTCTATTCGCGGCCTGTTAATTGGTCCATCCAATTGTGGAAAAACTAATGTCATGATTTCGCTGCTTACACACCCCCTTGGGCTACGTTTCGAAAATGTCTATATTTATTCGAAATCTCTGTATCAACCGAAATATGAGTATTTAAGGAAAATTTTAGCACCCATCAAAGGTTTAGGCTACTATGCCTTTAGTGATTCCAGTAATATTGTGGAACCGTCCGATGCAAAACCAAACTCTATATTTATCTTTGATGATGTTATATGTGAAAAACAAGATGTTATAAGATCGTACTTTAGCACGGGACGTCATAAAAATATCGACTCCTTTTACCTAGCGCAAACATATTCGCGAGTGCCTAAACAGCTTGTGCGAGACAATGCCAATTTTATTATTATGATTAAACAAGATGAGTTGAATATGAAACACATATTTTCCGACCACGTTTCACCGGATCTAACTTTTACTCAATTTCAAGAAATGTGCTCAAAATGTTGGGATAATAGGTATGGATTTTTAGTAATTGATAAAGACAGTGATGTGAAATCGGGAAGATACCGCAAAGGATTTGATAGCTATATATTAGTGTAATAATAAGAGAAAACACTCATTTGATTGTTGAAACGTCCTTTGTTAACATCATGAATAACGCGATCGACTTAAAACGTAAACTAGTGGAAGCTACCAATGCCGTCAGAAAAAAATTTAAACAAATTAAAGCGGCTAAAGAATTTCATGTTGTGGAATTGGAAAAGTTTTATGAACCCATTTCTAAGCCGTTGAAAACTATATCTGATGTGGTCAAGCAACGTCAGCAGCAGCAACAACAACAACAACAACAACAACAACAACAACAACAACATTATCCAGCTACAAAGTCACATAGTCCCAGTACATCAGTGCAGTCGACTCAAATATCAGGTTTTCCCCAACCTACACATTCCTTTCAAACCTCCACACCTATTCAGCAGCAGCAGCAGCATCGCATTTCAAAAGAAGATATTAGCCAATCGGTGTTTTATACACCCTCGACATCAACTAATACATCTCTAGCATCCGCTGATACCACAACTTCCGATACTTTAAACACACACCTGAAAGGATTACGTTCAAAACCATCTCTATACGATACTGTATATGGTGTACGTTTTGGTTCAAAAACAGATTATAACAAAAATTTTATCGGTAATTTAGAGGTGCGAAAAATATTGCAGAATATGGTGGATCACCGGCACTTTATGATTTGTTATTTCTTAAAACACCCCAAGTGTAGGCAAGGAACAACAATTAAGTGATAATGTACTTTCAACGTACAAGGAAATTTTGGAATCAACGAGTGCTGTCTACAACAATTTTAAAAAAAGTGATGGTTTACGGGAGACCAGATGGAACAAATATTTACGAATTATTAAACCTCTGATAATGGGCACAAAATTAGGCGGTACTATTACAAGAAAAAATCTCTCGGAAAAATTAAAGTTTCCCACAAAAAAGAAATTATCTCCGAAAAAATTTCAATATGTCTACTGGAACAAAGCTAAAGAGTTGGTGGATCGTTTACGTTTGTTGTGGAGTTCCAAAATCGCCGGTCACACTGGACACGAAAATGAAATTATGTCAATCATAGAGGAATTACGAGAAGAAGATATAATATATTAAGCTCAATATTTAATGATATTATTCAGTTCTTCCTTCGATCTGAAACCTTTAATATTACTAATAATATGGTGCCCAGTCTAGAAAAAATCAAAATTGTTAATGAACTACATAGAACGGCTAGAAAAAATTTTGTAAGACGGCGCACGATAATAAAAGGATACAGAGATTTGTGGCAAATTGATTTGGCTGAAATGCAACAGTATGCTGATGAAAACGATGGTTATCGTTATATTTTGGTGTGTATAAATTGTTACTCTAAATTTGTCTATACCGAAGCCATAAAAAATAAGACTGGTATAGAAGTTACTAATGCGATGAAAAGAATCATTGAAGAGGCATCATATACACCAACAAATCTGCAAAGTGATCAAGGAAAGGAGTTCTATAATACAAACTTTCAAGCCCTGATGAAAAAATATATTATAAATCATTATTCCACTTACAGCACAAAGAAAGCTGCAATTGTTGAGCGAGTCATAAGGACTTTAAAAAATAATTTATATAAACATTTCTCGACAAGAGGATCTTACAAATGGATACATATATTATCGGCAGTAACAAAAACCTATAACCATTCGAAACATCGCACCATTGGAATGAAGCTTGCAGACGTGCAAGAAAAAACACAAATTACAGCATACGATTATTTACAAATTGTACCTAAAAAATTTAAGTTTTCCATGGGTGACATTGTGCGTATTAGCAAGTACAAAAGCTTATTCGAGAAAGGATATACGCCCTCTTGGTCAACCGAATTGTTTAAAGTTGTAAAAGTTAACGTTACAAATCCACCTACTTACTTGTTGGAATCGTTAGAAGGTCAGCCTATAAGAGGGTGTTTTTACGAATCAGAACTACAAAAAACAAGCAGCCCTGGCGTTTATCTAGTAGAAAAGGTCCTTAGACAACGCAAGAAAAATCACACCGATCAATTATTTGTCAAATGGCTAGGATTTCCCAACCACTTCAACTCTTGGATTGATAAAGCTGAGATTGTTTAAATAACATATTGTATGACTATAATTTTAATTTAAAATGTAAAATAAATAAACAATATATTGTAAAATAAAGTTTTTTTATTTCAATCTTCATCATTAAAAACAATGAAAATAAAACATCATACACATAAATAACATTTCAATATTCTTGGAGGGAAGGTCCAATTCAACGACGACTACGACGTTATCTTCAAGGCTATGCCACTCGGAGTGCGTTCTCCTATTCTTTAACCTGCTTCCCTTTTTTTAGATTTTTTTTTGAAGTCTAGCCGTACGACAGTGCGCTTAATGAGTCATTTAAAGGCTGATGATAGAGTATTTTCTGAATAACTTCAATTTTTGTTTTAAGCTCACTATTATTTTGGTATATCATGGGGAGGACATCCTTGTTAAATATGTCACATATTACAACTGCAAAATTGTAAAACTTTCTATTAACAAAGTGTTTTGTCACAGCATCGTCACCATCTTTAGGTTCGCCTAAGTTGGTTATGATTTTTCCACCCATATCATACTGCCCATCCGCTGTAAGTTTTAAACCAATCCCTTGTGGCCCAGATAATATATGATATTTTTCATTACATTTCTGACGACCAAATTTATCAATTGTGTTGTTTCCTCGACTCACTTTCAATCTTTACTAAACTAATTTATTTTTATTTGCCCTACTTATATTAAATATTTCAGCTGAGAAAAAAAAACACTGACTATGATCTACTGGGTTGATATGTTTATAAAAGATATAAAACAAAACTGTGATTGTAACAGATATTTATTTACAGTTATTTAATTGCACAAATACAAAAATTATAAAAAATTAATTTTCCATGTCTTCATTTTCGTTGCTGAAAATTCTATCCCATCCGACACTATTTCGATCGTCAACGTCTTGTGCTGTTGCTGTTGCAGAAACCAATTCATATTTTGCAGCAAGCTCACCTGATAAATGTGGAATATTTACGAGGTATTCTTTTAATTCTTCTTCAACCATTTCAGCACAAAATGTATCCATGTCTATGGAACCATATAAAAATTTGTCGCACAAGTGTGCCCCAGCCATAAATTTGATTGCATCCCTGATCTCGTTCTTATATTGATCTTTGATTGCATCAATATGCGGCCAATCATTTACGCTATCTAACATATCGTGAGCCATATTTCTTAATTCTCTCCCCAACCAAAATATGTATCTATCTACACATTCGTTGACGGTCGTCGTCGTCGCATCAGCAGACATCTTTAAGAGAAATAACGAACACGCGTAAGTATTCTGACATGTGCATCTATATTTTAAATTTAATAACATCCTTTTTTTCAAACAATTTACATACAATTTACTCCAATGAGCCAAAACGTAATAATGTTCGAGTATTGTTTCCAAAAACTCTAGTGCCCTGCCCCAAATAAGTTAGAGTGTATTTATCTTTAGTTTTACTCATAATACCTACAATATCGTCAGATAGTGTTTCGGCCACACGTTTTGGCAAAAAAGTCTCAAATGTGCTATTATCACCGTCATCGTGTAAAGCCACTAAAAGAGTTTTACCAAATCGTGTAGTCATTGAAACCATCTTTACAATTTTATACACTTTGCCTACAATCATTCCGGTAACCTTTTTTCTCTCTAAAACCTCGAAATCTTTGCTGAACATTTCATTAATTTCATCTAGAGTTTCTTTTGCAATACTCATTATTGAAAAAATGGTATATAAATCCAAAAATTACCGTGAATATAAAAGCACTTTCAAAACACTACACGAACACAATATTTGATGTTTATGCCACTGATATCTGCGACTGTTTGAAGTTACTTCTTTTCCCACTAACCTTTATAGCGAGGTTTCAAGGTCGAATTGTAAAAATGGTGGGGGTAGCTTAACGATAGAAATAGTGGGAGGAGTATTCAAGGTCAAATGACGTCACACATTTAAATTGGTATAAGGATAACTTCAAGGACAAAATATAATGAAACAAATAACTACATTTTATGTACTTTATTGATTGATTTTTTTCTACCATTCTTCTATACGTGTAACATTATCACCTAAACCTAATTTTCTTAATTTGTTCAATAATAATTGTTCGTTTTTATTTCTTAGAAAATTCTTGCAAACTATACTCGCTAAAATACACACTTCGGCATGGTCCATATAGTTAAAAAATACACTAAAATCCTGAGCCTCCGAATCTTGCATTTCAAATGCGTAAAATTCCAAACAGGCTGCAGAAATTAGAAATTCTTCGTACATTTCTCGCACTAAACTTTCCATATTAACTACTACTACTACGTTAAACTTAAGTCCTACACTCTAATTTCATCTAACACAACCGGATCTGCAATGAACCTAATCAGTTTTTCCAAACAGTCACTAAACCCCAATTTTTTTATTTCACGAACAAAGTCTTGTAAATTTATTGTTTTGCTGCAATATTTACGACATGCATTCGCAGCCTTTTCATATTCATAAGCCAAATCACAATAGCGCGACGCCCCTTCTGCTCGACTTTTTATTGCATCATTAAAATAATTACTAGCCGTTTCAGTGAACTCATCGCCCAATTTTTTTACTGTCTCTTGCAAAGCACTATTCATATTATTTACTCATTTTTTACATTCACGACACTTTTTTATTGCTGGTGGTGGCCAATCTATATAATGACAATATATTTGTTGATAGTGAATGTAACAGGGTAAGCTTAACTGTAGTTCCTTGTCACACCGATATGGCGCTGGCAGCTTATCCCAAATTTGCCGTAAACTCAGCGTATCAACGCAAGTTTTTAAATATTCGAGAGGAAAAAATGCTAGATCCTTCTCTTCAAAATCACACAAACTTTTTAAATTACTCTGATATAAACAAATTACTCTGCCGACTTGCTCTATAATTTTTTCTTTAGATAGTTCCGTATCTGACATTTCACACCGAATGAATGTAAATAGACTCACACAATTTTATAGAACAATTTGCAAGGTCAAAATCATTTCAAGATCATCTCACACTATTACAATGCACAAATAACTACTTCAAGGTTACACACCCAAGATGGCCTCCAACAAAGCCAAGGCCGTCTCGACCAAGGTCAAGGTCACAAACACAACCTTGAACACAAGGTCAAGGCCAAGGACAAAGCACACATGCACTTTCAAGGTTAATGACAAGGACATGTGGGCGGGGCCAAAGAGGGGTGGGGCAAGGTCAATGTCAAGGTCGAGGAGTGAGGGGATGAAGAGGATCGGGTTATGTTCACTACTTAGCTCCATAATGTTAATTTACTTAGTAGGCCGGAAGAATAATTCGGGAGTGGTGAATTGTTTTTATGGAAAGCATGAAAAATTTGTTTAAGTGACTCAACCAATCAAAAGTATCTAATTTTGCCTTACAAAAGGCTAGATCATCTGATAGTAAATTATTGCAGCAGGTAGATTTCATATGCAACTATTAAAAGTTTCTTTGTTGATTCTTAATTTTTTAATGGTGCATTAGAACTTTTAATTACTGACGTTGTAACAGAAATTTGATTTTTCATTGATTTAGCTTTCCTTGAAGTATTTGCTGTCTGACGCGTCCAGGTTACCAATTGTTTTAAATACTATTCCGGACCGCCGGTATTGATAAACACACTGTACACTCTGTATTAGTTGTCACACTTGTCAAAACAATTCAAGTTGCATTGACTTGCTCTCAAACTAAACTGTCCGTGAAAACCGATCTGGACCCTTTATATACCCATTTGGCCGATACCAGAAGATTCCTTTATTTTCTAGAAGGATTGCTATACTATATGGTATAATAAAAATAAGAAAAAGGAGTAATCTGGCGATTTCTAGACCTTCTGTCATGAGTGTTCCAGCTCCAGTACTATATTAACTGCTTAAATCACAACTATCCAATTACTACTTCTTAACACCTTAGCTATTTAAATATAACTATATTTATCCTATCCCTATTTATATATCCGGAATCCAGAGGCGGATGGCAAGCAAAAGCGAATTGGCGACGGGGGGGACGGGGGGGGGGCAATAACATTCACGTTCCTAATGCAGCAGGTAGAGGCGAGTCTATTTTTATGAATTCGAAACTCTTGGGGGACGATCGCAACCAAAAGTCAATTGTCGAGGGGAGGATGGGCGCCAGCAGCATACAAGAGGCAAGGTTGGGTCTATTTTTCTGAATTCGAAGCTCTTGGTGAGGGGCGATCGCACCCACCGCCCCCCCTTGGATCCGCGCCTGATAAAATCTACTATACAAATCTAGAAGTTATTAGCATAAAAGTTGAGAACAACCTAGAAATATGATGACTTATCGATAAAATATTTCTTTCGGTACATTATAATAAAGACGCATCAAAATAATATTTGTGTACAAAAGCGTATCAAAAAGTTATTTTGGTCTTTCGTTACACTGCCCCCTTCTAATTCTGATCGTCTCGATCAGTTTTGATACTTCTGTGGTATGGCTTCAATCTATGGAGATGTACTACTTTTATTTTAGCCTTGGGACTTCTTTTGATTTTATTAACAACGTCATTAATTCTTTTAACAATAGTATACGGTCCTTCCCATGCTGGCATCAACTTAGATAATTTGCCTTTCTTTCTCTGTGGATTCCATAACCAAACTCTATCACCTTGCTGGAATCTTGCCGAGTTTACTTTGATGTCGACCGAATTGACTAATGCCTTCGCTACCAGGTATTCACAGGGTTTATTGAAGTGTTGAACTAATCCGACCTTGCTTCCAGAACTCTAGTTAAGTCTTTCGTTAATGATTTTTTTGTGCTTCTCTTTATTCTGGTTGTTTGTTTGATAAAGCTTCTGATATATTCTTTACTATGGTTCTGTGACAGAATAAATTCTTCGGTGCCAAACTATAGAATGTTAAGCTTGTTGTCAAAGGGAAATCCATATTGACGAATCAGGTCCATTCCCAGAACAAAGTAATCTTCTATATCAGCAACTAACACCAAATTTTGGCCTTCCAAGTTGAAGCACTGTTTGTATTTCTCCAATCACATCATTTGGTTCTCCAGTTACAGTCCTTAAAGTTACTTTTCTGGACAATGATACGATTTTAAATTTATCAGCAAGGCTTGATTTTATCAGAGATACTGCAGCACGAGTGTCAACAGTTATAGTAATAAGTGTAACATTGGCTTTTCCTTTAAGTTGAGAAAATGGCGCCAGATTATTGTCTTCAAGTTAGTCTTTTTTCTTCTGAGCTGTACTCCAGTTTGGATCAACGTGAAAAGTGACTCTCTGAATAGAAAATCCTTCTCTTTGTTCTATTTGCTGCAATGCTTGTATTCTTCCTTACATGGTCTTCTTGACATGGTATCTGCTTTGCTATGTAGTCTTTCTTGTCTACATTTGATGTTAAAATTTTACTATGGCAGTGTTGTTGCTTCTCTTCTGTGCGGTCTGTGGATGGTGAACTAGATCTTATTTGCATCTGACAGGCCCATATTATGTGTCCAGTCTATACGAATGTGTATCACTTTACCTGGTTTCTTAACGGCACTCAACAGTCCCTTCTCATGTATCCAGGTCGTCCACATCTCTAGCAGCTTATCTGGCTTCTTAATTGCAACCGACAGTCCCTCGTCATGTGTTCAATTCATCAACATCTGAAACATTCGATCTAGTTTCTGTTATAACGCGGAGTATCACTTATTTTACTTTTGATTTTAGAACTGTTCTGTTGTAGTTTTTCCTGGTTCTCTTCTGTACGGTCTCTGGATGATGAAGTAGACCTGAATTACACCTGACAGTCCTATCTCATGTGTCCAGTTGGTCCACATCTGTAGCACTTTATGTACTTTCTTAATTCTAGCCAACAGTCCTATCACATGTGTCCAGTTCGTCGACATCTGTAGTACTTTATCTGGTCTCTTAATTGCACCCGACAAGTCCTTCTCATATGTCCAATTCGTCCACATCTATAGCATTCGATTTGGTTTCCGCATCTTGAAGTATCATTTATTATGTCTAGTTTTTTAGGGATTTAAGATAACAATGTCTCCGTTGTTTGGCTCGGCAAGTTCTCGTTTTCCTCTGTTTTAACAGCTCTTATTTTTGGCCTTAGCACATTTCCAAAGCCCTGTCCAACGCTTCACTACAATAACTAAACTTGCTTATACTCAACATAAGCTGTATTTCCTGATCTCTGATCTCATCAATAAAATACTAGATTGTAAGTTCTTCTCGGAATTCTTCCGTAGTTTCTGTGTAAGCCAGGTGAACAAGGGGTCGGATATATCTTTCGTATTGTTGCAAACTTTCTCCATTTCTCTAATGTCTTGATTTGAGTTGTGACGGGTATAACTGGCACTAATGTTGATCTCCAAATCTTCTTTTCAATGAAGCACTAAGGATTTCATAGTCTCTTTGTTGAATTATAAAAATGGTTTGCGATAACTTCAGTGCTGGTCCACGAAGTGCAATTACTAACGCAGTAGCAGTTTCTTTAAAGTTCCAGTTATTTGAACTAAGGGCAGCTTAAAATTGAAGTTTTTACATTATCCAAGATGTTTGACCGTCGTAAGTTGGAGGTTTGATGTTCTGTCCGGTGCTTATTACTTTATGAGAAGGGCTATGCTTCTTTATTTTATTGACTTCTGTCTGAGAGTCTTTCATTTGAGATTCTATCCCGTATACTATTTCTTTTACTTCTTGTCGCACTTCTCCTACGTCTTTCTTAAGCTTTTGCGTTTGTCCCTGTACATTTTGATCAAATTTGTGTTTTTATTGTTCAGTGGCCTCTTTTATCCATTTGCAAAGTTTATCTTCATCTTTAATATGACATTCTTCTTCTTTTTTTGGCGACGTGCTTCCTCTTCCTGTTTTTCTTTTTGGTAACGTGGTTTTTCCTGTTTTTCTTTTTGGCGTCGTTCCTCTTCTTCTTGTTTGTCTTTAAGGCGACGTTGTTCTATAAGCTCCATAAAATCAGCCAATGTTTAATTTACTCACACCATTTCGGCTGCCTAGTATTTACCATGGAAACTTTTTTGAAGGACTTGCTGTTAAGTATGTTAACGGCTGTTGTTTTAAATTCGAAAATTTCCTCTAATATGTAGTCCATTATTTTGTAGTGTAAATTGTGTAGTGTACTGGAGAAAGTAACAATATTTTTATGAGCTTTATCTAAAGTTGTAAGTTAGATTTTTCTATTTTAGAGTAGTCGATTAAAGATCTTGTTTCATAGAGTTCCACAAAACTATCATATTTTTTCGTCATCTGGTAATCACTAAGATCGTTGCCATCTTCGGAGGTACTGGTAGTTTCTTTTTGCGGCTTGTCAGCTTGATTATTTAATGCAAAGATCCTAACTTTTTATTGGAGGTTGGCGCCTTCTTGAATATAATTAATTTTTTATTCTAGACTATGCATCGGCATTTTTATTTATCTTACCAGGTTTTGTGTTCTTTGTCTAGCGAGTTTGCAATATATTTTGATATTAATCCTACGTGGTTATGCAAGATTCCAGGAAGTCTACCTGATGTGTAGCCAAAAATTAACTCCAAAGGTGTAAAACCCTAAGTTTTATTTTTTGTATTGCTAGAATATATAGTTGTATAGGAAAGATCATCGAAAGGGCGTTGATTATAATTTCTTGTAGTATGGGCTTTAAACATTATAGCAAGGGTTGTATGAAAATTTTCCGGGAAACCGCTTGATTGTGGCTTACCTTAGTGTTGGAAATATACTAAAAGTTATTGATAGGGCTGCTATATATTTTTTATTTCCTAATGAGTAGGCTTAAATAAATTTTGCTAGTTTGTCTCGATTGGCTTTGAGAATTAGAATATTCCTGATGACAATGATAATAATTACCGTAGCCTTGATAATCATCATAAGTATAGTTGACGTTTAGGTGATGGGCCATTTGTAGATTATTTTGGAAATTAGGATTCCTGTTTAGTGTCTGAGGGCGATTTTGGAATGAATTATTGAATTGTGGCGGTCTAGAAAAAGTTGGAAGGAATCTAATTGTAGGTTGGCAATAATTTATTTCCAAAGTTTGGTCATGGTCTTTGAAAGTTGGACTTTGGAGGAGGCTAATAATGTTTTGGTTGCAGATGGCACTGGTTAAAAACATGACGTTTACGTCCACATTTAATACATTTGATAGGTTGATGAAATCGTCTCCTAACAATTGAAAATGGTTTTGGAGGGTTAGATTTCACCATCTTTTGTTTTTTAAAATATGAAGGTTGCAGTTTTCATCTGATTCGAGCTTGGGCATCCAAAATATCTTTAAGGTTTCCAGTACGAATAATTTGGCCGAGGCTTTGTTCTGAGCCAGTAAGTTGGGTGCTAAGAGCCAAGGCATCGATTAGGCTGGTTTGAGCTTTCTTTTCATCAGGGTTTAGGGTATGCGATTTATAAATATTTGTATGATTTTTAGAGTGAAGCACTTGCAACCGTTTAAAAAATGTTAACGATGATTCGTTTTGAAGTTGTTTTAGATGCTGTAGATCTTGAATGAGAGATGAGAAATGTCTGGAATCGCCAAAATGGAGGGGCAGCAGATCTCTTATTTCTATATACGATAGCTGGTGTCGCGAATTTATTAATTGATCTGTTCTTTCCCTTTTTTATGTGAATTACGAATGGGATCATTTCATTTTCTATTGCCATGTCATTAGCGTAATCGCATGCGCTAAGCAGTGTGTCAGAGAGGTTTGATCTCTGTCGAATTCTGGAACAATAGAAAATATTTCAGAAAGCTTGTATGATTCCATAGCTCCTTTTTTCTTGCTTTTTTATTTAAATTAAATTTTTTTGTAGAAAATTATCAGGTTATAGTTCGAGAAAGAACACTAAAATATTGCGATAATATCGAAATAATAAATATCGGATAAATCAACAGGAAATTTCAACAAATCACTTGGAAAATATAATAATCATCGTGATGATTAGATGACTTACGTAAATATAAGCTTGAGCATCGGTGGTCTGGATTTTTACTATTTGCAACCAGGAGCTTCACAAGATGTTCCTTCCGTCGCTGTCGACGAGTGGTCAGTTTGTTCGCGGATAAGAATCCGCCGTTAACAGTTAGACAATTTTCTTATTCTGTCCTACCAACTGTGCTAATTTTTATATTATTATTTCACGAACATCAGTTGATTTTCAAACTGACATAGTAAAAGTTTTATACTTATTTTCTACTATTCCTAATTTTGCATATTTAAACGGAATGTGTTTATATTTTCTTTATAGCAGCGTTAGCAAGTTTACATGATCAAAAGTCACGTACTCACGTATTGTGACATTGCTGATTCTCCTTAGTTGGAAACCTAGACGAACTACCATTGCGAAATCTGATACGCGGTCAATGCACAAGATTACAAAATATAGGCGTTGAATACATATGTAAAGAGAGGAAACAGTCGCGATATACATATATATATATATATATATATATATATATATATATATATATATATATATATATATATATATATATATATATATGAATTCTTTATTAATATTATACCAATTAGTGATATAGCTTATAAGTAGCATCCCGACTGTTGGATATGGATTTTCACATACATATAAACGTCTGTTAGTAATGGGAGCTATCGAAATTCTTATAGAAAACTATTTGTCTAAAAATATTTAAACATTTTTAGTTTTCTGGCACAAACTTACAAAATATGTTAATAATACTCGTGGGGAATCTGATTTTTTAAATAAACATTTTTAAACTTGTAATGTAAAAAGATCTTCAGCATTTACTATTGCTTTATAGATGGAGACCCATGTTCGCAAATCCGTTTACGCGGTACAAGTCTAAAAGAATAATCTTATTCCTGCCAATAATCCTGTCCCTTCATTTTACGAGTGACCCTTAATTTAATTGCACTAAACTCGATCTAGGAATACAGAGTTGGTTTCATTAGAAATTAATTTAACAAATACATGAGAATTGAATATAATTTGAATATTTCGCTTTTTGCAACCGAATAATAAATTACTGCGACAGTTTGTAAAACAAGATATTTAACAAAAATGTATTTTTTCGGACCTATATAATTTCAATTGACTTAAATCAAAGACAAATGCCTGTTAAAATTAAGTTTTTCCCAAAAATTTCTACAGTAACCTTATTAATTATTAGAGATCGTGTAGGTCTGGGCACACTTAGATGCAGATACTGTATGACACGATTGGTGAGTTACGCTACAAAGATTGTCAGATTGGCCCTTATATGTTCCTATTGGCCTACTTTACATAAATTGATATTGTCTCCAAAGTGCTGATGTTCTTGAAACACCATTTGCTAAACATTTTCATTAAACCTTTCAAATTGTCTGAATATCTTTAATAATTTGAATATTTTATTTTTGAGGCTCACCAGTGTTTTATCTTGTTTTCAAATTATTAGGAAATGCAATTTTGCCAAATTTTAGAAATGTTCAAATTTATCAACAAAAGTATTGAGTTTATTTGATCAATTTATATAATATCTTAGAACAAACTCATTGGTTATTATCAGTATAGGGTAGACAAGCCCACCTATACTGAGGAATTCATTATTGCCTAACCAACAGGGGCACTTAATGAATCTGAGTACGGTAAGGATGTTTTTGGAATAAGCGAGATATTATACATGAGTAGTCCAGTCCATCAAATCTTGTAACTCACTTTCGATTATTCGATCAAGTTTGAATTTAGTACACAGATATCTATATGTACCCGATGGTGACGCAATAGTATGCCCTTCTAACTGACTTTGAACGTTTATCTCATGGTAATTTTAAAGTCAACTTCACTTCCGATTGTCCGATCAAGCTGACTATGACCTTGAAAAGATATATCAACGTTATTTTCGATTATCCGATTAAGTTGAAATTTGGTATACTTATATAAAACCCATGATAATGTAATATTATGACGTTGAAACTGACCTTAGACGTATATTTCAAGATTATTTAAAGATTAACTTTACATCCGATTTTACGATTAAGCTGAAATTTGGTACACATATATAAACCCGATGACAATGCAATATTATTTATTGCCTTAAAACTGACCTGAAACGTATTTTTAAGGTCATTTTAAGATCAACTTCACTTCCAATTATCCATCCAAGCTGAAATTTAGTACACATATATGAATTTGATGACAATAAAATATTATGACCTTGAAACTGACCTTGTTGGATATTCATTCTGCTACCTACGGCTTATGGGCTTTCAAATCTTGTAATCGAATATCAACTCATTGTAAATTATCCGATTAAGCCCAAATTTAGTACATATATAGAAATTGGACGACAATGAAATATTATGACCTTGAAAATGATCTTAAACTTATGTTTCAAAGTCATTTTAAGGTCAACTTTGTTTAAAATAAAAATCCGTATTTTTTATTGCAGAAATCGAAAGTAGTGAAAATTCCGCGTCTAGTGATATAAATATGTTATATGTTCTTTCTTAACATCTAGAAATCATTTGAAAGTTAATCGCACTTGTCTGACAAAAAAAAAAGCAAAAGGACTTAAAAACCAAACGGTTTAATGTTCAAAGGCATAAGTTTCTTCATGTAGGAAGGACTTAACTTTTATAATCTTGAAACTGATCTTGGGCCTATGTAGGTCAAGTTTGTTTTATTTTCAATTAAAATCCCCTATTTCTTTTTATTGGCGATATCATTTAGTTTCACTGTTACCTATGGCATGCTAAATATTGTAATTGAAAATTAAAAAGTGAAAAATAAAATCAATAACAAAAGAAAGATGATAACAAAAATAACTGTCCATAAAAAAACTAATTAATGTACATAATTCTCAATTTGAGAAACTCTCATGTGGCTCTCAAACTAAAATACAGTTAGCAATTGATAGCACAATTTGAGTCATACGAAGCAAGTGCGCACGATTTTATAACCCAAATAAATTAGCGTAATTTAAAATATGAATCTTTTGCATATCACTGTTTTTCATATATATTTTTTAACATATTTTTTTATAGAAAGTTTATACCATTTAGTGCATAACTTTCATGAAAATAAAATTTTTTCTTAGTTTTTTTTTTTTATTTATTTTTAATATGTAAGGTTGTGGCTATCGGAGATAAATAAAATCTTACTTTGTGCTCAATTTGTTGTATTTGCCTGAAGTGATATTTTTAAGCGGCGTCGATGCAGGTGTTTTTTTTTTGTATATATCGCTTCTCCTTTTAGGGTAGGGCCTATATATATATATATATATATATATATATATATATATATATATATATATAGCTTAACCTAGTCAATCAGCTGATCTCAATAATCTCAATCACCTGCGTAGTAGCCCTGTGTGTAGCATTTAAAAAGCTTTGTTCAGTGGTTTGTATTTGACACTATTAAATTGTCAAATAGACACTCTCTCTTTATCTCTGTTGGTAGTTTAGGTGTATTAAAAACTTGAAGTCATTGCTCTAATGATGTAAAAAACTGGGTGTTTGGAAGTTCTTTTTGGATCTTAAAGGGCCTATAATATGATCCAATAGTAATTTATATCTCTTAAATAAATATATTATGGTAAAACTCAGTCCCCCGAAAGCGATTGACGTTAGAGTTAAGTCTATTTAAAGCTAATTACACTGTTCTGAATTTTGAAAGTCTTTGTCGCTCTTCGATATTTATTTTTTGGTTTTTTGTGTCTACTGTGTCTACTACAAATATGAGCTCGGTTTTTACCTATTGCTCACAAGTTTTTAAAGAAGGAAAGAAGAATATAAAATATGAGAGACCCAAACCAACATAAGCAATCTAATGAATTTTCAAAGATTAAAAAAAAACTTTTTTTTTTTGCAAAATATACTTCATTTTGTATTGAAAAAGGTATAACAAAATCAAATAATTATTTTGTTGTCTTTTTTCGCTTGTATTCGTCGGAATCGGTTTCCCGTTTGAGAGTCCAATAGTAGTCCTCTAACATGTTTAGAGTCAATTTTCTACTATACCGCTTCTCCATTTGAACAATTTGCTGGTAAAATATTTCGCCGTGTTCGTCTGAAACTGCACCTAAATTGTCAGGGCAGAATTCTAAATGGAAGTGAAGAAAATGCAGCTTAAGTGACATATTGTAACCTAACGTCTTTTAAGATTGGATAAGTTCTTTAACTAGATCTTTGTAGTTCTCCGATTTCTTGTTACCTAGGAAGTTGTTACAGACATTTTTGAAGGAAATTTATGCCCTATTTTCTTTTCTCGAAAGTGTTGATTCAAAATTTTCATCTTTAAAATGTTCTCGTATTTGCGGCCCAACGAATATTCCTTCCTTAAGCTCTGCGTCATTTATATGTTCAAATTTCCGTCTCAAATGGTTTAATGAAATTTTTTAAAAGCTATTGTTTTATATGCAGAAGACGTAAATATATTTTCTACTGCTCTACTAAGGGCTCATTAAGGATGTTTTTCAGAACGGGCACAATGTTTTCACGTAACGGTCATTCTTTAACGACATAATGTTGTTGGTTTCTGGCTCTACTGTCCTATTCGCATAAAGACAACAATATTTGGTGTAGCCATTCTGCTGTCCTGTGAGTAGTGCGATAACTTTTAGGTCAGCAGAGAAATTCTTTGTCTTGAAATGTTCAATGGGTAATTTGGTTCAAAATCATCTAGTTCATCCGATTCCGAGTCGATTTAGTTTTTTTCTGGAAGCTTCGGGACAGGTATACTAGAAGCGTTATTCTCGTTATCGTTAGATCTCATAGCTGGGGCGATATTAGGATATTCAATTTTATGTTAGCTTTTACTAGAGAACCCCAAACCATTGGCACTCCAAACTTCATAGACTTGTAAGTACCTAGTAGACATCCTGTTAAGGTTTTTGAGCAAGTGTGGCAACAAATTTTGGGAGCCCAAGTTTCGTCCTGATCATCAACTTTGCACCCATAATATAACTTGTGGGCTTTTCTTACAAGAGGGCTCAAATTCTTTCTTTGAGCTTTCAATATCACTTCACCACATATATACAGAAATTATTCGGTTTGTTCACACAGGATTGCGACGACATTGTTTACATACTTCAGCACAAGTACAACGCTATCACTATTCGTTAGTTCTTTGTACTTCACTCGTAATTCCAATACTGATCCCCCGATAACCGGCTAGCTGCTTACATACATCTGGTGTTGTCTAGAAACATCGAGTATCGAAATTACCAGAAGCGACGACACAATTCCTGTATTCAGGGACTCTTCGATAAGTAGCTGACCCTTCGACGACTACGGGGTATGATGAAATTTTGAATTACATGTAAACCATAGGTATCTCCGTTATTTTAGCCTAGGGGGTTCTCAGATGCCTCCCGTGCGTTGCTAGATTGTGCACAAATTACTTAGAGGAAATATAGATTTGCAATCATCGCACCCCGGTATCCTATAACAACTTATATATCGCATAGCTACATCCTTATATCTACTTTACAATCATCATGTTGTTGATGTTCTCTAGATTTGGCTACGTGATATGATAATTTACAGGTCAGTGTAAAGGCTACATAGGTAGAAATTATCGAACTAACACATTAGTTTGGCGGGGGGAATTTTCATGAAACACAGTGTTACAAATGTTGCACTGCTACTGTGTGAGGTGATGTTTTAAATTATATAGTGTATACGTATACCTTCGGTTTACAATATATGTTAAATTAAATTAATTATAAAGTGTTCTGTAATTGCATACTCGTTTCGGACAGAATGGCACAGTCGGTTGTGGACTTCGTTCCTCTGAATGATAAAATGGCACTACTGAAACTGCGAACAACTCATAGAGACCTAAATGTGGTTCAGGTTTATGCTCCGACAAGCGACAAGTCAGATCAAGAAATCGAAGAATTTTATAACATCGATGAAATAATGCGACTGACAAAGAGTGGAGAGATGACGATGATCATGGGGGACTTTAACGCCAAAATTGGCCGTGGCGCTGAAGGAGACAACATAGGTGCATGCGGTCTTGGTGCAAGAAACAACAGAGGAGATAGACTGGTACAATTCTGCGTGGAGAACAGCCTGTTGGTGGCCAACACCTTCTTTAAACAGCATCCCAGAAGGTTGTATACTTGGAAGTCACCTGCAGACAGAGAAGGAAGAATTGTCAGGAATCAAATTGATTTCATTCTACTCCACCTAAACTTTAAGAAGTATATGAAATCCGTAAAGACCCACCCTGGAGCAGACATTTGTAGCGACCACAATCCAGTTGTAATGGACTTTAGACTCAAACGATTCCTGAAAGTTAAAAGGGAAAAAGTAGCAAGAAAAATAGATATCGCACAATTGAAAAACCCCATAAAAAAGAAAGAAATTAGTCTCAAGATCGAGAAAGAAATGGAAACAATGGAGGGATCGGTACGGAGAGAGGACGTTGAAGGAACATGGAATGCTTTAAAAACTAAAATAACAAATATTCAAGAAGAAGACATTGGATTTACAAAAAACAACAGAAAGCAAGAATGGATAACGCAAGAAATCATAGACCTCATGAATGAAAGAAGAAAACACAAAACAAACCCAACAGAATACAAGCAACTCAATAAAATCATTAGGAAAAAGTGCAGGGAAGCTAAAGAGGATTGGATGTCGACAAAATGTCAAGAAATCGAACAACTTCAGAAAAGATATGACACCTTTAACGTCCACAAGAAAGTAAAAGAAATGACAGGCAGACACAGAAAGCGGCAAGAAACAATTTTAAGAGGGAATAATAACGAGGTAATTCTGGGGACAGTAGATAAACTAGAGAGATGGAAAGAATACATTCAAACACTTTTCGATGATGATAGACCCAGTGTTCCACCACCCACAGTCAGTCAAATAAATGAAAAAGGCCCAGAAATAACTAAAGAAGAAGTTCGCCATGCAATAAAAGCACAGAAAAATGGTAAAGCTACCGGTCCAGACAAAATCAACGTCGAAATACTTAAATTAATTGCAGACAACGAAAGCAAAAGCCTAGACTTGTTAACATCATTATTCAATAACATATACAACTCCGGCAAAATACCATTAGACTGGCTAAAGTCAACATTTATAACACTGCCAAAAAAACCTATTTCCTCACAATGCGATGATTACCGGATAATAAGTCTGATGTCTCATGTCCTTAAAACTTTTCTCAGAATCATCCATACACGAATTTACAGGAAGTGCGAAGATCAGATGGATAACACTCAATTCGGATTTCGAAACGGAATGGGAACACGAGAAGCTCTTTTCTCCCTAAATGTAATGACACAACGCTGCAGAGACATGAACGTGGATGTATATGCATGTTTTATAGACTATCGAAAGGCATTTGACTGCGTTAACCATCAAAAGATGATTGAAATTCTGAGAACAACCGGCGTCGACGAACAAGACCTACGCATTATCTCAGAACTCTATTGGCACCAAACGGCAACAGTCGAAGTAGAACAAACAACATCCGGAGATATGTGGATTAGACGGGGAGTCCGACAGGGCTGTTTAATCTGTATTCCGAGTCCATATTTAAAGAAGCACTAGACGATGCCCAAGGTGGAATCAAGTTTAACGGAACTATGATCAACAACATTCGGTATGCTGATGATACCGTCCTAATAGCAAACAGCGTACAAGAGCTACAAAGCATAATAGATTCCGTAGTACATCATAGCGAAATGTTCGGCTTACATCTAAACGTCTCTAAAACCAAAATAGTGGTATTTTCAAAGGCGCCAATAAATGTACGTCTGCATGTCAAGGGACAAACAATAGAACAGGTAACATCAATGAAATATCTAGGAGTTAATATCAACAGCCAGTGTAACCCGAAGAAGGAAATTTTATCGAGGATCGAACAAGCGAGAAAAACACTAATGAGCATGAAAACATTTTTTACAAGATCAGACCTTAGTCTAGAGCTCAGAACTCGTACGGTCAGATGCTACGTTTTCTCTACCTTACTCTACGGATGCGAAAGTTGGACAATGGACCCACAAACAGAAAAAAGAATAGAGGCTTTTGAAATGTACATATATAGGCAGATGTTGCGAATTTCATGGATGCAAAGGATCACTAACAACGAAGTACTCCAACGCATGAATAAACAAAAAGAACTGCTAAACACCATTAAAGAGAGAAAAATTCAATACTTGGGTCATGTGCTGAGAGGTCAAAGATATGAGCTGCTTCGACTCATTATAGAGGGTAAAGTTCAGGGTAAACGATCAGTAGGAAGACGCCAGAATTCATGGTTGAAAGACCTGAGGAGATGGTTTGATCGCTCATCTACAGACATATTTCGTGCTGCAGCTTCCAGAGCCATTTGGATCGCCAACCTTCGGAAGGAGAGGGCGCAATAAGAAGAAGAAGAATTGCATGTAGAAAGTCTTATTAGTTTCCAATCACAGGTAAAAATGAAAATATACGATAAAATCACTAATAACAAAATTTATTATATAGTTTTAATATCTGAAATGCCGTCCTATCACTGAGTCCAAGCACATTTAGCAAGCTAGATAGCCTGTGGCCTCTATGGGTGCATTTGTGTTAAAAGCCATTCTGGTATTCAGTCATTAGACAGGCAGGCAAGATCCAGGATTAATGAAAACTGTTTGTGGCAGATTCCTGTTCGTCTTTAAGGATGTACCAGTCACCAAAAGGCAGAAAGGAGGTGTATTGACCTTTTGAGTGACAACTTTCACTGAAGTTTGCCTAACTCTAAACGAATATAATTTCACTGAGATAAAAATAGTACTGTATTCTCGGTAAATCAGCAAAATAAAACTGCTTGTTGAGCATCTGCCAGTTACCTCAATTAAGGTTTGGCCCAGGCTCTTTACTGACACTTCCAGAAATCTCCAGAAAACGGAAAAATCAAAACAAAAGAGAAAAACAAAAGATTAACTACACTCTTTTTTCATCAAATTATTTAACGAATGGAACGTTTGATATATTTCTATGTGTTTGGTTTGTAGCACTTGATATTCTTACAATATCAAGTTTTGACAGGTGAATACATTTTTCGTATTTAATTTAATATTTAAAAAGGCTATTTGATGAAAATAAGGTATTAGGTTATGGTGAATATTTTTTCTAGTATACATATTTATAGTTTTGTTTATAAAAGAACTGTAACAGGAGGTTATTATTATTGCATTGTTCTTAATTCAATTTGTTATAATATTTCGTCTAAGTACGATAAGTATTATATTTCTCTCCCTCCTTTACTGTTTCTAGTAATTTTAAGCTCTTTTGGCTAAGAAGTCCATAAATACGAATACTTTTGGTGCATATTGACGTATTAACTTTATCAGAAAAGTTTACGAAAAAACATGTGATTTGATCTCTCTCTCTTTCTCTCTCCCTCCCTCTCTTTTTGGTAACTTAGATGTATTAGAATTTTAAAGTAATTGCTGTAAAAACTTTAAAAAATTTTGTGTTTGGAAATTCTTCTTGGAATTTAAAGAGCCAAATTATGAATCAGTAGTAAATTATATTATATTAAAAATATTATAATAAAATATAATGTTACAGTCCCCCGAGGCTGAGTTTAAGTTTACACATCATCATCTAAAATTTCCAACAATATTTCTAGATTCACTCTGAAAACTTCATAAAGTCAAGTATTTTGTAATAAGATATATTTTCTTTGTGATCAAGGAAAATACAATGAAGTCCACTCCTGGAAAGGTCCTCAAATCCAAAACTCAACGCCTTAAACTTCAAACAGTGTTAACATGATTTGGACTTGATCCGATTTAAACTAACGAGCTAAAGCCAATCAAAAATGGGGCCTAGGGGCCTAACAATGTTTTCTAATACTATCACGACACCGATGATTTCCTTGTATCGTATTTTCGTAGATTTCATTTATTTTTTAGGTTAATACATTCAAGTTGTTTGTAAGATTAAATGGCTTTTCATTTAAGTAATTTCCTACCTTTAATCCTGGTACGTAAAATGTAACTATCTAGTTTCTTTTAACCTTGAGAAATGTGGAAGAAAATAATATTAATTAATGTTGAAAAACATTTATTTTATAATAGTAAAATAGCTGATCATAAAACGTATAACATGATTAAAAGAAGATATTTCATTTTAAAAGCAAAATTCTGTTTTTTTTTGTCATGACAGTTTTCGTTTGTCGAAAATATTAGGGTAACCAAATTTAATTTATACACCTATAGAGGTTACTACAAATTCGAGTATATGTACAAATAAATAACATGTACTTTTTTTGTTATTTCTTATTTGATTTCACACGTTTTTACACCCAATATATATATATATATATATATATATATATATATATATATATATATATATATATATATATATATATATACAGGGTACGGCATTTATCTTGAGACAACGGAATATCTTGGAGGGATCACATTTTTTCGAAAAATGTTGTATACAAAAATTATAGGTGGCAGGGGGCTAACTAGTACTGACTTTGAAAATTACCTTGACTCTTCCTTTCAAGGTTATTTGAAGGTCAACTTTGGAATTTTAAATAGGATCCCCCAATTTCGATCATGGAAATGGAAAGGGCGGAAAATTTTACCATCATATATGGCCTTGACTTCCATGTGAAGGTGACACATCAAGAACATTTCAAGGTCGCAGTATTTCGTGAAATGTTTCGTACAAAAGTTGTTGGGTGGCACGGGGACCAAGTAGAGGTGACCTTGAAAAAATCATTGACTTTGACCTTTAAGTTCATTTAAAGCTCAATTTCAAAATTTGCAAAGGAAACTCCCAATTTAACCCCCGGAAATGGAAAGACCGATCCATTTCACAGTAATTTCCTAGATCTCGGTCTTCAAGGCTATTTGAAAAAGTTCATTCGTTCAGAATTGTTAGCAAAAACTATATTTGGTACGAATATGTGCAGGATTAACTACTTTTAGCAATACCCAGGAACAACGACGTGGACGTAGTAGTTTTTGATCTTTTTGGGATGCTTGTTTAAGGTAAGTTTCCTCACCTCTGACCATCAGGGTGTTTGTTCTTGGTGAGTACTCTAGCTTCTCATCATCCAGCTGCTTGTTTTCGATGAGTCCCCTCGCCTCTCACCATGATAGTGCTTGTTTTCTATGAGTCCCCCCGTTCCTTACCATTTTGTATGATCATGTTAAAGATTTCATAAGAATCTATTTTAATAAATGCTTAAAATTGTTACCTTCAATTTCAATACACTTATTGAACATTATTTCAAAAGATTACATACAACTGCGGAGCACTTCAGGTGTTCTTTTGGCACAAGTATCTCTGACTCGCTGCTTCATGTTTTCATGAGTTATTGGCACGTATTTATAAACTTCGCTCTTCAAATAACGCCATAAACAAACATTTGGTGACGTAAGGTTTGGCGATCTTGCGGGCCACTTTACTGGACCTCCTCTACCAATCCTTCGCAATCCAACACTTAACGAGCTAATTGGGAAAAATGCGCTGGACACCATCATGTTGGAACCATATTTTTTGCCTTACATTTAAGCGTATGTCTTCAAGCAAAAGTGGAGGTTGATTTTCTAAAATATCACAATATTTTGCGCAGTTTAAATTATCTTTTCAAATATTGAACTTGAGCTTCAAATGACCACTTAGTCCCCGTGCCACTCGACAATTTTTGTACGAAACATTTCACGAAATCATGCGATCTTTTTTGTTTTGACCTTGAAATGGCCTTGATATTTGATCTTCACCTTAAGATAAAGGTCATATCTGATGGTAAAATTTCCCGTCCTTTTTATTCCCGGGATCGAGATTTGGAGGTCCCATTTAACATTCTGAAGTAAACCTTCACATGGCTTTGAAGAACACGGACAAGGTCATTTTCAAGGTCACTACTAATTAGCCCACATTTTTCGAAAAATTGTGATCCCATCGAGATATTCCGTTGTCTCAAGATTAATGCCGCACCCATATATATATATATATATATATATATATATATATATATATATATATATATATATATATATATATATACTACAAATGTCACTCTCCCGATTTGCTCGTTCTTCAATAATTTCAGTAACCGGTTGCTCCTCATTATTATCAAATTTTTTTACAAATTTTTAGACAACCGGTTGTCTCAAATTTTTTAATAATTTCCGAAATTCAAGATTTTGAAGGAATAGGATGATTTTCGTACGTAAATGCAAATCTGCCGATTATCTCAACCATACTACATATTAAGTTCTTAATAATTATGGGTTAGGTTAAATTCTAACTTTAAAATTAATTTTGTAGAGATCCCCTGAAGAAGAGAAAAATAAATTCTTGAAAACTTGAGAGAATTAAACAAAAGTTTTCCTTATCAAGGCCCAAAATTTTATTAACAGACTGCATCCCCAATACCCCTAATTCTAAATATTTTTTCTTAACTATATATATATATATATATATATATATATATATATATATATATATATATATATATATATATATATATAAATATACCCAAAAGTTACGGGAATTGGGCTGCGGCGTGGAGGGAGAGTAAGGGAACCCATTATTCGACCAGGTGTCCGTTAGGGTCACGCCTCCTGAGTCAGTATGTGAAGTTGTGTCGCTTTGAGTATATCTGTTCGCCCATGAGAATTTTTTTAGTAAAACAACTTTTTCCATTTCGCCGAAAACGTGATGGCAGATTGTAGAGAGCAACGCGCGGCTGTGAAATTTTGTTTCCTGTTGGGGAAACTATTGTAATGCTTAAGACTGCTGATGTGGATACTGCCCTAAGTAAAACTATAGTCTACGAGTAGCTTTGACGTTTTAAAAATTAAGAAATGTCAATTGAAGACCAACCCCATTCAGAACGACCCTCAACGTCAAGAAGTGACGAAAACGTCGACAAAATCAATGCCCTCGTTGGTGAAGACCGCTGCCGAACCATTCATCAACTCTGTGAAATGTCTGGAATGGCATGGAGTTCAATTCAGAGGATTATATTGAAAGGGTTGCAGCCAAATTTGTCTCTCGCTTTCTCACAGACGAGCGAAGGGAGCGTCGACTTTAGGCAAGTTTTGAGCTTCAAAATTAGCTGGAAGAGGACCCTGAATTTTTTTCCCAGGTAATTACTGGTGACGAATCGTGGTGCTGACATGCATGAAAAGAAAGCGTTAGAGGAGGTAAAACAAAAATCGCTGGAAGGCCTAAAGGACATCCCGTTAAGTGAAATTAAAAACTGTTTTGAACAATAAAAGAATCGTTTGAAGAAGTGCATTGTGGTCAATGGAGAATACTTTGAAGGTGATCAAAATTTGGTAAAAAATATTAAGAAATAAAGAAGTTATGATGAAATTACCGTTTTTTTTTTGGGTCCCCCTTGTATATGTATATATAAAGCAATTTTTGTCAACTGGACTTCCCCTGTTCTCTAGAATTGTGATAACAATTTTAAGTGCAGCAAGGGCTTAAAATGGTGTTTTTTCATCTTGTTTCTGGAGCCTAGTAGTGTTTTTCAATTCTCAACATGGCTGATATACAATATGGCGGCTGAATACCATGGCTTCGTGTAAGACTTTTGTTTCATCACAGAAATTATTATATTAACCTATTATTATAGGTTTGGAAAATCCAAACCGGAACGTAGAGGTTTTTTAGGTATATTATTAACCAAATCAGAGTAAGCATCGTAAGCATCGACATACATGCTTAAACTTAATAAATTAGGAGCTTGGCCTTAGACTGAGTGGTAATAAAATGATGGCGCGGTGAGAGCGGGTGGCAGCATACGCCACACCCTAGCAAAACAAGAGTGTTGTTTACTTTCTGTTTATTCAGGCTGTTGAAGCGTAAATACCAAGTATTCGTATTTTCGAGTTTCGCGCCAAATTTTTTATTTTAAAATGGTAGTAATCCATGGAACAGTGCAGATTATTAAGTGGTACTATTCAGGTAAAGGTATGAATGAGATAATCGGCAGATTTGCATTTACGTAAGTAAATCATCCTATTCCTTTAAAATCAAGAATTTCGGAAATTATTAAAAAATTTGAAACAACCGGTTGTCTAAAAATTTGTAAAAAATGCACTGATAATAATGAGGAGCAACCGGTTCCTGAAATTACCGCAGAACGAGTTGGGAGACTGACGTTTGTAGTTTAGCGGAAATTCATTTTCCTTGTAATAGTAGTACAATTGCCGAAGAATTTGATATGAACGCTCGAATAGTTCGGAATATTTTAAAGCGTAACAAATATCACTGTTACAAATTGCGAACAACTCAAGGAATTTTTCCGGAAGACCTGGAAAAACGTATGGTATTTTGTGAGGATATTGCTACACTGGTATTTAATTCAAAGCGTTGGTGAGGTAAAAAAAATCAAAAGAGCGGAGCAGAGCTGAAAGCTAGAGGCGGTACCAGCAAGCAAAGTGCCAAGCTAGCCCCTATGCCGTAGAGTAGGGGTGGGTAGTTGAAGAGGGCGCCACTGAATTTTGTCGGGTAAACACAGAAACCCCCCACGTTGTTGCTTGGGCCTAGCTCAGCTCTTAAGGGAAAAAAAATATAAAAAAAAACATATTAAATTTAATGTGGACAAGAAGCTTATGGGGCACATGAAACTCAACAATTTTAATACTAATTCTACTCTTTATTTACAGATAAAAAGAGTTTTCTGTCCCTAAGGGTGAATTGATTTTCTGTCCCTAAGGGTGGACTGATGTTCTGTCCCAGAGGGTGGATCTAGGTTGCTTTTTGACCCAGAGGATGGATCTAGGTTGTTTTTCGACCCAGAGGGTGGATCTAGGTAGTTTTTCGACTCAGAAGGTGGATTACGATTTTCTGGGATCAGACTGATTCCTTCGTTGACTCGTGCAAACTGCCCAAAATTCCTGTCTCCAGGCCAACCTGGCAAAGGATACGGTAAATCAAAACTCAACAAAATTACCGGGATAGTCTTCGACTTTCCATCTCAGAATCCCAAAAATTTGGCAACTAAAAATTGAGATGGAAGTCTGCAGCTGCTTCGGTCGAATCAAACCAGGAAAAAAGTGAAAAATCAAGGCAAAACGGCCTCCATTTATAATCATGACCCTGCTTGCGCACTAATCGACTTCCGTTAGGCGCGTTCAATTACCACGTGTGAAAGAAATGACTGCTCAAAAAGAAAGACACTGGGCAACAGTCGGCTGAAATGCATCTGTTAGTTAAGCCAATTCGTTAATCATTAACATTTTCCACTCAAAACAAGAATAATTAATCTAATAAGTATCCCAGTAGTTATTTTTAAATTCAATAAATATAACTTAATACATCAATAGAAATTTCCTGATTTCTGCAACCCAATATACATTACAATCCCATCAAAAGTAAAGGGTAGAAAAAAAAACAAGATCTATCTGAATACAAAAAAAAGGTAGCAGTAAATTCGATATTGATAAGAAAATACCTAAGCACAGTGTAGTGAAATACCAAAGTAGGACAAAATAAAGGCAAATAAAATTAATCGAAACTGTACTTAATGAAATGCTTGTCTTCAAAAAATCCTTATGGAAAATGATACTGTGTTGCCCAAAACGATAGTTTTTGCAAAATAAGGTTAAATTAAATAAATTAGCCATAGTGAAAGGGCTAATAGGGATGATAGGTTTATTAGCAACATTTTGTTTACCGATGAATCTTCATTCTCCTTGCACAGCCGTCACAATCCTTCTATCACCGTATGATACCATAGAGAGAATCAACATTTCAATTGAGAGAACGTCAGGTCAGAGTCAGTACAAAATTAAATTCACTGATCCGACTATTTCTGATACAAACTTATTCCTCACCTCTCTTGTTCCTGCTAATTGAGCAGGTGTTAACACGCAAACTCAACATGAACTCGAACTAAACAACTTGAACCATATAAAAGAGTTCTCTTTACCACCCCCGTTTCAGTAGAGTGAAATCTATCTATGACGATGATAGACGGCTAGGTGAATGTTGTTACTGGAACGAAATCGGCTCAACGTTGTTACCTCTGCCAAACAATATCTCAGTTATACAACATTGATACCGTGTCCCGGTAAATACAGAGTATTTCAAGCTACGACTATTAACTCTACACACAGAAATGGTAAGTCCGTAAGCAGAAAGACAAAGAGGTGAAAGCACAGATAAAGGCCGCCATCCAATAGGCCTTTAAGGAGAAAGATTAGGACTTCTTGTTGTCATGCCAAAGAAAAGGTTACAAAGCACTAACGATGGCAACATAGCTAGCCGTTTCTTCGAGAACAGTGATGAGTCAGCGATTATAACAAGAGCAAAGTCGGAACTGATCCTCCGATCTCACGTCATTTTGCGTACTATTCGAAGCAGACATTAAACTGCAATAGAGAAGATTTGTGAATACACACTTCAAACAGCAAGATTGTGATTCAAAGAATATTCTTGGTACAACATGCCAACAGGAATCCATAAATTACTTATCCATTGACCAAACATCACAGCATTTGCAATATTACCGATATGTAAACTATCGAAAGATGTACAAAAATCAACGAATAAGTTGATAAGGAACTATCGTCTAGACTTTGCCCAAAAATCTTCTCCAGAGAAAAATATGGAGGATGTGTTCCAAAACTTTTGGCGTCGACAGATCCTTATATTGTTTTTTGTCATCGTAAGGATTCGGATAACAATTCATATTCATTGGAGAATGAGAAAAGAGCTGTTAACAAGGAAGACAATGATTGAAAAGTTCTTTTTATTATTTTTATTACAGCCGTATTATTTATTCATTTATGTTATTCAATAAATATTATATTAGTTACAAATTATTTGCATTGGTATTTGTTAAGAGGTCCTAAGCATATAGGAAAAAGCACTCTCTTCTTTTTAACGATTATCGATTTCCATATATTTATTTGCACCTTGGACTCAAACGCAATATTTTATTCATAGAATACAATTATTCTTTTTATTTTGTTCTTAAATTGCATATTAAACAGCTATTGAACGACATTAGACGTTTTTCGAATTTATTTTCATTATTTTAAGGATTCAGGCTGCTATGTTGGATTCAATATATTTTTTATTTTTAACCGACTTCTAAAAGAAGGAGGTTCTCAATTCGTCGACTATGTATTGTTTTTTAATGTATGTACACCGATTACTTCGGAACGGCGGCACCGATTTAAATGAAATTTTTCACGTTATGTTCAGGAAGTTGCTGCGGTGGTCCCATATACGTTCGATAAGTAAAGAATAGTTCTGCACCGAGTACTGGTGGAGGTAGAAGTCCTCCAAATGATGTGGTAAAGTGTACCTTCAGTCGCTTTACTTCTGTTGTTTGGTCACCGCATCTGTTCGATGACCTGTATTTTCTGTATCATTTCTTTATATCTTCGTTTTCTTGTAACTTACCTTGTTGTTTACATTATGTGAATTTTTATTATCTTATTTTCTTGTCGCGTAACTTTACCTGCTCTGCAGGATGAGCAGCTGATTGGGTATGGTTCGCCGACTTGGCGCGAAACTTGTTCAGCGGGTCATGCTCTATTGTTAAAGAATAGTTCTGCACCGAGTACTGGTGGGGGTAGAAGTCCTCCAAATGCTGTGGTAAGGTTGCCTCCAGTGACCTTACTTCTGTTGTTTCGTCACGGCGTTTGTTTTTTCCTTTCTCTTTTCTTCTTCTTTTTATATACATTCAGTCAATTGTCTTATCGGTGACTTAAAATTTTCTTTATCGTTTCCTTAGGCTCTCGGTTGTTTTGTATCTTACCTTTTTGATCCCGTGATGTTCGGATATCTTTATCTTTTTCTTTTCTTATGTATCCCTTATTTATGACTTATCTTAAATTTTGATTACCTCGATTCTGATTTTTACCTTGTCCGTTAGGATGTTATCTTAAATATCTAGATTTTGACTTTTTGTCCGTAAGGAAGTTTTCTTTAGTTTTTTTTTTCCGTTTTCTTTACCTTTGTCCACCAGGACGTTTATTTTGGATTATTTGGTTTTGACTTTTATTTTACCGTACCTTTTGTCCTTCAGGACATTTATTTGGGATTTTTGATTTTCATTTTCTTTTTTTTGCGTGCCTCACCCTGTTGTCCTTCTGAACGTTTACCTTAAATTTCTCGAATATGACATTTTACCGATTTTGACTACTTTACTTTTGCTACCTGATTTGCGTTCTTGATCTTGTATTTTCTTTTGCAGCCTTTTTTTTTTTATTTTTTCACAGGCTGCCTGGTATTGGGTGCTACTGGATGCCACTCAGCGCCCTCTGGTTTACCAGGGGGCAAATCAGTCGGAAGGGTTGAGCATGCGGGACGGAAGTCTGAGCCCCTGGGACCTATTCCGATAGGTTAAATCACTGTTGGCTAGCCCAACAGGCCAGGGGAGGGCCATGTTATTGTGTTTGGCCTCATCTCCGGCTGGTTCGTCTGTTGCGACAGACCAGTGGCAGTGGTACCACGCGAAACACCCTTCTTATTTTTTTGATTGTTGTTGAGGCTGTGCTAGGGTAATACCAACGCATCTTTTAGTTTGGTGGGTGCTTACAACTCACTCTTTTATGTTTGGTGGATCACCTGGGCTATCCCTTTTCTTCTTCTAAGGTTTTTTTGTTTGCGGGTTGGTTTTTTTCCTCTTTTTTGTTATCCGCCCTTTGGGTTGTCTGCTATGGGTCGCTTGGAGGTTTCCTTGGGAGCAACTGGAGTATGGCTAGTAAACGAGGTGTCCCACACTTTTCTCGGGTGTTACGCAATGCTAGCTGACCTGCCCACCCCAGGTCGAAAGAGTGTTGAGCACCTCCGTCGGCAGCGTCGACGGACTTTTCTACACCAAATGCCTCCATGGGGGTCGCCGAGTTACTTGTATCAGGGAGACCAAAGAGATATGTTTTTTTTTTGGGTTTTAATTAATTACATTTACTTACCTTGATCGGCTAACCCTGTTGTATGGTTAGTTCTTTATCTAATAATTGCCTTACCTTTTTGGATTTAGTTCACTTTAACTTTACTTAATAATAGATCATTATGTAGCTTCGTTCTATAAAGTGTTACCAACTTAATTCATCATCGTCGGTTAATTTTTTTTTGAGAAATTACCCTCCTTCTAAAGGAGAGGGGGAGTTGTCACGGTTAAGATTTTATATTAAATTTACTATGGTTAATTTGGTTAATTTTACCTTCGTTTTGCTAATATTCACGTTTTGGGCAGCACTATATCATTGTCATTAAGCATTTCTCATTTCTCCTTCGTATAACAGCCTAATATTCGTTGCATTTTTGGGTCCTATTGCTTTTTGAACCTTTCCAAATTTCACTCCCTTGCAAATTTTCTTCCCAACTTAATTATTTTCTTTATCATTCAGTAATTTGCCTATAAGAAATACAGCCCTAATTAAATTCCGTTCCTAATGATTTTTAAGTCGGCGACTCTACGTCACTGTTTTAGGTTACTTATATTTAAATAGAATGTCATTATTTACCTTTTTTTTAGATATCATTTTTTTGTGCTGATTATTTCAAATTAAATTGTCACATTTATCTATTTTAGTTACAGTTTTCCGGATTTTCATCTGAAATATTTTCAAGAGTTTGTTTACCTTTTTGTTGGGGTTATGCGACCTTTCCAGCTGACGTTTAGGCATGTTGGGTTGCTATTTCTGTGGTAATTTTTGTGAGGAAATTTGGATGAGTAACTAATACCGTGTTGCAAATGGCTGAGAGAAAATTCTTATTTCTTGTTTTAGGGATAAACATGAAGTCCTACTTGATTTTGAGTCGGAAATGTCAACGACTTATTAGTTAGCGACGCTGTTTAAGCCCATTATTTTAAATTTTCATTTTTTTTGTCGAACTGCTACTTGTTTAAGGTCCCTTTTGTCGCGCGCCCTATGTTGAGGGAAAAAGAAGCTCATACAGCGCAGGTTTCGGGCTTCGTATAAAATGGCGAGAATTTATCTGTCAATCCTACTTTTTCCTCTGAATTATTGTAAAAGTCAAGAAATTTCCATCCCGTTATATTGCCGCCATCCTGCTGGCTCTGGATGAAGAATTTCGTTTTGCGTACCACGATAACGTTTTTGTGATTTGTGATTTAGTATTTTCTGGCCAATTTAGCGTTTTGGTTAGTTATCGTGGTACAACCTGGAAACAGGGATTTCGTCGGCCGTTTCAGCATTATCATCAGAAATCAGTCTGACCCCAGAAAATCGGGTAAGGAACTTTAAACTATTTACTGCTAAAACCATCCTACTTAGTTTTTTAAATATTAAAAGATTTCAGCTCAAAATTGATTATTACGAGTACAATTTAAGTTTATTTTAAAACCAACCGTAGTATGTTACTCTAAGCCTCTTTTAGATCTTAAATTAACCACGGGTAATTTTATTAAGTTGTATTTAGGGGTTTTAGGGCCGATTATATATTTTTGTAAAATTTAGATAAGCAATTTTTTTAAAAGTTTTTGAGTTTTTAATATTTGCTGCCACGCAGTGCCTAAATATTATAATTTGTCATCAGTAACAGTTAATTTTGAGAGTAATTTTTATCATTATTATTTGTAATTTGTACTATATTTTGCATTATTTTTGCCTCCTGGACGTATCACGATGTCCATATTTTTTGGACAAATTTATTTGACAGTAGTAATATTTCAATATCTTGTTTGTATGCTTTCTTTGGGCCCCATTTTGAGTTTGTGATTGACAGTTTTAAAGTTTTTTAGCATCGTGATATGTTCAGGGCCTCGTAACTTACAGTTGACTCCAGTAAAATGGTTTTTATGTATTAACTACAGTATTTTGGTACTAGAGACCGACTGAAATTATAACTTCCTGTAGATCTTGTAAATTTGTTTATTATTTAAATGTTAATGTCAAGTAGTACATCCTGACTTTTCATGTAATAGTCCGGTATTTTGTGATTTTATCTGGAATATCTTTTTTTCGCCATTATTGTTGCTCTGAAAATTTAATTAAATAGTCAGTGTCAAATTACAGATCATGGCTTTTCACATATAGTCTGGTAAAATTGTGATTTTGCCTTGAGTATCCTTTTTCCTATTGATTGCCTTACAATTAATTAGTTGAGTATTTATTTTGCCAGATTAAGTATTTTTTATGTGAAAGAACTAAGCTTTCCCTGATCTCAGTTCCTGAATATTGTAGGTTAATATTTTTTGGTAAATCTGATTATGAATTGATTAATTATATATATATATATATATATATATATATATATATATATATATATATATATATATATATATATATATATAAGTAGTTACATTACGAATCTGAAGTTATTTAAAAAGAATTAAATATGGCGGATCCAAGATGGCGGCTTAAAGATTGTATATCTCCCAATTTTGTCTAAAATCAGTAATGAAGAATTTTTGTTAGTGTTAATTACAAATTTAAAACAATTTTTCAAAAACTCAATCTGGCGGATTCCTAAAAATAAATTTTACATTTTTCGATTTTCTCCAAAACTGATAACAGGGGGTTCTTTAGGGTATAAATTATGAATTTAAAGGTATTTTTCCAGGATTTTACCAAAAATTTTACATTTTTTGATTTAATTCAAAGATGGGACTGAATCATTTTTCAGGATGTAAATAGCGAATATAAAATTATTTTAAGAAAATAATATGTCAGATGCAATATGACGGTCTAGAAATTTGAAAATTCCGGATTTCAACCCAAATTGGTACTAAGAGGCTTTGAAGAGTTTAGATTTAGATTAGATTAAGACGTTAAAATTAATTTTTTGAAATCCAATATGGCGGATCCAATAGGGTGGATTGAAAATTTAACCTTATTCGTATTTTTTCAGATTTGGTATTAGGGGGTTTTCGGGGTCGTGTATTACGAATACGAAGTTAATTTACAACTGTTAGATTGATAAGATGAGGGGCTGAAAATTTTACATTTTTCCATTTTGTCTAAAATTGTTATTGTGAAGTTCTTGGGGCGTATACAAACTCAATATGCTGTATAAAATATATCGGGCTGAGAAATTTACCTCTCAAGTTCTTTAAATATCGATATTGGAAGGTTTTGGGGCATATATTACCAATCTAAAATGAATTTGAACTTTAAGATAGCGACAGACTAAATATTTATTTGACACATTTTCACTGGTATTTGGAGAACTCTAAGTATCAAAGAATTTTTAGTGGTTTATTTTAGATAATTTATAACTTTGGATAAAATGGGTACTTTTCTGCCACCAAAATTGAACCGACTTCTAAAAGTGAAAAATAACTATAAATTTTTATATGACATTATGGCGCCCAATTATTTCTAAATGAAATAAATAACTACTAATATATACAAATTATGGTAAGAAAGTATTTTTAATCTGTTTATGCGACTCACATTTTGTCAGGTATTAGTTTGGCGCCGACTTCAAAAATTTTAATGTCATATAAATATTTATAGTTATTTTTCACTTTTTTCCGCACTTTTAGAAGTTGGTTCAATTTTTTTTACAAAAATTTTATTAATATTAAATGCGTGCTCAGCCACCTATTTTCGTCGTGTTTTGACGACCCCAAACGATATTTGCTGGAAGCAAGCTACGATACAACAGTTATTCTTTATTATGCTTCTTGAACAGGTTATCCGTTTCTGTCTGTTACTTTGCCGTTATTTACATATTCTGTTTTGGATTTTCCATACCTATATATATATATATATATATATATATATATATATATATATGTTTATGCGGCTTTCACGGATTCCTCCGTGTGAGATGCAATAGCAGTGGATATATCCACATTATATATATATATATATATATATATATATATATATATATATATATATATATATATATATATATATAAGCTCGTTGGCCAATCAAAAGGATTTGGAGAATATAATTTTTTTCAGACCGACAAGATAAATTAGTGCCATTTTTGAAAAATTTTGTAAAGCATGACGTTAAGGCGAATCCACATTTAAGCTATATGTGAAAATAAAGAAACAGACATACATACATCCACTTATATATATATATATATATATATATATATATATATATATATATATATATATATATATATGCATATATATGCATATACATATTTAGAACGGCGAAAAAAATACTCTCCTTTTTATCTTCGTTGCAGTCCGGTAAAAATAGTTATATTTTATCATTTATGAATTTAAAACAAGTTCAAAAAATAAGAAAATTTAAAAATTTTAACAGTACAACTAAAATGTCATGTTTTAATCAAATTTGATTGCAAGCTTTTTCACAGGCAATAATAGGGCTATTCTTTTGAGTCATTATCACTTTCACTTCGATCACTTGAAGTAATCATGATCACTTCAGCCCAATGACAAGTAAATGCATATTCAAAAGAACATGAAGTTATCAGTTTCACTTTGTTCACTTTGATCAATTGATAATTACTCAAAAGAATATAGCCAATGCATGAGGCCCCGTATATAATCCCTGCAGTAACCAGCAAGCCTTATCTGTAAAGACAGCCAACAATGAAGACTCCCCGCGTGCTTACGTACACATTCTTTTCTTCAGCAGTCGGCCGTATCGCGCGAGACCAAACAAGGACCTCTAAACGCATTGTTGGTTTTATGCAACTTTAGCCCTTATTCAGAAGACTGTTAGGCCAGCCGTCTCTGGGTTGGGTCTTTTTATTTTACACAGTTGTCTCGTTGTCAAGGACGTTGTGTTGCGTATTTTAAAACAGTGTTGCCTGAATCTTATTTATTTGTTATTATAATGAAAACGTTAATAGTATTAAGGATCGCTCCTCGAACAAGTGACAATATATGAATCAAATATCTAATTCTAATGTCTCTTTTTGTTTTAATATGTTAGACAGGAAGAGTCAGTATGGGACAAATTTGCATTTGTCGAATATTACTATAAAGACTTAATGGTTAATTTCCTTTAAATGTTAACAGAAAAGAGGTTACATTTTTCTGCAATCTACACATCTCGATAAAAACGCTGCAAATACATTCTGTATAACAAAATAAACAGGTTCATATCTTCAACTGAACACAATGGTACATGGGAACAATAAGTTCTTTTTAGAATTTTGATTTGCGTATTAGTTCGTCATGTATGTTATATGCAGGATTTTGTATAGAATGTATATTAATTAAGACACAAAATGTCGAAAAGATGAAATAATTCTAGAAGAGTTAGAGCAAACATTTTAATAAAAAATGTTGCTGTTCTTATTAAAAGCCTTTTACTATTGTAATATAGTAATCACCATTATTTAACTATTATTTTTCTCTACAAATAGGTTTTTGTATTATAGACCACCACACGGTTTAAGGCGGCAGCTCATTTTATCGATTTTTTTAAATACATTTTCCAAAGGTACGAATATTCAAGAATGGTATCAGAAATTTTCATAAAGATTCAAACTGTCATTTAATTTTTGCTCTCCGAATAACTGAGCGTGCGTGTGCTCCGCCTCTGTCATACGTGCGCCAACCTGATCGCTTCTGAACCGCTGTAGCTCTAAAGCTTCCACGGAGTCCAGAATCCAGCGAATAAATGTTAGATCCTAAGAATATGAGTTTTACGAGGGGCAAAAGGCATCGCTGATTTTTCATAAAAAAAAACTTTCACCTTTGAAAAATCATTGGACCAATCCTCTCTAAATTTTAATCACGTACTATAAACATATATGGCTATGTTCCGTAGAAAAACTAAGGCAATAAATTCATACTTTCGGCATGACATATACAAAAAAAGACATCCCTTTTTCAAATTTTTGGTTAAAAATTCTCCGTTTTGATATTTTACCAATACAATAAAAAATAAATACTTTTACACTTGTACAGACACTAATATCCTGTCTCTTCTAACAAGAATCCAATAATTATCGGCACGCATGGAAGCATTTTACTTTCCCTGTTATCTTTTCTCAATTGTTAATATATTCTGATGGAAGCGTTCTCCGTGCTCATCACTTACAGCTCCGCAATTGTCAGGAAAAAAGTCCAGATGTAAGTGTAGAAAATCGATCTTTGGAGACTTATTGCAACCCATTTTTTGATACGATGAGAGCATATTTTCAACAAGAGTAACGAAATTGTCAGTTTTTTATTTTCGAAGAAATTAGTGACCACGAGGCGAAAGTCACTTCAAGCATTTTTTTTTCAATATCTAATAGAGTGCTGTCAAAATGTTTGTCTTTCAGAATATTTCGTGGCCCAACAAAAATACTTACTTTAATTTTTGCTTCACTTAGCCTTGAGAATTTATGACGTAGATACTAAAAAGCTGGCCCATCTGTATTCAGGGCCTTAACAAAGTTTTTTATTAGGACCAATCTGATATGTAGTGGTGGCAACAAATTTTTTTGGGGTCTACCAATGGTATATGTTGTACATTCTTTTACCTGGCTCTAATGATTATGGAACGGACCAGTCTTTTCTCTTGTAATGCAGTACCTTTGCATGACTGTCCCATTCACACAAAAAACAGCAAAACTTAGTGTAGTCTAGCTGCAACCCAAGTAAAAGTGAAATCACCTTTATAAGTCGCCACAGACCTGCCACTGATGTTCATCGTATTTTATATTTATCAATAGGTACTTCATATTTTCGTATGATTCTATCGTATAAACTGCATATCCAACAGGAATAGACGGTAAAATATTTCCCATATGCAATAGTACTGCTTCTAAAATCAATGTTGAACTGTTTATAAACAATCTCCATTCCTCTGGCTTGTAGCTATGTTTAAAGCTGCCAATAAACCGCTTATGTTATTACAGAAAACCAAGTTCTTTTCCATGTTAAAAATTGCTAAGCCTTTATGGCGTTTACGAAAAACACATTCGGAAACATCGTCTTTTAATAAGTTCCACTGTTGCAATCTTGATCCTAGTAATTCTGCCTTCCTTTTTAGAAGTTCCAGTCTCTCACAAGATCATTTAATTCTGATTGGGTTATTTCGTGCGGCTGGCAGTATAACTTACTGGGTGTGAAATCAGGATTTCTTGATGTTGGTGGAACATTTTCTGAAAAAATCGTTGTATCGTTATTATCTTATTCGTAAGTGAATGTTTCCCGGGGTTCTGGAATAGGAAGTTCGTTACTCTTGAGCATAGGTCTCATGGCAGATGGTATATTTGGATAATTGATAACTGACTGCTTCTTCTTGGATATACCTGTGCTTTTTCTAACACGAGGTATGATGCAGAAATAGCAATCATTAACATGATTTGGCTCTCTTCAGATCATTGGGACAGCAAACCGCATAGATCGTTTTTTACTATTAACTAGTTTCTTAGACTTGAAGCTCATGCATTACAGCAAATATGTGGCACCCACTGTTTGTCTTGATCCCCAATATTGCAACCGAAATAAAGCTGATATGCCTTTTTTATCAATGGGGTAACAGTGCGCTTCTGAGACGCAAAAGTTACCTCATGACAAATATAACAGAAGTGATGTTTACATACTTTCGAGACATCTTACAATCCCAACTATTCGATTCGACTCACTAACTTCGAATGACTAACCCCTAGGCTTTGTAGCTGCTTATATACCCTTATTTTAAGCCCTAGGGGATTGAGACTTCGTATATTAGGGTCATCCTTGTAAATTCTCCATGCGGTGTTGCCAAGTTATGTAAAAATTTCTTAACTTGGGAAAATGTATATTTGCACCCCTGTATTATCATAACAATACAAATATGCCACATGCATTCTTGCGGTTACATTGTTAATATGTTAATATATAGGGAAACATTACATCACGTATCTCTAAAAGTTGAACTAATATTAAAAAGATACCTATATATATATATATATATATATATATATATATATATATATATATATATATATATATATATATATATATATACATATATACTATATATATATATATATATATATGTATATATGTATATATATATATATATATATATATATATATATATATATATATATATATATATATATATATATATATGTATATATATATATATATATATATATATATATATATATGTATATATATATATATATATATATATATATATATATTATATATATATATATATATATATATATGAAGTAGAATGCGAACAGTAAATGCAAACTTCGTTCTAACCATATCCTTTCCGTGTTAGAGGTTGCACAGTTTGAACAAATTGTTAAGAAACACAATTTATCCTATTCCACCACCATCGAGATGATGGCCTACCTGCACCACCATACCGAGAAGAAAGTCAAAAACTTACCCTCCCCGCCACAGTGATACGGCAGAGGTACATGTTTCGTCTCTACTAGACTCATCAGGGTACCGACATGCACCTGGCTGTGTAAAGGACAGATCAGAAGGAAGCATGCAAATACTGAACGCGGCTTCGCCGACCTCCCGCCGGATGGCGTATATATGTTTATGCGGCTTTCACGGATACCTCCGTGTGAGATGCAATAGCAGTGGATATATCCACATTATGCCGTTGTAGTGCTGAAATCACATTCAGCAAACGTACAACTATATGCAGCTCCGTCTATGAATGAAGTAGAATGCGAACAGTAAATGCAAACTTCGTTCTAACCATATCCTTTCCGTGTTAGAGGTTGCACAGTTTGAACAAATTGTTAAGAAACACAATTTATCCTATTCCACCACCATCGAGATGATGGCCTACCTGCACCAACATACCGAGAAGAGACTTTCTCTTCTCGGTATGGTGGTGCAGGTAGGCCATCATCTCGATGATGGTGGAATAGGATAAATTGTGTTTCTTAACAATTTGTTCAAACTGTGCAACCTCTAACACGGAAAGGATATGGTTAGAACGAAGTTTGCATTTACTGTTCGCATTCTACTTCATTCATAGACGGAGCTGCATATAGTTGTACGTTTGCTGAATGTGATTTCAGCACTACAACGGCATAATGTGGATATATCCACTGCTATTGCATCTCACACGGAGGTATCCGTGAAAGCCGCATAAACATATATACGCCATACGGCGGGAGGTCGGCGAAGCCGCGTTCAGTATTTGCATGCTTCCTTCTGATCTGTCCTTTGCACAGCCAGGTGCATGTCGGTACCCTGATGAGTCTAGTAGAGACGAAACATGTACCTCTGCCGTATCACTGTGGCGGGGAGGGTAAGTTTTTGACTTTCTTCTCGGTATGGTGGTGCAGGTAGGCCATCATCTCGATGGTGGTGGAATAGGATAAATTGTGTTTCTTAACAATTTGTTCAAACTGTGCAACCTCTAACACGGAAATGATATGGTTAGAACGAAGTTTGCATTTACTGTTCGCATTCTACTTCATTCATAGACGGAGCTGCATATAGTTGTACGTTTGCTGAATGTGATTTCAGCACTACAACGGCATAATGTGGATATATCCACTGCTATTGCATCTCACACGGAGGTATCCGTGAAAGCCGCATAAACATATATATATATATATATATATATATATATATATATATATATATATATATATATATATATATATATATATATATATATATATATATATATATATATATATATATATACTGCGAGCTGGTAGATCTATTGTGCCCCCCTACTGCTGCCCAGTCGTAAGACTTACCTTATAGGCTAGAACAGGTCCTCCAGTCCTATTTCACTCAGGAACCTTAGGATGTTGGAAGGCTTCAAGGTGGGTAGGTCCCCTTCTTCTATTTGGTGTGTTCCCAAGAACCACATCCTAGGGGTTTCTAGAGCGCTGCACTTTGAAAGATATGATGTTTATGCGGCTTTCACGGATTCACCCGTGTGAGATGCAATAGCAGTGGATATATCCACATTATGCCGTTGTAGTGCTGAAATCACATTCAGCAAACGTACAACTATATGCAGTTCCGTGTATAGAATGAAGTAAAATACGAACAGTAAATGCAAATTCCTCCCCCTCTTATCCTTTCTGTGTTAGAGGTTGCACAGTTAGAATAAATTGGTATAAGACGCAAATTTATCCTATTCCACCACCATCGAGATGATGGCCTACCTGTACCACCATACCGAGAGGAAAGTCAAAACTTACCCTCCCCGCCACAGTGATATGGCAGAGATATGTTTCGTCTCTACTAGACTCATCAGGGTACCAACATGCACCTGGCTGTGCAAAGGACAGATCGGAAGGAAGCATACAAGTACTGAACGCGGCTTCGCAGACCTCCCGCCGGATGGCGTATATATGTTTATGCGGCTTTCTCGGATTCACCCGTGTGAGATGCAATAGCAGTGGATATATCCACATTATGCCGTTGTAGTGCTGAAATCACATTCAGCAAACGTACAACTATATGCAGCTCTGTGTTTAGAATGAAGTAAAATACGAACAGTAAATGCAAATTCCTCCCCCTCTTATCCTTTCTGTGTTAGAGGTTGCACAGTTAGAATAAATTGGTATAAAACGCAAATTTATCCTATTCCACCACCATCGAGATGATGGCCTACCTGTACCACCATACCGAGAAGAAAGTCAAAACTTACCCTTCCCGCCACAGTGATATGGCAGAGATACATGTTTCGTCTCTACTAGACTCATCAGGGTTTTAAATATATATATATATATATATATATATATATATATATATATATATATATATATATATATATATATATATATGTATATATATATTTAAAATAAACAATTTCACAGTCTATGTATTTGGAAAAGGTATTTTATTCTCCTTATGACCATTAGAAAAGGGGACAGAGAGTATATTCTTTGGTTCTTTGGTTCTCTCCCCATACTAGTTTCACCTAATGGTCTCATCAGTGGAGCTGTAAGAAACCGAGAGCAAAATGCACAGAAAACAACTGTCTACTTAAAATCCTTATATCATAAAATATCAGCAGGATATTACCCGCAGGAATTTAATGCCGGACTGTTATCTTAAACAGTACCAATGAACATCTGGACATACCTCGGAGTGGTAGGAAATTATCAAACATAAACAATTTCACGGTAGTGAAAAGTAACTTTTCCAAATACATAGACCGTGAAATGGTTTATTTTTAATAATTACCTACCACTCCGGGGTATATTCAGATGTTCGTTTGTACTGTTTAAGATCACAGTCCGGCATCAAATTTCTGTAGATATATGGTGACATGAGGATTTTATGTAGACAGTTGTTTTCTGTGAATTTGGCTTTCGATTCGTTACAGTTCCACTGATGAGACCATTAGGTGGTCGAAACTAGTATGGAGAGAGAACTAGAATGGAATTTGCAGGGTATGTACTGTCTATCCCTTTTCTTAAAAGTCATAAGGAGAATAAAATAACGTTTCCATATATAAATATATATATATATATATATATATATATATATATATATATATATATATATATATATATATATATATATATATAAGACGTTGACGATCGAAATAGTGTCGGATGGGATAGAATTTTGAGCAACGAAAATGAAGACATGGAAAATTAATTTTTTATAATTTTTGTATTTGTGCAATTAAATAACTGTAAATAAATATCTGTTACAATCACAGTTTTGTTTTATTTCTTTTACAAACATATCAACCCAGTAGATCATAGTCAGTGTTTCTTTTTCTCAGCTGAAATATTTAATATAAGTAGGGCAAATAAAAATAAAATAGTTTAGTAAAGATTGAAAATGAGTCGTGGAAATAACACAATTGATAAATATGGTCGTCAGAAATGTAATGAAAAATATCATATATTATCTGGGCCACAAGGGATTGGTTTAAAACTTACAGCGGATGGGCAGTATGATATGGATGGAAAAATCATAACCAACTTAGGCGAACCTAAAGATGATGACGATGCTGTGACAAAACACTTTGTTAATAGAAAGTTTTACAATTTTGCAGTTGTAATATATGACATATTTAACAAGGATGTCCTCCCCATGATATACCAAACTAATAGTGAGCTTAAAACAAAAATTGAAGTTATTCAGAAAATACTCTATCATCAGCCTTTAAATGACTCATTAAGCGCACTGTCGTACGGCTCGACTTAAAAAAAATCTAAAAAAAGGGAGAGCAGGTTAAAGAATAGGAGAACGCACTCCGAGTGGCATAGCCTTGAAGATAACGTCGGTGAATTGGACCTTCTCTCCAAGAATATTGAAATGTTATTTATGTGTATGATGTTTTATTGTCATTGTTTTTAATGATGAAGATTGAAATAAAAAACTTTATTTTACAATATATTCTTTATTTATTTTACATTTTAAATTAAAATTATAGTCATACAAAATGTTATTTAAACAATATTAGCTTTATCTATCCAAGAGTTGAAGTGGTTGGAAAATCCTAGCCATTTGACAAATAATTGATCGGTGTGATTTTTCTTGCGTTGTCTAAGGACCTTTTCTACTAGATAAACGCCAGGACTGTTTGTTTTTTGTAGTTTTGACTCGTAAAAACACCCTCTTATAGGCTGACCTTCTAACGATTCCAACAAGTATGTAGGTGGATTTGTAACGTTAACTTTTACAACTTTAAACAATTCGGTTGACCAAGAGGGCGTATATTCTTTCTCGAATAAGCTTTTGTACTTACTAATACGCACAATGTCACCCATGGAAAACTTAAATTTTTTAGGTACAATTTTTAAATAATCGTATACTTTAATTTGTGTTTCTTCTTGCACATCTGCAGGCTTCATTCTAATGGTGCGATGTTTCGAATGGTTATAGGTTTTTGTTACTGCCGATAATATATGTATCCATTTGGAAGATCTTCTTGCCGAGAATTGTTGAAATAAATTATTTTTTAAAGTTCTTATGACTTGCTCAACAATTGCAGATTTTTTTGTGCTGTAAGTGGAACAATGATTTATATTATATTTTTTCCTCAGGGCTTGAAAGTTTGTATTATAGAACTCCTTTCCTTGACCACTTTGCAGATTTGTTGTTGTATATGATGCCTCTTCAATGATGCTTTTCATCGCATTAGTAACTTCTTTACCGGTCTTGTTTTGTATCGCTTTTGTATAGACAAATTTAGAGTAGCAATTTATACAAACCAAAATATAACGATAACCATCGTTTTCATCAGCATACTAGCCGTTCTATGTAGTTCATTAACAATTTTGATTTTTTCTAGACTGGACTCCATATTATTAGTAATATTAAAGGTTTCAGATGGAAGGAAGAACTGAAGAATATCATTAAATATTGAGCTTAATATATTATATCCTCTTCTCGTAATTCCTCTATGATTGACATAATATCATTTTCGTGTCCAGTGTGACCGGCCATTTTTTGAACTACACAACAAACGTAAACGATCCACCAACTCTTTAGCTTTATTCCAGTAGATATATTGAAATGTTTTCGAAGATATATTTTTTTTGTGGGTAACCGTAGTTTTTCAGAGAGATTTTTTTTGCAATAGTACCACCTAATTTTGTTTCCATTATCAGAGGTTTAATAATTCGAAAATATTTGTTCCATCTGGTCTCCCGTAAACCATCACTTTTTTAAAAATTGTTGTAGACAGCACTCGTTGATTCCAAAATTTCCTTGTACGTTGAAAGTACATTATCACTTAATTGTTGTTTCTTGCCTAAACCTGGGGGTGTTTTAAGAAATAACAAATCATAAAGTGCCGGTGATCCACCATATTCTGTAATATTTTTCCCCTTTTTGTATAAGACAATATTTCCATTTCGAAAACACATCTCTAAATTACCAATAAAATTTTTGGTATAATCTGTTTTTGAACCAAAACGTACACCATATACAGTATCGTATAGAGATGGTTTCGAACGTAATCCTTTCAGGTGTGCGTTTAAAGTATCGGAAGTTGTGGTGTCAGCGGATGCGAGAGATGTATTAGTTGATGTCGAGGGTGTATCAAACACCGATTGGCTAATATCTTCTTTTGAAATGCGATGCTGCTGCTGCTGCTGAATAGGTGTGGAGGTTTGAAAGGAATGTGTAGGATGAGGAAAACCTGATATTTAAGTCGACTGCACTGATGTACTGGGACTATGTGACTTTGTAGCTGGATAATGTTGTTGTTGTTGTTGATGTTGTTGCTGTTGACGTTGCTTGACCATATCAGATATAGTTGTTAACGGCTTAGAAATGGGTTCATAAAACTTTTCCAATTCCACAACATGAAATTCTTTAGCCGCTTTAATTTGTTTAAATTTTTTTCTGACGGCATTGGTAGCTTCCACTAGTTTACGTTTTAAGTCGATCGCGTTATTCATGATGTTAACAAAGGACGTTTCAACAATCAAATGAGTGTTTTCTCTTATTATTACACTAATATATAGCTATCAAATCCTTTGCGGTATCTTCCCGATTTCACATCACTGTCTTTATCAATTACTAAAAATCCATACCTATTATCCCAACATTTTGAGCACATTTCTTGAAATTGAGTAAAATTTAGATCCGGTGAAACGTGGTCGGAAAATATGTGTTTCATATTCAACTCACCTTGTTTAACCATAATAATAAAATTGGCATTGTCTCGCACAAGCTGTTTAGGCACTCGCGAATATGTTTGCGCTTGGTAAAAGGAGTCGATATTTTTATGACGTCCCATGCTAAAGAACGATCTTATAACATCTTGTTTTTCACATATAACACCATCAAAGATAAATATAGAGTTTGGTTTTGCATCGGACGGTTCCACAATATTACTGGAATCACTAAAGGCATAGCCTAAACCTTTGATGGGTGCTAAAATTTTCCTTAAATACTCATATTTCGGTTGATACAGAGATTTCGAGTAAATATAGACATTTTCGAAACGTAGCCCAAGGGGGTGTGTAAGCAGTGAAATCATGACATTAGTTTTTCAACAATTGGATGGACCAATTAAGCTCTGTCGGCAGCATGTAGATCGGTAAAAGCGGCAGGTGGCAAAAGAAAGGTTCGTACACCGAGAATAATACCGATTCCTAGAACTGGTGGAATATTACCATTAATACCAATTTTTGCCGGGTTATCAGCTTTAGGTTCATTAGCCGGTGGGGCAGCGGGAATTGTGCGTGCCGTAAAAGCTGCAAAAAAAAGACGGTAAAGTTAAAACCGCTGCCGGCCTGTATTTAAAATCGAGAGGAAATGATTTGTTTCTAAAGCCATATCGTAAAGGTATGGGATTATTTTTAAATCGTAGATCAAAAAACTAATTGAATCTTTACCTCGAATACCACTATCTAACATCGATATTGAAAAATATACCTAAAAGAAGAAAATAAGACACTTTCGAGGCGTTTATATGAGGGATTCATTACCTAGATAAGGTCCTCGACGTTACGAAGCAGCAATAGTGAATTTGGATAGTACGTATGGTGCAGGGACTCATTGGGTAACTTATAGAAAAAATAATTCTAAAGGAACATATTATGACAGCTTCGGCGATTTACCCCCACCGATCGAATTGGTACAATATCTATAAACGGGATCGGAACCATCAAAAATTATTTACTATACATACGATCGTCAACAGGATTTTGGAACAGTCTGGTGTGGACATTTGTGCTTAAAGTTTCTTGTCGAACCATCAGCGTGAAAGATGTTATCATCGCCACCATTAACACCGCAAATGGATCGCAATAACTATACTAAAATGTTGCAATCACTGAAAGCATTTCATCTAGCCGGTGGATTAAGGAAAATGAACGTGAAATAGCTAGAAAACATGCCGAAGGAAGTAATGATTGCATTAGCCCCAAATAAAATTCCATTAGTTTCGGATACGTTGCCCGAGCACCTCAAAAGCGATATCGATATATTAAAATATCAGTGCGGTTGCAAACATTATTTCAGCAGCAATTTAAACCAGGTTACGGCTGATGAGGGTCTTAAGGCTAGAAAAATATTTTGTTGTTATTGCCAAATCAGCGATGTGCGCATAAAAGCAGAAAATAGCATAAGAACATCACTATCTAATGCAGTGAGAAAAGGTGTGAAGATGAATCTTTTTAAATGTTGCCGCTAAGAATAAAACCGAGATGTGTGATGTTTTAATGGTTAGTCATGTCTTATACGTTCACACTAACAGGACACTCGAGCGTCTTAAGTGCCGATTTTTATCCATCAATCGAATTACATAAAGAAAACAAATATGGTCTTGCATTGCTGGGATTTTACACATACAATTCAATATTTAATGTGGAAGAAAGCAACAATAGGTTTGTCTACACGAAGGAGGGGTACACCACCGAGCCGATACAATTGCAGATTCCACCTGGGGCCTATGAAATAGATGAGATAGGTAAAGCTATGTCGGAGGCTTTGAGGAATTCAACTGAAGAAAAGAACGATGGAATTTTTTACTTGGTCGCTAATAATAATACGCTGAAATGTGAACTGAAATCCCAATATACTATAGATTTCCGGGGAGAGGCGAGTATCGGTAAAATGTTAGGATTTAATCATACAGTGTTAAAAAGAGACAAAAAGCACGCATCAACCAAGATGGTGGAAATAATGAAAGCACGCATCATACGCGTAGATTGTAATATAATTTCCGGAGCATATATGAATTCTTTGGAAGGTCATACCTTGTTCGAATTCGATATCGACGTGGAGCCCGGTTACAAAATCAGTAAAGAACCACAAAATAATATTTATATGCCGTTAATGCCGGCAGGACGTCAGTTTATCGACAACATTACTCTTCGCATCTTGGACGATAGCGGTGATCTAATCAATTTTCAAGGCGAGAAAATAATCGTGGAATTGGAATTGAAGAAACTTTCATAGAAATGGGTTTTTGCTTCAATCGTCAATTGTGTAAGCTGTCGACTAAGATGGGGGAACCGCCGAAACATAATAAAAGTAAAAGAAGAGTTAACGTCAAGGTTAGTCGTCGTCCAGACATTAGATCACATACATCTCAACAGTTATCTGCCGAAGACTATAAATTTTTAAAATCAATCGGTCTTAAAGTGCGAAAATGATTTCCACCACCAGCGATAAAATAGAGGTTTTCTCCGAACCCATCTTGGATAATTCCATTATTATTCTAGAAGAGCATACGTATAAACTATACGGATCTCCATCATTCAACAATTCCGATGAAGTCCGTATCCCCATTAATTTTCAAGATATTATACTGGAATCGCCGAAAGTTACATATATATCGAAGGAAAATTTAAACCCATAGACGCAACGAAAAGATGTTTTTTTATCAAATAATGCCCCCGCATTTTTGTTCGATGAAATTCGCTACGAGATGGGAGGTGAGCAGGTCTCCGTGGTTCGTAAACCTGGAGTTACGACCACATTAAAAACCATGGTTTCATTCGGAAGTTTGCAACAAAGATCTCGCATGACGTGCGGATGGGGTCTCGACGAAGCAAATCAAGATATCGTAGACACGGCAAGTAACGTATTCTCCGGGAAATTACCCTTAAAATATCTTATGGGTTCGCCGAAGATTATGCAAAAGGTGTTTTCAACGTAAAACAAGAGCTTATTATGATTATAGCTCGCACTTTTACCAATTGCTACGTCGGCGAAGTAGAGGCAGAAATTAGTATCGATAAAAAGGAATGAAAAATTCGTCACATCATTCCAGACGACAAGCAAAAATTGAAAATACTGTCTCGCATTAATAAAGGTGGAAACAACGTCAGTATTCAAATGGCATATCGTAAATGGGATCTGTACGAATTTCCAGCTTTAAGACAAACATCTTTCGACGTGTGGGCCTTGAGAACGAGTACAAGTCTGGAAAGACTGCGCTATATAATCGTCTGGTTTCAAGATAGCAATAATTGTGACAAAAAAGAAAAAAACGCAACCCAATTTACCCACGCCAACGTATGCGACATTAGACTGTATCTGAATTTAACCGTTTATCCCTACGAAAGATGGAATTTAGATTTCGCCAAAAAACTGTACGCAGCAGCCTATTACAATTACGAAAACTTCCAAAGCAGCTACTACGGGTGCGAAATAAACGATCCGATGATAACGTTCGCCGAATATATGAAAATCCCCGTTTTTATTATCAATTGCAGTCATCAACCAGAGGCTATTAACTCATCGACAGTGGATGTGAAATTGGAGTTCCAAACCAGACAGAATAAATTCCCCAAAGACACTAAAGTATACTCATTAGTTATTCACGACTCATTTTTTAGTTATAATGTATTAAACGGTTCGGTGACCAATAAATCTATATTTTAATGTATCTATCATATGTAACACAAAATAATGTTAAAATATGGTACTTGAATCAATAAATTTGTAATGAGTGAAGTAGTAGTTTTATATTTATTTGAAAACCAACAAAAAAAAAAGCGGACGGAAAAGCCCGCTCCTTAAGAAAGGAGTACGGGAGTTTAGATAATGGGGGCTTATTTAATGGAAAAAAGGAACTTAGATAACGCAACAAAAATTTTGAACACAACGATTTAGAAAATTTGTAGGAAAGCAATAGTTAGGAATAGGGAAAAAACTTATAGGAAAAAATTATAGAGAAAATCGAGTACTATAAGCAAGCATTTTTCCCGATAGTAAAACCGTAAAAAAATATTTTTCAAAAAATTATTGAAAAATGGTGAATGCGCGCCACAGTTGATGATTTAGAGCAAAACAATATTAGGAAATTAGAAAGAAAATTTTTTTCTACATATGGTAGTATTTTTCAAATTTCAGAAAGATGAAATTTGAAGAAAAGGGTTATAGTAAGTTAGTAATTTGGATTTTTTAAAGCGCTGTAGCTCGAGAACCATTTAAGATAGAGGAAAAATAAAAGCACTTCAATAACCTAAAATTTTGAGGAGAAAGCAATGCTGCAAAAAAAATTATTATTATTTTTTTTCGAAAATGGTGAATACGCGCTAAAGTTGAAGATTTAGAGAAAAACGGTATTGAAAAATTAAAGAGGAAATTTTTTTCTACATATTGTAGTATTTTTGAAAATTCGAAAAAATGAAATTTGAAAAAATTGGTTATAGAAAGTTAGTAATTTGAATTCTTTAAAGCGCTGTAGCTGGGGAACCGTTCAAGATGGAAAAAAAAATAAAAGCACTTTAATTATCTAGAATTTTGAGGAGAATACAATGGTGAAATTTTTTTTTAAAAAAATTGAAAATAAAGAAAATATTGACCAAAAAATTCCAAAAATCTATAGAAAGGAAGTTCGACCGTCTCATGGGAGTATCGGGAACTTGTAGGGGAAGGTTTGGAAAGTAGTAGAGGTTTTTTATAAATCCGCCCCTTCTCCTGGTTGCCTGATGAACTGTGAACAGCTGGAAAGTCTGCTTTTATGCCCATTTCCCCCACTACACCACCTTTATTCCTTTTGTTCGATGCATTAAGTATAATATTTAAACTTGTCAGATGCAAGGCCAAGACTAAGGCCGACGTCAAACTTTTGTTATATTTTAATTTTTTTTTTCAATAAAACAATAGTAAAATGAATCTGTATGTGTATTTATTAAACATCAGCTAAAATACGTTTTGCAATCCATATTTTTCAGCAGAGTCCGTTTATTAATGAAATAGAACCATATATTAGGGTGAAATCTAATGGTTTCAAATCAGTCTCACATAACAATGTCAGAAGTAAACACTATTGATAAGTTCGGTCGCAAAAGAAAATTTAAGGATTTTAACTTTATGCGAGGTCCTTCAGGAATAGGTTTTAAACTTACACCTAATGGAGATTACGACATGGGAAGCAAAAGATTTTGCTATTTAGCAGAACCTCTTGAAGGAGACGATGCGACCACACGAAATTATGTTGATAATAACCTTGCTCAGTGTGTGCAAGATACGCAGAAATCTTTACATGACTCAACAATTGTTATTAAAGATATATTCAGAAACCAACATGAAGGTTACGTACGCAAGAAATTAATTGAAACCGGTCAAGAACTTAGAGGATACATTGATGATACTGTTATTGCAATATATGAACTTAGGCAAGACGAACTGCGTGATGAACTTAACTCTAGAATGTTGAAAATTGAAAAGACTATGGAGGATCTTGTCAACAAAACTGCTCCACTTTAAACATTAATTCGTTGACCCGTGCATTTAATTTACTTTTATAATTTTAAAATAAAGGTTGAATAAAACAAAGCAATTCAGTAATAAATACATGTTTTTATTTAAAAAAAATAATACGGTCTAGCACCAAATACCCTCATGTTATGCGACTGAATTATATATATACATACTTTTAACAATTTTTCGCAATATAATAAACGGCTATAAAAAAATACAAATTATCTAAAAACACTTATGTAGGTATGAATTTTCCAGTTTTTTATTAATTTTTATCAAACAACAAATACACATTACAAAAATTGCTCACAAACTCTAAGTAAAATTTTTAAATTTTCCTCAGGATCTGTTTTATAAAAATCAATATCGGGATGCCCCCAAGGTAAAGTTTTTGCTGACGATGGAATTACATAACGTTTATCGTCGTTGTGTGACAATGCCACTTTATTTATTATTTCCGTATATACGTTATGTAACTCACTGCGAAACGCTTTCATTTTTCTGAATATTAAACCGCCATTTTCTACAATTTTCTGATAATCTTCCATGTGAAGTTCCTTTTCAATTACAGATTTTTTTATGCCTTTTGCCTTCTTTAATTCACTGTTCAAAGATTTTACATAATAAGCTTTGGCTCCGGTACCATAAAAAGATATGATCGGATCACATGGAAATTCATCTTTCATTCTACCCAATACCGACTTGTTTTTTACGATCTGAAACTGATTTAGCTCTGGATAATCTGATGTATCAAATTTATCGGGGTTTTCGATCATTACGCGGCAGAAATCGTCGGTTAATACTTTTAATATAAGCGAATCCGTATCAGTGTATAGTAAAGAAGCATTGTCACCGAATTTCTTTTTAATGAAATTATAATAAAATCCATATATAACGGTTTTTGGTACATCTAATATCGAAAACCCAATATATATGGGTTCATTGTAGACGACCTTTACTTTTTCCATATGGACTGTGATGAAATCTTTCGTAAATATATTGCAACTATTAAAATTTGGTCGAGCAATTAATGCTTTTGCCCCAACCTTTCCTCGACTATTTTCCCACTGAGTTATTAATTTAATATCTTTTCGATTACCAACATTTTCCATTGTTTTGCCGAAAATCGCGTTTATGATTAATTTAAATAAATCTTTACCGAATTTCGTAGTCGATGCATTATGTAATTCAGTATTGAAATCAATATATTTCTTTAGCCACTTAGACTGATCAAATTTTAAAATTCTATGGGTTTGCATTACCACAAGACCATTCTCGATAGCTTGTTTTAATGTCCTGTAGTGGACCACATATTTCTTTTTATCATTTAAATTCGGTATCAATTTTGGCAATTTTGCTTTTTCATTTGGTGGCATGATGTTTTCCACCAAGAACGGTAGATCCGAATGTGCATCGTATGAATCACTAGGATAATGCACATCCACCTAAAAACATAACCATGTGGGTTGTCATCGTCTATACTCATAATGTCTAAATCCAAAATTTCACGTTCTGATAACCATCGAAAAACACCATATGGTATTGCTTGAGACATACTATGACCATACAGATTTGTGGCATCAAGATAATTAATAAATGAGGAGGGTTTGGTTGGGTCATAGTTTGGCAAATAAGAATTGTTGGCAAAATGCTTCCTTCCCGTACACTGGCTTATACCTCCACAAATACCTTTTTTGAAAAAATGAATCATATCAATGTCCGTTAAAAGCTCCAACTTTGCCTTGGTCATACGAAGCATACAATCAAAAGATAAACTTGAAAGAGTAAAGTACTGTGCTGGGTCCAATTTATAAACGTTTAAACGGGTGTCTCGGAATTGTTCGAAAACATCACATAATAATAATACATCAGATTGTGAATATAGGTCTAAATATTTTCCCAAATTTTTACATCCAAACAAACGCCATACTTCTTTCGTTCTTTCATAATCTGCATCACTAATATGCTCTTCCCGCAAATGATCATAAAACTGATTTTTCGTTGGAAGATTTGGGGTATTCATTTTTTCCATAGAGTCAACAAAACTATATGGAAAGACGCCTTTTTGACGCATTAAATTGAATTGATCATTGTTGGTAAAATATTTTCGCGTTTCTCTAAGTTCATCAATTCTTAAACTAGTACCCAAATTTTCCAATGATGTCGATAAAAATTTGAAACTATCAATAAAACGTAACTTCAAATATTTCCGTTTTAATTGTCCGGTTTTAAAATCGGTATAGTTATGCATGTAAATGCTCTTTTTAAATGATATGTACTTTTCTTTACTTTGAGCTATAACATCAATTGTATCCCCATATCCGCACAGTACTTTTATGAACATATGGATGTCATAACCACTTAAATTATGAAATATTATAGGGACAAAATTAGGTAATTTATAATTTAAATTACATATTGAATATGCAGCGCCAAATCTTTTTTTACCTGTAATGTGGCAATGATACCTTACTTTAACATCATTTTCTTTAAAAGGTCCTTCACATATACCACATAACTCAGCATTTTTAAATTGTTCTACCTCATTAGTTGTTAAGCGATTCATCGGTTTAATCTCCTTTAAATATGTATTATACATATATCTTAAATCCGTTTCAATACGATCTATAAAAGTTTTAGCTGCATCGACCCCCCTACATAGCTCAAATTTGGAAATTATATCTTCAAAAGAACATTTTTTTAGATATGCGAAAGAGTATGGCTCATGCTTAAAAGTTTTCACACTATATGAACTTTGGGAACTGGGTTCAACTGTTTCAACAGGTTTTAATACCGATTCAAAATCTGCGTAAACAACAAAAGGAATTCGCATTTGTTTTTCGAAATTTTCGTATTTTAACATATTTTCAGGAACACTCTTTCCAAATTTATCCACCTTAGTAGTGGGAATAGGGGGCTTCTAGTTGACCCCCCCACCACTTTTTTGATTGGTCAGCCAAGAATGACCTTGTTTCTGATTGGCTGCCCAAGTTCGCCCCCTATTCCGATTGGTTTCATAAACTCCGCCTCTTTTTGCTCCACCTCCTACCTCCTTCCTAACCACCACAGTAGTTGGAGGGGAGCTGGTAGCAGTTGGAGGGGAGCTGGTATTTTAAAGGACTGAATCTGAGCGAGCTACATTCATTTACAACTAGTCTTAAGCTTATATAGAAGATTCACCACTAATAAAGAACAGTGTTAAATTAAAAATAAGTGGTAGTTATGAACAGTGATTTGCAAAATGAAATAATCAAATTAGGTAAACAGTTTACTAAACTTCAAAATTCCGAATTAAAGAATGCAATGCTAAGGAAAACACACCCCGAGTGGGCACAGGTATATTATGAGACTGCCTTCCAATACCAATTAGCTGCAGAAGCCTGTTTAAATTATAGAAAAACCCAAAATTTGCCGAAGTTCTTTCATGAAATAAAGAAAATAGGATTCAGTTACTTTTTAAGGATATTGAAGGATTATATAAAAGATCCTGATATATTAAAAGAAATCGTGGAAGAGGAAGAGAGAGATAAAGAGATATTGAGAAACAGGGAGGTTTTAGTGTAGGATTTATTATGGAATTATTAATAAGAGAAATGTATGAAGAGTTTTTGATGTCCGCAGCCTGTTCCGAGTTTTATGCATATGAAGGTCAAGAAAGTAAAGCGCAGGATATTATATTGTTTTTAAATTATATGGAACATGCGGAATTATGTTTACTAGCAGCTAAATGTTGTAGCGAATATTTAAAAAATAAAAATATAGATATTTTAATATGTAAACTTCAAGAACTAGGATTAAATAATAATATTTCATGTATTAAAACAATGTTAGAAAATAAAACACATAATTTGTAATCAAGCCTTTTATTACATAAAAAAATTGTTGTAAAGGTAATAAACATTTGATAATGCACATACACATGGTATTTTTTGATGATAAAAGCAGCAAGGATCCATTTTCTTTAGGGTGGGTTGTTCATCAATCTCGATAACTGGTTTCATGGAATACTTCTTTACGAAATCTGCCTTTTCTTCCCCTTTTACATAAACATAGTCCACCTTAGCGCTTAAATCTCTTATGATATCTCCACATTTGTGTAATGGTGTAAATCCTTCACACCATTCAATGCAATGGTAATTTTTTATTAACCACAGAGCTTGTTTGTGTAAATAGGATGGTAAATGACCCATCGGAAATGGAGCTTTGAAAATAAAATGACTTGTCTTTTGCCCATCGTACGCTGCTAATTCCTTTACAATAAATTTATTATTTTCAATTTTGAATCCTTGAAGATCTAGAATAAGTTTCATATTTTCAAATATTTGAATTTCTTGATCATTTCTACTTTTAATTGATATTCACTTATTTGTTTTTTTAATTTCTGCAACTGAAGTTGAAAATCTAATACTCGAACTGAAATCTCGTAAGACATTATATAAATGAAGAATTCTGGTTTGGCTACGTTAATAAATATCAAAATTGACGCGTGCGCTCTTAAGCGTAAGTAGCGGTTTGTTTAAAAAGAGTATTTTATCTTAAGGAAATTGTATTACAACTGTTTCACAATTTTTGTTAATGGATTGTAACTGAAAACTTTATCATGAATTATAACACAATATGCCGCTGTTTTAGGGGGGATTTTTTCCTTGGTTTCAAATTCAATTCTCATGGTTACTGGACCTGTTTGTAGTAAATCTCTTTGATGTGAACAATTAATGTAAACTATAGGAGCATTTTCTTTAAATTCTTTAGGATTAAAAATTGGTTCCACTGGAGAGTTATAATACCCTTGACGAAAGTCTGTAAACATTTCATACAGAGTAGCAAATTTATTATTTTCAAAGTCAAGTTGAAGATCATTGTAAGGATATCTTTCTGAATTTAAAAAGACATTCATATTTCTTAAATTACAATGATCAAATTTACTCATATCCATTTTTAGATTACCACGTCTATTTTTCTGAAAAGCAATTAGAACATGACGTGGCGTTTCGACTTTTGTAGATGTTTTTACGGGCCAGTTGTGCCTCGTAGTTTCCAATAACTCTGGATATTCAACTAATTCCCAGCTTCGGAAGGTTATTAGTATATCACTATTTTTGTCAATAATTTTGGTAAGTGCTAATTCTTGCGGAATCGCTACAGTAAGATGAGGAACTCTCCAACACAACTTGGTAATTTTAACTTTGGGTTTTTCATCTTCATTACTGGATAGTAATGCATTTGAATCATCATTACTTCTTATTAGAATAAGTTCTTGTTGTGAATTAAGAATAATCTTATTATAATCTTCAAAAAATCCTGAATACATCTTTAATGGTATACATAATGAAACATTACCTTTGTCATCAGTCATAATTTTTTCTTTGGATTTTGTTTTCGGATACCAACCGGCATTTTCCAATTTAGCACTTTCATTTTGATTAAATGAAATATATCCCTTAAGAGTTGAAGTTATACCAATATCCCGAACGGAGTCAATAGTAACACCATTTAAAATATAGCGTAATTCTTTAAATAAAAATGCCGGAGCATTATTAATTAAAACAGTATTAGCTAAAGGGGAATCATCTTCTTTAGTTACTTGCAATTCCACATAAATTTCACTTTTGCAAGGTAAAGGATATTTTCCTGTTTGTTGCAAAGCAATTCTGATTTCATCATTTGGTCCGAGTTTTGTAGGATTAAAAGGATCGAAAGAAAGAATTTCCCAGCTTAATATTGATTCATCAACCAATACATTTTCTCTTACATTTAAATAATCCATTTTTATTTAAGTTTAAAACCCAAACTTTGAAGAAATTTTCTATTAGAAGGTGTTAACCTTTGGAAGTTTGATTTCCTACTAAAGGAAGTTGGTTTCTTTCTTGTCTTATTAATGTTTTTATTATTAAATTTTCTAGTAAAGTTTGCAGATTTATTGTTATATAATATTACCATCTTTAATCTACTTTTTTAAGATGTAGTCTGATGGTTATGGTTTCTTCTCTAAAATTAACCAAATCACCTTCCTGATCTATTATTTTAATGGCTATTTTATCAATTACTTTAACGGTGACTGGGAAATATATGACGTTTTGAGGTGACTCAATTATTTTGAACCCTGGAGCAACGCTCGGGAAAAATTGGTGTATTATATGAACAGGTTTCCCGTTTAAATATGATCCCTCTGCAATACTGCAGTCTATATTTATTGAATTTACTTTAATTATTTTCGCGGGAAAATCTGATATATGTTCAATGTTGGCTTCCAATCGCCCATTTTTAAACCCTAATAATTTACCAATAGTTCCTTCACGAAAAGTTATGGGGGCTGAACATTTAAGATGTGTACGTAAAGTATTATTATTTGCATAAAGACTAAAACTAATTTTATCCTCATCCAAGTGTTTTTTTAAAAAATCTGTTATGTCTTCTAATTCGTAGCTACCTGGGGGTATGGCTATTTCTAAATTTTCATCATGAATTAATACATTATTCCCAACATCAATATTGGGAATTGCATTAAATGTTTCGAAATTTACAAGACCGATAACATATTCAACATCTTCATCTAAATATATTGGAGGATGTAACTCTGATGTTAAAATAGCGGAATTGCCGCTAAGAACAAAACTATATGACATTTTACTTTAAAAATATGTTTAATAATAAACTAAAATTAGGTGTTACATATGGTTATAAAGAAATTTTAGACACAATTGACCACAATTTGTTTTGTTAAAGTTTTGATAACTGTTATAATTATAATTAACAATATTATTATTTTGGTCGCTATAAAAATATTTAATTAATTCAGAAGGGGGTCGCAAATTACCATAACTATCAAAATATATTATGTTTTTTCCTTTTTTTGTATATGCTATCCAGTGAGTACCAACACCACTGTGATTATCTAGATTGACAATTGCACTTTCAATTAACTTTATCTTTTTTGGTAATTTATCCCTCATAAAAATACCACGAAAGTTGGGAATTTGTAAATATTTAGCGTATTTAAGTAAATCGTAATTTGTAAGGGCTTTTCGAGGTATATGTTTTAGCAGTTTTTTGAATAAGGTTTCAAGTATAATCCACATCCTGTTTTATAGGGTTTTAAATAAAGTCCACTTCCTTTTTTTCCTACCGCAATGGACTCCATCATTTGATTGTGTCGTTTAGATTCTTCTAATTTCGCTTTGGCTGCTTTTGCATCATTTACTGCTTTAGCAATACTTGCAGCCCCTCCTCCAAGAGCACCAAGAGCAGACAAACCAGCAAATAAAGGTATAAGTGGAAGAAATCCGCCAGTCTTTGGGATTGGAATTACCCTTTTCTTTGGAGGTAACACTTTACCAGTTTTTTTAATAGCTTTTAAAGCAGTTTGAATACTTTCATTTAGGTCTTTAAAACGTTTCCCCTTAATTCCTTTTCTAGCTTTTGAAATTACCTGAGATAATGATAGTCCTCGTCCTTTTCGAGTTTTTCGCTTGAACTTTCTTCTCGTTCGAAGTCCCATACCTAATTTTCTTTTAATTTTCATAGCACCAGTAATTCCTAGTGCAGCAGTTTTTTCCCCAAAACTAGAATCTTTAGCTTTGAACCTTGATAAAGCTTTGTCAGCTAATACTTTATCAGCTAAATGCCTTCTTTTTATATCATTTGATTGTGAGTAAGCAATATCGTGTTCTTTACAAGCCTCATCCAATAAATTTATACCTTTATCACCTCTTGACAATCGTTTTTCCAATTTTGTTCCAGGTCCACAAAAATTATAACCAGGAATATGCAATTCAAAGGGTAATTTATTTATTAATGAGTTTACTAAACCACTTCCTTTCCTTTTGCTGTTTGTCTTGTAAATGATTCGTTTATTATGTGATGGAAACATTATATATAGTTGCAATCCTAGTGATAACTAACCAGTTACATCACAATACTGAATATTAATAGTTTGTTTTATATATAAAATGAGAGTTGAGAAACAACCATACTCTATAACAATTAAGGATCATGAAAGTTCAGTGAATGGTTTTAGAAAACATGGCAAACTGTTTGAGGGAAATAGTAAAAGAGGGTTAATTATTGGCCCGTCAGGCTGTGGCAAAACCAATGTTATTATTAGTTTGATTGAAGATCCGAATGGTTTGCGATTTGAAAATCTGTATGTTTATTCAAAATCCTTATATCAACCAAAGTATAAATATTTGAGAACACTTTTTAAACCTTTGAAAAAAATTGGATACTATGAATCTGAAAATGAAGAAACAATTGTTTCACCAAAACAAGTTAAACCAAACTCTATAATAATATTTGATGATATAGTGTGTTGTAATCAGAATGTTGTAAAGGACTATTTTTGTTTCGGAAGACACAAAAATACTGATTGTTTTTATTTATGTCAAACATATTCTTCTATTCCGAAACAATTAATTCGTGACAATGCAAATTTAATTGTTATATTTCAACAAGATCGAACAAACTTAAAACATATTTATGATGATCATGTTAATGTTGATATGTCATTAAACCAATTTAATGAGTTGTGTTTAATATGTTGGAAAGATAAATTTGGATTTTTAGTAATAGACAAAGACTCTAATGTGAAATCTGGCCGATATCGAAAAGGATTTGATTCATATATTTACTTATAAAAATAAACGTTTGATGGTAAATTATACCAATCATGGATGAACGTTTAGCAAGAGAGCTAGTTAAATCAAGAAAAGCTGTTAAACAAAAATATCAGAGTTTAAAAAATGCGGAATTTGAGGCGCAAACTAAATTGGAGGAAACATATAAACCGATAACTCAACCCTTACAAGAATTAATTTCAACGATTGGTAAAATTGAACCTGTTGAAATAAAGGAAGAGCTACACACACCAATTAAAAAAATTTATGAAACACCACAGAAAAGATCAATTCAAACACTAACACCAAAGAGAAAATTACAATATGGAACATCAACACCAGAAAAAAGAAAGACGGGAAAAACTCCACTCCTTCCTACAGAAATACCATCGATTATTGACTGGGACGCGAGTTTAGCTTCAGCAAGTCAAATGCCATCTATACAACAAACAAGTATTATTGCAGAAACAAACCCTTCTTCAGGTTCACACTCCACAATAGGAAATCTTTCAGATATACTGGAACAAACACGGCAAACAGTTAGAACATTTGTTGATACAGATTTATATAAAGAATATTTATTAGGATTTGATGAATTACCTCGCCAATATATTGATAGCGGTGTAAAAGATGTTGAACATGAGTTTGATCACCAATATGGAATAGTTCATGATTTGGAAACCGAGAAATTCTTTTTGGGTTTAACTCAAAAACCTGTCGAAATTATTGGTAAAAACATCAAAATTGAAGGAATAACCTATACAGGTACACCAGGTTTATATGAGTTATTATTTAAAAAAGAACCAATAGGGTATAAAAAACAAGATTTGGAAAATTATATGGATATTTTAAAAAGAACCAATGCATACCGTAGAAATAATGATCCAAATGAGCAGGTGCAGGGGAATGGATCACATAAATATATTTCTATAATAGGACCTTATTTGCAAAGCAAAGGAATTACAAAAACTAAAACTCTAAATCCCGAATCTCAACAAGCAGTCCAGGGATTTTTTGAAAGACGCAAAGCTCCATATAGAGAAAGTCGAGTGTCTTCAAAAAAAACCGGATTTGGTATAACTTTAAAAGTTAATAAACCTAATACAGATTACATATATTGGGATAATGTAAACGAACTTGTTGAGAGACTTCGACTATTGGTAGCATCCATGCTTGCGGGACACACTGGTCATAACAATGAAATTATTTCCATTATTGAAGAACTAAGAGAAGCGAATATTATTATATAAAAGGACATAATAGATACTTTTAAACATTTCTAAAATGACCATCGATAAATTTGGTCGTCATATTTCAAAAAAATCTGCTCTAAACACATTATTATCACTAGAAAATAAAATATTATCAAATGTTGAAGAGAAAATAATAAAAATTTTTAAAAGCGATGTCAAATATATTGAAAACAAATTAATTCAAAATTTAGATCCCAGGTTGAAAAGCGATGTTAATAATTTAAATAAGAGAATAAATGAATATGATAACAATATACAAAATATTGCAAAAAAGATTAAGTTATTTGAGGATAAAGTTATTCCTGAATATAATGACAAGATAATTAATTTGAAAAATACTGTTGATGGAAATGATGAGGTAGTAGAAAAATTTTCTCAGAAAGTTTCTAAATATGCAAATGAATTTGACGTAGTGAAGTTAAAATATGATAAAGTTGATGATTTTGAAAATGAAATAAAAAATGAAATTACATCAATTAAATCAATAATTAAGGATACTTCAGCAATTGACAATGTCAAGAACAGTATTTCCAAGGAAATTACATCAAAGTTTCAAAATTTTACTAATTTGCTTAATGATAGAGTAGCAGAAGAAGTAAGGAATTTTAAGAAAATACATGACGTTATGGATAAAAATACACAAAATCTTGAAAAATCAATGAACACTCATTTCCTAATTCACAAAAAAGATACCGACAAAGTTAATGAATTTAAAGAACAAATTAAAGAATTTGAAATTAAAATCAATGCATATAAATCAAATTTACAATATTTAGAAGACAAATTGAAGGAGGATTTTCAAAACGAAAATGAAAAAATTGAAACAAGATTCAAAGATCAAATTACAAAAGATAATGAAAAAATCGAGGATATACTAAAGCAATTAAACAATCTGAAAACCAAATCTGAAACGTCTTTTGACGAGGGAAATTTTACAAAGGCAATCGATGAGAAATTACAAAAAGAATTAGAATCCTTACTAGAAGTAGTGCAAGCTATAATAGAAGTTTCTAAAAAGGATGTATTAATTAAAATTAAAAATAATAGTTCAAAAATCGAGGAGACTTCTTTACTCATAAAAGAACTTGAAACATCTTATACAGATATACTACACAAAGCTGAAAAGACAGCGTCAGACATAAAAAATATAGAAAAAAAAATTGTGAAAATGACATTAGATATTACAAATGCAGAATTTCAATTAGGAAAAGATATAAAAAATCTAGAAGATAAATTAACAAAAGAAATAAAATCTTTAAACGAATTAGTTCAAAGAGCTGCTGAAGTTTCTAGAAAAGAATTTAATGATACAATGAATTATGCAAGAGAAGAAATGAATTCAACATTAGGTGGTTTCAAAAAAGATTATACGTTATCAAATGTTCTTTTGGAAACTAAATTTAATGTAAAAATGTCTGATCTTAATAACAACATCACCCAAATAAATTCGTCAATAAAAGAAATTAGAAATGAAAATAACAAATCATTTGAAACAATGGAAAATAAATTTAATGTAAAAATTTCTGATCTTACTAACAACATCACCCAAATAAATTCGTCAATAAAAGAAATTATAAATGAAAATAAAAAATCATTTGAAGCAATGGAAAATAAAATTAAAGAACTTACTAAAAAAAACTGAGATGATTTTTTTATATTTTACAACATCAGCGATAAAGGGCTTTTATAAACGGTTTAGAAGGAGGTAAAGTTATTTGTGGGATTTATTTTCGAGAGTAAGGTATAAATTAATAATGAGTAAAATTAAGCAAGACGTTGTAAATGAATTACATAAACCGGCGAGAAGGCGATATAGAAGGAGACGAACAATTGTAAAAGGGCTTAATGATCTATTTCAAGCTGATCTGATAGAAATGCAGCCATATGCGAAATTTAATAGGGGTTTAAGATATATTTTAATGGTAATAAATGTGTTTTCTAAATTTGTATGGGCAGAACCTGTAAAATCCAAAACTGGTAAAGATGTAGCAGCTGCAATGAAAAAAATTCTATTAACTTTAAAAACTCCCCCAACAAATCTGAATACTGATCAGGGTAAAGAATTCTTTAATCAAGACTTTCAGAAACTTATGGAGCAGTTCAAAATTAATCATTACAACACATTTTCTAATATGAAAGCTAGTATTGTAGAGAGAGTAAATAGAACGATAAAAAACAAAATGTGGAAAAAGTTTAGTTTACTAGGTAATTATAAATGGATCAGCTTTCTTAAAGAAATAATTACAGAATACAATAATACTAAGCATTCAACAATCGGAAAAAAACCAAACGAAGTTAACAAAAAGAATGAAATGGAAATCTTGAAATCAGCTTATACTCATAGGAAAACTGTGGATCCCAGATCACCAAAATTTCGTGTCAGTGATAGAGTACGAATAAGCAAGATTCGCGAACAATTTTCTAAAGGTTACACGCCCAACTGGTCAAACGAAATTTTTCAAATAAAAAAAATCCAGCTTACTAATCCAACAACGTATTTGATTCAAGATGGAAATGGGATAGATATTCAAGGAGGTTTCTATGAAGAAGAACTTCAAAAAGTAAGACACCCAAATGTATATCTGGTGGAAAAAGTGTTAAGAAAGAAAGGAAACAAAGTATTTGTAAAATGGTTAGGATTAGATAAATCTTATAACTCTTGGATCTTCAAGAGAGATGTGATGTAATAGTAATTAATGCTGTAATAATAATTGATGTTTGTAATAAAAAAAAATGATTTTTTATATATATTTGTTTTATTTAAAAATAAGCTTATTACATAAACATTTTTTTAAATACAATATTCCTATAATCAGAGTCTAATATGGGATTTAAAATTTCTTCAGTCAATTTAATCCTTCTTCTAAAATGTTTTTGATTTATAAACTCTTCAGAAGTCATACGAGCTTTTCTGTAGGCGAAGTTCCAAGCAACCATCAGATGAATTTGGTTTCTTGATTCATCAATAGATACTGTCTTCTTCATAATAGTGCTTAGACTTTAATTTTTGTTCTAGTTCTTCGGGATGATTCAACAGCAGTTCCAGCATGGAGCACACATTTTCACTATTTAGATTTTGTTTTGGAGAAAGGACATTATATATTTTGTCAAAAGAATCTCCGTCGTAAAAATTGTTATTTCTAAAAACGTTGAAATAACGTCGAAAGTTTTGTTTTTGTAAAACATTTAGTCTATATTCTATAAGTGGAATTTGTTCCCATAGTCTGCACACAGTTTCATTTCCATAGTAAATAAAATCACAGCTTTTCACAATCTTCACTATTGGTAATTCACCAATCTTTTCAAAATGAATAGATAAATTTTGCAAATATATCGGTTCATTGAAAACATTTGGTGAAAACATATAATTTGTTATAACTCCTTGATATTGCAATAAGTTCTTCCAATCATCTTCATTTAATATCACAGACTGACCATTTTTACCACCAAGTTCAATGCATGGTAGAAAATCACTTTCCACCCACAAACCAATCACAGCATATTTAGAGTTAGAATTATTTAAATTATATTTTGTAGAATTTATAATTGTTTTTTTTATTTTCTTTTTTAATGGTGAATTTTCAAATATATTTTTACTCTGATTACTGAACATTTTAAATGATGTATTTCAAAAACTAACTGGCTATCTGCTTGCTCTCAAAAAACTAACTATCAATCCGTTTGCTCCTAAATTTTATACATTTTCCCTCTCCTCTCAAGTGGAGGGGTAAACTTATTTTCCCTCTCCATTTAAGAGGAGGGGATAAACTTTAAATGTCTTTATACTAACGAGAATCAATAAAAAACAAAATTTATATTATTTTTTTAACATTTATTAAATATTTTTATAGATATTTTTTCATGAAATACAATAAAATTAAACATGTACAAATAAATATTGCTGCTGTAAATATAATAACAAATATATAACAACAGACACAATGACAAGATTCTTCTTTTTTATTATTGAAAGGAATCCAATCTGAATATTGTAATGGTTTGTTTGTCATGGAATATTTAATTTTTATGTATGTATTTTCACACAAAGCAGAATCAGTTACATTATAGGTAAAAAAGTGTGAATTTCCAACAAGATATGTCATTTTCATCTGTTTGTAGCAGTCGGTTTCATTTTTGAGGGCATTTATACATATATCAGCCCTAACTGTATTAGGAATGTAATTTACATATATCACATTTCCAACAAGGGAAACTAAAACTATTAAAGATGCAGCAGTCATTGTTGTAATATTACTAAGAAATAATGGTATTTCTATACAATATATATGTTTTTGGATTCAGTTCCCCCTCCAACTTTTAAAGCTTCAAAAACGACTTACATAATTTATCATCATATAAAATGATGTCTTTATAAAGATGAAAAATTACTAGGAGTAGTTAATTCTAATCGCGGTTTTTTATTTTTAGATCCATTTTCGTTTCCAGAACTTAAAAAAGTTAGAGTATCATACATCATTTTCATATCTTTATCAAAAAAATCTGTTTCCAAAATATCCTTATGTCCCCATGCAAGAGTTTTTGTGGAATTTGGTATACAATATCTTTTATCATCATGAGTTGTTAATGCCAATTTATTTAACAAATTAGTGTATATATTATGCATATCTGACTTGAATACATACATGGTGCAGAATATTTTGTCACCTTTCTCAACAACATCTTTATAATCTGATAATCTTAATTGATTTTTTATACATGATCTACTAACGCCTTTTGCTTTTTTATCTACACTATTTTTGGATTTTATACAATATGCTTTAGCACCAGTTCCATAAAAACTTTCAATGGGAATCCCTTTGTACTCATCTTTAAATTTACCAACAACTGATGTTGTAATAGGCATGCAATGAATATTTTGTTCAGAAAAATTAGAAGTATCAAATTGATCCAGATTTAGCTTCATATCTTCATAAAAGTTTTGGGTTTGAACTTCAAGAATTAAGGAATCAGTATCCGTATATAATAAATTTAAATTATTACCATATTTTACTTTTAAATACCCATAATAAAAATTATACATTACAGTTTTTGCAATATCCAGAATACTCATCCCAACATAAATTGGTTTATTGTATTCAATGCAAACCTGTTGAAGTTGAAGAGCAACTAGATTTTCAGAGAAAATTTTAAAATCCTTTAATTGAGGTTTAGAAATAAGTTTTTCGGCACTAAATTTATTACCCTGTCTTTCCCATTGAGATACTAATTTAATATCTGCTCGCCTATCAACATTTTCCATGGTTTTACCGAAAATTGAATTATTTGCCAATTTATAACAATTTTTATCAAATTTATTTTTAGATAAATTTCGTAAATTTGTATTTAAATCTATATATTCCGCTAACCATGGTGATTGTGTAAACTTAACTGCTCTGTGTATTTTTATGATTTTGAGTCCAAATTGTAGACATTGTTTCAGATATCGGTAGTGAATGATATAGTTATATTTATTATGTAAGTTTGGAATTAATTTTGAGTGGTTTGAAATTGGTGGTGTATATTGTTCAGGACAAAATGGGAAATCATTATGACTATCATGTAAATAATTTGGATATTCTAAATCAACTTCAAATATGTATCCTATAGATGATGTATCTGAAAGTTCGGATATATTTAAAGTTTCTATTTCGAGCTTAGGTACCCAAGCAAAATTTTTTTCAGGCAAATATTGTTTCATAGCATAACCATACAAATTTGTGGCGTCTAAGTAAGTGATATATGTTGTAGGTCTTTCAGGATTAAAATTTTCTAAGAATGGATTATTTGCTTCAGATTTGCGTTTGGAACAAGTGCTAACCCCACCACGAACACCTTTTTTGAAAAAATGAAGCATATCTGGTTCCGTTAATAATTCTAATTCTACATTAGTTAATTTCATCATTGCATCCCAGCACATAGAAGGGCTAGTGACATAATTAACAGGATCTAACTTATAGGTTTTAATACATGTGGATCTATAATTTTCAAAAACATCAGCCAAAAGTAAAACATCAGATTTTAAGTAAATATCGGAATAAGCCCCTATTGTAGAACACTTAAATAGATTCCACACTTCTACAGCGCGATTGTAGTCTTGAGGAGAGATATTTTCATCGGTTAAGTTATTATAAAATTTATCAATCGATGGTAAAGATTTCTCATTTAATTTTTCGTTGGAATCTATGTAAGAGTATGGAAATACCCCTTTTTGTCTAATGTATCGAAATTCATCAGCATTTGAGAAAAACTTTTTAATTTCAAAACATTGTGAATCTTGTAGAGTTTGTGATAGTGACTCTAAAGACTCTGGGAGAAATTGAAAAGAATCTATAAAGCGTAGTCGCAAAGCAACTGGTTTCCGCTTTTCTGACACATCAACGAAAATTTCCTTACTAAAAGAAATATACTTTTCTTTATTTTGAGCTATAACACTAATATTTTCTTTATTATAGCAAAGCGATTTAATAAATAGGTGAGAATCATAGTTTTTTAAATTATGCAATACTATTGGTATATATTTTGGAGGTTTAAAATGCAAATTACATATTGAGTGGGCGGCTCCTCGATATTTACCTGTAATATGACAATGATCCCTACACTTTATGAAATTTCCTTTTGAAAAAGGTTTTTCACATACATAACAAATGCTAGAATTTTCATATTCAATCTGTTCCACAGATGATAAATCTTTCAATGGTACTTGATATTTTAAATATTTTTTATAAATTTCTTTTACATCATTTTCAATGTATTCAATAAATTTTATAGCACAATCTGTACCTCTATAAAGTTTAAGACACACAACATTCTCATCAAATGATGATTTAATATAATAAGCAAATGAATAGGGTATATGTTCAGCAGTTTTAATAGTATATGAGGTTGTCGAATCAGGTGTAGATTGTTGGCACTCAATGTTTTTCAAATAACATTCAAAATCGGCATAAATAACAAAAGGAGCTTTATACTGTTTCTGAATATTTTGAAACTTTAATATATTTGCAGGAATATAATTGCCAAATTTATCCAAAATCAAATTATCTGAAGGAAGCTCAATTCGAACAAAACTACAATCACGTTCTAAATGTGTGTTAAGTTTTTCATATGTTCCAAAATATTGAAGGCATCCATCACATAAGTATTTTTTTATTTTCTTTTTTGATAATTGTTTGGATACCAAGCAACCTAAATCCTTTATCCAACAGTAGTGGTTATTTCCATCATCAGAACTTATTAAAAGCAAATTAATATGTAATTTTTTCTTTTCATTATTATAATGTAAAGGACCGACAATCTCATATACCTTTTTATTATCCCTTAAAAATTTTTCAACTCCATATACATTTATGGACAAATTATTTTTTTCCTCAAACTTTTTTATATCTAATAATTTTACTGGAAATTCAATACCTGTAAAATCGAAAGCGTCTCTGAAGTCTGGATATGATGAGGTCTTTCGAGGATTACCGGTTGGCTGGTATGCTGCTGAAACCACTGCCCAGGCGAAACAGCAATTGTCCTCATTCATCACATTCACTATTGATTTAGAAAAGTGATGCATCTTAATGTAGGAGGAGGCATTCAATGGGTTGTACTTATTGATGTTGACTTCCAAATGCAGAATTCTTTGTAGAGCCCACCCTGTAATAGGAATTAAAAAATTAGTTCTGAATAATATTTGTTAGAGATGTACAAGTGATATTAAGAAAACTTAGCTCTTGAGATTAAATAATAATTACCTGAGTCTCTTTCCGGCAATTCATCTGCTTTGGTTTCAATAATCTTGAATAAATCATCGTAAAGCTGTTGTAGATCAGTTGTATGGGTTACAATGAAGAACGGTGTATTAAATGACTTAATTGAAGTAGAGGTTAAAGTTGGAGAATAATATATTCCAAATAATTCCAAATTTACTTTAGCACATGTAAATTCTTGTTGACGCTGGCGTATTAATGTTTGCACTTTATTACCAATATCTTGCTGAAACTTTTTGATGTCGATGTGATAATTCTGCGAATATATTCTGTAGGAAGCTATTCGACATTTAAATGCACTCCTGATAATGTCAATTCCATTTCCATATTTTATGCAGCTCCTGTTTTTATGAATATTTGTCCTCAAGTGTGTGCTCCAGGAATTAGATTTGACATTTACTTCACAATCTTGGCAAAATCGCATTGGAGGCCTTGAAAGTAGTTCATCAACTGAAACAATTATTATTTTTTAATTCCTCTGTAAACCTTTATTAATAATAAAAAGAAAAATTAAAAGGAAAATTATAGCTAAATATGTTATAAAAAAATACTTACGATTAATTATATAATCTTCCAAGTTAAAGGTGTTTTCGTTATTAACAAAATTTTCTCGAAGGTGGCGTACAATATGTGATTTTCTTTTAAATTCTCTTAAGCAGTGTGTGCAAAGGAGAGTCATTTTAAAATGGAATCGGTTAGGGCCGTGTCGCTTTTAAATAAATACAATTTTGATCTATCAAGACCCAATGACATAGAATAATTAGCAATTTTTTCAGCTCGCGCAATTTAGAAAACTTTTGGATTTACTTTTGAATTAACTTTTGGATTCACTTTTTAACTTGAAGAAAAACATGGATTTTTTTAAAAAAATATATTTCCCAAATTTAAAAGAAGATCGCCTTGTCGTTGAATACAATTTTTAACGTCTTTTAAAGTCGAATTAGATAAATTATTACATATATTATCTAAGTTTAAATAGGAATAAACCATTGACTTAAATCTAGATGCGGCACACCTTGTTTCATTCCTATTTAAGCTCGGCTTAGATTTCATGCGAATAAATTTATCTAATTCACTCTTATTTGCCGCCAGCTGTCGCTCTGACTGCTGTCGTTCTGCCTGCTGTCGTTCTGCTTGCTGTAGCTCTGCCTGCTGTCGCTCCGCCTGCTCTCGCTCTGCTTGCTGTAGCTCTGCCTGCGGTCGTTCTGCTTGCTGTCGTTCTGCTTGCTGTAGCTCTGCCTGCTGTCGTTCTGCTTGCTGTAGCTCTGCCTGCTGTCGCTCCGCCTGCTGTAGCTCTGCTTGCTGTAGCTCTGTTGCTGTAGCTCTGCTTGCTGTTCCAACCACGATGGCTATAGAACCTCTCTGTTTAATCTCAGAGTTTCGACCAAAAGGTCCACTCGTTGTCGCGCAGTTCAAAAATTAAAATTAGAGGTTGAAACTACTTCAATCGTTATTTGTTGATTTAACTTCTCCGCACACCCTTAAAACAGAACACTACTAAAAAGAATCGGAAAACCACATACTAAATTGGGGGTAGTTACCCTTACACGAAGGGTTTGCAATTTAAGCCTGTAATATTTCAACAATGATCGCCCACATACATAGGAATCTAACCCCAAAACTTCGTTAAAAGGCATCAAGTAATAAGCTCAAAATACGGCATCAAAAATAGGGGTGAAAACTACCCCAACCCAAAATTCTTGTTACTATTAAGTGGTTAGGTGAAAATGCCTCCTAATGCACACACTTAAATTCTCTCAGTGCAGCCCGCAACTATTTTCAGTTATACACAAAAACTACCCTCTAGGAATATAATGATCATCTTCAAAACCTCCAACCACGATGGCTGAAGAACCTCTCTGTTCAACCCCAGAGAATCAATAGAAAAGGTTCACTCCCTGTCGCACAGTTCAAAAAATAAAATTAAGGGTTGAAACTACCCCAATCGTTATTCACTGATTTAACGTCTCCGCACACGCTTAAAATAGAACACTACTAAAAAGAATCGGAAAACCACATACTAAATTGGGGGTAGTTACCCTTACACGAAGGGTTTGCAATTTAGGCCTGTAATATTTCAACAATGATCGCCCACATACATAGGAATCTAAACCCAAAACTTCGTTAAAAGGCATCAAGTAATAAGCTCAAAATACGGCATCAAAAATAGGGGTAAAAACTACCCCAACCCAAAATTCTTGTTACTATTAAGTGGTTGGGTGAAAATGCCCCCTAACGCACACACTTAAATTCTCTCAGTGCAGCCCGCAACTCTTTTCAGTTATACACAAAAACTACCCTCTAGGAATATAATGATCATCTTCAAAACCTCCAACTACGATGGCTGAAGAATCTCTCTGTTCAACTCCAGAGAATCAGTCGAAAAGGTTCACTCCCTGTCGCACAGTTCAAAAAATAAAATTAAGGGTTGAAACTACCCCAATCGTTATTTACTGATTTAACGTCTCCGTATACCCTTAAAATAGAACACTACTAAAAAGAATCGGAAAACCACGTACTAAATTGGGGGTAGTCACCCTTACACGAAGGGTTTGCAATTTAAGCCTGTAATATCTCAACAATGATCGCGCACATACATAGGAATCTAACCCCAAAACTTCGTTAAAAGGCATTAAGTAATAAGCTCGCAATACGGCATCAAAAATAGGGGTGAAAACTACCCCAACCCAAAATTATTGTTACTATCAAGTGGTTGGGTGAAAATGCCTCCTAATGCACACACTTAAATTCTCTCAGTGCAGCCCGCAACTCTTTTCAGTTATACACAAAAACTACCCTCTAGGAATATAATGATCATCTTTAAAACCACCAACCACGATGGCTGAAGAACCTCTCTGTTCAACCCCAGAGAATCAATCGAAAAGGTTAACTCCCTATCGCACAGTTCAAAAAATAAAATTAGGGGTTGAAACTACCCCAATCGTTATTTACTGATTTAACGTCTTCGCACACCCTTAAAATAGAACACTACTAAAAAGAATCGGAAAACCACATACTAAATTGAGGGTAGTTACCCTTACACGAAGGGTTTGCAATTTAAGCCTGTAATATTTCAACAATGATCGCCCACATACATAAAAATCTAACCCCAAAATTTCGTTCCGATTAGGAAATTATTAAATTTTTTCGAATTATCGTACATTATTTATAACGTTGTTTCGAAAAGTCTCTATATACCTACTCGATAGCCTGCCTAAGACCGAACGGCTTCGCTGCTCAAAGTAAAGTGCATGCATAATGATGCTGGAGAGGAACGAGATGAGGGGCGGAGCTAAATAAATAACAAGTGTAGTTTATGTAACCAATCAATATAGGAGGCAAACCTGCACTTTCACTATTATGAATAGTCGCACGAAACCATCAATATCTCGTTGGAATAAACCTTAACTAACTTCTGTACTCCTGATAATCGAAAAATTGAAACAGCCTTTATTTTACGCTAAAAATTCCATAAATATTGTTTTTATTCACAATGTCTTTTAATATTTGGCCTATAGAATATTCAAATTGCACTTTGAATATCTTGTTTATGTTCTTTTGTTTTTAACCCTATGCAGGGATATTACTTTTGTTTTTAACCCTATGCAGGGATATTACTTTAGTTTATATAATCTTCCTTGTACACCCTGGTGCAAGTATCCTAATTTACTTACGAAAATCTTAATTTTCGCGAGTTTTCTAACAATTTCACCCAGAAAAGACACAAAAATTCGTAGTTTTCCGATTTTACACCGTACTTATTCAGTCTGTGGTATTAATATGATCTAAAATCCATTAATTAAATTTAAATTCCAAGACCATTCAGCTCTCAAAAATATGTCTGCACGGCTTCGCTGTTCGAACTGAAGTGCTTACATAATAGTGTTAAAGAGAAAAAAGACGAGGGGTAGAGCCAAAGAAAAAAGGTGTAGTTTACGTAACCAATCGATATAGGACTTCCACGACTAAGAAGAGTTGCAGAATACAATCTATATCTTTTTCTGATATACCTTCACTAATTTCTGTACTCTTAATAATCGAAAATTTAAAACAATTTTAAACACTGTAATGTTACCCTAAAAAAAAGACCACACAAATTTTTTAACACTTTTTCAGTCACCCGTAGAAAACAGCCAGATAAATGTTGTTTTAATTCATAATGTATTTATAATATTTGACCTATGGCCTATATATCCTGCACTTTGAATACCTTGTTTATATTCTTTTGTCTGGAACCCTACACAGGGATAGTCCCAAATATGCCAAGTTCAGAGACAAGAGTATAACAATAGGTCACGAAATCTTTCTTGTACATGCTGGTCCAAGGTGCAAGTTCCCTAATTTCCTTAAATGACATTCATTTTCGTGAGTTTTTTAACAATTTCACACCAAAAAGATACAAAAACTCATAGTTTTCCGATTTTGTACCGCACTTATTCAGTCTGTGGTCTTCTCAAGATCTGAAATCCATTAATTAAATTTCCATTCCAAGACAGTTCACCGCCACATAAGAGACGTCCGCACGGCTTCGCTATTCAAACTAAAGTGCATATGTAGTAGCGATGGATTGAAAAAAGATGAGGGGCGGAGCTAAAGAAAGAAGAAGAGTAAGAAGGAGAACGTAACATATCGATGTAGGGCTTCCACCACTAAGGATAGTAACAGCATACCATCAATGTCAGGTTCTGATATATCTTCATTAACTTCTGTATTCCTGATAATCGAAAATTTGAAACGGGCGAATTTCACCCTAAAAAAAAATAAAAAAAATGGCCACACAAAATTTTTAAAACTTTTTTAATCCTGACCCATACAAAAGACAGCTATAAATGCTGTTTTAATTCACAATGTCTTTATAATATTTGACCTATGGACTATACATCCTGCACTTTGAATATCTTATTTATGTCCTGCTGTTTTCAACCCTATGCAGGGATATTACCAAATTTGCAAAGTTCAAAGACAAGAGCATAACTTTAGATTACGTAATCTTCCTTGTACACCCTGGTTCAATGCGCAAGTTCCCTGATTTTCTTACGAAAATCTTAAATTGCATTCATTTTCGCGAGTCTTTTAACAATTCCACCCCGAAAACACAAATTTTCATAGAGTTTCTCGATTCTACATCGCGTCTATTCAGTCTGTGGCCTTCTCAAAATCTGAAAATGTTTCAATCGTACCCATTATTTAAATTTAAATTCTAAGACAATTCGGCTCCATAGAAGACGTCTACACCGGTTCGCTGTTCGAACTGAAGTGCATACATGATGGTGTTGCAGAGAAAAATTTTGATGGGCGGAGCTAAAGAAAAAACAGGTGGAGTTTACGTAACCAATCGGAATAGGGGGCGAACTTGGGCAGCCAATCAGAAACAAGGTCATTCTTGGCTGACCAATCAAAAAAGTGGTGGGGGGGTCAACTAGGAGCCCCCTATTCCCACTACTCACCTTCATATCCGTTGTGGGTGTTAAGGAATATATGTGATTGCAATCATATTTCTGATGTGACACTAAAGCTGCTGGTGTTAAAAAAGTAATGAGGCAACCATCACAAATGTGCCCTTTATTATGATTATTAGATAATTGCGAATGGACCAATCGTGATAAATCTTTAATCCAGCAATAATGTGCCTTGGAACAGTTTGTATCGCAATTATGATTATCACCAGCATCTTTAATATCACAGTCTTTTGTTATTAATAACAAATTTATGTGTATTTGTAATTTTTAAGGGGCAAATCTCAATGGCCCCACTACTTCATATTTTAGTTTATTGTTTTCAAAGCTAGACTCTAAACCATACACATTAATTGAAATATTATTTAAACACTCAAATCTAGAAATATCACGTAATTGTACTGGAAAATTCATACCTGTAAAGTTTAACACTCTAGAATAGTGTGGGTAGGAGGAGCTGGGCTGGAGAGATGCGAATGGTGTCGGAAATAATGCCGATGTTACGGCTCAAGCAAAACAGCACTCGTCTTGGTTAAACGCATTGACTACTGCACGCTTTTGCTCGAGAAATTTCGGCAATTTAATATATGATGAGCCGCATACAGGTAAATATTTATTCATATTCATCTCCAGATATAGGATTTTCTCCAGAGCCCAACCTGCAATGTAAAAAAAGGAAAATATTTAAAAAATCTTATAACATTTTCATATTTTAATTTTACAAAAATTATTGTATTATATTTTTGTTTCTTTGCGTTTAAAACGTTACATACCTGAATCTTTCTCCTGAAATTCGCTTGATTGGGCTTTCATCATCTCTACAAATGTGTTATATACATCATTCACATCACTTGCTGCAGTCACTATTTGACTGATTGTATTGAACGATTTCTCACTAAAGACATATTGTACTTGCAGAAAATAACGCCCAAAAACTACCATGTTTATTTTCAGTGTGTGATGTACGGTTAACAGCTCCGTTATTAAGTTCACCACTTTGCATTTTATTTCATTAAAAAATAATGAAAAGTCAATATTTTCATTGACACTGCTTATGCGACATGTTGCAATTCGTTTCTTAAATGCAGTTTCAATAAGCTGGACGCCTTCGGACACTGGTACACATGCATTACTTCTATGCTGTAATGTCCTATGGTGAGCTGAAATTCGATTTTGTGGCACACTAATACCGCACATCACAATAATTTGTTGCAGATGATGTTGATGCAACATCAATTCTTAGCCGCTTTGCTCCATCCGAATTCTCGAATCTTAACAAACAAGATTCTCTTTTATGCCGTAACATATTGCAACTACGGGTAAATAACTTTCCACATTGATCACACACGTAAGACATTTTTACTTGTACGTTTTCACTCGAAGAAACCTGCACTAATACAAACCTCCTCCCACCCTTTCGTTTATATACCCACCACCTAAGACACCTACCTTGAAAACTGAATGACTTTGAAAAATATTTGACCTTTAAAGCGCTACTAACCTGGGGACATTTGACCTTGAAAAAAATTTGGCTCTGAAAAAAACTTGACCTGGGAAAATTCGACCTTGGAAAAATGTGTCCTTGAAAAAATGACCTTGAACAGTTTGGCCTTGGTCCGGGGGAGGCTTCTCTTATATATTCACTACTCTGAACACATTAAATCATGTTCGTCAAAAATAAAAGTCTTAATATTGAACAGTTAATTGATGAAACTCTCGCCAAAGTCTCTGTCATGAAGGCTTTCGAATTCTCCAGGTATGGTGAAATCTTCCAAGAATTAATGTACAGAATACGACAAAAAAAAATGGACTCAATAACGGGACTTACAGGACTGGTGATCTTTATATCGAATAACTGTCCAATCGTGCAGCTGACGATATGAGGGAAAAACTTTTCCTCCTGTACAACCGGAGCTGGGAAAACTAGGTCGAATATTTATAAATCCCAGAACGGAGTCTGTACAAGATGGCTCAAAGTTTAACGAAGGAGTTTAAACAACCCCATTAAAAACAATAATAATGTAATTCCAACAGAGCCGCAGAACAAAGTTGCAGGGAAATTTTTCGATCAATTCGAGCTTAATCCCGAAGAAAAATGATATAACAAAATCATTCAAATTTGGCGAACCATACCAATACCTAATAGGAGTACACCTTTAATAGAGTTTGCAAAAAAAGAGCATTATTCCCGTACTAAAATTTAGGATAACGCCTGATTACGATGGTCTGTCTAATGTAGCGCTTAAAAAAACCTTGAACAGGGCTCTCTCGGCTATAGTTGAAATAACCAACGCAGCATTTCAAAGAGTTCTCTTTCCCTCATTTGTAAAGTATCAATTACTAATTATTCTATTTTTTAGTCTAAGGAAGGTGGTCGGGCCATCAGACTAAGTCGCATTAATGATTTTATAGTCGACAGAGAAATCCTGTCTGCAGAAAAATTTGGCTTTCGAGCAAACTATAGGTGCGTTCACCAAACTACTAGGCTAGCCGTCGACTTAACCTGGGATTTAGTCGTAGTCCTAGTTTAGCATGGAAGTGATATTTTTGGATACAGGCAAGGCTTTTTATTAAAGTTTGGCATCACGGTCTGATTACGAAACTCATAAAGTTGAGCTTTCCCGATTTTATAAAAAAAATTGGAGCTTAACAGGAGTTTCGTGGTATTTTTAGACGAATATACGTCACAAGTTAGTGCTGAAAGTGGTAGGGATGTGAGGAAGCTAGGATCTCCTCAAAAAGAGGATCCACGAAAGCTGGCAAAGTCGCATATGCTAATTTTTTTATTAATTGGCAAGAATCGACCTAATATGATCCCGTTTTTCCCTTTAAACAATGGTTTTAATGACCGCGAAACACTTTTAAAGGCTTGTTTCTATTGTTGTGAATGAACTAACTTAATTACTTATTTCGAAATAATTAATAATCATAAGAACTCAAAGGAGGAAAAAGATGACCTGGCCCTTCATCGTCCGCAAAATGCGCTACTATCTGCTGTTTTTATTAGCAGCGAAGGGTTTTATTATATTTCTGTACCCATCTTTGTCGAGACATTGCTTTTTACCGCCCGCTAGATGTCAGAGAAGTTTTTACAATATTGATTTTTTTTTATTATTTTAAATAATATTTGAAATATTGCGGGTTCAGTGAACAAAGAGACTAAATTTACAATTTAACACCTACGTGTAATTTTACAATTGCTTTCTCTATCCATACCTTGCATTCATTAGATCTGTATCAGTTAAATAATCATAAGAAATCAAGGGAAGAAAAAGAGCATTTGACAACATGGCCATGTGAAGGATTTTGTTGAACCCCGTCATACTTACATGCTATCGCTCGCCAGATGCGTCATTGCCTGCTTTTATTGTTCCAGTTGCAAAGACCTGTTGGAATTTGAAGAGAGGTTGAGCATGTGTATTGATGTGAATAATGAGTTTTGGTTCCATTAACAGAAATTTTATGTAATGCATATAAATTATATCGTCGATATCTAAATCGCTATTCTTGTTGGGATTTCACCTGTGTAGGTGTTGGATGAAAGTAGTGGAGATAGGGGGCTCTGAGTTGACCCCCCCCCACCACTTTTTTGATTGGTCAGCCAAGAATGACCTTGTTTCTGATGGGCTGCCCAAGTTCGCCCACTATCTCGATTGGTTACGTAAGCTCCACCTCTTTTTGCTCCACCTCCTACCTCCTTCCTAACCACCACAGCAGTTGGAGGGGGGCTGGTAGCAGTTGGAGGGGGCTGGTAGCAGTTGGAGGGGAGCTGGTATTTTAAACGACCGAATCTGAGCGAGCTACATTCATTCAGTCGTGATGTCAAAGAGTGATCAACAACCAGAACAACAACTCATTGAACGTGTAGGCCAAGTAATAATTTTATTTCAAACCAGCAAGAAAAACCTTACGGACTTTGAAGATCAAGACTTGGCCTTCTTTCCCATCAGTTATTTGAAGAGATACGTTGATTCACTTAGTTTACAACAAATTTGGCATAGGTTACCAAAACATTATCAAAGTGACGAGGAATTGAAGCTAAATTTACCCTGTTTTGAACATTACAACTTATACCAAAATCATATAGACGGTCCACCATTACCAATAAAAAAGTGTTGTAAAAGTGCAAATTGTTTAAACAAGTGAATCAAATCTCGCAAATTCAGTTCATCAGTCTTCGAAATGGATCAACAAGAAATATATTTAGATTCTGCTTGCGATGAATCAATCCAGTCAATGTACAAGGAAGAAGTAACTCATTTTAAATTGGCTGGAAGGGGGAAATTCAACGCAAGACAGGAGTCTCTGATTACTATTGATCGTAATAACTTCGAAGACGACGATGAAGATGAAGAAGATGATGGGATAGAGGATAATGGAGTTCCAAACGGGTGTGGAGAAGAGGGGCTCGTGAAAGTGACAAAAATAAATGCAAGTGATGCATTGGCACCAAATTACCTTACGCGAGAAGTGTGCGTTTTCCAATCTTATGTTGTAATCATTTCATCTTCTGGCGGTGCATATAATTTATGTTGTGAATGTTACTATATACATGCTCTAAATTGCCCAAAGGGAAACATAATTTTGTTAATAGCCACTATAAACGATCCTTTATATGTTGCGAAAAAGATCTACAATGCAACACTTGTGAAAACGATTTATTTGTAACAACTCCTTCACAAGCATGTATAATATGTAACAAACCAGAACTAAAGAATATGCAAAACCATCTAATCGAAAAATCAAATTTTAAATAAAAATATTTCACTTGCACTTATTCATGCACTATGGCATTTTTAATATTAAGTTTAAGTTTAAGTTTAAGTTTAAAATATTTTAGAAGAATTTAGATTTTGTTCTGCTAAGTTAAATAAATGTAAGAAATTATGTAAATAAATATAAGGGAATGATGTGAATAGATAAGAATTTATATTTATTCCCATTGAAAGAATTTATACTTTTGTACTTTCAGTATAGAATAATTCTTTTCAAATAATATGCATAAATTTAAATAAATGAATTTGATACTCCACTTGAATTTATTCATGCACCCTAGTAGTTTTTTATATTAAGTTTAAAATGCCAACTAATTTAAATAAAATTTTATATAAAATATAAGTAAGATATAAGTTATAAGATATATATTAAGTTTAAGTTAAATAAATATAAGGGTACCATGTAAATAAATAGAAATTTGTCTATATTTAGATTCCAAGAATTAATGATTTTGTTCTTTCAGTGTAGAATAATTTTTTCTACATAATATGCACAATCAATCCTATTGATAAATTGAATTTTAAATAAATAAATTTGATATTTTACTTGAATTTATTCATGCACCCTAGTAGTTTGTAATATTAAGTTTAAAAATGTCAACTAAGATATTTAAATAAGAATTTATATACAAGATAAAGAACAATTAGGTTTGATTAAATAAGATTCTCTGAAAACCGAGCTTATGATTTATTCTTCAAAATATAAGGGTACCACGTAAATAAATAGAAATTTGTCTATATTTAGATTCCAAGAATTAATGATTTTGTTCTTTCAGTGTAGAATAATTTTTTCTACATAATATGCACAATCAATCCTATTGATAAATTGAATTTTAAATAAATAAATTTGATACTTCACTTGAATTTATTCATGCACCCTAGTAGTTTGTAATATTAAGTTTAAAAATGTCAACTAAGATATTTAAATAAGAATTTATATACAAGATAAAGAACAATTAGGTTTGATTAAATAAGATTCTCTGAAAACCGAGCTTATGATTTATTCTTCCATGTAGAATAATTCTGCCAAGTTAAAAAAAACTAGTTTTCGTTACTATGCTTGTAAAAAAATAAAAATATATATAATCATCCTATTCATAATAATTCTTTAAAGTTGAAGAAACTTGGTTATTAGGTGTGAAATAGAAAAAAAAATTTTCCTCAACGATTTTGTTTTTTATTATTCCTAAATTAAAATACAAATATACATATACGTATACATAAATAGATAAATACATATATACATATATAAATAACAATACCAAATACAATTTTGGGATGGATCTCTGTTCCAGCTCTGCCATAGGTTGCTGCTGCTTTATCATCTGTTGCTGCTGCCCACTAGAAGCTGCTGCTGCTCTGCCATAGGTTGCTGCTGCTCTGCCATAGGTTGCTGCTGCCCGCTATAGGTTGCTGCTGCTCCGGCTCTGCCATAGCTTGCTGTTGCTCTGGCTCTGCCATAGCTTGCTACAGCTCTGCCATAGATCGTGGCCGATCTTCTTCCATAGGCTGTTGTTGCTCCATCATCAAAGGTTGAAGAACCATTGCTCGGTCTGGATCCCACTCAAAGGCGACTGGCTCGGGATCCAGGTCAGGCTCGAACATGTGGATGAATTCTTCATCCAAATAGTCAGCCTCTGATGGTGGCGGCCACATCACCGTGTTCTGTGAATTTGAAGTCAGACGATCCATCAGGTTAATCTGATGTTCTAAGAAGCCCAGAAAGTCTTGTAGGGTTAGAATTATGAAAGTACTCATTTTCAGACTTTAAACTTAATGAATGATAAGTCAAGATGCTGTAAATCCTTATATACAATACTGAAATACCACCTTTCCGTACCTCCAGCGGCGAAACCGGTCCGAAGAATGAGAAGAAGAAGAAGGCAAAGATAGTGTGAACTCGAGAGAGATCGTTGAACGGTCGTAAGTTGTTTTGTTCTTAAGAAAAAGACGAGTAAAGAAGAGAAGAAGAAAAAAAAAGTTGTTTTTTGGAATAATATAAAAAAAAACTAAAAAAAAAAACATTTTTTATATTATTCCAAAAACAACTTTTTTTTTTCTTCTTCTCTTCTTTACTCGTCTTTTTCTTAAGAACAAAACAACTTACGACCGTCCAACGACCTCTCTCGAGTTCACGGTCTCACGGTTCCCGTCGTACCACGCAGTGCCATGCCGTACCAGCCAGTACCAGGCTCTTGGCCGCTTTAAAAGGCGACCTGGTACGAAGCGTCTCTTCAGTTTACATCTCGCTATTAGCGTGTATATTAAAATTCTCGAATAGTATTTGAACTAGTCCGAATTATTGCAAATTATTGTGTGACGTAGTGACATAATATTCATTTTCATTTGGTTTGTATTGCTGATTTAATATTTTTGATTTAATATTTTTTATTTAATATTTTGGATTTGCTTTAACTTAATTTTTACTTCATTTTAAGAGCTATAAATTTATTTTTGATTTTCTGATTTTCTAATTTTTTTATTTTGATTTTTGAATTTTTAATTTAAAATTGAAAACATCGATTTAACCGCATTTGATTTAAACGAAGCTTGCCTTGTCCACGATTTAATGGACTGTTCTTTTTGCGGGTTAAGCGATGAACAATTAGAAACTAAATTTAAAGAAATTGATAATACTGAAATTGGTGATTGCGATGTTTTAGGACAATTTTTAAAAGTTTTAGATGAAGCGAATATTAAAGAATTTTCTCCTGAACCTCTAGAAACCATAAATTTTGACGATATAAACAATGATATGTTGAGGCAAAATTTAATTAATAATTTTGAAATAAATGAGGGTGATAATTTGGAAGAGCTTCTCAATATAATGGAAGGGACTGAAAATGGTTCGGGGCAAAATTTAATTAAGGTTGATGGGGAGCATGAGGAAATTCCCGGGCAAAATTTAATTAATAATTCAACAATAAGGGAGGTTTATGATTTGGAACAACTTTTGAATGTATTGGGAGGGTCTCCAAATAGCTCAGGGCAAAATGGGGGTGATAAATAATAATAATAATGGGTTTGGCATTGGGGGTTTTTTGAAAAATATTATGAAAGAGATTTATCGCCCCCATTATTCACCAATTTTGGATGCTTCATCAGATGAATCATCAGATGAATCATCATATGATTCATCTGATGATTCTATCGACAGTGTGAAAACCGTCATACAGGTTTCACCAAAAGATGAAAAAATTTTATATCAACAACCATCCAAATTTGGCTATACAAACAGTTTTGTAGACGTTTTGGATTTGAGCTGCGGTGAAATTGTGGGGGACATTGAGCTATATAGTTACAATGGAAATTTTGAGGATGAGCAACCTCAATGTTCCTCAAATATCATTTCAAACTCAAATCAAAATCAGGAACAAAATATATTGGAACCAAATCAAAATCAGGAACAAAATGCATTGGAACCAAATCAAATTTCTACTCATTTATTTGAACAAAATTTCTCAAAAAAGCGCTCTTCGGAAACATTGTTAGATTTGCCAAATTTTAAAAGGCTAAAATTGGATGGTAACGATACTAGTTCTCATAATTTGGAACATCAAAATTTTTCTCTACCCACCGCAATCAGAACAGCTCCGAAATTCGATTTATCAAATAAGAGTGAATTAGATAAATTTATTCGCATGAAATCTAAGCCGAGTTTAAATAAGAGCGACACAAGATGCGCGGCATCTAGATTTAAATCAATGGTGTTCTCTTATTTCAACTTGGATAGTATTTGCAATAATATTTCCAATTCAACTCTGAAAGATGTAAAAAATTGTATACAAAGACAAGGCGATCTTCTTTTAAATTTGGGTAATATATTTTTAAAAAAAAAATCCATGCTTTTCAACAAATTAAAAAGTTAATCCAAAAGTTTTCCAAATTGCGCGAGCTGAAAAAATTGCTAATTATTCTATGTCATTGGGTCTTGATTGATCGAATTGTCTTTATTTAAAAGCGATATAACCCTGGCCGATTCTATTTTAAAATGACTCTCCTTTGCACACACTGCTTAAGAGAATTTAAAAGAAAATCACTTATTGTACGCCACCTCCGAGAAAATTTTGTCAATAACGAAAACACCTTTAACATGGAAGATAATATAATTAATCGTAAGTATTTTTTTATAACATATATAGCTATTATTTTCCTTTTAATTTTTCTTTTAATATTAATTAATAAAGTTTTACAGAGGAATTAAAAATAATGATTGTTTCAGTTGATGAACTACTTTCAAGACCTCCAATGCGATATTGCCAAGATTGTGAAGTAAATGTCAAATCTAATTCCTGGAGCACACACTTGAGGACAAATATTCATAAAAACAAGAGCTGCATAAAATATGGAAATGGGATTGACATTATCAGGAGTGCATTTAAATGTCGAATAGCTTCCAACAGAATATATTCACAGAATTATCACGTCGACATCAAAAAGTTTCAGCAAGATGTTGGTAATAAAGTGCAAACATTAATACGCCAGCGTCAACAAGAATTTACATGTGCTAAAGTAAATTTGGAATTATTTGGAATATATTATTCCCCAACTTTAAACTCTACTTCAATTAAGTCATTTAATACACCGTTCTTCGTTGTAACCCATACAACTGATCTACAACAGCTTTACGATGATTTATTCAAGATTATTGAAACCAAAGCAGATGAATTGCTGGAACGAGACTCAGGTAATTATTATTTTATCTCAAGAGTTAAGTTTTCTTAATATCGCTTGAACATCTCTAACAAATATTATTCATAACTAATTTTTTAACTCATATTACAGGGTGGGCTCTACAAAGAATTCTGCATTTGGAAGTAAACATCAACAAGTACAACCCATTGAATGCCTCCTCCTACATAAAGATGCAAAAATTTTCTAAATCAATAGTGAATGTGATGAATGAGGACAATTGCTGTTTCGCCTGGGCAGTCGTTTCAGCAGCATACCAGCCAATCGGTAATCCTCGAAAGACCTCTTCATATCCAGACTTCAGAAACGCTTTCGATTTTACAGGTATTGAATTTCCGGTAAAATTATGAGATATAAAAAAATTTGAGGAAAAAAATAATTTGTCCATAAATGTATATGGAGTTGAAAATTTTTTAAGAGATAATAAAAATGTATATGAGATTGTCGGTCCTTTACATTGTAATAATGAAAAGAAAAAATTACATATTAATTTACTTTTAATAAGTTCTGATGATGGAAATAACCACTACTGTTGGATAAAAGATTTAGGTTGCTTGGTATCCAAACAATTATCAAAAAAGAAAATAAAAAAATACTTATGTGATGGATGCCTTCAATATTTTGGAACATATGAAAAACTTAACGCGCATTTAGAACGTGATTGTAGTTTTGTTCGAATTGAGCTTCCTTCAGATAATTTGATTTTGGATAAATTTGGAAATTATATTCCTGCAAATATATTAAAGTTTCAAAATATTCAGAAACAGTATAAAGCCCCTTTTGTTATATATGCCGATTTTGAATGTTATTTAAAAAATATTGAGTGCCAACAATCTACACCTGATTCGACAACCTCATATACTATTAAAACTGCTGAACATATACCCTATTCATTTGCTTATTATATTAAATCATCATTTGATGAGAATGTTGTTTGTCTTAAACTTTATAGAGGTACAGATTGCGCTTTAAAATTTATTGAATACATTGAAAATGATGTAAAAGAAATTTATAAAAAATATTTAAAATATCAAGTACCATTGAAAGATTTGTCATCTGTAGAACAGATTGAGTATGAAAATTCTAGCATTTGTTACATATGTGAAAAACCTTTTTCAAAAGGAAATTTCATAAAGTGTAGAGATCATTGTCATATTACAGGTAAATATCGAGGAGCTGCCCACTCAATTTGTAATTTGCATTTTAAACCTCCAAAATATATACCAATAGTATTGCATAATTTAAAAAACTATGATTCTCACCTATTTATTAAATCGCTTTGCTATAATAAAGAAAATATTAGTGTTATAGCTCAAAACAAAGAAAAGTATATTTCTTTTAGTAAGGAAATTTTCGTTGACAGTTGTGTCAGAAAAGCGGAAACCAGTTTCTTTGCGACTACGCTTTATAGATTCTTTTCAATTTCTCCCAGAGTCTTTAGAGTCGCTATCACAAACTCTACAAGATTCACAATGTTTTGAAATTAAAAAGTTTTTCTCAAATGCTGATGAATTTCGATACATTAGACAAAAAGGGGTATTTCCATACTCTTACATAGATTCCAACGAAAAATTAAATGAGAAATCTCTACCATCGATTGAAAAATTTTATAATAACTTAACCGATGAAAATATCTCTCCTCAAGACTACAATCGTGCTGTAGAAGTGTGGAATCTATTTAAGTGTTCTACAATAGGGGCTTATTCCGATATTTACTTAAAATCTGATGTTTTACTTTTGGCTGATGTTTTTGAAAATTATAGATCCACATGTATTAAAACCTATAAGTTAGATCCTGTTAATTATGTCACTAGCCCTTCTATGTGCTGGGATGCAATGATGAAATTAACTAATGTAGAATTAGAATTATTAACGGAACCAGATATGCTTCATTTTTTCAAAAAAGATGTTCGTGGTGGGGTTAGCACTTGTTCCAAACGCAAATCTGAAGAAAATAATCCATTCTTAGAAAATTTTAATCCTGAAAGACCTACAACATATATCACTTACTTAGACGCCACAAATTTGTATGGTTATGTTATGAAACAATATTTACCTGAAAAAAATTTTGCTTGGGTACCTAAGCTCGAAATAGAAACTTTAAATATATCCGAACTTTCAGATACATCATCTATAGGATACATATTTGAAGTTGATTTAGAATATCCAAATTATTTACATGATAGTCATAATGATTTCCCATTTTGTCCTGAACAATATACACCACCAATTTCAAACCACTCCAAATTGATTCCAAACTTACATAATAAATATAACTATATCATTCACTACCGATATCTGAAACAATGTCTACAATTTGGACTCAAAATCATAAAAATACACAGAGCAGTTAAGTTTACACAATCACCATGGTTAGCGGAATATATAGATTTACATACAAATTTACGAAATTTATTTAAAAATAAATTTGATAAAAATAGTTATAAATTGGCAAATAATTCAATTTTCGGTAAAACCATGGAAAATGTTGATAGGCGAACAGATATTAAATTAGTATCTCAATGGGAAAGACAGGGTAATAAATTTAGTGCCGAAAAACTTATTTCTAAACCTCAATTAAAGGATTTTAAAATTTTCTCTGAAAATTTAGTTGCTCTTCAACTTCAACAGGTTTGCATTGAATACAATAAACCAATTTATGTTGGGATGAGTATCTTGGATATTGCAAAAACTGTGATGTATAATTTTTATTACGGGTATTTAAAAGTTAAATATGGTAATAATTTAAATTTATTATATACGGATACTGATTCCTTAATCTGGATAAATTTGATACTTCTAATTTTTCTGAACAAAATATTCATTGCATGCCTATTACAACATCAGTTGTTGGTAAATTTAAAGATGAGTACAAAGGGATTCCCATTGAAAGTTTTTATGGAACTGGTGCTAAAGCATATTGCATCAAATCCAAAAATAGTGTAGATAAAAAAGCAAAAGGTATTAGTAAATCATGTATAAAAAATCAATTAACATTATCAGATTATAAAGATGTTGTTGAGAAAGGTGACAAAATATTCTGCACCATGTATGTATTCAAGTCAGATATGCATAACATATACACTAATTTGGTAAATAAATTGGCATTAACAACTCATGATGATAAAAGATATTGTATACCAAATTTCACAAAACTCTTGCATGGGGACATAAAGATATTTTGGAAACAGATTTTTTTGATAAAGATATGAAAATGATGTATGATACTCTAACTTCTTTAAGTTCCGAAAACGAAAATGCATCTAAAAATAAAAAACCAAGATTAGAATTAACTACTCCTAGTAATTTTCCATCTTTATAAAGTCATCATTTTATATGATGATAATATATGTAAGTCGTTTTTGAAGCTTTAAAAGTTGGAGGGGGAACTGAATCCAAAGACATATATATTGTATACAAATACCACTATTTGTTAGTAATATTACAACAATGACTGCTGCATCTTTAATAGTTTTAGTTTCCCTTGTTGGAAATGTGCTATATGTAAATTACATTCCTAATGCAGTTAGGGCTGATATATGTATAAATGCCCTCAAAAATGAAACCGATTGCTACAAACAGATGAAAATGACATCTTGTTGGAAATTCACACTTTTTTACCTATAATGTAACTGATTCTGCTTTATGTGAAAATACATTCATAAAAATTAAATATTCCATGACAAACAAACCATTACAATATTCAGATTGGATTCCTTTCAACAATAAAAAAGAAGAATGATGTCATTGTGTCTGTTGTTATATATTTGTTATTATATTTGCAGCAGCAATATTTATTTGTACATGTTTAATTTTATTGTATTTCATAAAAAAATATCTATAAAATTATTTAATAAATGTTAAAAAATAATATAAATTTTGTTTTTTATTGATTCTTGTTAGTATAAAGACATTTAAAGTTTACCCCTCCACTTGAGAGGAGAGGGAAAATGTATAAAATTTAGGAGCAAACGGATAGATAGTTAGTTTTTTGAGAGTAAACAGATAGCTAGTTAGTTTTTGAAATACATCATTCAAGATGTTCAGTAATCAGAGTAAAAATATATTTGAAAATTCACCATTAAAAAAGAAAATAAAAAAAACAATTATAAATTCTACAAAATATAATTTAAATAATTCTAACTCTAAATATGCTGCGATTGGTTTGTGGGTGGAAAGTGATTTTCTACCATGCATTGAACTTGGTGCTAAAAATGGTCAATCTGTGATATTAAATGAAGATGATTGGAAGAACTTATTGCTATATCAAGGAGTTATAACAAATTAAATGTTTTCACCTAATGTTTTCAATGAACCGATATATTTGCAAAATTTATCTATTCATTTTGAAAAGATTGGTGAATAACCAATAGTGAAGATTGCGAAAAGCTGTGAATTTATTTACTATGGAAATGAAACTGTCTGCAGACTATGGGAACAAATTCCACTTATAGAATATAGACTAAACGTTTTACAAAAACAAAACTTTCGACGTTATTTCAATGTTTTTAGAAATAACTTTTACGATGGAGATTATTTTGATAAAATATAAAATGTCCTTTCTCCAAAACAAAATCTAAATAGTGAAAATGTATGCTCCATGCTGGAACTGCTTTTGAATCATCCCGAAGAACTAGAACAAAAATTAAAGTCTAAGCACTATTATGAAGAAGACAGTATTTATTGATGAATCAAGAAACCAAATTCATCTGATGGTTGCTTGGAACTTTGCCTACAGAAAAGCTCGTATGACTTCTGAAGAATTTATAAATCAAAAATATTTTAGAAGAAGGATTAAATTGACTGAAGAAATTTTAAATCCCATATTAGACTCTGATTATAGGAATATTGTATTTAAAAAAATGTTTATGTAATAAGCTTATTTTTAAATAAAACAAATATATATAAAAAATAATTTTTTTTTATTACAAACATCAATTATTATTACAGCATTAATTACTATTACATCACATCTCCCTTGAAGATCCAAGAATTATAAGATTTATCTAATCCTAACCATTTTACAAATACTTTGTTTCCTTTCTTTCTTAACACTTTTTCCACCAGATATACATTTGGGTGTTTTACTTTTTGAAGTTCTTCCTCATAGAAACCTCCTTGAATATCTATCCTGTTCCCATCTTGAATCAAATACGCTGTTGGATTAGTCAGCTGGATTTTTTTTATTTGAAAAATTTCGTTTGACCAGTTGGGTGTGTAACCTTTAGAAAATTGTTCACGAATCTTGCTTATTCGTACTCTATCCCTGACACGAAATTTTGGTGATCTGGGATCCACAGTTTTCCTATGAGTATAAGCTGATTTCAAGATTTCCATTTCATTCTTTTTGTTAACTTCGTTTGGTTTTTTTCCGAATGCTTAGTATTATTGTATTCTGTAATTATTTCTTTAAGAAAGCTGATCCATTTATAATTACCTAGTAAACTAAACTTTTCCCAGATTTTGTTTTTTATAGTTCTATTTACCCTCTCTACAATACTAGCTTTCATATTAGAAAATGTGTTGTAATGATTAATTTTGAACTGCTCCATAAGTTTCTGAAAGTCTTGATTAAAGAATTCTTTACCCTGGTTAGTATTCAGATTTTTTGGGGGAGTTTTTAAAGTTAATAGAATTTTTTTCATTGCAGCTGTTACATCTTTACCAGTTTTGGATTTTACAGGTTCTGCCCATACAAATTTAGAAAACACATTTATTACCATTAAAATATATCTTAAACCCCTATTAAATTTCGCATATGGCTGTATTTCTATCAGATCAGCTTGAAATAGATCATTAAGCCCTTTTACAATTGTTCGTCTCCTTCTATATCGCCTTCTCGCCGGTTTATGTAATTCATTTACAACGTCTTGCTTAATTTTACTCATTATTAATTTATACCTTACTCTCGAAAATAAATCCCATAAATAACTTTACCTCCTTCTAAACCGTTTATAAAAGCCCTTTATCGCTGACGTTGTAAAATATAAAAATATCATCTCAGTTTTTTTAGTAAGTTCTTTAATTTTATTTTCCATTGCTTCAAATGATTTTTTATTTTCATTTCTAATTTCTTTTATTGATGTATTTATTTGGGTGATGTTGTTAGTATGATCAGAAATTTTTACATTAAATTTATTTTCCATTGTTTCAAATGATTTGTTATTTTCATTTCTAATTTCTTTTATTGACGAATTTATTTGGGTGATGTTGTTATTAAGATCAGACATTTTCACATTAAATTTAGTTTCCAAAAGAACATTTGATAACGTATAATCTTTTTTGAAACAACCTAATGTTGAATTAATTTCTTCTCTTGCATAATTCATTGTATCATTAAATTTTTTTCTAGAAACTTCAGCAGTTCTTTGAACTAATTCATTTAATGATTTTATGTCTTTTATTAATTTATCTTCTAGATTTTTTATATGTTTTCCTAATTGAAATTCTGCATTTGTTATATCTAATGTCATTTTTACAATTTTTTTTTCTATATTTTTTATGTCTGACGCTGTCTTTTCAGCTTTGTGTAATATATCTGTATAAAATGTTTCAAGTTTTTTTATAAGTAAAGAAGTCTCCTCGATTTTTGAACTATTACTTTTAATTTTAATTAATACATCCTTTTTAGAAACTTCCATTATAGCTTGCACTACTTCTCGTAAGGATTCTAATTCTTTTTGTAATTTCTCATCGATTGTCTTTGTAAAATTTCCTTCGTCAAAAGAAGTTTCAGATTTGGTTTTCAGATTGTTTAATTGCTTTAGTATATCCTCGATTTTTTCATTATTTTTTGTAATTTGATCTTTGAATTTTGTTTCAATTTTTTCATTTTCGTTTTGAAAATCCTCCTTCAATTTGTCTTCTAAATATTGTAAATTTGATTTATATTCATTGATTTTAATTTCAAATTCTTTAATTTGTTCTTTAAATTCATTAACTTTGTCGGTATCTTTTTTGTGAATTAGAAAATGAGTGTTCATTGATTTTTCAAGATTTTGTGTATTTTTATCCATAACGTCATGTATTTTCTTAAAATTCCCTACTTCTTCTGCTACTCTATCATTAAGCATATTAGTAAAATTTTGAAAATTTGATGTAATTTCCTTGGAAATACTGTTCTTAGCGTTGTCAATTGCTGAAGTATCCTTAATTATTGATTTAATTGATGTAATTTCATTTTTTATTTCATTTTCAAAATCATCAACTTTATCATATTTTAACTTCACTACGTCAAAGTCATTTGCATATTTAGAAACTTTCTGAGAAAACTGTTCTACTACCTCACCATTTCCATCAACAGTATTTTTCAAATTAATTATCTTGTCATTATATTCAGGAATAACTTTATCCTCAAATAACTTAATCTTTTTTGCAATATTTTGTATGTTGTTATCATATTCATTTATTCTCTTAATTAAATTATTAACATCACTTTTCAACCCGGGATCTAAATTTTGAATTAATTTGTTTTCAATATATTTTACATCGCTTTCAAAATTTTTTATTATTTTCTCTTCAACATTTGAGAATATTTTATTTTCTAATGATAATAATGTGTTTAGAGCGGATTTTTTTGAAATATGACGACCAAATTTATCGATGGTCATTTTAGAAATGTTTAAAAGTATCTATTATGTTCTTTTATATAATAATATTCGCTTCTCTTAGTTCTTCAATAATGTAAATAATTTCATTGTTATGACCAGTGTATCCCGCAAGCATGGATGCTACCAATAGTTGAAGTCTCTCAACAAGTTCGTTTACATTATCCCAATATATGTAATCTGTATTAGGTTTATTAACTTTTAAAGTTATACCAAATCCGGTTTTTTTTGAAGACATTCGACTTTCTCTATATGGAGCTTTGCGTCTTTCAAAAAATCCCTGGATTACTTGTTGTGATTCAGGATTTAGAGTTTTAGTTTTTGTAATTCCCTTGATTTGCAAATAAGGTCCTATTACAGAAATATATTTATGTGATCCATTTCCCTGCACCTGCTCATTTGGATCATTATTTCTACGGTATGCATTGGTTCTTTTTAAAATATCCATATAATTTTCCAAATATTGTTTTTTATACCCTATTGGTTCTTTTTTAAATAATAACTCATATAAACCTGGTGTACCTGTATAGGTTATTCCTTCAATTTTGATGTTTTTACCAATAATTTCGACAGGTTTTTGAGTTAAACCCAAAAAGAATTTCTCGGTTTCCAAATCATGAACTATTCCATATTGGTGATCAAACTCATGTTCAACATCTTTTACACCGCCATCAATATATTGGCAAGGTAATTCATCAAATCCTGATAAATATTCTCTATATAAATCTGTATCAACAAATGTTCGAACTAAATGCCGTGTTTGTTCTAGTATATCTGAAAGATTTCCTATTGTGGAATGTGAACCTGAAGAAGGGGTAGTTTCTGCAATAATACTTGTTTGTTGTATAGATGGCATTTGACTTGCTGAAGCTAAACTCGCGTCCCAGTCAATAATCGATGGTATTTCTGTAGGAAGGAGTGGAGTTTTTCCCGTCTTTCTTTTTTCTGGTGTTGATGTTCCATATTGTAATTTTCTCTTTGGTGTTAGTGTTTGAATTGATCTTTTTTGTGGTGTTTCATAAAATTTTTTAATTGGTGTGTGTAGCTCTTCCTTTATTTCAACAGGTTCAATTTTACCAATCGTTGAAATTAATTCTTGTAAGGGTTGAGTTATCGGTTTATATGTTTCCTCCAATTTAGTTTGCGCCTCAAATTCCGTATTTTTTAAACTCTGATATTTTTGTTTAACAGCTTTTCTTGATTTAACTAGCTCTCTTGCTAAACGTTCATCCATGATTGGTATAATTTACCATCAAACGTTTATTTTTATAAGTAAATATATGAATTAAATCCTTTTCGATATCGGCCAGATTTCACATTAGAGTCTTTGTCTATTACCAAAAATCCAAATTTATCTTTCCAACATATTAAGCACAACTTATTAAATTGGTTGAATGCCATATCAACATTAACATGATCATCATAAATAAGTTTGTTCGATCTTGTTGAAATATAACAATTAAATTTGCATTGTCACGAATTAATTGTTTTGGAATAGAAGAATATGTTTGACATAAATAAAAACAATCAGTATTTTTGTGTCTTCCGAAACAAAAATAATCTTTTACAACATTCTGATTACAACACACTATATCATCAAATATTATTATAGAGTTTGGTTTAACTTGTTTTGGTGAAACAATTGTTTCTTCATTTTCAGATTCATAGTATCCAATTTTTTTGAAAGGTTTAAAAAGTGTTCTCAAATATTTGTACTTTGGTTGATATAAGGATTTTGAATAAACATACAGATTTTCAAATCGCAAACCATTCGGATCTTCAATCAAACTAATAATAATAATATTGGTTTTGCCACAGCCTGACGGGCCAATAATTAACCTTCTTTTACTATTTCCCTCAAACAGTTTTCCATGTTTTCTAAAACCATTCACTGAACTTTCATGGTCCTTAATTGTTATAGAGTATGGTTGTTTCTCAACTCTCATTTTATATATAAAACAAACTATTAATATTCGGTATTGTGATGTATCTGGTTAGTTATTACTAGGATTGTGACTATATATAATGTTTCCATCACATAATAAACGAATCATTTACAAGACAAACAGCAAAAGGAAAGGAAGTGGTTTAGTAAACTCATTAATAAATAAATTACCCTTTGAATTGCATATTCCTGGTTATAATTTTTGTGGACCTGGAACAAAATTGGAAAAACGATTGTCAAGAGGTGATAAAGGTATAAATTTATTGGATGAGGCTTGTAAAGAACACGATATTGCTTACTCACAATCAAATGATATAAAAAGAAGGCATTTAGTTGATAAAGTATTAGCTGACAAAGCTTTATCAAGGTTCAAAGCTAAAGATTCGAGTTTTGGGGAAAAAACTGCTGCACTAGGAATTACTGGTGCTATGAAAATTAAAAGAAAATTAGGTATGGGACTTCGAACGAGAAGAAAGTTCAAGAGAAAAACTCGAAAAGGACGAGGACTATCATTATCTCAGGTAATTTCAAAAGCTAGAAAAGGAATTAAGGGGAAACGTTTTAAAGACCTAAATGAAAGTTTTCAAACTGCTTTAAAAGCTATTAAAAAAACAGGTAAAGTGTTACCTCCAAAGAAAAGGGTAATTCCAATCCCAAAGACTGGCGGATTTCTTCCACTTATACCTTTATTTGCTGGTTTGTCTGCTCTTGGTGCTCTTGGAGGAGGGGCTGCAGGTATTGCTAAAGCAGTAAATGATGCAAAAGCAGCCAAAGCGAAATTAGAAGAATCTAAACGACACAATCAAATGATGGAGTCCATTGCGGTAGGAAAAAAAGGAAGTGGACTTTATTTAAAACCCTATAAAACAGGATGTGGATTATACTTGAAACCTTATTCAAAAAACTGCTAAAACATATACCTCGAAAAGCCCTTACAAATTACGATTTACTTAAATACGCTAAATATTTACAAATTCCCAACTTTCGTGGTATTTTTATGAGGGATAAATTACCAAAAAAGATAAAGTTAATTGAAAGTGCAATTGTCAATCTAGATAATCACAGTGGTGTTGGTACTCACTGGATAGCATATACAAAAAAAGGAAAAAACATAATATATTTTGATAGTTATGGTAATTTGCGACCCCCTTCTGAATTAATTAAATATTTTTATAGCGACCAAAATAATAATATTGTTAATTATAATTATAACAGTTATCAAAACTTTAACAAAACAAATTGTGGTCAATTGTGTCTAAAATTTCTTTATAACCATATGTAACACGTAATTTTAGTTTATTATTAAACACATTTTTAAAGTAAAATGTCATATAGTTTTGTTCTTAGCGGCAATTCCGCTATTTTAACATCAGAGTTACATCCTCCAATTTATCTAGATGAAGATGTTGAATATGTTAACGGTCTTGTAAATTTCGAAACATTTAATGCAATTCCCAATATTGATGTTGGGAATAATGTATTAATTCATGATGAAAATTTAGAAATAGCCATACCCCCAGGTAGCTACGAATTAGAAGACATAACAGATTTTTTAAAAAAACACTTGAATGAGGATAAAATTAGTTTTAGTCTTTATGCAAATAATAATACTTTGCGTACACATCTTAAATGTTCAGCCCCCATAACTTTTCGTGAAGGAACTATTGGTAAATTATTAGGGTTTAAAAATGGGCGATTGGAAGCCAACATTGAACATATATCAGATTTTCCCGCAGAAATAATTAAAGTAAATTCAATAAATATAGACTGCAGTATTGCAGAGGGATCATATTTAAACGGAAAACCTGTTCATATAATACACCAATTTTTCCCGAGCGTTGCTCCAGGGTTCAAAATAATTGAGTCACCTCAAAACGTCATATATTTCCCAGTCACCGTTAAAGTAATTGATAAAATAGCCATTAAAATAATAGTTCAGGAAGGTGATTTGGCTAATTTTAGAGAAGAAACCATAACCATCAGACTACATTTTAAAAAAGTAGATGAAAGATGGTAATATTATATAACAATAAATCTGCAAACTTTACTAGAAAATTTAATAATAAAAACATTAATAAGACAAGAAAGAAACCAACTTCCTTTAGTAGGAAATCAAACTTCCAAAGGTTAACACCTTGTAATAGAAAATTTCTTCAAAGTTTGGGTTTTAAACTTAAATAAAAATGGATTATTTAAATGTAAGAGAAAATGTATTGGTTGATGAATCAATATTAAGCTGGGAAATTCTTTCTTTCGATCCTTTTAATCCTACAAAACTCGGACCAAATGATGAAATCAGAATTGCTTTACAACAAACAGGAAAATATCCTTTACCTTGCAAAAGTGAAATTTATGTGGAATTGCAAGTCACTAAAGAAGATGATTCCCCATTAGCTTATACTGTTTTAATTAATAATGCTCCGGCATTTTTATTTAAAGAATTGCGCTATATTTTAAATGGTGTTACTATTGACTCCGTTCGGAATATTGGTATAACTTCAACTCTTAAGGGATATATTTCATTTAATCAAAATGAAAGTGCTAAATTGGAAAATGCCGGTTGGTATCCGAAAACAAAATCTAAAGAAAAAATTATGACTGATGACAAAGGTAATGTTTCATTATGTATACCATTAAAGATGTATTCAGGATTTTTTGAAGATTATAATAAGATTATTCTTAGTTCACAACAAGAACTTATTCTAATAAGAAGTAATGATGATACAAATGCATTATTATCCAGTAATGAAGATGAAAAACCCAAAATTAAAATTACAAAGTTGTGTTGGAGAGTTCCTCATCTTACTGTAGCGATTCCGCAAGAATTAGCACTTACTAAAATTATTGACAAAAATAGTGATATACTAATAACCTTCCGAAGCTGGGAATTAGTTGAATATCCAGAGTTATTGGAAACTACGAGGCACAACTGGCCCGTAAAAACATCTACAAAAGTCGAAACGCCACGTTATGTTCTAATTGCTTTTCAGAAAAATAGACGTGGTAATCTAAAAATGGATATGAGTAAATTTGATCATTATAATTTAAGAAATATGAATGTCTTTTTAAATTCAGAAAGATATCCTTACAATGATCTTCAACTTGATTTTGAAAATAATAAATTTGCTACTCTGTATGAAATGTTTACAGACTTTCGTCAAGGGTATTATAACTCTCCAATGGAACCAATTTTTAATCCGAAAGAATTTAAAGAAAATGCTCCTATAGTTTACATTAATTGTTCACATCAAAGAGATTTACTACAAACAGGTCCAGTAACCATAAGAATTGAATTTGAAACCAAGGAAAAAATTCCCGCTAAAACAGCGGCATATTGTGTTATAATTCATGATAAAGTTTTCAGTTACAATCCATTAACAAAAATTGTGAAACAGCTGTAATACAATTTCCTTAAGATAAAATACTCCTTTTAAACAAACCCCTACTTATGCTTAAGAGCGCATGCGTCAATTTTGATATTTATTAACGTAGCCAAACCAGAATTCTTCATTTATATAATGTCTTACGAGATTTCAGTTCGAGTATTAGATTTTCAACTTAAGTTGCGGAAATTAAAAAAACAAATAAGTGAATATCAATTAAAAGTAGAAATGATCAAGAAATTCAAATATTTGAAAATATGAAACTTATTCTAGATCTTCAAGGATTCAAAATTGAAAATAATAAATTTATTGTAAAGGAATTAGCAGCTTACGATGGGCAAAAGGCAAGTCATTTTATTTTCAAAGCTCCATTTCCGATGGGTCATTTACCATCCTATTTACACAAACAAGTTCTGTGGTTAATAAAAAATTACCATTGCATTGAATGGTGTGAAGGATTTACGCCATTACACAAATGTGGAGATATCATAAGAGATTTAAGCGCTAAGGTGGACTATGTTTATGTAAAAGGGGAAGAAAAGGCAGATTTCGTAAAGAAGTATTCCATGAAACCAGTTATCGAGATTGATGAACAACCCACCCTAAAGAAAATGGATCCTTGCTGCTTTTATCATCAAAAAATACCATGTGTATGTGCATTATCAAATGTTTATTACCTTTACAACAATTTTTTTATGTAATAAAAGACTTGATTACAAATTATGTGTTTTATTTTCTAACATTGTTCTAATACATGAAATATTATATTTAATCCTAGTTCTTGAAGTTTACATATTAAAATATCTATATTTTTATTTTTTAAATATTCGCTACAACATTTAGCTGCTAGTAAACATAATTCTGCATGCTCCATATAATTTAAAAACAATATAATATTCTGCGCTTCACTTTCTTGACCTTCATATGCATAAAACTCGGAACAGGCTGCGGACATCAAAAACTCTTCATACATTTCTCTTATTAATAATTCCATAATAAATCCTACACTAAAACCTCTCTGTTTCTCAATATCTCTTTATCTCTCTCTTCCTCTTCCACGATCTCTTTTAATATATCAGGATCTTTTATATAATCCTTCAATATCCTTAAAAAGTAACTGAATCCTATTTCCTTTATTTCATGAACGAACTTCGGCAAATTTTGTGTTTTTCTATAATTTAAACAGGCTTCTGCAGCTAATTGGTATTGGAAGGCAGTCTCATAGTATACCTGTGCCCACTCGGGGTGCGTTTTCCTTAGCATTGCATTCTTTAATTCGGAATTTTGAATTTTAGTAAACTGTTTACATAATTTGATTATTTCATTTTGCAAATCACTGTTCATAACTACCACTTATTTTTAATTTAACACTTTTCGTTATTAGTGGTGAATCTTCTATGTAAGCTTAAGACTAATTGTGAATGAATGTAGCTCGCTCAGATTCAGTCCTTTAAAATACCAGCTCCCCTCCAACTGCTGTGGTGGTTAGGAAGGAGGTAGGAGGTGGAGCAAAAAGAGGTGGAGCTTACGTAACCAATCGAGATAGGGGGCGAACTTGGGCAGCCAATCAGAAACAAGGTCATTCTTGGCTGACCAATCAAAAAAGTGGTGGGGGGTCAACTCAGAGCCCCCTATCTCCACTACTGATGAATTGAGTAGTTCAGCGGCTGCCATTGCCGGTCCCAAGCCCGGGTAAAGGAGGAGGGTTGGGCGTTAGGCTAATAACCTAACCCCATAAAACCTAATTGTTATGAAACCGAAAATTTGCCTCGGAACCAGACAGAAATAAGAAGACGACACAAGCTACGAAATAAGGACATGAACATACTAAGCTGGTATAGACCAGGTACATCAACAGTGACAGTCCAGTCCCTCCAAAAATATAACATGGATATAACGGCACTCCAAGAAATCAGATGGACCGGTTCAGGTAACGTAAGGATAGAGAATTATATCATTTTCTACAGTGGCTATGAATTAAGGCACGAAAGTGGAACAGGTTTCGCGATTAAAGAACAACTGTTGAGTGAAGTCATTGGATTTACACCCGTTAACGAAAGGATCTGCTGCACAAGGATGCGAGGCAGGCTTCACAACCTCAGTTTGATATCCACATATGCACCAACAGAAGAGACACAGGATGATATAAAGGATACTTTCTATGGTACCCTACAAACAGTTATTAATCAAATACCGAAACAAGATATGCTTATAGTATTGGGCGACTTCAACGCAAAAATTGGAAAGGAGCCGGCAGCAAACCCAGTGGCGGGATTTCACAGCCTGCATGACATATCGAACGATAACGGAACAAGAGTTATAGATCTAGCATCGTCAAACGCGTTAAGGGTAAAGTCAACGATGTTTCCGCACAAACAAATACACAAACAAACGTGGATTTCGAATGACGGCGTTACTAGAAATCAAATAGACCAAGTACTAGTCAACTCTAGACATGCCAACAATATAATACACGTGAGAAGCTATAGAGGGGCCGAAGCAGAATCCGATCACCTGTTGGAGACAGCCAAAGTTAGAATTCGCATATCTTCACACAAAAAAAAATAAATCAAGAGCAGAGGCACAACACGACACGAATAAACTACGAGACTCACAAATATGCCTAGCTTACAAGAACAGAATCTCCGAGAACTTTAGCAGAATAACAGAAACGGACAATATAGAAACTAGCTGGAAGCACATAAAGGAAAGCATCAGGGAAGCAAACGAATGTGTATTGGACCTCAAACCAAAACCCAACCGACATCCCTGGTTCGATGATGAGTGCAAAAATCTTGGTGCCATCAAAACAGAGGCACGAATTAAAATTCCTCATAACCCAGCAAAGCAGACAACAATTAGGTTTAACGAACTAAGAACACAGCTACGTAAATTGATCAGGAAAAAGAAAAAAGAACATGAGACAGAAAAAGTACTTAACTTATAGGCTGATTTTCAGAACGGCAATACTAGGAGGTTCTACAAGGAAGTGGGGAGGCATAAAAATGGATTCCGCCCAAGAAGTGCCACAATGCTAAAGCTTAACGATGGCATAATCACCGCCTCAAAAGTGGAGGTACTGGACAGTTGGAAGTGCTACTTTGATGAACTACTAAACGTGCCGACGCAGGAAGAACCTGAAGCTACAGTATTCGCTACGGCAGAGGTTAATATCCCACCTCCATCCATGGAAGAGACCATTAGAGCCATTAAGAAACTCAAAATAACAGAACGGCAGGTCGAGATAATATCATGGCAGAAAGTCTGAAACGTGGAGGGAACGATCTAATCACACAAATACATAACCTCGTGAAACAAATTTGGAATCAAGAAATCATTCCTGATGAATGGAAAGAAGGGGTAATAATTCCACTCCACAAAAAAGGGGACCAAATGCAATGTAAAAATTACCGAGGTATTACTCTACTAAGCCACGCCTATAAATTATTCTCCAGCATTCTCCTTCAACGTCTCTCTCCGTATACCGAGGAGATTATCGGAGACTACCAATGTGGCTTTCGATGCGGAAGATCAACAGTTGACCAGCCTTTCACTATCCGACAGATGCTGGAGAAATGTTGGGAGTTTAACAAAAACTTACATACCCTGTTCGTAGATTTCGAGCAAGCATATGACAGTATTATTAGGATAAGGTTGTGGGAAGCTATGGAAGAATTTGAAATCCCGCACAAGCTGATTAGACTATGTAGAGCGTGCCTACAGGGAACAAAAAGCTGTGTCAAAATTGAAGGAGAGTGTAGCCAAACATTTTCTATCAACAGATGATTAAAACAGGGAGATGCTTTGTCGCCAGTACTGTTTAACCTTGCACTGGAGAAAGTCGTAAGAACAGTATCAGTTGACGTGGAGGTTTTTGGACCAAGTGGCCCTAAACTTATGTGTGTGAAGGAAAACTTCATAAAGATAGAAAAAGAAGCTCAGAGAATAGGGCTCCGAATAAATGAAGGAAAGACCAAATACATGCACGTCTCCCGCAACCCCGTCCGAGACAGAATCAGGCAGAACGTCACCATGGATGACTATAATTTTGAGCATGTGCGAGTTTTCAAGTACCTGGGCGCAGTGATAACGGCAAACAATAATATGCAGGAAGAGGTTAAACAGCGCATCACACAAGCAAATAAATGTACATTTGCGATACAAACCTTGCTGGAGGCAAAATTTATCACTAGAAAGGCAAAAACCGAAATTTATCGAACAATAATACGACCAGTAGCAATTTACGCCAGTGAAACATGGACCCTGACAGTCTACGATACGGAGCTGCTAAGAAGGTTTGAGAGAAAAATCCTGCGCATAATATATAGCCCATACCGAGACCTTGAAACAGGCAGTCACAGAATGAGAAGCAACATAGAGCTTGCGCAAATATATCAAAGCCCTGACATCATTCAAAAAATAAAGTCCAGAAGACTACGATGGGCAGGTCATATACAAAGGAATCAAAACGATTGACTAATAAAACGGGTATGGGAGGAAGCACCACAAGGAAAAAGACCACTGGGAAGATCTAGGCTTAAATGGGGAGATAACATCCACAAGGATCTAGCTATCCTTGAAGTTGACCAGCAAGAATGAAGGGAGCTGGCACAAGACCATTCCAGGTGGAGGCAGATAGTCGAGGCAGCCAAGACCCACCCTGGGTTGTAGTGCTACGGAGTCAGTCAGTCATTTCAGCTCAACGTGTTGATATTATTAGAAATATTAACGTTATCCTTTTAATGACACCCTTTCGCTGTATCGATTTTTTCTTGGTTTAAAGTAATATTTCGTCTATTGATGATTCAGTGAACAAAAGAGATTATTAAGCTTAGAGTTTAATGAATTTCTATAAATCTATGTATATACATCTACTTGAATGGTATTAATGTTGATTGTATCAATTTGTTTTTATCTTATTTCATGTGATTTTTCGAACCGTGCGGATATTGTAAGACAAAAAAAATCAATATTTAGATTTGTTTTGAAAGATCTTTTATAACCTTTAAAGTCATCTCTGCTAAATCGGATTCCTGGATACATCAGTTATTTCTAAAAAGAGGTGGAGCTTCACGAGATCCATAAATATGAAAATAATTTGGTTAAGTTTCTTCACTAGTACCAACTCGCTCTTTTAGGTATTAGCAGAAAAAATTGTTCTCATTTTTGTACAGTGTAGCAGAATATATTTAAAATGTAAGTATAGTTTGTATTCAAATATTTTAACTCATGAAAAATGTTGGTATATGTGTATGAATATATGTGGGAGTGTATGTGTGTATATATGTGTATGTATATTTATATACATCTACTTATACACACAGGGCATACACATGCATATATCCATATATGTGTACATATATAAAATATACTCATTCATATAGATATATACACACACGCATACAAACACACGCACATACACAAATATATATATATATATATATATATATATATATATATATATATATATATATATATTATATAATGTATGTATATGCTTGTGTGAGTATATGTGTGAATACATATATGTATGTATGTGTGTTAACGATCTTCAGCCTATTTTTGTTATAATTTCAGAGAGCCAATTTTAGAATGCTTTTTGTGCATCGCAGCACAAAATAATTTATTATTGACTTGCTTCAATAACTAGGACGTGATGGAGAATGAACCAAATCTATCGAACTATAATGAGGTATGTATCATGTTTATTATTATATCTATTTATGTTTATTATTAGATATCGCTGTTAACTGAATACTTTTTTTATTACCATTTTTCTTTTTCAATGTACAGAACCAAGTTGAACAAGGTAGTACTGCGTGTGATTCTAATTTTGCATCAGATTCAGATTGAAGAGTCTCCCTGATTTTTTCGACTATGATAACTCCAACTACGGTTCTGGGGAAGATTCATTTTCTGAAACCAAGCTTGAAATCATAAATATGGCGATAAAATATGGTATTAATGAAGTCCTTGAGATATAACTAATAAGTGAAGATGACAAGATGACGATGTTATCATCGTGAACGACATTAATTTTTAATTCTATTTATTATCGTTAACTGTATCTTAGAAAAACAAAACTTAAATTCTAAAATTAATCTCTTTGTTCACTGAACAGCAATATTCAAAAAAGTATTTTCATGAGATAAAAAATTAAAGTAAAGGTATAGTAAAAATGTATCATTAAAACGATATCTAGAACACCAACTCATCAGTCATATTGATATACATACTTTACCTCTTTTCAAATTCTAATCCTTCTCACCTAATAAAAAAGCAGACAATGACGCATCTGGCGGGCGATCAAAAGCAGGTATGACAAGTTTCGACAAAGATGCGTGCCGAAATACAATAGAACCCTTCTCACCTGATAAAAAAAGCAGGTTGGGACGCATCTGGTGGACGGTAAAAAGCAGGTATGACGAGGTCAAAAAAGTCCTCCGGAGGGCCATGTTGCCAAATCCTCTTTTTCTTCTCTTGAGTTCCCATGATTATTTAATTAATACAGAGTAAGAAATCTTTAAAACCATTATCGGATCAGGTTAGGTAGTTTCTTACCAACCACCAAAAAAATTAGCATATGCGACGTTGCCAGCCTTTGGAGGTGGTCCTAGCTCCCTCATATCCATACTACTGCTGAAGTACCTTAGATTTCCCTCTGTCTCTAGTTCTTTTTAATCTCTACAAAAACGATGTCTCTAGAGATAACCTCATAAAACGGTACTGATTCGTCGTGACACCGCGATTTGTCACAATTCCGAATAGTTAAACTTCGATTACACAGAGATATCGAGCAAATACAGAGATGGAGTCCGATTGAAAAATCTAAATAAATTCAAACAAAATAAAAGCAGTCATGTTACTAAATATCAGTTTGCAGATTTTTCCGAGCAGATATTCATTTCTAACATACATTCCATAAAGTATACAAGCAAAATATCTAAGACTAACCTTTGACATGCATCTCAATTGGATTAGCAACACAGTTCACTTTTTTAAAAGTGCAAAAGTTAGCCTACGCTGGTGATATCCGCTACTCAAAGTAACTATACATATAAAACATTCCTCAAAAGCGAAAATAGTTTCTACTGTAAAGAATTTTCAGACAACTTGATAATTTATTTTCAAAAAATAAAAAATAAAAAATTTGACCAATCTTACTTTCAGTAGCCATATTGTTAAAATTCTGCAAGTTGCTGATCCCGACTTTAACGTTTAGAAACTCATAGATATATTTTTATATGATAGTATCATATATTTTGGTCTGTATTTTGTACAGGTTAAATAAAATTAGGTAAAAATATGTCTAAAATAAAAAAAAACTCATTTGGGATGGATTGTTTCTGGTATATTCATTAAACCTATTTATACTTTTCGTTAGTTAAATACAAATAATTCGAATATTTAAACAACAGCTCAAAAGTTTTTGATGAATAGAAGAGTGTTCTTCTGTTTCTACATTTTTAGAAGAAGAACTAGATTGCAAAAGTCACTTTAATGAGAATACCGTACGCGAAAATGACCCTAAATTTATTGTTAAATTGTCAACTTAAAAAAGTATTTGTGGTTTCGACGCAATTATAATAGACCTTTGGTGGTGAAAAATATTTACTAACAGATAAAAATTTAAAACGTAATATCAATTCTGTTATAAATCTAGCAAATTAAGATAATATTTATCATATAATTGTGTAGTTTGATGACTAGTTGTCGCTTAGTCTATGACACTTCGGGTAAAAGTTCAACGGCGGCATCACTTAATGACTATTTAAAAATTAATCCCACTATTCAAATTGAATTTTTTTTATTGTAATTAGATTTTGAATTCATTATTACATATTTACTGCGAATAGTAATAAATAATAAATTTGACCGTGGCTTACAACGCAATGTTTTGAGAATCAGTTCAGAACAAAAAAAATTCAATATTTTAGGTTGAATACTGTTAAGTATTGTACTATTTCAATCTGGGCCCGGTGCCTGGACTGGCTTCAGCCCGGATTGGGTGGCTCCGGCCTTCCCAAGCTAGAAAGGAGTCCGACGATGGCGTTTTCGTAGAGGAGGGGGAATTTCACGATGCAATCCTCTTAAGGGCGGTAACGGGAAGACCAGCAAGTGTCAGAAGTCGTCTAACCTAAGGTGGAAGGCATCATGCTGACGGGTCTGTGGTACATAGAGTGACGTATCTTAAAAGACTGGGCAACCTTCTGGACCCTTATCCCAATAGGCGGCTCTGCTCGGATGGACAGAACTTTCCGACATACTCATGGGAACTATATGGAAACCCAAAGTAATAATAATAGTAAATCTCAACCATCTTCTTCAAAAGCAACTGTAGAGGGCCAACAAGGTCTAACCACGGACCAACTGGACGAAGTATAACATGTATAACATGGAGGAAGCAATGTTGGTTTCACCCCGACAATTGCTGTAATCCAAACTGAGGCAAATCTTCTGGGAACAATACCCCAGCGACTGGTCCCGAACAGGTGGATGAGAACCTAAAATATCTAAATATCAATAAAAGACTTACGGGCGCGCAGCGCCGGACAATAGCCATTGTAACAGAGTAAAAATCAAACCCAGGAAAGTCTGAATCAATAGGAAGCCGCGATGGGAACAAATGCACAGGGGAAAAAAATCTAGGGTAAATGAAACCCAGCTTCAATAGTTAAAGACTCAAGCAACCTAGAGGCAGGAGCAAATCCAGTCCCTAAAGTGGTCACTCTGTATACACCACACCAACTCCGGGGCAGGAGTGGTATAAAAGAATCAAGCCGAATGAGCCGTCTGGGAAAACACCTATAACATTAACTGAGGAAACCTACAGCCAGGCTCTTACTACGAGGTTGGCAATTGTTCCATACAAATACTCGGAACGGGTTAAACAAATAAGTGCGAATCTGGAAAGTATCCGCGGTTCATATGCACATCTCAACAGACGTGAAAATTCAAAATTGGGGGCTAAATATTGAAGAATGGAGGATACTCAACATCCGAGCGGAGAGGGAGGGTTTGACCCTCTTCCTATTACTCGACGAAGAATCTTCAAGGGAGATGTATAAGACTAGGTGCAAAGCATACATGGATCTTGCCCAGCTTATCTTCAGCATAGAAAGCATAGAAAGAAGGCTGGGGAAAACGGAACTTGATAATACTACGGATACTACAAGTAAATCTGCAGCACAGTAAGGCAGTTTCCACCGCCGTAAGCAAATTTCTAGCTAATGAGGACGCTAATGTAAACCATCTGGCATGAAATAGCAGCGACATAAACAAAAGAGGTAAGTACCATTTCGATTTTGTAGTATCCAATAACTTAGATATTCTGAATCGCGGGGAAGAACCCATTCTTCGTACTTCGTACTAATACTCGCACTGAGATAATTGCCATAACCTTGGCGACCTCTCGTATAAACCCTCAGATAACGCGATTGCACGCCTCTCCGGAATCATCCCTCTGGATCACAGATACATCTGCATAAAGATGATAGATGTTGAGAGTCCCATAGTACTGTATTGTGATCCAAGATCCACAAATTGGGAGAAATACAGGGACAATCTAGGCATAAATATCCAAAATGTCGAATCAAGCAAAAGAAACAATGTCAATATTGAGTTAATTTATGCTCAACTGCAAGAAACAATCGTAAACTAATACTACAAGAACTGCTACCTTATAAGGAAAACCGCCAGCAATAAAGTTAGCTGGTGGAATAACGATCTCACAGTGTTAAGGAGGAAAACAAGCAGGCTGTTTAATAGAGCGAAAAAAAACGGTTAGTGGACAGAATATTCTAAAACACTCACTGACTAAAACAAAAAAATAAAAGAAGTTCCTCGAGGAAGATATGTTAAGTGGTTAAAAGCATCTCTGAAGCATCAAACCTCTACAAGAATCTGGCTAAAAATCCCTTAGATCCTATAGGGACAATGCGAAAATCGAATGGGATCTTGACAGAGACTGGCGGGGAAACACTTTTTCGGACGGATTACACCTGACGTCACAATAGATGATGAAATCAATTTCTCAACCCTGACCAGAAAGGCATGAAAAAGAGATTGGGAAACAGTAAACCAAGTAATAACCCACAACAAGATATTGTGAGCTATAGAATCGTTTGAAAATTACAATGCATCGAGACGCGATAGGTCATCCTCATGCTTTTAAAGCAGGACAAGGGGCTCATCTCCTCGGTGCTCTGCAAAATTCTTAGGGCAAGTAGAGCTACCGGTTACTTGTCTTTTGCCTGCAAAAGGTCCGGAACTATTTTCATACCAAAACTTGGAAGAGACTACTCTCAGGCGAAGTCGTTCAGAGAAAGTGGTTGAAAGACATATATGGGAAACCTCTCTTACCAATCAGAAAAATCATGTAAGTCAGCTCTATATCACCTGGTGAGAAGATAGAGTCTGCCACGGACAGCAAAAAAAAATAGCACTGGCAGTCTTCCTAGATATTGAAGGAGCATTTGATCCCAGCTCCTTCATCTCCATAATAGGGTCTGTCAGAAGACATGATATTCAAGACACTCCGTGTAGATCGATCTAAAACGTGCTTCAGGGCAGATGAGTACACTCTAAACTGTTGGAGGAAACTGAAGAGGTGTCAATAGTCAAGGATTGCCCGCAGGGTGGCGTACTATCTTCACTTCTGTAGGATTTGTTTGTCGATGAGCCCCTCGTAAATCTCAACCACCGAGATTATTATACCCAGAGGTATGCTGATGATATAGTTACACTTTTTGTGCGAAAACATGGCAATATATAACTCATGGAAGTTGCTCTGACTATAGTGGAGAAGTAGTGTACTAATACCCTTTACTAAAAGAATAAATTCAGGTGAATTAAAATTACTAACAGTCTTCAATACACAACTGCAGATGGGTCAGGAGATATCTAGGAGTAATCCTGAATGTAAAGCTTACCTGGTACTCACACCTGCAGAAAATTATCTTTAAAGATAAAGTGATCATCATGACAGCAAAAAGGGTACGGGGCAAGACGTTAGTATTAAAGCCACACATTGTGCACTAGCTATACACTGCGGTAGTAAGACCCATGATAACCTATACTTCGGTAGTATAGTGGACAAAAACCAAAGACGGGCCTTTCTGGAGCTCTCCCAACTCCAAAGACATGCCTGCCTATGTATTACGGATGTCATGAGTAGCACCGCAACAGCAGCCATGGAAACTCAACTATTCCTTTCTCCCTTGATATAACAATCAGTGTTAAGGCGAGAATGGGAAGTTACAGGCTGTAAAGAAACAACGTTTGTTGGAATGGACTTGCCCTCGGACACACCAGCATCATAGGCGTGGTAACAAACTAATTACTAGAAATAAGCAGAGTCACCATGCCTAGAATTTACAATTTTGACAGACCCTACACCATTCAGCTTGACTGGAAGTCGGGATATGTTCGAACAGTGAGTTAGCCAGGAAACCTAGTCTGGTACACGAAGGTGTCCAAAACTGACCACGGTACAGGCGCCGGAATACACGGGGATATACTCAGACTTAATATAAGTGTAGCACTGGGACAGTATATAACAGTATTTCAGGCAGAGATTTGCGCTATCGATGTATGTCTTCGAGAGAATTTGAGAAGAGGTTACATCGGCAGGATCATCCTCATCTTCTCTGACAGTCAAGCAGCACTGAAAGCTCTAGTGTACTATTAGATAACATCAAAACAGGTCTGGGACTGTCTTCAAAGCCTTATCGCTCTGGCAAAACACAACAGGGTCGCTCTCGCGTGGGTACCATGGCACAAGGGCATCCATGACCATGAAAAAGTAGACCAGTTTGCAAGACAGGGATCTGCTACTCCATTTATTGGACCAGAACGAGTATTTGGAATTACAAAGGCTGCTATTCGTGCGTGGTTGTACTAGTGGACAAATTAACAAGACCAATTGAAACCACTTTGCAGGCCATAGACGCAGTAAGCTATTGCTGAGCAGACTATCCGCCAAACTAAGCCGTGAAATGTTGCGTCTAAGCAGACAACAAATCAGGCTGGTGACAGGACTTATAACTGGCCATTACAGCTTGAGAAAACATTTACATAAAATGAGTATCTTGAGTGAATGACCACTATGCAGACTATATGATGAAGAGGACGAGATGGCCTCACACATCACCTTCGAGTGCGAAGCTTTGGCCTACTGGAGACATCTTCATCAGGGATCAATTCATCCGGAAGGTTTATACCCAGAGGATAAACTAGTGAGATGGCTGCTAAATTTGATCAATGCAATTAACCTGTTCATCTAGAATGGATATAGCAGGGAACACAATAAATCTGAAGGCTGCCGTGTAAGGGTCTCTTAACGCGCTTCCTTTTAAGCGGTTAGAGCTTTTCATGAAATTGCTTATATTATTACAAAAACTTACCCTGAGGAGTGTTAAATAATTTTAAGATATTTGGGGTACTTGCAGTTGAGAATGCTCAACAAAATCAAGAAAATATTCCAAGTATTTTAGCTAGTGCATATTTCATGTGCCGTAAATAGTCATCTTATAGTAAAGAAATTATTCTAATTGTTCTCAATATTTTACTACAGGTCAGAAAAACGTAAAATCACTGGGACTCAACTAAACACGAATTAAGTTAGTTTGTTAGTTTAAATGAACCATTACATAAACGTATAACCAAAAAACTTATTGAATAGTAATATGACAAATTTTAGACCTGCTGGATTTAATAGGACCAATAACTATGAGAGTTAAACTAATTTTATAATAACTCAAGGAAAGAAAAAATGGACAGTGTTCAGAGTATTCCTGGTGACTTATTTAATGCTTCAAGACAAGTTATTTTAAACGGTTCTACTGAAATTTCTTTGTATGGTTTTTATGACGTGTCGATAAACGTTTACGGTGTATGTAAAAATACAAACAATAATAATTTTTCTCAAATTCTTTGCCCAAAATCCAAAACAACGCTATGAAAAAATGTCAAGTTACCGAGACCTAAGTTAGTTGGTATAGCTCAGGCGTGGATCCAAAGGGGGGGGGCGGTGGGGGGTGATCTTATCCCCTACCAAGAGCTTTGAGTTCAGGAAAATAGACCCGATTTTTCCTGTTATACCAGGAATATGTATGCTGTTTGAATATCTCCCCCTCCGTCGACAATTAGTTTTTCTTGAGATCGCCCTTTCCCCCCAAGAGCTTTGAGTTCAGGAAAATAGACCTGATTTTTTTCTCTTATACGAGGAATATATATGCTACTGATATCTCCCTCCCATCGACAACTTGTTTTTCTTGCGATTGTCCCCCCTCCCCTAGAGCTTTGAGTTCAGGAAAATAGACCCCTCTCTTATACTAAGAATATGTATGCTGCTGGCATCTCTCCCCGTCAACAACTTGTTTTTTCTTGCGATCTTCCCCCCCCCCCCCCCAACAGCTTTGAGTTCAGGACAATAGACGCGATATTTTCTCTTTTCTTGCGATGATCCCCCCTCCCCTAGAACTTTGAGTTCAAGAAAATAGACCCGATTTTTTCTCTTTTACTTGGAATATGTATGCTGCTGGCATCACTCCTCCCGTTCACAACTTGTTTTTTCTTGCAATCGTCCCCCTTCCCCAAGAGCTTCGAATTCAGAAAAATAGATCCGATTCTGCTTTTTACACCAGAAATGGGAATGTTGCTGGTGTCTCCCTCCAGGCAGAGAACTTGCTTTCGCTTGCCATACCGTACTTTTGTGATATCACCGCCTCCCCCCCCCCCAAGGGGAGAGGTTGGATCCGCCCCTGATATAGCTTGGCTTTCCAATTTAATAAAAAGAGTTTTAGATTCATTAAACGTAACTATCAAATGTACCTATTTATGAACAGATTGAACTATTGTTCTTTCTTGGCTTGCTATGCTGCATTATATTTTTCAGAAACTATCAAAAGTTTCAATTTGTTTGAACGTTTTTCTTCCTTCACAAAATAATTACGCATTATGGCATATAAAAAATAAAGGTCCAAAATTAACTGGTGTTCTTTCACTAGCTGAGCTGGATCATTCTTTGCGTAATCTAATTATTCTAGTTCAAAGGCAAGATTTTCCTAAAGAAGCAAGAGCATTGAATAATTCAGATTATTTACCCAAAGATAGCAAAATGTTAAATTTAAACTCTTTTTTGGAAAATGGTTTATCATAACGGTGTGGCAGACTAAGGAATTCTACTAATACACTGTAACTATACGCACATTTAGAAATATTTGGGATTCTATAGGGTGTGCCAAAAAAAAAGACATCATAAAGTTGTATTTGTTTTATTAAATAGAACACTCTATAAATTAATAATTTTTTCGATTTAACAAATATGTACAATTTTGAAACTTTTTTTTTAGGGATTCATTAAGGTATTTTATTTCATGAAGGGTATTATCTAATGATATCTATTCGGATATGGGCACAAATTTCAGTCCCACACACACACGGACACATCATTTTAGCGGCCTTTGGGAGGCCTGTGTCAAATCCTTTAAATATCATCTTAAAAAAATTCTTGGAAGCGCGAAGTTAAATGTTGAACAATTATATACCGAATTTGTTCAAATTGTGACCATGCTTAATTCTCGTCTTCGAATACCGTTATCATAAGATCCGGGCGACCTTGAATCTTTAACGCCATCCCATTTTCTTATTGGACTAAAACTCACCTGTTTATTTCAGCGAGATTTGGAACATATGAAGCTAAACGAACTTCGACAGTTCGAAAAAATGCAACAGTTAGTACAGCAGCACTTTTGGAGTATTCTGAAGCCCGTCTAATAGTTCTGCTAAAGAAGAATTACGTTAAGGATATTCTAACAGGCCGTTGTTAAGGTGTATCCTTTCCCAGTTGAAGACTCAACAGATGAAAATGTGGTACAAGCCTTCTAATTTTATAAATTTTAAGATTTTTAACAGGGCGAACCGACTGAAACCCGGAGTAACTAAAACATTCATTATATTATCGGTGGAAACTTATATATATATATATATATATATATATATATATATATATATATATATATATATATATATATATATACAGTGAAAAAGTTTAAAAGCAACCAAGTTATTGAAATTTGATCATTGCATCCACTGCAATACAGAGTATACTTTTTTTCGCTACTTTTCTTGTATTTCAGTATATCCAGCATAATTTGATTATATTAAGGGACGGAAAAAAGTAAAATATATAGAAAAATACTGTACCAAGTCTTTAATTTATGTTATTGAACGACTTTAGCTAGGATAACGCCTAAAGTTTTCATCATCCCGTTACCTTCCACGTATGCACTTTCTAGTATGTTGTGTATTATATTTTTATGGGTGATTAAAACAACTTATTCCGTTATTTTTATTCCCTACATTTAGTATATACGTTACATATTAGAATGCTATCAAATCCTTTTAAAGTACAAAGAAAATTTGATAATAATTAATGCCCTTTAAGAGCCCCAATATGCTATAAAGCGATGTTTTTATACAAATTATCTTGCTCTCTATATTTAAAACGAAATAAAATATCTTCATCTCTACTTCCGCCTTCTGTTAAATAGACATTATATTTTGAACGAGATTCATGTATAGTAAACTCTTCAAGCAGTCCTCTAATCTCCTGCCGGGACTTCCTTTTCTACTTTGACCCATGAAATTCCTTTTAATTTTTTGGTTTTATGGAATAGTGTTTAAAAACCCTGGTTTTATTACAAAACTTTAAGGAGGGATAAATAAAAGCACCTAAAGAGGCTCTTTCATTAAATTGCTGCAGAGTCTAAAACCTAAAACATAGTTATTTCTTTTAATATGGATTGAACTTCATAAGTAGTAACTTTGAAGCAATACAGAATCTCTGGCGAAAAGCTGCTTAATATCTGTAATTACCATTCTATTTACGTCTTAGCAAAGTTGACTAGAATAGGTATTCTTTGATGTAGATGCTTAAACGTATTAAAGCCCTTTATTGTAAACAAGACCTGAGATCATTTTTTATAGATTTTTTGTTAGCTAGGATATTCGGAGTAATTTTTGTTTCTGAGTAAATATTAGTCTTCGATCATCCCTATAGATTTAAACACCATTATATTTGTTTGAGGGCTATTTATGGTTGGGGAGGGAGAGGCTTTTTTGATGTTTGTCCGACATAAACATGTTTACTTACCTTTTCTTTCAGTTTAATTGCTTGTGTCGACTCTTTTTAGTGTTTTAAGTGTTATAAATTACTATAAATGAGAAGTTTACCATTAATGTTAACAAAAAGATGATTTCAAAACTTATTTTTATTGGTAAATATTGTTAGATATTGTTTATATGTCGAAAATACTAATAATAATTCAGGCAACCATAAATTCATATTCTAAACTTGACGTACCGATTATCGTATGATACTCATTTAAATAATGCAATTAGAATAGAATAGCATAAGATCGGTATGTGTGTACCAAGAAATGAAATATCTACTATTTATCAACACTTTTTTAAATATAATATAAATAAAAATATTATTACGTTATCCAGTGTTCAAACAACCGGGCCCTAGTTCTGGCGTTATGCTAATTTTACAGGGGTATGTTCGAAGGTATTAGTTAATTCTGGTTATCACACTCTATCATCTGAAATTTCCTAAATATCTTAATTCAATTCTAGGGTAATATGTCTGGTCTTCTCAAAAATCAATCCACAGAATAGGTATATGGGTATCTTCAGCTAGTATATTATTCAAGTGTTATCTATAAAAAGGAAAGAAAATATTTTGTTTATATAGAATTTCGTATTCAAGTATGATTTTACGAGAAGTCTCGGAATTTAGTAAATTCCAAAAGTAGTCCCTAATAACATAATTTTTTGTTAATAGCTGATCGTTTTGCATATGTTCTATGTAAAACTTAAACGAACCTACTTTAGTTATCAATGGACTAACTGGACATATAATTCACCACAGTTGGAAACTTATATCTTAAATGTTTGTAAAATAGTTCATAGTCTTCCAGTTGTATTCTGCATGACTATCATGATACTAATTTACAGCCTTTTTAGCCGAAATATTGCGTACAACTCCAATTTTCGAAACTCTTAGCAGTAAATTTCGTGCTATCATCCTTTCCTGTAAATTTATGTTCCTCGTATTGAACTTATTAAGTTTTTATAGATGCAACACGTCACATGAAATTGAGACAAAAAAGACATTAGCAACATCCATTTGTAATGTCACAAACTTAAGTATTCGGCAATGCAGAATTCATCAATGGAGATGTCTCCTAACCAGTAAATAATCTTACTACTAAAGGACATAACTAATTAAAAATACCTAAAAATATAAACAGTGAACAAAGATATTTCAGCATTCATTAAAATTCTCGAAATGATTATCACTCGAAGAAGCCAAAAATCAGAGATGCAAATTTGAAGATTATTCTAATGCTGAACATTTTCTCTCTACTCTAAGTGGAGTAATTACTCTCAAAAAATTACTCGACAAATGACCACTTAGATCTAATATGAATCGAATTTTCTTTGCAAGCATCATAATATGGTGTCCATTTAGGAACAACAACTGAGGGCATAGGATAACTTTGTTAATGAAAAACTTGTTTGTATTAAAGTGGCCAAATACGCGATTGATCTGGACACAATAAGGGTCATAAAATAATACGAATCCTATGCCTTATTTTCAAGTACATCGTTATCTAATCTCTGTTGGATTATTTGAGCAACATTGTGATTTCTAAAGATTTTTATAGGCAGTATTATTAACTCAGGTCAGGAAATAAATTTATTTTTTGTTAAATTTGTCATAAGGGGTAAAAACTATGATTTTGGATGATTCGATAAATTTTTTTATTTAAAGGTAGAATAAAATTATTGAAAAGGAACTTGAATTTACTCCTTATTTATGAATTTAATTTTAGTAGTTAAATTTTGTGTTCACGCATATATCAATCGTCGAATTCAAATGTAATTTGAGCTATTGTTTATTGAATAAATATCAATAATTTTTTCAAAATTTTGATATTTATTATCATAAAATTCATATATCACTACATAGTTTAAAACAGTCCCCTGCTGCGTATGTCTACCTGTGTATATTAGTAGTGAGCATTACCCGATTCGCTCAATCCCCCACTACTTGACTTTGACCGTGTCCCCATCTTTGGCCCCGTCCATTGACCATGATAGTCGACTCTACGTTGATATGGACTTGACCTTGAAAAGGACCGTGTTCAAGGTTGTGTGTGACCTTGACCTTGGCCTTGTTCAAGACCACCATCAATTTGCTGGATGTCATATTGAGAGTGTGATCTTGAAGTTATGTGACGTAGTTTAGGGCGACGTTGAACAGTTTTATATATGGTATGAAGCAGTTTCATTCATCAGTTGTCTCTGACTTGTATAGATAGTAAATTTATTATTATTAATATATTACGTGTGCATCACGCTTTAAAAGTTAACATGGCAGCTGTTGGCGAGTAGATGCTTCCATCACAAGAAATATTCAGTGAGGTATCCTTCAAGACTGCTAATCAAATAATTACTATAGAAAGTGATTTGGATGCCGTTTACCATTTTTTCACCGAATTAATAAAAACGCAGGCGACAGAATTTCAGGAGGAAAATTCAGGTATGTAAAAATCAAAACCCGATATATTAAACTGATTTTTGTAGTATTTTTCTTACTATAGGATGGGCTCTTGTGCGAATTTTATACTTCCGTCAGCATCAACAAGTATGCGCCTATGAGTGGCTCATCATACATCAAGTTGCCGTGTTCTATTGATAAGACAGGAGCTGTCCTTATTGTGGTCAACCAGGACGAATTTTGCTTTGCGTCAGCTGTAACATCAACATTGGTTACGCCAATAGCAGCGCCTTCACAGCTAACGTCCTATCCCCATTTTTCTTGAGTGCTAAATTTAACAGGTATGGATTTTCCAGTAAAATGACGTGACATTAAAAAATTTGAGGAAAACGTACACGGTCTCGAATCTAAATACGAAAATAATAAAGTAATAGATGAAGTTATTGGTCCACTGAGGTATGCGTTAAGAACGTTGGATAGACACGTAAATTTATTGTTAATTACAAAAGACTGTAGTAGTAAAGATGGTGATGAACAATTTTGTGATACGACTTGTTCAAAAAGTCATTACTGTTGGATTAAGGATTTATCACGCTTAGTTTCAAGTCAAATTAGTTGTCAATAACATAAAATATATTTTTGTGATGATTGTCTCACTAATTTTAGTACAACGCCAGCTTTAACTTTACATCCAAACTACGATTGTAACCACATTTTCACGCAAACACCCTCAGTGGATTTAAAAATTGATAGATTTGGAAATAGTGTGCCGGAAAATATTTTAAAATTTGAGGGTATAGAAAAGCAAATACGCGTTCTATTCGTGGTTTATGCAGATTTCGAATCTGTTTTAAAACCTGTTGAAACGGTACAACCAAATCCACAAGATTGTTACAAAGTAGTGGTTGTCAAAGTCCGACCACATTTTAGTCATTCTTCAACATTGTCTACAACCTTCAAATAAATGAACCATATTCTTTTGCTTATTTAATTAAATGCTCTTTTGACGACTCAATTTAGAAATTTGAGCTATTTTGGAGGAATAATGCAGCTCAAGTCTTTGTGGATCGTATTGAGTGTGATTTAAGGGCTCTATATAACACATACTTAAAAGAAATTAAGCCAATGAAACCGTTAATGCCTGAAGAAATAAGGGCGTTTAATGATGCTAAAATATGTGGTATATGTGAAGGCCCTTTTGAAGACGGTGAGATTAAAGTAAGAGATCATTGTCACATAACTGGTACAAAAAGATTTGTTGCTGCACATTCCGCTTGTAATTTAAATTATAAATTACCCTCTTTTATCCCTATCATATTTCATAACTTAAGCGGCTACAACAGCCTTTTATTTATAAAAGAGTTATGTAAATATGGGGATAAAATTGATGTTTTGGCACAAAGTAAAGAAAAATACATATCCTTTACCAAAAGCATTTATGTGCACGATTATTTTGATAATAAATGTGGAAAAGTCAAGAGGAAATATTTAAAGTTGCGGTTCATTGACAGTTTTAAATTTCTGTCAACGGCTTTGGAAAATTTAGGCAACGGTTTAAACGATTACTATTTTATTAAAACGCGGAAACATTTTTCAAATATCGAATAACTTAATATGATGCATCAAAATGGTGTTGTTCCTTGTAACTTTATTGACTCTAAAGAAATAATAAAAAATACATGTCTTCCAATAAAAATCAATTTTATGATAATTTACGGGAAGAACACATTAGCGATGAAAATTATAGGCGAGCAAAAGAATAAATTAATTCCTAATTTACAAGATAAAAGAAAATACATTGTACACTATAGAACTTTAAAACAAGCCATCGCCAACGACTTAGTGGTACCGCAAACTCATCGAGTATTACAGTTTAACCAGTCAAAATGGCTAAAAACGTATATTGATTTTAATACCAATTTACGTAACAAGGCCACCACAAAATTTGCGGAAAACACTTTTAAATAAAAAAATAACGCGATTTTTGGCAAAACTATCGAAAATGTGTCAAATCGAGTAGATATAAAATTATTAACGAATTGGGAAAACAGTGTAGGCAAAAGTGGAACTAGAGCACTAATATCCCGCCCCAATTTCAATAGTAGCTCGATATTTATCGAAAATTTTGTTGCTATATATATGAATAAAGTTAAAATATTATACAATAAACCAATTCATATCGGATTTTCAAAGACTGTAATATACGATTTTTATTAAATCCAAGTTTGGTGATGATGTCTCGTTACTTTACACCGATACTGACTCGTTTATATTAAAAGTGTATACGGTAGAATGAAAGATGAGTTTCCTGGTGACCCGATAATAAGTTATTATGGTACCGGCACGAAGGCTTATTATGTAAAGTCCATTAATAATGAATTAAGAAAAGCCAAAGGTATCAAAAAATCTGTTATCGAGAAAGACATTCATCAGGAAGACTACCAAAGAATTGTTGAACGGGGTGGTTTGATATTAAGAAAGATGAATACATTTAGAAGTGAAGTACATAACATTTATACCAACATAACAAATAAAGTAGCATTGTCACATAGCGATGATAAACGTTATGTAATTCTCAATTCAATCAAAACTCTACCTTGAGGACATACAGACATAGATTTTTACAAAACAGACCTGGAAGAAAATTTAGCAAATTTAGTCACTGTGTTGGAATCAATTCTAAGTCAGGATGCACGTAATCTGGAAAATCCATATTTCATTACTTGTTTTGTTTTTATTAGTTCCATTAAACATACAACATTAATATATAACGTCAGTATTGTAATTTTTTTTTAAATAAAAACATGTATTCATTACTCGAATGCTTTTCATTGAATCTTTATTTTTAAATTATAAATGTAATGATGTACTGACAAATAGCAAACGGCAAAGTTATTGTTGAAAAATTTGTTTAACAGTAAATTAACCGCACAGGCCCACGGGTAAATATTTAATGTGGAGCAAATTTGTTGATAAAATCCTCCATAGTCTTTCGAATTTTCAACATTCTAGAATTAAGTTCAAGCAGTTCGTCTCGTTTAAGTTCATATATTGCAATAACAGTATCATCAATGTATCCTCTAAGTTCTTGAGAAGTTTCAATTAATTTCTTGCGTACATAACCTTCAAGTTGTTTTTTGAATATATCTTTAATAACAATTGTTGAGTCATGTACAGCTTTCTGCGTGTCTTGCACAAATTGAGCAAGGTTATTATCAACATAACTTTGTAGGGCCGCATCGTCTCCTTCAAGAGGTTCCGCTATGTAGCATAATCTTTTGCTTCCCATGTCGCAATCTCCATTATGTGTAAGTTTAAATCCCATTCCTGAAGGTTCGCGCATAAAGTTAAAATCTTTAAATTTTCTTTTGCGGCCGAAATTACCAATAGTGTTTACTTCTGACATTGTTATTTGAGACTGATTTGAAACCATTACATTTAAGGCCTAATATATGGTTCTATTTTATTAATACACAGACTATGTAGAAAAATATGGATTGCAAAACGTATTTCGGATGATGTTTAATAAATACACACACAGATTCACTTTACTATTGTTTCATTGTTAAAAAATTAAAATATAACAAAAAATAAATAAAAAAATTCACTTTATTTTTTATTATTAAAAAATGAAAAATATGACAAACAAAAAAAAAATAAAGAAATAAAATACATAAGTTAATATCTTCTATACAGGTAAGCTTCTTCTATAACCCAATTTCTCCTGTGGATGGCGCGTTAATTAATGTCCTTGCCCTGGTAGTGAACTAATCCACAAAAACCGCATTGTACAAATTTGACCCTGCGAAGGTCAATGTAGTTGAAATCGTGTTTGAGATCATTCCGCCAGCAGATAGCTTGTCTTTTACAACGATGACAAGTTAAAAAAAAGCTCTCGGTATATGCCTGTATGTTTTGGCTGCTTCACCAGATTATTCATCAGTTGGCAACATGCTGTTTGAATATGTTGTAATTTTTCAAACGCTGTACTCTATTTATGTGTTACTTTTTAAAATAAGCTTGACAGGGACAAAAAAATCCTTGAAAAACAACCTCGAAAACGACCCTGGCATTGCGGGTTACGATGGCCCCGGCCTTGGTCTTGCATCTGACAAGTTTAATACTATATTTATATGTTACTTTTTAAAATAACCTTGAGAAGGACAAAAAATCCTTGAAACTTACAACCTCGAAAACGACCCTGGCATTGTCGGTTACGTTGGCCTTGGCCTTGCATTCGAAAAGTTTAAATACTTGATGCATCAAACAAAAGGAATAAAGGTGGTGTAGTGGGGGAAATATACATAAAAGCAGACTTGCTGGCTAGAGCTCTTCACAGTTCGTCAGAACAGCAAACAGTGCAGTAATAAGTGCAAGTCAAAGTTAAGTAAACTAAGAAAAAAAAAACAAATCGGGCACCTTCTCCAAAAGCTTCAAAATTGCAGAAGCTGTTGACTATGCCGAAATCGGAAATCGCCGATAAAACAACATTTTATTCGGGTGTAGGGCAGTCGAGAAAGCAATTTACCTTCAAGAAACCAAATACGCCCGCACCGTTACCTGATTTTTTGCCAACACCATCACCATCACTGCGACCGACAGAACTTTTGTCCGTCAAAGTAAAGGTAATTGAAGGCGACGATGGACTAACTCCACCAACACCGGCCAGTGTAGAGGAAGTGTCGGAGGTAAAGTCTTCAGCAGTGAAGACTGATGCGCGACTGTCTCCGATAATGAGATGCCGCAAACCATTAAAGAAGCAGTTTAAGCAGTATTATGAAGGCGAAGAAGCATCGAATGTTTCATCACCTTCGTCACTGAACGAAACTGGTGCTTCAAAATGTTCTGGGATATCTGAACTGGACTGGGCTGAAGGCTTTACCAGCTCGCAAAAGACAAAACTATCAGACATGTTAAGAGTGAAAAAAAGACTTAATTACCAAAGTAAGTGAAAATGACAGTGCGATAATTGAGCTTGAAAAATAATTACTAGAAATACAGAAATAATGAACAGTTAGAAAAAGTGCGGGTGAGCGGTATAAAACACAATTAGCAGACTTTGATAAGTTGTGTAGTAGGTGTTAAGTAGTTATAAGTATTAGTTTAGAATTTATAGTATTAAGTTTGTAAATATATTTTATAAATGTATTTTGTAGATTAATAAAAAAATGTGTTTGATAAAAAAGATTTTTATATTTTAACAAATGTTTTTCTATAAATATATATTTTTATATATAGAATAAAATATTGCTTGAAAATATACTTTTTGGCGTTTTATTTCGTATAGGACCTTTCCTGCATAATACTAGGTAGTAAAAAAAAAGTGCCAATAATCCACTAAAACCAGGTTTTAGCATAGTTGTAATTATTTTTTGATAATATTTACAACTATGCTCAAACATGGTTCGGTTTAAGAAGTTCAGGTTCTGTAGCCAGAACTTCTAATACTTTGCATCTTAATATTGTATGTTTTTTAAGAAAAAATCATAAAATATTGGTTGTTATAATCAACTAAAACTACGATCAAAGTATTTTGTGGTCCTGAAAAGGCAGAAACATGCGACTCTTTATGGTATTGTAGAGTCGCACGGTACTTCAGCGGTAGCGTTGTTATCCACCTATTGGATTATAACGTCCCAGAGGGCATCTCATCTAAGATCATTCAAATCCTATTGCAGACAATTGTCCGTGGTAGAATCTACCACCGGACATTGGATTGGTTGGTTTTGGTCATTGGTCATTTTGATTTCAAATGATTGTAAAAAGTATTGGTGGCTGTATATATAGAGACAAATTAGTGGTGGGAGTAACGACAAATGTCGTATGACGTATTGGGACCAGAGTTGTATGCGGTCTCATATACAAACGAACGACTTTGCCGGGTTCTACCAGCACCTAAAATTTAATACTTTGTATCCAATATTGTATGTTTTATAAATACAATATTAGTAACAAAGTACTAATATGAACTAAAACTAAGATCAAAGTATTATCTGGTCCTGCAAAGGACCGTTGTTTTGTGCCCTTAAAAAGGATCGAAGGAAAGTGTGAGGCTTATGGTGGCACATCCTTATTGTCAGATCGTCAGGATCTTCGAGTGTCGGCGATGCTGGAATTTTCAACTCCGCGTCCTCCGTTGAGTCCGGCTCTGGCTGCGGACTGTCGTCTTCGAAGCGCTAAAGTATCCAGACACCCACGTCGTCCAACTCCACAAGACCAGGATCGTGGTCATAAAGCAGTACAATTGGCTCATCCAGGTCGTCCCAACGTAGGACGTCAATCTCAAAGTCGACATCGTCGAAGTTGTCCAGATCTTCAACGTTGCCGGCGACGGTGTCGTTACTAAATACTGAAAAGCCTCTGCTTGCTGGGCTTTCTTCTTCCATGTTAGTCGTATGAGAGTTGAAGTAGATATGACTGTGTAACTGGCCCGGCCTCCGTTATATATAACTACTTCCCATTTACTAGCGTGTTCTAAATGTTGTGTGTTGGTGAGAGCTTATAGAATTATTGATTTTTCAAAAACTTAAAACACGGAATTTGATTTTTTTTGGCTTATAAAATAAGACTAGTTCCTAACAATAGTTAAGCGACGAGACAAATCGTCGTTAAACGAATATCTCGCCCTATAAGTGACGACTACTAAACTACGATCAAAATATAATGTGGTCCCGAAAAGGAACGTTTTTGTAGCCTTAAAAGGGCCTGGGGGAGGGTCGGGTGTCTACCGTGGAGTAATACCCAACGATACTAACACCAACCTAGGTGCATCTCTTGGTCTTCTTCTTGGCTGCACCTGGGTCTCGGACTCCCAAAGCCGTACTGGCGGTATCGCTATCGCTGGTGGTATCGGCGGTGCCGTAGTTGCTGGCGTTGCGGACGGTGCCGAAGGTGTTGGTGCTGGTGCGGTACCCCTGCACTTCGCACACATGCATAATGTTCACGGAACAAATGGCCCTACAATTCCAATAATTTTTTTCGGGGTATCTTCCATCCTGACGGTTGAATGTGTAATGATGAAATATTTCGAATACCGCCCCTATATACATTTAAGAAGTTGGAGACGGTAAAGTGGTATGCATATATGCAATATATATGTTCCAGAATAACATGATAATAAAAATCACCGCATCTCTGCTTTTTAGACACAAACTACCCCCTCTACTTTTCTAACATGAAGTATTGATGTTCCTCTATATTTTTTCGAAATAACTTTTTTTGATATTCCGAATCATTACTTTGCTGGAGGCCGATAGGTCGATCGGCCTTCTTTAAAAAAAAACAAAAACAAAACAAAAACAAACCGCCCTCTACAACTTTCCGACAATCGCGTCCGGCGGTCAAGCTTCCTTCCTATTGATTTTTGAATTTTTTTGGTCTCCATTTTTTTAAAATTTTTCTATTTTTTTCATCAATGTATTCTCCTCAAAATTCTAGGTAACTAAAGTGTTTTTAGTTTTTCTCTATCTTGAACGGTTCCCGAGCTACAGCGCTTTAAGAAATCCAAATTATTAACTTGTCGTAACCCTTTTTTTCAAATTTCACCTTTCCGAAGTTTGAAAAATACTACAATATGTAGAAAAAAATTCTTTTAAATTTCCCAATACCGTTTTTCTCTAAATTTTCAACTTTAGCGCGCATTCGCCATTCCCTCCCCCCCCCCAAAAAAAAATAACACCATTGCATACTCCTTAAAATTCTAGGTAATTAAAGCGTTTTTAGCTTTTCTCTCTCTTGAACGGTTCTCGAGCTACGGCGCTTTAAACAAAGTCCAAATTACTAACCTTTCTTAACGCCTTTTTTTAAATTTCACCTTTTCGAATTTTGAAAAATATTACGATATGTAGAAAAAAATTCTCTTCCTAATTTCCTAATATTGTTTTGCGCCAAATCTTCAATTGCGCATTCACCATTTTCACCAATTTTTGGAAAAATTATTTTTTTACTTTATTACTGTCGGAAAAAAGGCTTACTTATAGTACTTGGCTTCCTCTATAATTTTTTCTCATAAATTTTTTCCCTATTCCTAACCGTTACTTTTCTACAAATTTTCTAAATCGTTGTGTTCATATTTTCCCTAAAAAATTTTTTTATTGCGTTTTCTAAGTACTTTTTTCCACTAAATAAACTCCTATTATCTAAATTCCCGTACTCCCTTAAGGGAATCTACTTTTTTTTATTAGGTTACAAATAAATATAAAACTACTACTTGACTTTTTACAAATTTATTAATTGACGTACCATATTTTAACATTATTTTGTGTTACTTATAATGGATAATTACATTAAAATATAAATTTGTTAGTCACGGAACCGTTTAATACTTTATAACTAAAAAATGAATCGTGAATTACAAATGCGTACACTTTAGTGGGAGGGAGTTTATTCTTTCTGGTTTGGAAGTCCAATTTCACATCTACAGTCGATGAGTAAATTGCCTCTGATTGATGACTGCAATTGATAATAAAAACGGGGTTTTTCATATATCCGGCGAACATCATCATCGGATTGTTTATTTCGCGCCCGTAGTAGCTGCTTTGGAAGTTTTCATAAGTGCAATAGGCTGCTGCGTACAGTTTCTAGGTGAAATCTAAATTCCATCTTTCGTAGGGATAAACGGTTGAATTCAGATATAGTCTAATATCGCATACATCGGCGTGGGTAAACTGGGTTGAGTTTCTTTCTTTTTTGTCGCAATTATTACATAAGTCGGAAGATATTTGTCTTAAAGCTGGCAATTCGTACTGATCCCATTTGAATACTGGCATTGTTTCCACCTTTATTAATGCGAGACAATATTTTCAATTTTCGGTTGTCGTCTGGAATGATGTGACAAATTTTCCATTCCATTTTATTGATACTAATTTCGGCGTCTACTTCGCCGACGTAGCAATTGGTAAAAGTGCGAGCTATAATCATAAGCTCTTGTTTTAAGTTGAAAACACCTTTTGTATAATCTTCGGCGAATTCCATAAAATATTTCAAGAGTAATTTCCCGGAGAATACGTTACTTGCCGTGTCTACGATATCTTGGTTTGCTTCATCGAGACCCCATCCGCATGTTATGAGAGATCTTTGTTGCAAACTTCCGAGTGAAACTATGGTTTTTAATGTCGTGGTAACTCTAGGATTACGAACCACGGCGACCTGCTCACCTCCCATCTCGTAGCGATTTCATCGAACATAAATGCGGGGGCATTATGTGATAAAAAAAAACATCTTGTCGTTGCGTCTATGGGTTTAAATTTTCCTTCGATATATATGTAATTTTCGGCGATATCCAGTATAATATCATGAAAATTAATGGGGATACGGACTTCATCGGAACTGTTGAATGATGGAGATCCGTATGGTTTATATATATGCTCTTGTAGACTAATAATGGAATTGTCCAAGATGAGTTCGGAGAAAACCTCTGTTTTATCGCTGGTGGTGGAAATCATTTTAGCACTTTAAGACCGATTGATTTTAAAAATTTATAGTCTTCGGCAGATAACTGTTGAGATGTTTGCGATGTAATGTCTAGACGACGACCAGCCTTGACTTGAGTCTTCTTTTACTTTTTTTATGTTTCGGCGGTTCCCCAATCTTAGTTGACAGCATACACAATTGACGATTGAAGCAAAAACCCATTTCTATGAAAGTTTCTTCAGTTCCAATTTCACGATTATTTTCTCGCCTTGAAAATTGATTAGATCACCGCTATCGTCCAAGATGCGAAGAGTAATGTTGTCGATAAACTGACGTCCTGCCGGCATTAACGGCATATAAATATTATTTTGTGGTTCTTTACTGATTGTGTAACCGGGCTCCACGTCGATATCGAATTGGAATAAGGTATGACATTCCACAGAATTCATATATGCTCCGGAAATTATATTACAATCTACGCGTATGATGCGTACTTTCATTATTTCCATCATTTCGGTTGACTCGTACTTTTTATCTCTTTTTAACACTGTATAATTAAACAATTTACCGATACTCACCTCTCCCCGGAAATCTATAGTATATTGGGATTTCAGTTCACATTTCAGCGTATTATTATTAGCGACTAAAGAAAATATTCCATTGTTCTTTTCTTCAGTTGAATTCCTCAAAGCCTCCGACATAGCTTTACCTATCTCATCTATTTCATAGGCCCTAGGTGGAATCTGGAATTGTATCGGCTTGGTCGTGTAACCCTCCTTCATGTAGTAACCTCGTTTAAATAGCTGCTGAAATAATGTTTGCAAACCGCACTGATATTTTAATATATTGATATCGTTTTTGAGGTGCTCGGGCAACTTATCCCAAAGGAATGCAATTTCATTTGGGGCTAATGCAATCATTACTTCCTTGGGCATGTTTTCTAGCTGTTTCATGGTCATTTCCTCCAGCTAGGTGAAATGCCTTCAGTGATCGCAACATTTTGGTATAGTTGTTGCGATCCATTTGCGGTGATAATGGTGGCGATGATGACATCAATGCGTCCCTGCACCAGACGGACTATCCAAATTCACTATTGCTGCCTCGTAACGTCGAGGACCTTGTCTAGGTAATGAATCCCTCATATAAATAACTCGAAAATGTCCTATTCTCTTCTTCTTGGCATATTTTTCAATAGCGATGTTAGATAGTGGTCGTCGAGGTAGAGATTCAATTAGTTTTTTGATCTACGATTTAAAAATAACCCCATACCTTTACGATATGGCTTTAGAAACAAACCTTTTCCTTTCGATTTCAAATACAGGCCGGCACCGGTTTTATCTTCACTGCTTTCTTTCTTTGCAGCTTTTACGGCACGCACAAATTCCGCTGCCCCACCGGCTAATGAATCCAAAGGTGATAACCCGACAAAAATTGATATTAATGGTAATATTCCGCCAGTTTTAGGAATCGGTATTATTTTCGGTGTACGAACCTTCCTTTTGCCACCTGCCGCTTTTACCGATCTATGTTCTGCCGACAGAGCTATTTTAGATGTATTCATCAGATTTTTTTCCAACACATGTCGACTTTCCCTTTTGTACGACGTGTGCCTTTACTAGATTTTTTTTTGTTGGTAATGATGATGATGATGGTACATCCATACCAAAACGCTGTTTTGCTTTCATAATGTTTGTAACTAACCAAGCTGCTGTTCTTTCACTTAAACTGGAATATTTCGATTTTACTCTATTTCAAGCATTTTGTTCGAGTTCGTAATCCGCTCGATGTCTCGCACTTATGTTGTCTTGCATACGGCATCTAAAGGATTAATGCCCGGATCACCTCTTATTACACGTTTTATTACTTTTGGTCCGGGTCCACAATATTGATATTCTGGAATGTGTACCTCGAATGGTAATTTATTTATTAACGACAGTTTTTGTGAAAATTTGTCTATAAAATATCAAATTTTCCAAGGTAGTGCGATATCGATCTTAAACAAAAACTTCCTATCGATAATCTCGATGGAAAAGTCGGATTTGGATTTGAAAAGAAAATAATGAAGAAACACGGTCCTCTACTTTCTTCCTCTATTCGTGGTCTATTAATTGATCCGTCTAATTGTGGAAAAACTAATGTCATGATTTCGCTGCTTACACACCTCCTTAGACTACGTTTCGAAAATGTCTATATTTACTCGAAATCTCTGTATCAATCCAAATATGAGTATTTAAAGAAAATTTTAGCACCCATCAAAGGTTTAGGTTACTATGCTTTTGGTGATTCCAGTAATATTGTGGAACCGTCCGATGCAAACCAAGTTCTATATTTATCTTTGATGATATTATATGTGAAAAACAAGATGATATAAGATCGTACTTTAGCATGGGACGTCATAAAAATATCGACTCCTTTTACCTAGCGCAAACATATTCGGGAGTGCCTAAACAACTTGTGCGAGACCATGCCAATTTAATTATTATGTTTAAACAAGATAAGTTGAATATCAAACACATATTTTCCGACCACGTTTCATCGCATCTAACTTTTCAAGAAATGTGATCAAAATGTTGGGATAATATGTATGGATTTTTAGTAATTGATAAAGACAGTGATGTGAAATCGGGAAGATACCGCAAGGGATTGGATAGCTATATATTACTGTAATAATAAGAGAAAACACTCATTTGTTAGTTGAAACGTCCTTTGTTAACATCATGAATAACGCGATCGACTTAAAGCTTAAACTAGTGGAAACTACCCATGCCGTTAGAAAAAATTTAAACAAATTAAAGCGGCTAAAGAATTAAATGTGGTCGAATTGGAAAAAAAGCCCTGATGAAAAAATATAATATAAATCATTATTCCACTTACAGTACAAAGAAAGCTGCAATTGTTGAGCAAGTCATAAGAACTAATAAAAATAATTTATATAAACAATTTTGGGCAAGAGGATCTTACAAATGGATACATATATTATCGTCAGTAATAAAAGCGTATAACCATTGGAAACATCGCACCATTGGAATGAAGCCGGCAGATGTGCAAGAAGCAACGCAAATTAAAGCACATGAATATTTAAAAATTATACCTAAAAAATTTAAGTTCTCCATGGGTGACATTGTGCGTATTAGCAAGTACAAAATCTCATTCGAGAAAGGATATGGGTCAACAGAACTGTTTAAAATTGTAAAAGTTAACGTTACAAATCCACCTACATACTTGTTGGAATCGTTAGAAGGCCAGCTTATAAGAGGGTGTTTTTACGAGTCAGAACTACAAAAAACAAGAAGTCTTGGCGTTTATCTAGTAGACAACGCAAGAAAAATCACACCGATCAGTTGTTTGTCAAATGGCTAGGATTTCCCAACCACTTCAACTTTTGGATATATAAATCTGATATTATTTAAATAAGATATTGTATAACTATAATTTTAATTTAAAATGTAAAATAAATAAACAATATATAGTAATACAAAGTTTTTTATTTCAATCTTCATCATCAATAAAATGACAATAAAACATCATATACATAAATGACATTTCAATATTCTTGGAGGGAAGATCCAATGCACCGACGACTACGACGTTATCTTCAAGGCTATGCCACTCGGAGTACGTTATCCTATTCTTTAAACTGATTTCCTTTTTTTTTAGATTTTTTTGAAGTCGAGCCGTACAACAGTTTGCTTAATGAGTCATTTAAAGGCTGATGATAGAGTATTTTTTGAATAACTTCAATTTTTGTTTTAAGCTCACTATTACTTTTGTACTTTGTTAGATATGTCACATATTACAACTGCAAAATTGTAAAACTTTCTATTAAGAAAGTTTTTTGTCACAGCATGGTCATCATCTTTAGGTTTGCCTAAGTTGGTTATGGTTTTCCCACCCATATCATACTGCCCATCCGCTGTATGTTTAAAACCAATCACTGGTAGCCCGGGTAATATATGATTTTTTTCATTATGTTTCTGACGATCAAATTTATCAATTGTGTTGTTTTCTCGACTCTTTTTAATCTTAACTAAACTATTTTTTGCTCTACTTATACTAAATATTTCAGCTCAGAAAAAAAAAATTCTGACTATTATCTACTGGATTGGTATATTTATTAAAGAAATAAAACAAAACTGTGATTGTAATAAATATTTATTTACAGTTATTTAATTGTACAAATACAAAAATTATAAAAAATTAATTTTCCACGTTTTCATTTTCGTTGTTCAAAATGCTATTCTATCCGACACTATTTCGATCGTCTTGGGCTGTTGCTGTTGCAGGAATCAATTCATATTTTGCAAACTCACCAGGTAAATGTGGCATATTAACGAGGTATTCTTTTAATTCTTCTTCAACCATTTCAGCACAAAACGTATCCATGTCTATGGGACCAAATAAAAATTTGTCGCACAAATGTGCCCCAGCAATAAAATAGACTGCATTCCTGATCTCTTTCTTATATTGATCTTTGGTTGCCTTAACATGCGGCCAATCATTTGCACTATCTAACATATCGTGGGCCATATTTTTTAATTCCCCTCCCAAGCAAAATATGTATCTATCTACACATTCGTTGGCGGTCGTTACATCAGCAGACATCTTTAACAGAAATAATGAACACGCGTAAGTATTCTGGCATGTACAACTATTTTTTAAATTTAATTACGTCCTTTTTTCAAACATTGCATACAATTTACTCCAATAAGTCAAAACGTAATAATGTTCGAGTATTGTTTCCAAAAACTCTATTACCCTGCCCAAATAAGTGTATTTCTCTTTAGTTTTACTCATAATATCTACAATATCGTCTGGCAGTGTTTCAACCACACGTTTTGGCAAAAAAGTCTCGAATGTGTTATTATCACCTTCATCGTGTAAAGACACTAGAAGAGTTTTACCAAATCGTATAGTCATTGGAACCATTTTTAAAATTTCATACACTTTCCCCACAATCATTTCGGTAACCTTTTTTCTCTCTAAAATCTCGAAATCTTTGCTGAACATTTCATTAATTTCATCTAGAGTCTTTTTGCAATACTCATTATTGAAAAAATGGTATATAAATCCAAAACTCACCGTGAATACAAAAGTACTTTCAGAACACTACACGAACACAATATTTGATGTTTATGCCACTGATATCTGCGACTGTTTAAAGTCACTTCTTTCCCCACTAACCTTTATAGCGAATTTTTAAGCTCGAATTTTATCAATGGTGGGGGTGATTTGACGGCAGAAACACCAGAAATAGTGGGGGGAATCTTCAAGGTCAAATGACTTCACACGTTTAAAATGGTATAAGGATAACTTCAAGGTTAAAATATAATGAAACAAATAACTACATTTTATGTACTTTATTGATTGACATTTCTCTGTAGTTCTTTTATACGTGTAATATAATCGTTTAAACCTAAACTTATCAACTTGTTTAATAATATTTGTTCGTTTTTATTTATTAAAAAATCCTTACAAACTATACTCGCTAAAATACACACTTCAACATGGCCCACATACATAAAAAATATACTAAAATCCTGAGTCTCCGAATCTTGCATTTCATATGCGTAAAATTCCGAACAGGCTGCAGAAAAATTCTTCTTACATTTCTTGCACTAAACTTTCCATATTAACTACTACTGCATTAATCTTAAGTCCTACGCTCTAATTTCATTTAACAAAACCGGATCTGCAATGAAACTAATCAGTTTTTCCAAACACTCTAAATCTCAACTTTTTTATTTTACAAAGTCTAGTAAATTTAATGTTGTGCTGTAATATTGACTACATGCATTGGCAGCCTTTTCATATTCAAAAGCCAAGTCACAATAGTGAACTCATCGCCCAATTTTTTTACTGTCTCTTACAAATCACTATTCATATTTTTCACTTATTTTTACACTCACGACACTTTTTTATTGCGGTGGTGGTCCATCTATATAACGACGATATATTTGTTCATAGTGAATGTAACAGGGTAGGCTTAACTGTAGTTCCTTGTCACACCGATATGGCACTGGCAGCTTATTCTAAATTTGCCGTAAACTCAGCGAATCAACGTAAGTTTTTAAATATTCGAGAGGAAAAAATGTTAGATCCTTTTCTTCAAAATCACATAAACTTTTTAAATTACTCTGATATAAACAAATTATTCTGCCGACTTGCTCTATAATTTTGAATGTAAATGGACTCACACAATTTTATAGAAGAATTTGCAAGGTCAAAACCATTTCAAGATCATCCCACACAATTGCAATGCACAAATATCTACTTCAAGGTCACACACACCCAAGAGGGCCTCCAGCAAAGTCAAGGTGGTTTTGAATAAGGTCAAGGTCAAGGTCATATAGCCCTAGAGCGCAAAAATTTTTTAAGGTCAAGGCCATATCAACGCAAGGTCGAATATCATGGTTAATGGGCGGGGGCCATAGATGGGGGTGGGGCAAGGTCAAAATCAATGAGTAGGGGAATTGAGCGGATCGGTAATGTTCACTGCTCTCGTTAACTACTGAACCGAGTTTATTCCGGTTCTCACTAAAGGATAGAGTGTTTCATGAAGAAAATTTTGGGGTATAACTTGTGGATAATCGTATTTTCTCTAAGATGTGTACACGAAGAGTTAAACAGTAACAAAGCAACAATAACTCCCATGCGATGCCCGGGCGGGTGGTTAATATATGTATATGTTCAAGTTGTAATTATGATTTTATTAATTGATCTGATATTTCTGCTCTACATATTATGCATAGAATGCATGTTTTTGATAAGGATTTTAAATATTCCCTATAAATTCAGGAAAACAATGTATTTACTAATGTCTTTTAAGTTAAGATTTATCTGCAGCTAACAAATTCATTATTTCGAAACAAATAAACTGCAAGTTAACGAAAAAGTGATTGCTATTAACAGCAATCAGTATTAAAAAAATCAATGGGATAATATTTTAGTATAATTTTGTAAGTACTGAAACATGTTTTAAAGAATCTGTTTTTATGTACTGTTGGTCCAGTGAGAGAATACACATGCGTCAGCAATCTATGAACCTGTAGTAGTTTGCAATACCCGATTCATCCATTCCTCCCACTTCTTAACCCTGGTCACTTTCATACGACCTTGACTCTTGCCTTGCTATTCAATATTGCCTTGACGTAATCTTGGCCTTAAGAGAGGTTATACGGTCAATGTTCTGCGTGGCCCTGACATTGCCCAAGGTCGCCTTGACTTTGCTTAACGTCACTTTGGATATGTGACCTTGAGGTGGTGTAAAATAGTTTAGAGTGACTTTGAATATTTTTATATATGGTGTAGAGGGAGTTTCATTCATCAGTTGTCCCTGACTTGGATTGATAGTAGTCGTATTATTATTTCACAAATCATGACATAACATATGTGTCTAAAAATTGAGGTACTCAAATTACCAACAGTTATAATATGAGACGTCATAAAAAAAATGGTGTGCAGCGAGATATATGAAGTATGAGAAGGAAAACAGCTCGGAATTGACAAGTGTGCATAGGTGCCTCCAGTAATGAATTGCGCTACATGTAATATGGATGTTCCAGCAAATCTTATGTTAGCACATCAGCAAACACCACAACATAAAAATAATTCATATTTGCCGGTATGTCGTGGTATGCAATTAGTTGAATGTGCTTTAAAAAATAAAATTGCAACCTATTAGTGGAATATTCATATTATTTAATGTTTTTGCAGACATTACATTGAAGGTATGTATATGAACTTATTAATAATTTATTACGAGGGAAGCATGATTTAAAAATTAGCATGAAAGCTATTGGTATGCATATCCTGTCATCATAAGAAATATTTAGTGAGAAAACATTCAACACAACCAATCAAATAATTACTGTAGCATATAATTTGGATGCCGGTTACCATTCTTTCATCGAAATTATAAAATGCAGGTGACAGAATTTCAATAGGAAGTTTTAGATATGCTAAAACTAATACCCGATATACTTAACAGGGAATAGGGGGCTTCTAGTTGACCCCCCCACCACTTTTTTGATTGGTCAGCCAAGAATGACCTTGTTTCTGATTGGCTGCCCAAGTTCGCCCCCTATTCCGATTGGTTTCATAAACTCCGCCTCTTTTTGCTCCACCTCCTACCTCCTTCCTAACCACCACAGTAGTTGGAGGGGAGCTGGTAGCAGTTGGAGGGGAGCTGGTATTTTAAAGGACTGAATCTGAGCGAGCTACATTCATTTACAACTAGTCTTAAGCTTATATAGAAGATTCACCACTAATAAAGAACAGTGTTAAATTAAAAATAAGTGGTAGTTATGAACAGTGATTTGCAAAATGAAATAATCAAATTAGGTAAACAGTTTACTAAACTTCAAAATTCCGAATTAAAGAATGCAATGCTAAGGAAAACACACCCCGAGTGGGCACAGGTATATTATGAGACTGCCTTCCAATACCAATTAGCTGCAGAAGCCTGTTTAAATTATAGAAAAACCCAAAATTTGCCGAAGTTCTTTCATGAAATAAAGAAAATAGGATTCAGTTACTTTTTAAGGATATTGAAGGATTATATAAAAGATCCTGATATATTAAAAGAAATCGTGGAAGAGGAAGAGAGAGATAAAGAGATATTGAGAAACAGGGAGGTTTTAGTGTAGGATTTATTATGGAATTATTAATAAGAGAAATGTATGAAGAGTTTTTGATGTCCGCAGCCTGTTCCGAGTTTTATGCATATGAAGGTCAAGAAAGTGAAGCGCAGAATATTATAGTGTTTTTAAATTATATGGAACATGCGGAATTATGTTTACTAGCAGCTAAATGTTGTAGCGAATATTTAAAAAATAAAAATATAGATATTTTAATATGTAAACTTCAAGAACTAGGATTAAATAATAATATTTCATGTATTAAAACAATGTTAGAAAATAAAACACATAATTTGTAATCAAGTCTTTTATTACATAAAAAAATTGTTGTAAAGGTAATAAACATTTGATAATGCACATACACATGGTATTTTTTGATGATAAAAGCAGCAAGGATCCATTTTCTTTAGGGTGGGTTGTTCATCAATCTCGATAACTGGTTTCATGGAATACTTCTTTACGAAATCTGCCTTTTCTTCCCCTTTTACATAAACATAGTCCACCTTAGCGCTTAAATCTCTTATGATATCTCCACATTTGTGTAATGGTGTAAATCCTTCACACCATTCAATGCAATGGTAATTTTTTATTAACCACAGAGCTTGTTTGTGTAAATAGGATGGTAAATGACCCATCGGAAATGGAGCTTTGAAAATAAAATGACTTGTCTTTTGCCCATCGTACGCTGCTAATTCCTTTACAATAAATTTATTATTTTCAATTTTGAATCCTTGAAGATCTAGAATAAGTTTCATATTTTCAAATATTTGAATTTCTTGATCATTTCTACTTTTAATTGATATTCACTTATTTGTTTTTTTAATTTCTGCAACTGAAGTTGAAAATCTAATACTCGAACTGAAATCTCGTAAGACATTATATAAATGAAGAATTCTGGTTTGGCTACGTTAATAAATATCAAAATTGACGCGTGCGCTCTTAAGCGTAAGTAGCGGTTTGTTTAAAAAGAGTATTTTATCTTAAGGAAATTGTATTACAACTGTTTCACAATTTTTGTTAATGGATTGTAACTGAAAACTTTATCATGAATTATAACACAATATGCCGCTGTTTTAGGGGGAATTTTTTCCTTGGTTTCAAATTCAATTCTCATGGTTACTGGACCTGTTTGTAGTAAATCTCTTTGATGTGAACAATTAATGTAAACTATAGGAGCATTTTCTTTAAATTCTTTCGGATTAAAAATTGGTTCCACTGGAGAGTTATAATACCCTTGACGAAAGTCTGTAAACATTTCATACAGAGTAGCAAATTTATTATTTTCAAAGTCAAGTTGAAGATCATTGTAAGGATATCTTTCTGAATTTAAAAAGACATTCATATTTCTTAAATTACAATGATCAAATTTACTCATATCCATTTTTAGATTACCACGTCTATTTTTCTGAAAAGCAATTAGAACATGACGTGGCGTTTCGACTTTTGTAGATGTTTTTACGGGCCAGTTGTGCCTCGTAGTTTCCAATAACTCTGGATATTCAACTAATTCCCAGCTTCGGAAGGTTATTAGTATATCACTATTTTTGTCAATAATTTTGGTAAGTGCTAATTCTTGCGGAATCGCTACAGTAAGATGAGGAACTCTCCAACACAACTTGGTAATTTTAACTTTGGGTTTTTCATCTTCATTACTGGATAATAATGCATTTGTATCATCATTACTTCTTATTAGAATAAGTTCTTGTTGTGAATTAAGAATAATCTTATTATAATCTTCAAAAAATCCTGAATACATCTTTAATGGTATACATAATGAAACATTACCTTTGTCATCAGTCATAATTTTTTCTTTAGATTTTGTTTTCGGATACCAACCGGCATTTTCCAATTTAGCACTTTCATTTTGATTAAATGAAATATATCCCTTAAGAGTTGAAGTTATACCAATATCCCGAACGGAGTCAATAGTAACACCATTTAAAATATAGCGTAATTCTTTAAATAAAAATGCCGGAGCATTATTAATTAAAACAGTATTAGCTAAAGGGGAATCATCTTCTTTAGTTACTTGCAATTCCACATAAATTTCACTTTTGCAAGGTAAAGGATATTTTCCTGTTTGTTGCAAAGCAATTCTGATTTCATCATTTGGTCCGAGTTTTGTAGGATTAAAAGGATCGAAAGAAAGAATTTCCCAGCTTAATATTGATTCATCAACCAATACATTTTCTCTTACATTTAAATAATCCATTTTTATTTAAGTTTAAAACCCAAACTTTGAAGAAATTTTCTATTAGAAGGTGTTAACCTTTGGAAGTTTGATTTCCTACTAAAGGAAGTTGGTTTCTTTCTTGTCTTATTAATGTTTTTATTATTAAATTTTCTAGTAAAGTTTGCAGATTTATTGTTATATAATATTACCATCTTTAATCTACTTTTTTAAGATGTAGTCTGATGGTTATGGTTTCTTCTCTAAAATTAACCAAATCACCTTCCTGATCTATTATTTTAATGGCTATTTTATCAATTACTTTAACGGTGACTGGGAAATATATGACGTTTTGAGGTGACTCAATTATTTTGAACCCTGGAGCAACGCTCGGGAAAAATTGGTGTATTATATGAACAGGTTTCCCGTTTAAATATGATCCCTCTGCAATACTGCAGTCTATATTTATTGAATTTACTTTAATTATTTCCGCGGGAAAATCTGATATATGTTCAATGTTGGCTTCCAATCGCCCATTTTTAAACCCTAATAATTTACCAATAGTTCCTTCACGAAAAGTTATGGGGGCTGAACATTTAAGATGTGTACGTAAAGTATTATTATTTGCATAAAGACTAAAACTAATTTTATCCTCATCCAAGTGTTTTTTTAAAAAATCTGTTATGTCTTCTAATTCGTAGCTACCTGGGGGTATGGCTATTTCTAAATTTTCATCATGAATTAATACATTATTCCCAACATCAATATTGGGAATTGCATTAAATGTTTCGAAATTTACAAGACCGATAACATATTCAACATCTTCATCTAAATATATTGGAGGATGTAACTCTGATGTTAAAATAGCGGAATTGCCGCTAAGAACAAAACTATATGACATTTTACTTTAAAAATATGTTTAATAATAAACTAAAATTAGGTGTTACATATGGTTATAAAGAAATTTTAGACACAATTGACCACAATTTGTTTTGTTAAAGTTTTGATAACTGTTATAATTATAATTAACAATATTATTATTTTGGTCGCTATAAAAATATTTAATTAATTCAGAAGGGGGTCGCAAATTACCATAACTATCAAAATATATTATGTTTTTTCCTTTTTTTGTATATGCTATCCAGTGAGTACCAACACCACTGTGATTATCTAGATTGACAATTGCACTTTCAATTAACTTTATCTTTTTTGGTAATTTATCCCTCATAAAAATACCACGAAAGTTGGGAATTTGTAAATATTTAGCGTATTTAAGTAAATCGTAATTTGTAAGTGCTTTTCGAGGTATATGTTTTAGCAGTTTTTTGAATAAGGTTTCAAGTATAATCCACATCCTGTTTTATAGGGTTTTAAATAAAGTCCACTTCCTTTTTTTCCTACCGCAATGGACTCCATCATTTGATTGTGTCGTTTAGATTCTTCTAATTTCGCTTTGGCTGCTTTTGCATCATTTACTGCTTTAGCAATACCTGCAGCCCCTCCTCCAAGAGCACCAAGAGCAGACAAACCAGCAAATAAAGGTATAAGTGGAAGAAATCCGCCAGTCTTTGGGATTGGAATTACCCTTTTCTTTGGAGGTAAGACTTTACCAGTTTTTTTAATAGCTTTTAAAGCAGTTTGAATACTTTCATTTAGGTCTTTAAAACGTTTCCCCTTAATTCCTTTTCTAGCTTTTGAAATTACCTGAGATAATGATAGTCCTCGTCCTTTTCGAGTTTTTCGCTTGAACTTTCTTCTCGTTCGAAGTCCCATACCTAATTTTCTTTTAATTTTCATAGCACCAGTAATTCCTAGTGCAGCAGTTTTTTCCCCAAAACTAGAATCTTTAGCTTTGAACCTTGATAAAGCTTTGTCAGCTAATACTTTATCAGCTAAATGCCTTCTTTTTATATCATTTGATTGTGAGTAAGCAATATCGTGTTCTTTACAAGCCTCATCCAATAAATTTATACCTTTATCACCTCTTGACAATCGTTTTTCCAATTTTGTTCCAGGTCCACAAAAATTATAACCAGGAATATGCAATTCAAAGGGTAATTTATTTATTAATGAGTTTACTAAACCACTTCCTTTCCTTTTGCTGTTTGTCTTGTAAATGATTCGTTTATTATGTGATGGAAACATTATATATAGTTGCAATCCTAGTGATAACTAACCAGTTACATCACAATACTGAATATTAATAGTTTGTTTTATATATAAAATGAGAGTTGAGAAACAACCATACTCTATAACAATTAAGGATCATGAAAGTTCAGTGAATGGTTTTAGAAAACATGGAAAACTGTTTGAGGGAAATAGTAAAAGAGGGTTAATTATTGGCCCGTCAGGCTGTGGCAAAACCAATGTTATTATTAGTTTGATTGAAGATCCGAATGGTTTGCGATTTGAAAATCTGTATGTTTATTCAAAATCCTTATATCAACCAAAGTATAAATATTTGAGAACACTTTTTAAACCTTTGAAAAAAATTGGATACTATGAATCTGAAAATGAAGAAACAATTGTTTCACCAAAACAAGTTAAACCAAACTCTATAATAATATTTGATGATATAGTGTGTTGTAATCAGAATGTTGTAAAGGATTATTTTTGTTTCGGAAGACACAAAAATACTGATTGTTTTTATTTATGTCAAACATATTCTTCTATTCCGAAACAATTAATTCGTGACAATGCAAATTTAATTGTTATATTTCAACAAGATCGAACAAACTTAAAACATATTTATGATGATCATGTTAATGTTGATATGTCATTAAACCAATTTAATGAGTTGTGCTTAATATGTTGGAAAGATAAATTTGGATTTTTAGTAATAGACAAAGACTCTAATGTGAAATCTGGCCGATATCGAAAAGGATTTGATTCATATATTTACTTATAAAAATAAACGTTTGATGGTAAATTATACCAATCATGGATGAACGTTTAGCAAGAGAGCTAGTTAAATCAAGAAAAGCTGTTAAACAAAAATATCAGAGTTTAAAAAATGCGGAATTTGAGGCGCAAACTAAATTGGAGGAAACATATAAACCGATAACTCAACCCTTACAAGAATTAATTTCAACGATTGGTAAAATTGAACCTGTTGAAATAAAGGAAGAGCTACACACACCAATTAAAAAAATTTATGAAACACCACAGAAAAGATCAATTCAAACACTAACACCAAAGAGAAAATTACAATATGGAACATCAACACCAGAAAAAAGAAAGACGGGAAAAACTCCACTCCTTCCTACAGAAATACCATCGATTATTGACTGGGACGCGAGTTTAGCTTCAGCAAGTCAAATGCCATCTATACAACAAACAAGTATTATTGCAGAAACAAACCCTTCTTCAGGTTCACACTCCACAATAGGAAATCTTTCAGATATACTGGAACAAACACGGCAAACAGTTAGAACATTTGTTGATACAGATTTATATAAAGAATATTTATTAGGATTTGATGAATTACCTCGCCAATATATTGATAGCGGTGTAAAAGATGTTGAACACGAGTTTGATCACCAATATGGAATAGTTCATGATTTGGAAACCGAGAAATTCTTTTTGGGTTTAACTCAAAAACCTGTCGAAATTATTGGTAAAAACATCAAAATTGAAGGAATAACCTATACAGGTACACCAGGTTTATATGAGTTATTATTTAAAAAAGAACCAATAGGGTATAAAAAACAAGATTTGGAAAATTATATGGATATTTTAAAAAGAACCAATGCATACCGTAGAAATAATGATCCAAATGAGCAGGTGCAGGGGAATGGATCACATAAATATATTTCTATAATAGGACCTTATTTGCAAAGCAAAGGAATTACAAAAACTAAAACTCTAAATCCCGAATCTCAACAAGCAGTCCAGGGATTTTTTGAAAGACGCAAAGCTCCATATAGAGAAAGTCGAGTGTCTTCAAAAAAAACCGGATTTGGTATAACTTTAAAAGTTAATAAACCTAATACAGATTACATATATTGGGATAATGTAAACGAACTTGTTGAGAGACTTCGACTATTGGTAGCATCCATGCTTGCGGGACACACTGGTCATAACAATGAAATTATTTCCATTATTGAAGAACTAAGAGAAGCGAATATTATTATATAAAAGGACATAATAGATACTTTTAAACATTTCTAAAATGACCATCGATAAATTTGGTCGTCATATTTCAAAAAAATCTGCTCTAAACACATTATTATCACTAGAAAATAAAATATTATCAAATGTTGAAGAGAAAATAATAAAAATTTTTAAAAGCGATGTCAAATATATTGAAAACAAATTAATTCAAAATTTAGATCCCGGGTTGAAAAGCGATGTTAATAATTTAAATAAGAGAATAAATGAATATGATAACAATATACAAAATATTGCAAAAAAGATTAAGTTATTTGAGGATAAAGTTATTCCTGAATATAATGACAAGATAATTAATTTGAAAAATACTGTTGATGGAAATGATGATGTAGTAGAAAAATTTTCTCAGAAAGTTTCTAAATATGCAAATGACTTTGACGTAGTGAAGTTAAAATATGATAAAGTTGATGATTTTGAAAATGAAATAAAAAATGAAATTACATCAATTAAATCAATAATTAAGGATACTTCAGCAATTGACAATGTCAAGAACAGTATTTCCAAGGAAATTACATCAAAGTTTCAAAATTTTACTAATTTGCTTAATGATAGAGTAGCAGAAGAAGTAAGGAATTTTAAGAAAATACATGACGTTATGGATAAAAATACACAAAATCTTGAAAAATCAATGAACACTCATTTCCTAATTCACAAAAAAGATACCGACAAAGTTAATGAATTTAAAGAACAAATTAAAGAATTTGAAATTAAAATCAATGCATATAAATCAAATTTACAATATTTAGAAGACAAATTGAAGGAGGATTTTCAAAACGAAAATGAAAAAATTGAAACAAAATTCAAAGATCAAATTACAAAAGATAATGAAAAAATCGAGGATATACTAAAGCAGTTAAACAATCTGAAAACCAAATCTGAAACGTCTTTTGACGAGGGAAATTTTACAAAGGCAATCGATGAGAAATTACAAAAAGAATTAGAATCCTTACTAGAAGTAGTGCAAGCTATAATAGAAGTTTCTAAAAAGGATGTATTAATTAAAATTAAAAATAATAGTTCAAAAATCGAGGAGACTTCTTTACTCATAAAAGAACTTGAAACATCTTATACAGATATACTACACAAAGCTGAAAAGACAGTGTCAGACATAAAAAATATAGAAAAAAAAATTGTGAAAATGACATTAGATATTACAAATGCAGAATTTCAATTAGGAAAAGATATAAAAAATCTAGAAGATAAATTAACAAAAGAAATAAAATCTTTAAACGAATTAGTTCAAAGAGCTGCTGAAGTTTCTAGAAAAGAATTTAATGATACAATGAATTATGCAAGAGAAGAAATGAATTCAACATTAGGTGGTTTCAAAAAAGATTATACGTTATCAAATGTTCTTTTGGAAACTAAATTTAATGTAAAAATGTCTGATCTTAATAACAACATCACCCAAATAAATTCGTCAATAAAAGAAATTAGAAATGAAAATAACAAATCATTTGAAACAATGGAAAATAAATTTAATGTAAAAATTTCTGATCTTACTAACAACATCACCCAAATAAATTCGTCAATAAAAGAAATTATAAATGAAAATAAAAAATCATTTGAAGCAATGGAAAATAAAATTAAAGAACTTACTAAAAAAAACTGAGATGATTTTTTTTTATATTTTACAACATCAGCGATAAAGGGCTTTTATAAACGGTTTAGAAGGAGGTAAAGTTATTTGTGGGATTTATTTTCGAGAGTAAGGTATAAATTAATAATGAGTAAAATTAAGCAAGACGTTGTAAATGAATTACATAAACCGGCGAGAAGGCGATATAGAAGGAGACGAACAATTGTAAAAGGGCTTAATGATCTATTTCAAGCTGATCTGATAGAAATGCAGCCATATGCGAAATTTAATAGGGGTTTAAGATATATTTTAATGGTAATAAATGTGTTTTCTAAATTTGTATGGGCAGAACCTGTAAAATCCAAAACTGGTAAAGATGTAGCAGCTGCAATGAAAAAAATTCTATTAACTTTAAAAACTCCCCCAACAAATCTGAATACTGATCAGGGTAAAGAATTCTTTAATCAAGACTTTCAGAAACTTATGGAGCAGTTCAAAATTAATCATTACAACACATTTTCTAATATGAAAGCTAGTATTGTAGAGAGAGTAAATAGAACGATAAAAAACAAAATGTGGAAAAAGTTTAGTTTACTAGGTAATTATAAATGGATCAGCTTTCTTAAAGAAATAATTACAGAATACAATAATACTAAGCATTCAACAATCGGAAAAAAACCAAACGAAGTTAACAAAAAGAATGAAATGGAAATCTTGAAATCAGCTTATACTCATAGGAAAACTGTGGATCCCAGATCACCAAAATTTCGTGTCAGTGATAGAGTACGAATAAGCAAGATTCGCGAACAATTTTCTAAAGGTTACACGCCCAACTGGTCAAACGAAATTTTTCAAATAAAAAAAATCCAGCTTACTAATCCAACAACGTATTTGATTCAAGATGGAAATGGGATAGATATTCAAGGAGGTTTCTATGAAGAAGAACTTCAAAAAGTAAGACACCCAAATGTATATCTGGTGGAAAAAGTGTTAAGAAAGAAAGGAAACAAAGTATTTGTAAAATGGTTAGGATTAGATAAATCTTATAACTCTTGGATCTTCAAGAGAGATGTGATGTAATAGTAATTAATGCTGTAATAATAATTGATGTTTGTAATAAAAAAAAATGATTTTTTATATATATTTGTTTTATTTAAAAATAAGCTTATTACATAAACATTTTTTTAAATACAATATTCCTATAATCAGAGTCTAATATGGGATTTAAAATTTCTTCAGTCAATTTAATCCTTCTTCTAAAATGTTTTTGATTTATAAACTCTTCAGAAGTCATACGAGCTTTTCTGTAGGCGAAGTTCCAAGCAACCATCAGATGAATTTGGTTTCTTGATTCATCAATAGATACTGTCTTCTTCATAATAGTGCTTAGACTTTAATTTTTGTTCTAGTTCTTCGGGATGATTCAACAGCAGTTCCAGCATGGAACACACATTTTCACTATTTAGATTTTGTTTTGGAGAAAGGACATTATATATTTTGTCAAAAGAATCTCCGTCGTAAAAATTGTTATTTCTAAAAACGTTGAAATAACGTCGAAAGTTTTGTTTTTGTAAAACATTTAGTCTATATTCTATAAGTGGAATTTGTTCCCATAGTCTGCACACAGTTTCATTTCCATAGTAAATAAAATCACAGCTTTTCACAATCTTCACTATTGGTAATTCACCAATCTTTTCAAAATGAATAGATAAATTTTGCAAATATATCGGTTCATTGAAAACATTTGGTGAAAACATATAATTTGTTATAACTCCTTGATATTGCAATAAGTTCTTCCAATCATCTTCATTTAATATCACAGACTGACCATTTTTACCACCAAGTTCAATGCATGGTAGAAAATCACTTTCCACCCACAAACCAATCACAGCATATTTAGAGTTAGAATTATTTAAATTATATTTTGTAGAATTTATAATTGTTTTTTTTATTTTCTTTTTTAATGGTGAATTTTCAAATATATTTTTACTCTGATTACTGAACATTTTAAATGATGTATTTCAAAAACTAACTGGCTATCTGCTTGCTCTCAAAAAACTAACTATCAATCCGTTTGCTCCTAAATTTTATACATTTTCCCTCTCCTCTCAAGTGGAGGGGTAAACTTATTTTCCCTCTCCATTTAAGAGGAGGGGATAAACTTTAAATGTCTTTATACTAACGAGAATCAATAAAAAACAAAATTTATATTATTTTTTTAACATTTATTAAATATTTTTATAGATATTTTTTCATGAAATACAATAAAATTAAACATGTACAAATAAATATTGCTGCTGTAAATATAATAACAAATATATAACAACAGACACAATGACAAGATTCTTCTTTTTTATTATTGAAAGGAATCCAATCTGAATATTGTAATGGTTTGTTTGTCATGGAATATTTAATTTTAATGTATGTATTTTCACACAAAGCAGAATCAGTTACATTATAGGTAAAAAAGTGTGAATTTCCAACAAGATATGTCATTTTCATCTGTTTGTAGCAGTCGGTTTCATTTTTGAGGGCATTTATACATATATCAGCCCTAACTGTATTAGGAATGTAATTTACATATATCACATTTCCAACAAGGGAAACTAAAACTATTAAAGATGCAGCAGTCATTGTTGTAATATTACTAACAAATAATGGTATTTCTATACAATATATATGTTTTTGGATTCAGTTCCCCCTCCAACTTTTAAAGCTTCAAAAACGACTTACATAATTTATCATCATATAAAATGATGTCTTTATAAAGATGAAAAATTACTAGGAGTAGTTAATTCTAATCGCGGTTTTTTATTTTTAGATCCATTTTCGTTTCCAGAACTTAAAAAAGTTAGAGTATCATACATCATTTTCATATCTTTATCAAAAAAATCTGTTTCCAAAATATCCTTATGTCCCCATGCAAGAGTTTTTGTGGAATTTGGTATACAATATCTTTTATCATCATGAGTTGTTAATGCCAATTTATTTAACAAATTAGTGTATATATTATGCATATCTGACTTGAATACATACATGGTGCAGAATATTTTGTCACCTTTCTCAACAACATCTTTATAATCTGATAATGTTAATTGATTTTTTATACATGATCTACTAACGCCTTTTGCTTTTTTATCTACACTATTTTTGGATTTTATACAATATGCTTTAGCACCAGTTCCATAAAAACTTTCAATGGGAATCCCTTTGTACTCATCTTTAAATTTACCAACAACTGATGTTGTAATAGGCATGCAATGAATATTTTGTTCAGAAAAATTAGAAGTATCAAATTTATCCAGATTTAGCTTCATATCTTCATAAAAGTTTTGGGTCTGAACTTCAAGAATTAAGGAATCAGTATCCGTATATAATAAATTTAAATTATTACCATATTTTACTTTTAAATACCCATAATAAAAATTATACATTACAGTTTTTGCAATATCCAGAATACTCATCCCAACATAAATTGGTTTATTGTATTCAATGCAAACCTGTTGAAGTTGAAGAGCAACTAGATTTTCAGAGAAAATTTTAAAATCCTTTAATTGAGGTTTAGAAATAAGTTTTTCGGCACTAAATTTATTACCCTGTCTTTCCCATTGAGATACTAATTTAATATCTGCTCGCCTATCAACATTTTCCATGGTTTTACCGAAAATTGAATTATTTGCCAATTTATAACAATTTTTATCAAATTTATTTTTAGATAAATTTCGTAAATTTGTATTTAAATCTATATATTCCGCTAACCATGGTGATTGTGTAAACTTAACTGCTCTGTGTATTTTTATGATTTTGAGTCCAAATTGTAGACATTGTTTCAGATATCGGTAGTGAATGATATAGTTATATTTATTATGTAAGTTTGGAATTAATTTTGAGTGGTTTGAAATTGGTGGTGTATATTGTTCAGGACAAAATGGGAAATCATTATGACTATCATGTAAATAATTTGGATATTCTAAATCAACTTCAAATATGTATCCTATAGATGATGTATCTGAAAGTTCGGATATATTTAAAGTTTCTATTTCGAGCTTAGGTACCCAAGCAAAATTTTTTTCAGGCAAATATTGTTTCATAGCATAACCATACAAATTTGTGGCGTCTAAGTAAGCGATATATGTTGTAGGTCTTTCAGGATTAAAATTTTCTAAGAATGGATTATTTGCTTCAGATTTGCGTTTGGAACAAGTGCTAACCCCACCACGAACACCTTTTTTGAAAAAATGAAGCATATCTGGTTCCGTTAATAATTCTAATTCTACATTAGTTAATTTCATCATTGCATCCCAGCACATAGAAGGGCTAGTGACATAATTAACAGGATCTAACTTATAGGTTTTAATACATGTGGATCTATAATTTTCAAAAACATCAGCCAAAAGTAAAACATCTGATTTTAAGTAAATATCGGAATAAGCCCCTATTGTAGAACACTTAAATAGATTCCACACTTCTACAGCACGACTGTAGTCTTGAGGAGAGATATTTTCATCGGTTAAGTTATTATAAAATTTATCAATCAATGGTAGAGATTTCTCATTTAATTTTTCGTTGGAATCTATGTAAGAGTATGGAAATACCCCTTTTTGTCTAATGTATCGAAATTCATCAGCATTTGAGAAAAACTTTTTAATTTCAAAACATTGTGAATCTTGTAGAGTTTGTGATAGTGACTCTAAAGACTCTGGGAGAAATTGAAAAGAATCTATAAAGCGTAGTCGCAAAGCAACTGGTTTCCGCTTTTCTGACACATCAACGAAAATTTCCTTACTAAAAGAAATATACTTTTCTTTATTTTGAGCTATAACACTAATATTTTCTTTATTATAGCAAAGCGATTTAATAAATAGGTGAGAATCATAGTTTTTTAAATTATGCAATACTATTGGTATATATTTTGGAGGTTTAAAATGCAAATTACATATTGAGTGGGCGGCTCCTCGATATTTACCTGTAATATGACAATGATCCCTACACTTTATGAAATTTCCTTTTGAAAAAGGTTTTTCACATACATAACAAATGCTAGAATTTTCATATTCAATCTGTTCCACAGATGATAAATCTTTCAATGGTACTTGATATTTTAAATATTTTTTATAAATTTCTTTTACATCATTTTCAATGTATTCAATAAATTTTATAGCACAATCTGTACCTCTATAAAGTTTAAGACACACAACATTCTCATCAAATGATGATTTAATATAATAAGCAAATGAATAGGGTATATGTTCAGCAGTTTTAATAGTATATGAGGTTGTCGAATCAGGTGTAGATTGTTGGCACTCAATGTTTTTCAAATAACATTCAAAATCGGCATAAATAACAAAAGGAGCTTTATACTGTTTCTGAATATTTTGAAACTTTAATATATTTGCAGGAATATAATTGCCAAATTTATCCAAAATCAAATTATCTGAAGGAAGCTCAATTCGAACAAAACTACAATCACGTTCTAAATGTGTGTTAAGTTTTTCATATGTTCCAAAATATTGAAGGCATCCATCACATAAGTATTTTTTTATTTTCTTTTTTGATAATTGTTTGGATACCAAGCAACCTAAATCCTTTATCCAACAGTAGTGGTTATTTCCATCATCAGAACTTATTAAAAGCAAATTAATATGTAATTTTTTCTTTTCATTATTATAATGTAAAGGACCGACAATCTCATATACCTTTTTATTATCCCTTAAAAATTTTTCAACTCCATATACATTTATGGACAAATTATTTTTTTCCTCAAACTTTTTTATATCTAATAATTTTACTGGAAATTCAATACCTGTAAAATCGAAAGCGTCTCTGAAGTCTGGATATGATGAGGTCTTTCGAGGATTACCGGTTGGCTGGTATGCTGCTGAAACCACTGCCCAGGCGAAACAGCAATTGTCCTCATTCATCACATTCACTATTGATTTAGAAAAGTGATGCATCTTAATGTAGGAGGAGGCATTCAATGGGTTGTACTTATTGATGTTGACTTCCAAATGCAGAATTCTTTGTAGAGCCCACCCTGTAATAGGAATTAAAAAATTAGTTCTGAATAATATTTGTTAGAGATGTACAAGTGATATTAAGAAAACTTAGCTCTTGAGATTAAGAAAACTTAGCTCTTGAGATTAAATAATAATTACCTGAGTCTCTTTCCGGCAATTCATCTGCTTTGGTTTCAATAATCTTGAATAAATCATCGTAAAGCTGTTGTAGATCAGTTGTATGGGTTACAATGAAGAACGGTGTATTAAATGACTTAATTGAAGTAGAGGTTAAAGTTGGAGAATAATATATTCCAAATAATTCCAAATTTACTTTAGCACATGTAAATTCCTGTTGACGCTGGCGTATTAATGTTTGCACTTTATTACCAACATCTTGCTGAAACTTTTTGATGTCGATGTGATAATTCTGCGAATATATTCTGTAGGAAGCTATTCGACATTTAAATGCACTCCTGATAATGTCAATTCCATTTCCATATTTTATGCAGCTCCTGTTTTTATGAATATTTGTCCTCAAGTGTGTGCTCCAGGAATTAGATTTGACATTTACTTCACAATCTTGGCAAAATCGCATTGGAGGTCTTGAAAGTAGTTCATCAACTGAAACAATTATTATTTTTTAATTCCTCTGTAAACCTTTATTAATAATAAAAAGAAAAATTAAAAGGAAAATTATAGCTAAATATGTTATAAAAAAATACTTACGATTAATTATATAATCTTCCAAGTTAAAGGTGTTTTCGTTATTGACAAAATTTTCTCGAAGGTGGCGTACAATATGTGATTTTCTTTTAAATTCTCTTAAGCAGTGTGTGCAAAGGAGAGTCATTTTAAAATGGAATCGGTTAGGGCCGTGTCGCTTTTAAATAAATACAATTTTGATCTATCAAGACCCAATGACATAGAATAATTAGCAATTTTTTCAGCTCGCGCAATTTAGAAAACTTTTGGATTTACTTTTGAATTAACTTTTGGATTCACTTTTTAATTTGAAGAAAAACATGGATTTTTTTTAAAAAATATATTTCCCAAATTTAAAAGAAGATCGCCTTGTCGTTGAATACAATTTTTAACGTCTTTTAAAGTCGAATTAGATAAATTATTACATATATTATCTAAGTTTAAATAGGAATAAACCATTGACTTAAATCTAGATGTGGCACACCTTGTTTCATTCCTATTTAAGCTCGGCTTAGTTTTCTTATGTAGAAACTTATCTAATTCTCCAATAGCGACTTTATTTGTTGGATTGATTTTCGGAGCTGTTGTTACAGCGACTGGTAAAGAATTTTTTGAAATTTGTGCCCCTAAAGTTTGGGAACTAGAAATATCACCGTCCAATTTTGACTTTTTTAAATCTGAACAATCATTTGTTTCTGATAAAGAACGTTTTTTGGGTAAATTTTTTTCAATCAAATTTTCAGAACTTTGTTCTAAATTTAGGCCAGAAGGATTTTTCAAAAATTGATTTTGATTACAGGAAGAAATTAAGGGACATTGAGGCTGCTCATCTTCAAAATTTTCAGTATAAGTATATACCTCAATGTCCCCCACAATTTCGCCACAACTCAAATCAAAAACATCTACCGAATTTACTGTATTTCTGGTATAGCCAAATTTGGATGGTTGTTCAAACCCCTGAATAAAATTTTGATCCAACCCTTCAATTAAATTTTGATCCAACACTTTAATAAAATTATGCTGAGCTTTGGCTGAGACGTTTATAACAGTCTCAACGCTGTCGTTGGAATCCTCTGATGAATCTGACGATGCATCTGAAATTGGCGAATAGTGGGGGCGATAAACCTCTTCCATATTATTTTTCGAAAAACCCCCAATGCCAATCCTCTTATCATTATTTAAAGCTCCCTCGTTACCAACCCCATTATTATTATTGTTTAAAACCCCCTTATTATTTTGTTCCTCACAGCTCTCAAAAGTCTCCTGATATTCCACATCACCCTTAATTAAATTTTGCCCTGAGCTATTTTCACAAATTTCACCCCCTTCTAATATATCTAAAAGTTGTTCCAAATTATATCCCTCATTTATTTCAGAATTGTTAATTAAATTTTTCCTTAATATATCATTATTTAAATCATCGAAATTAATTGTTTCAAGAGGTTCTTGAGGAATATCAGGGATAATAGATTCATCCAAAACTTTTAAGAGCTGTGTCAAAATATCGCTTTCACCAATTTCGGAAGAATCGCCAGATTCAGATGAATTGTTAAATGTATTAATATCAATTTCCCTAAATTTAATATCTAGCTCCTCGTCGCTTAGCCCACAAAATGAACAATCAATCAAATCATGCACAAGGCAAGCGTCGTTTAAATCGAAGGCTGTTAAGTCGATGTTTTCAATTTTTACATTTAAAAATGACATTTTAAATTATAAATTAAAAAATAAAAAAATTATGAATCAATAAAAAAATCAAAAAATCAATAAAAAATCAATAAAAAAAATCCACAAAAATGAAAAAATCAATCAAAGATTGGCTTTTAAAAGATGAAATAAAAATTAATTAAAAATCCAAAGTATTAAGTCAAAAATATTAAATCAAAAATATGAAATCAACAATACAAACCAAATGAAAATTAATAATATGTCACTACGTCACACGAAATAAATCCGACTATCAAGATATATTAAAATCGATTCGATAATTTTACAAGCGTACGCTAATAGCGAGATGTAAACTGAAGAGACGCTTCGTACCCAGCCGCCTTTTAAAGCAGCCAAGAGCCTGGTACCGGCTGGTACGGCGTGGCACTGCATGGTACGACGGGAACCGTGAGACCGTGAACTCGAGAGAGGTCGTTCAACGGTCGTAAGTTGTTTTGTTCTTAAGAAAATGACGAGTAAAGAGGAGAAGAAGAAAAAAAAAAAAAGTTGTTTTTTGGAATAATATAAAAAACATTTTTTTTTTTTTTTTTTTTTTTTTTTTTTTTCGTTTTTTATATTATTCCAAAAAACAACTTTTTTTTTTCTTCTTCTCCTCTTTACTCGTCATTTTCTTAAGAACAAAACAACTTACGACCGTTGAACGACCTCTCTCGAGTTCACGCTATCTTTGCCTTCTTCTTCTTCTCATTCTTCGGACTGGTTTTGCCGCTGGAGGTAGGAAAAGTGGTATTTCAGTATTGTATATAAGGATTTACAGCGTCTTGACTTAGCATTCATTAAGTTTAAAGTCTCAAAATGAGTACGTTCATAATTATAACACTACAAGACTTTCTGGGATTCTTGGAAAATCAGATTAATCTGATGGATCGTCAGAGTCCAAATTCCGAGAACACGGTGATGTGGCCGCCACCATCAGAGGTTGACTATTTAGATGAAGAATTTATCAATATGTTTGAGCCAGACCTGGATCCCGAGCCTATCGCCTTTGAGTGGGATCCAGACCGAGCAATGGATCTTCAACCTTTGATGATGGAGCAACAACAGCCTATGGAAAAAGATCGGCCACAACCTATGGCAGAGCAGCAGGAGCAGCAACAACAGCAGCAGGAGCAGCAGCGGGAGCAGCAGCGGGAGCAGCCACAACAACAGCAGCAACAACAGCAGCAGCAGCAGGAGCAGCCACAACCACAGCAACAACAGCAGCAGCGAAGGCAGAGTTACCCTCGAAAGTGTAAGAGGCCACAGCAGCAACAGCAACATCAACAGCAACATCAACAGCATCAGGAGCAGCCACAACAACAGCAGCAGCAGCGAAGGCAGAGTTACCCTCGAAAATGCAAGAGGCCACAGCAGCAACAGCAACATCAACAGCAACATCAACAGCAACATCAACAGCAACATCAACAGCATCAGGAGCAGACACAACAACAGCAACAACAACAGCAGCAGCAGCGAAGGCAGAGTTACCCTCGAAAATGCAAGAGGCCAATAAATTATAAATTATAAATTGGCCTCTTGCAGAGCAGCAACCTCTTGCAGAGCAGCAACCTCTTGCAGAGCAGCAACCTCTGGCAGACAACAACAACAACCGATGGCAAAGCAGCAGCCTATGGCAGACAACAGCAACCTCTGGCATGCAGCAGCAACCTATGGCATGCAGCAGCAACCTCTGGCAGACAGCAGCAATTGGCAACCCAAAATGGTATAAATTATAAATATGTATTTATGTATATATGTATATTTGTATTTTGGATATAGGAATAATAAAAAACAAAGTCGTTGAAGAAAATATTTTATTTTTTTCTATTTCTTATACAGAATCACACCTAATAACCAAGTTTCTTTAACTTGAAAGAATTATTATGAATAGGATGAATATAATTTTTTTACAAGCATAGTAATGAAAACTAGGTTTTTTTTTTAACATGGAAGAATAAATCATAGTCTGTTGTCAGGGAATTAAACCTAATTGTTCTTTATCTTATATATAAAATCTTATTTAAATGTCTTAGTTGACATTTTAAACTTAATATTAAAAAATACTAGGGTGAATGAATAAATTCAAGTGCAGTATCAAATTCATTTATTTAAAATTCAATTTATCGATAGGATTGATTGTGCATATTATGTAGAAAAAATTATTCTACACTGAAAGAACAAAATCATTAGTTCTTCAAATCTTAATATAAACAAATTTCTATTTATTTAGATGGCACCCTTATATTTATTTAACTTAAACTTAATATATATCTTATAACTTATATCTTACAACTTATATTTTATATGAAATCTTATTTAAATTAGTTGACATTTGAAACTTAATATTCAAAAACTACTAGGGTGCATGAATAAATTCAAGTGGAGTATCAAATTCATTTATTTAAATTTGATTTATCGGTAGGGTTGTTGTGCATATTATTTGAAAAGAATTATTCTACACTGAAAGAACAAAATTATAATTTCTTTCAATGGGAATAAATACAAATTCTTATTTATTCACATCATTCCCTTATATTTATTTACATAGTTTCTTATATTTATTTAACTTAGCAGAACAAAATCTAAATTCTTATAAAATATTTTAAACTTAAACTTAATATTAAAAACGCCATAGTGCATGAATAAGTGCAAGTGAAATAAATTTATTTAAAATTTGATTTTTCGATTAGATGGTTTTGCATATTCTTTAGTTCTGGTTTGTTACATATTATACATGCTTGTGAAGGAGTTGTTATGAATAAATCGTTTTCACACGTGTTGCATTGCAGATCTTTTTCGCAACATATAAAGGATCGTTTATAGTGGCTATTAACAAAATTATTTTTCCCATTTGGGCAATTTAAAGCATGTATATAGTAACATTCACAACATAAATTATATGCACCGCCAGAAGATGAAATAATTACGACATAAGATTGAAAAACGCACACTTCTCGCGTAAGGTGATTTGGTGTCAATGTATCACTTGCATTTATTTTTGCCACTTTCACGAGCCCCTCTTCTCCACACCCGTTTGGAACGCCATTATCCTCTATCCCATCATCTTCTTCATCTTCATCGTCGTCTTCGAAATTATTTCGATCAATAGTGATCAGAGAATCCTGTCTTGCGTGAAACTTTCCTCTTCCAGCCAAGTTAAAATGAGTTGTTTCATCTTTGTACATTGACTGGATCGTTTCATCACAAGCAGAATCTAAATATACATGTGTCTGATCCATTTCGAAGACTGTCCGATGAAACTCGATTCACTTGTTCACACTATTTTTTAATTTTACAACACTTTTTAATTGATAATGGCGGGCCGTCTATGTGGTGTTGATATAGTGGATAGTGTTTAAAACACGGCAAATTTAGCTGCAATTCTTCGTCACTTCTATAATTTTCCGGCAACCTGTTCCAAATTTGTTGTAAACTAAGTGAATCGACGAATGTTTTCAAGTAGTTGATGGGAAAGAAGGCCAAGTCTTGATCTTCAAAATCGGTAAGATTTTTTCCGTGTTTTTGGTAGGAAATTATTACTTGGCCTACACGTTCAATGAGTTGCTGTTGTTGTTGTTGTTGGTCGCTATTTGACATCGCGCACGAATGACTGAAGTTCGCTCAGATTCGATCGTTTAAAATACCAGCTCCCCTCCAACTGCTACCAGCTCCCCTCCAACTGCTACCAGCTCCCCTCCAACTACTGTGGTGGTTAGGAAGGAGGTAGGAGGTGGAGCAAAAAGAGGCGGAGTTTATGAAACCAATCGGAATAGGGGGCGAACTTGGGCAGCCAATCAGAAACAAGGTCATTCTTGGCTGACCAATCAAAAAAGTGGTGGGGGGGTCAACTAGGAGCCCCCTATTCCCACTACTTCTACTCCTTATAGAATGAGCTTTTGAACGGATTTTATATTTGGAAGTCAGTTTGGATTTTATATTTGGAAGCCAGCTTCAGCACACAGCTACACCTGTAGGAGGCTCATCATGTATGAAGTTGACGTACTCCATTCAAAGGAGAGGAATTGTCATCAATGTGATTAGCTAGGACAAACGTTACTTTGCTTGAGACATAACATCAGCATTGTTTCTGACAGCAGTAGCGTCTACACAGATAACATCCTACCCCCATATCTAGACATTAAAAAATATGAGGAAATGAATAACATATCGGTTAATGTATACGGTTTAGAATTTAAATACACAGATAATAAACTAAAATACAAAATTACTGGTCCACTGAGGTATACGTCAAGAAAGTTGGATAGACATGTGAATTTATTGTTAATTACAAAAGATTGTAGTAATAAACATGGTGTTGAACATCTTTGTGATACAACCTGTTCGAACAGTAATTATTGTTGGATTAGGGATTTATCATGCTAAGTTTCGACTTAAATTAGTTCTCAAGAACATAAATTATCTTTTTGGGATGGTTGTCTCACTAATTTTAGTACCTTATTAGCTTAAACTTTATAGTAAAATCACGATTGTAATTAATTGTAAATTAACCTCTTTTATCTTTATCATATTCTTTAACTTAAGCGGCTACTACAGTCGTTTTTTTATAAAAGGTTTATGTAAATATGAGGATAGAATTGATGTTTTGACACAAAATAAAAAAAAATACATATTCCTTACAGAAAGTATTTATGTACGTGATTATTTTGATAATAACGTAAGAAAGAAAAGAGAAAATATCTAAAGTTGCCGTTTATTGACAGTTTTAAGTTTTTGTTAACCTCCTTGGAAAATTTAGGCAACGAAAATAATGACGATTTTAATGAAACACGGAAACATTTTTCAGATGCCAAGTAATTTAATTTGATGCGCCGAAATGGTATGTTTCCCTATCGCTTTATTGATTCAATAGAAAAAATAGAAAGTACATGTCTCTCAACTAAAGATTAACTTTATAATAATTTATGAAACGAGCACATTAGCGATGAAAGTTACGGACGAACAAAAGAAGTATGAGACTTTTAGGATGTAAAAATTTGGGAGAATATTTAGACATATTTAAAATCAGATGTGTTGCTATTGTGCGATATTTTTGAGCAGTTTCGGGATAATTGTTTAAAATTCGATAATTGGATCCTGCGCATTACTATACCTTGCCAAGTCTATCATTTGATTGAATGTTATATATGACAAATGTTGAGTTAGAGCTCTTGATTGATATAGATCGATAAACTTTTTCAGAAAGGTATATGTGATGGTATAAGCCAGTGTACATAAAGGAAGCACATTGCTAAAAACATTTATTTACCAAATTTTAATCCAACGAAACCATCTTCATTTATAACATATCTTGATGTTACAAATCCATATGGTCATAATATGTCACAATATTGCGATACGACGGTTTTTGATGGATAACAGACCGCAAAATACTCGTTTTAAAATTATATTGGTTTTGACGATGATAGTTTACATGGCTATGTTTTGGAGAATGATGTGCATTAACCGACCGAATTGCATGATGCACATTTTGATCTTCCTTTTCATACCACCAACAGAAACATCTAAGTTGCCGAAACTAATTCCTAATTTACAAGATAAAAACAATATATTGTACACTATAGAATTTTAAAACAAGCCATCGCCAACGGCCTACTTGTAATGAAGACTCACCGAGTATTACAGTTTAACCAATCGAAATGGCTAAAAACGTATATTGATTTAATGCCAATTTGCGTAACCAAGCCCCTACAAAATTCGCGAAAGGTACTTGTAAATTAAAAAATAACTCGCTTTTTGGTAAAACTATGGAAATTACTCATTAAATTACCTATTTTAAAAGTATATACAGAAAACTTTTATCAGATTAAATCAAAAATGCCCGAGAAATTTGATATATCAAATTACCCCCAAATAGATAATCTTAGCATAACTAAAAGTAATTCGGTAGGTGGTTGAATAAAAGATGAGTTTCCTGGTGATCCGATAATCAATTTTTTGAGGCACCGGAGCGAAAGCTTATTGTATCGAAAAATGTGTTATCGAGAAGGACCTTCACAAAGAAGATTATCAAAGGATTGTTGAGACGGATGATTTGATATTAAGAGTGACGAAAATGTTTAGAAGGTATATGTATCAACATAATCAATAAGGAAGCATTATCGCATAATGATGACAAACGTTGCATTATTCCGAGTTCAACGAAATCTTTACCTTGGAGATATGTAGATATATATTTTTACAAAACAGATCCAGAACAAAATTTAGCCAGTTTACTCGTTGTGTTGGGATCATTTTTAAGTCAGGACAATACGTAATCTGGAAAATTCATATTTTATTATTGTTCTCATTGTTTAATATATATTATTGTTTAATATATATTATTGTTTAATAAATATTATCTCGTTATAGCAGAAAAAACATGTATTCAGTATTCTGCTCTTTATTCAACCTTTTTTAAAGTTATAAATATAATAGAGTAATCACTGAAAATAAATGGAAAAGTTATTAAAGAAAATGTGTTGTTGCTTCTCTAGACACCGTCCAATTTGTCTATAGAGTAGCTTTGTTGACAAGATCGTCCATAGTCTTCTCAATTTTCAACAATCTAGAATTAAGTTCGTCACTCAATTCGTCTTGTCTAAGTATATATACAACAATAACAGTGTAATCAATGTATTCTTTAAGTTTTTAACTAGTTTCAATTAAATTCCTACGTAACTTTCAATTTGGTTTTTGAATGGATCTTTTCTCTGGACGGATCGTTTTGTAATGAGCTGCCCCTAGTACTGAAGTAGTTCCCAAAAAGCGTATTGTACAATTTTAATCCTGAAAAGAACAACGTAGTTGGAACAATATACTCCATCATTGCGCCAAATGCCTTTTCTGCAGTGACAACAAGTTAAAAATAAACCTCTGGGATATGCTGTATGTTTCGGCTGCTTCACAAGGTTGCTCATCAGTAGGTAGCATGGTGTCTGAATTTTCTTGTAATTTTTCAGCTACTGTATTATATTATATGTTCCTTTTAAAAAATAACTTTATAAAGGGCAAAAATCCTTGAAAAATACAACCTCGAAAATGATTGTGGCATTGACGGCTATATTGACCTCGACCTTGTTTGTGTGGGTGTGGTGGGGAGAATAGGTGTACAAGTAGACTAGTTGACTCGACCTTCTCACAGTCTGTTATAATACAGTGTACAAGTCAGTGTATTAAGTTAAATTTAAAGTGAAAACTATTAAGATGTCTTACAGATAACAACGTGTTAGTTCACTCTTAGATACTCTCAATATCAACACATCTCAGCAAGATATGTTACTTAATATGGCGGACATCAAAGTGCTAACCCAGAGGTATTCGAGGCTTGACAGTGGAAGCGGACAAGGCTCTTAACGATGGATGTGATACGAATTTGGTAACCTAATTATAAGTATTAAAACATATATAACCAAAACTACACTTATTTTATAGTCATCAGAAAACTTGTGTTCCGTTAGTGTGTTGGTTATAACCGTTTCTAGTTATTGACAGAAAATATCTATAATCAACTTAAACTATCTAAAAACATAAGATGTAAATAGTTTTAGATTATAATATTTAAAACTAATGCTAAATATGGTATGGTTGAAGAAGTTCAGGTTCTTTCACCTGAACTCTTAATACTGTGATTATTGTATAATTCTAAAAAACATAAAATATTGGTCACAAAGTATTATAACTAACTAAAGTATTTTGTGATCAAGGAAATGACCAATTTTTGCGGGGTGGTCTAGGAGGGACTATTATTGTTGGCGGTAATTATTGTGGTTATCGAGCACTCCGGTATTTATCTGTCTCATACGAGGTCTCGCGTCTACATAAATACTTCTTCACCGCAGGCGTGACACTCGTCCATATAAGACTTAGGTGTTACAATGTGTTTTGATGTATGTGCCGAAGATATTACGCCATGAGTCACGTATCACCACTTAGTTAAGTAATCCAACTCTAGCTTGTCACCGGGGTGATAGAGTTGGTACCAATATTCATACGACATAACTTCTACATATGTTTCTTCTATGTCATCTCGATGTAAGTATTTTGTAGTCCTGAAAAGGACCGATTTTTATATGGAGTAGGATGGGTTAGCGTGTAGTCGATGTATCTTAGTCGGCTCCCCATCAGCTTGAAAAATCTGCAGGTCCGTGACCATATTCTGTAGTTGGCGATGAGGGAAGCGTTATCGGCCAATCCTTCGTCGAGTCTAGCTGGTCAGTCAGCTGCTGACTCTATGTCATACCCAATTCATTGTTGAGCCAATCAATGTGATCCTAGTCTAGCTCTGAAAAATTTTCATCTTCATCAGGATAATTGATATTGTCGACAATGACATCGTCGTCAAAGTCTATTCCCAAGTCCTCCACGTTTTGGCGAATATATCGACCCTAAAGATAGATAAACCACGGCTCGGTGCTCTTTCCATATTTAGATGATGAAGGATGAAAATAATATGATTATAACACCCTGTCTTGTACTATAAAGACAAACGTACTCTGTTCTAACATAGTTAAAGACACACTGTCTCAGATGGCAAGAATATTGTATCCACTATTAGTATATACACTGTCAAAGTATGATTTATCCCTGGACAATGATATAGTGGGTATAACGATAGATGGAGCTAGCGTCATGAAGAAAGTTGAACATCTGAACCGTTTCAACGGCTTTACTATGCGCACGGTGTACAGTTAGTTATAACAGACGTCATTTATAAAAAAAACACAAAAATCTAATGCTGACGAACAATTTGAAGCACTGAAGAGAACATATATCGCACCGGAGAGTAGGAGCAGGGTAACCCGGATGTATTTAATGGTTTTTAATTTTCTTTACCTACAAACCAAGGTGATCTAGCTTCCGAATACCAATCGGTTATAGAAAAATTAAGAAATTGTGTTAAACTTTTTAAGAATTCTCTAACCAAAAATGATGCACTTCAGAATTATATTCAGCAATCGTTTGGAAAAACAAGTTAGTTGGTCCTTGACTGTAAAACTCGTTGCTCTAGCCTTTGCAACATGATAAGTATATACAATAAATTAAAACAGTGTGTAGCCAATATATTAATCGACTTCTCGTTCAGTTCTAATTCAGACTATTTTTTCCGACGCTTCTTTTCTGAGATAGTTTTAATTAAATTTTGGAGAATTGATATTTTCGCGATTTTCCGATGCTCATAACTTTGAATTGAATAAATGTTATTCAATTCTGCGAGCACCAAATAAGCACTGTATTGACTAAGTAATTTTGATTTAGTTCAAGCGCATATTATTCATGACGCATAGGTATTCTCTTGCTGGATCAACTGCAAGTTAGTCTTACGATGTCTATTTTCAATGACTTGCACTGCAGACATCTTATTGCATTGGCGAATATATTGACACTAAAGATAGATAAACTACGGCTCGGTGCTCTTTCCATATTTAGTTGATGAAGGATGAAAATAATATGATTATAATACCCTGTCTCACTTATATAGGCAAAAATTACATCCTCCATTTCTCTATCGTCTCTTATTTCCGGAGATTAAAACGACACAAGTTACAGCCTCGGAAACCGGACGGAACTATCAGATGACGACACACGCTAGGACATTGGAAAATCGAATTGGAAAACGAATTGGCAAAAGAAAACCTAAACACCACACTACACGGATCGCATGCTGGAACATAACGTCGTGGAACGGACGAGATCAAGAGATCATAATAGAAATGAAGAAGCATAACATTGACATTTGCGGGCTCTCTGAGACAAAGAAAAAAGGGCAGGGAACATCAAAATACGGAGAATTCATACTAATATACAGTGGAAAAGCAAAATCAGAAAGAGCGCACTCAGGTGTTGGAATTTTGCTGCACGATAAATATACACAGAGCATCGAAGACATCGAATACATCAACGACAGAATATTAAAAATCTCCCTAAAAATGAACAATACCACAACACACTTGATAAGCACATATGCACCAGACATATCTAAGCCCACAGCAGAAACTGAAAACTTCTACCAGCAACTACAAAACGTCATGGACAACATAAATACTAAACACGAAATTATCATACTCGGAGATCTTAATGCACGGATCGGGAACGATGTCATACCAGGTATAAAGCAAAAGTATAATGAAGCCATAATTAATGAAAACGGCGAAACACTAATAGATTTCTGCGCTAGAAATGAAATGAGGATCAACAACACATACTTCCCACACAAAGACCAGCACAAATACACTTTCAATAACAATCGAGGCCAGCGATCGATGCTAGACTTCATACTCACAAATCGAGTGATAACACCCACACAAGTACTCGACGTCAGAGCTCTAACATCCGCTAACCTGGGGACTGACCACAACCTTGTTCTATGCAAGATACTACTAAAACGTCCACAACAAAAGAGAAAACCACCACAGTTCATCGAAAAGTACAATTTGGAGTCCCTAACAACGGAGAGCATAAAACTCCTCTACGAGAACAGGATTACTAACAAATTAAAAGAGAAAGATTTAAAACCAGAATGGGGAGTAGAAGAGAGCTGGCAAAATATTGCGAAATGCATCAACGAAGCAGCGGAGGAAGCGATTGGAAAGCGTAAAATTAATGTAAACGCGACAAACCACACCAAACCGTGGTTTTGTCAAGAGGTAAAAGAACTCTCTGAATCAAAACGGAAATGTTACCTAATATACAAAAGCGCACCGTCGGAAGAAACTCACGCAGAATATGTCCAAGTAAGAAACAGAGTAAACGCACGAATAAGATCAATCAAAAGAGAACATTGGGCTAATTTTACCAGCGACATGGACCACGACTTGTATGGCGCTCAAAGGAAAATATGGAAAATGCTTCGGAACAGAAAAAAACAAGTTAACGAGTTCGTGCAGACCAAAGGAGTACCAATAGGGACATGGCAACAGTATTATAAAGAGCTTTACGATGCTGAAGAAATGCCGAATATAAATGAATACGAAACAGATATAATTGGAACTGTCACTGACGAAGAGGTAGAAGCAAAACTCAAGAAATTGAAAAACAGAAAATCACCCGGGCCGGACGGCATCCCCAACGAGCTTTTAAAATATGGAGGCCCCGAACTGGCAAGGAAACTATCGCAACTATTTAACAAAATCTTAGACGAAACGGAAACACCAGACGAATGGCATAATAGCATCACCATACCTATATTTAAGAAAGGACTAAAAACCTGCCCACAAAACTATAGAGGAATAACTCTCTTAAACACAGTAATGAAACTTTTCACGAGTATTCTCAAGGACAAACTGGAAACACAAATTAAGAATGCTGAGGAACAACAGGGCTTCACAAAGGGACGGTCAATAACAGACGCAGTGTTTATAATAAAACAAATAAAAGAAAAGGCTACAGAGTACAGTATGCCAGCGTATATCTGCTTCATTGACCTAACAATGGCGTTTGACAGAGTCCGATTGGGAGACATTCTACATATATTAATGGAAAATAAGGCACCAGCGAACATAACGAAGATAATCCATAACCTAAATAACAATAACGTAACAAAGGTCAAGGCAGGAGATCAATTCACTGAAAATATCCCAACACTGGGAGGAATTAGACAGGGTGACAGTCTGAGTCCTTTTTTGTTTAATCTCCTCATGAATAAAATCATAAACTCGGATACAGACTGGGCAACAAAAGAGTGGGTTTGGTGTGCTACGCCGATGATGTAGCAATTATTGCTGAATCAGAAAACGATCTACAGAGACAACTCTTCCAGTTTTTCCAAGTAAGCCGCCAACTCAATATGAACATTTCTATCAGCAAAACCAAATGCATGACAATCGCAAAGGATCCACTCAGATGTAAGCTGGTGGTGGAGGACAATCCCATAGAGCAGGTGATGCAATTCAGATACCTAGGCATAGACATATCAAGCACCCACGACCCAGTTAAAGACCTAAGGAGCCCGATTAACAAAGCATCCGCACTATCAGGATGCCTACGAGATATAGTCTGGTCAAACTCGTACATGCGCAAAGATAGCAAAATTAGAATCTACAAGACTTGTATCAGACCCATCATGACATACGGCACGGAAGTCCGTGAGGACACTAACAAGACGAAACACATGCTAAGGGTGGCCGAAATGAAAACACTGAGAACAATAGTGGGGAAAACAAGAAGAGACAGAGTAAGAAACACAGATATCAGAGAACAATGCGGGATACAAGACATTGTGAGATGGGGAAGACAACGTAAGAGGCAGTGGTACAACCATGTAAGACGGATGGATGAGAACAGACTTCCGAAAATAGTCCTAGAAAATAACCCGCCCGGCTTAAGACCTCCCGGGAGGCCCCCTAAAAGGTGGAAAGATAGTTGGCAATCTGCCTCTCAGGAAAAGATGCAGAGGCAGCTTCAGAATTAACAGATCGACAGATCTCCAAGAAGTAGAAGAAGAAGAAGAAGAAAACGACATGTTAAAAAATATCTTACACATGTATAGGCTGACAAATTCCGAATTTTGTTTACGTGGTATCTGATTTTATTTTTGGTTTTTTCCGATTTTCATAAATTTTTTTAAGGGATTTTCAGACACTTTAGGCCAAAAATGTATAACACAAAAAAATTTACGTTCCTGGTAAAGAACACGATTCTACACTTTTTTGACTATTTATCAAAAATGAGCGAAATCGCTATTGCGCAGGTTTCGGGACCCCGCCTCAACTCAAATAATTAATTAAAAAAGAAACAAAGTAGTAGGATCGATTTTACGGTTTAACATAAGTTCTTTGTATTCTTGATATTTTTTCGTAACATGTTGGGAAATACCCCAAAAGAGTTAATGAGAATCCGAAAAATTCTAACCTTTTTTTTTAATTAACAAAGTATAGGAATCGATTCTTGGGTTCAGAGTAAGTCTTTAATATTCCGTCGAATATTGGGAAAAATCTCAACAGAACTAATGGAAATCCCAAAAATCCTACCAAAAAGGAAAAATTTTAAATTAACTAAGTACAGAACTCGATTGCTGAGTTCAAAATAAGTCTTTTTTACTCTTGACGTTTCTTTGTAAAACGTAGAGAAATACCCCAAAAATTTTAATCAAAATGAAAACATCAAAATATTTACTCGAACAAAACAATTTAAAAAAGTACTGTCGCATTTTGTGATTTATACTTGATTACAAAGTATTAAAAACTCATTCTGTCTCAAACCTCCGCCAAATATCTCCGACCTCTTATTTGAAAATTTATGTGTGGAGGCAAAACTTATAGAATTCATTTCTAACTACATCGTTTACCAATTAAGAGACATGGAAGACCAGGGTATTGTATGTGATGTAGAGACTGGGAAATGTTTAATTTATTTGATATATATAAAACAAAATCCTCGCAAATATATTTGAAGGGCATGCTATGAGGCTTGGTTGCACTCCAGTCACGGGATGACGGAAAAATGTCTTCGCACATAGCCAGAGATTTGGACCAATTGCTATCCCTCAAGCCCAAATGCGATTTTTGTGGTAACCTATGTTGTGTGCACACTCAATTAATCACAAACATAACCCATAGAAACAAAAAAAAACGTCCTCTTCAGGACGACATAGTACTTTGAAAGTAGTTTTAGTTTGTCATGTCACTTAATGAGTGACATATAATTCGTTGTTGATGTTCAACAACCAATTTTTTTATATTCACCAAGGTGCATTAGGTCACATGTGTGGTCGAAAATATAATCTTGATATTTTTGGCCACACAAAGCAAGACACCTAATAATCTAAACTAATATTTTGTAGCTCTAAAAAGGATAGATTTTTTCACGGGTTCTGGGTCTAGGGAGGAGGGATTTTACTCTTGTGCAGCTCTTTCGAGATCTTCTTGCACCCACCTCAAGAAAACACTACTTAAGGCGTCGATTTTGGTCGTGCCGGTCTTCTGGGCTGTAGGTCTTCTTGTGCGTTTTCTTGAGCGCACCTGAAGCAGACACTAAGTGGTCCCTCTCTGGGTCGCATCGGTGTTGATAGTTGTGGTGGCGGCACACTGTTCATCTTTATCTAGTGTTGATAGCGCATCACACGCATGTGGTCGAACCACTGGTTATATTTTGCCAGGGAATACTTTGTTCGCATATTCGGAATAACTTGAAGCAGCAGCCATTATGATGGTTAATAACAAAATAATACAGTTGTATAGATGTTTCGTGTTTATATAGTATAGAAAGTGGTGAACGTAGACTTGAAACATTTTTCGAACGGCTATTTCAATTTCGTGTTGAAAAATATCTAAGTTGCGATGATTAACGATTACAATCTTTCTCAATTGTTCAAAATAACCTTTTTATGCTTATAAATTATGAAGTAATATAATTCTAAAAATTGCCATGTATCTATCTTTATTTCAAATTAAAAATATTACATGCTTCTATTTTTAATTTTAGGTAATGTTACTATATATTCTTTAAAGTCCAAAGTATGAATTTGTTGCTAACAGAACCGTTCAGTATATTATAACTAAAATCGGAGTCATTGAAAACCAATGCGTACACTATAGTGTCCTTGGGAAATTAGTTCTTACGGCTTTCGAACTCCAATTTTATGTTGACTATGGATGAGCTGATAGCTTCCGGTTGATGGAGTCGATAAGGAAAACTGGATTATCGAAGCAAACTGCCAAATCAATCATTGGCTCGTTTATTTCACGCCCATAGTAGCTGTTGTTTGAAATTTTCGTAGATATAGTAAGCTGCGGCATAAAATTTCTTTGAAAAGTTCAAATTCTATCGTTCGAACGGAAACGCGGTAGAATTCAGGTACAACCTAATGTCGATTATATCGGCAGTTATAAAATGTGTGACATTCTTTTTTGTCACACAATTTGCCGTCCTGGTATCCGATTATACTACGCAACCATTTTTAGTTTATTTGTTGTACCTCGCATGAAAAGTGCATTTTCTGTTAATTTTGAGTAGCTGAACACAAAATTGGCATTGAAATTAAATAAGTTATTAACAGGTTGTACACCGAAGAAATCGAGAAATTGACGGATTTTGTATTTCAGTGTATATTTGAAATTATTACAATCGGCCAAGCGCTTTCGGTCTCTCTATCGGACCATCCTCAGGACTCAGACCCTAGAAACAAGAGAATATGGTCAGCAAATAAGTTTACTCAGTACTCACCAACCACACTCACTTGTCAAAGGGCACACCTCAACCCTGCCAGTTTGAGAAAAGTCGCGAGCGTAGCCTCCACACAGAACAAGATGTATACAATTTAAAAAAAGTTTAGAAACATTTAAAATTAAAATTAAAACTAGAACATTCAACACACTGTGCACATTGACATTATTAAAACAATAAACCTTTTTAATAACAACCCAAAAGGGTGAGGTTATGTCACACACAGTCGTAGCATAATACAGCAATAAAACTTTCCAAAAATCTCTACTCAGGCTTTCACATACTTGTATGTAGTTTTAATTTTTGAATTTCAAAAATGAAAACTTGTGTTGATTGTTCTAGTTTTAATTTTAATTTTAAATGTTTCTAAAAAATTTTTTAATTGTATACATCTTGTTCTGTGTGGAGGCTACGCTCGCGACTTTTCTCAAACTGGAGGGTTGAGGTGTACCCCTTGACAAGTGAGTGTGGTTGGTGAGTACTGAGTAAACTTATTTGCTGACAATATTCTCTTGTTTCTAGGGTCTGAGCCCTGAGGATGGTCCGATAGAGAGACTGAAAGCGCTTGGCCGATTGTAATAATTTCAAATATACACTGAAATACAAAATCCGTCAATTTCTTGATTGAAATTAAAAACTTACTAGAAATTTTCAAGAACAAGTTTTTTAATAACAATACAAATATTCCACGTGTATTCTTGCGGTTACATTGTTAATGTATAGGGAGATATGACATCACGTATCTCTAAAACTTGAACTAATATTAAAAAGATAAGTTTAGTTTCGGCAGTGAACTATTTTGACTATTTCCGACTATTGACGATGGATGGCGGGAAGGAAGATTTCATCCGGAGTAGAATGAGTGAGCGGATAATATCTGAGCGCGCGCAGGCAGGTACTTGCATGTTTATAATTGTTTTAGATGTGGAATTATTTTCGTTTATTAGCTTAAATTATGTGATTTTTATTGCTTTTGTGAGTTAACCTAAAGTATGTTTGTATTATTACAAGCATTTGAAGCGCTAGATTATCAATACTTTAAAAATGTCTTAGAACAATCCAAATCAAGTGTATGTTGAGTGTAATAGTTCCTTGTCGGTATAGAAGCATTTCAAGAAATGAGTAAATAATTTGAGTGCTCACTGCAAATTGTGCAAAGCTGCTCTAAAAACCGCATCTAGTTCCACAAAGGGTTTACATGATCATATGAATCAATCCACAAAATTGTCACAAAAACATTGAATACAGAAGTCACAAGAACATCAGCCACAGTTGATGCTGACTTCGTCTTCGTCACTGTAGTGCCAGTGCCAGCGTCGCCCATGAATAGTAAGATTAGTGAGGCTTAATCTACATCAGAAGATCGGGAATATCTCCAAACACCATAGAAGAAGAAGAAGAAAATTAGTGATTACTTTCCATCAGACCCTATCGTGAATGTGACGAAAGAGAAAATGATTTCGCGAATGGTAGCAAAATATGGAATGCCTTTTAAAGGATTCTGCACTTCCGAGGACATAAAGAGTTTTTTTTGCTGCGAAAGGTAACAATTACAAATTGCCTTCTTCACCAAATACAGTGATGAATTACGGAAGGAAGATCTTTTAAAGCTGAAGAATTAAAACTATTGATTTACACTCACTTTTGATGAATGGGCATCTGAAATGTACAGTCGCTTTTTAAATATTAATGTTAACACAACTATTAACAGTCAATCTGCGTTCTGGAATCTTAAGCTGGCGCGCGTATTTAGAAGTATGTCGCTAGAGTCCTGTGTCCAGCTTCTGAAAGAAAAACTGCCAGAGTATAATTATATAAGAGAAACTTAGTTCTCAACCAACTGAAAAAATCTTATACTATAAAGACAAACGTACTCTGTTCTAACACAGTTAAAGACACACTGTCTCAGATGGCAAGAATATTGTTTCCACTATTGGTATATAAACTGTCAGAGTATGATTTATCCCTGGACAACGATGTAGTGGGTATAACGACAGATGGAGCTAGCGTCATGAAGAAAGTCGGACGTCTGAACCGCTTCTACAGCTTTACTATGCGCACGGTGTATAGTTAGTTATAATAGACGTCATTTATAAAAGACACAAAAATCTAATGCTGAAGAACAATTTGATGCACTGAAGAGAACACATATCGCAGTGGAGAGTAGGAGGAGGATAACCCGGATGAATTTAATGGTTTTTACTTTTCTTTACCTACAAGACAAGTTGATCTGGCTTCCGAATACCAATCGGTTATAGAAAAACTAAGAAATTGTGTTAAACTTCTTAAGAATTCTCTAACCAAAAATGATGCTCTTCAGAATTATATTCAGCAATCGTTTGGCAAAACAAGTCAGCTGGTCCTTGACTGTAAAACTCGTTGCAACATGATAAGTATATACAATAAATTAAAACAGTGTGTAGCCAATATATTAATCGACTTCTCGTTCAGTTCTAATTCAGACTACTTTTTCCGACGCTTCTTTTCTGAGATAGTTTTAATTAAATTTTGGAAAATTGACATTTTCGCGATTTTCCGATGCTCATAACTTTGAATTGAATACATGTTATTCAATTCTGCGAGCAGCAAATAAGCATTGTATTGACTAATTAATTTTGATTTAGTTCAGACCCATGTTATTCATGACGCATAGGTATTCTCTTGCTGGATCAACTGTAAGTTAGTCTTACGATGTCTACTTTCAATGACTTGCATTGCAGACATATTATTGCATCAAGTTGTTCTTTTTAATAATTTATTTAAAAAATTGAACTCTGTGTCAAATTGCCTCTCAGGAAATCGTTTTAATATACAAGCAGTTTTGGGACTAATATTACTAGTATAAACTCAATTAAATTATTTAAGCTGCGAACACCATTAGTTAAGGACATTTAAAAAAAAAATTAGTGGGCATATTCCTTTATATATTTTATTTTAGTTAAAGCTGTACACCTACGACAATGACTTGCATTTGGTGTCGTGGTTGAAATAATTGCATTTAGTTCACGCACCCGTGGTTGTCTCTCACGCCCGCCCGTTGCGGTTTGGATTTTGTTCACTCAAGCCAGGACTAATTTTAAATGTGACAAATTTGTCTTTTTTTCTGTCTGTTCTGATACATTCGATAAATCAAACGGAATTTCTTTTTGGCAGCAGAGATTTCTTGTATACAAAGTTTTGAATCGATTTTACAAGGATAATATTTTTCATATATGTATATATATATATATATATATATATATATATATATATATATATATATATATATATATATATATATGTATAAATAATAAAATTTTACGGGAAATAAATATTAAAAATTAATTCAATATTTCCTCACTTTTTATAAATAATTGTTCTTTAAATTCATATGCAATAAAGGTTGTGTCATTAACATAAATTAAGAATAATATAAATTGTAACATGAATTGTGAACCTACAAGAAACTTTTATGTTTCTGTTTAGTTTCCTGAGACAATAGATTTTAGTGTTACCTGTTAAAGGTCAAAATTTGGAAAATATTTTTTTTTCTTAAAAACAGCTAGAGTAGAGCAAGAAAACTAAGTAAAAGTTATTGAAAATGAAGAAAAGAATACAAAAAATATAACATACAGGATTATCCATTTAAAAAAGTACGTTTCGGACCACTTCCGGTATAAATCTATTAAACAAATTTGGACGGTGACCGTAAGATACTCTGTATAAACCAGAACCACTCAGACCTGCCACAAGTGTCACATGTCATTTCTAAGTTTATTTAGTACCATGACAATATCATCGGAAAATAAAGTATAAAAACTTTGTCTTCTATTTAATAAAATTGTTGACAATATTCACTTACACAGTTTTATAGTGTAAACAAAATTTGTTCGAAATTATCGGTGGGCAAAATATACTGAAATTACGTCCTTATCAAGAGTTTTAAAGAAATAGATATGGTGGTCAATTGACACATTTAAAACATATTTTCGAAAAATCAAAGTAAAGTTCTACTAGCTATATTTTAAATAAATCGCAACGCGAAAATCTAAAAATAGCTTTGGATCAATCACCGATTTAAAATTTCCGTTTCAGCAATTATTAAATCGTTTTGTAGAGTAATCTTGATATCCACGTATTGCTGTAGATCAATAGTACTGTGCAATAACTACTTTATAAATAATCTTAGGTTTTTAACTTAATATATATATATATATATATATATATATATATATATATATATATATATATATATATATATATATATATATATATATATATATTTAAGATAGACCTTTGACATTGTTATACGTCGGTATCGAAAAGTGTATTAAGGTATGTTAGAAAGTAAGGTAGTGCCATTGAAAAATTATTTAGATTTAATTAATTTTAAGCTTTATTATAAAACAAAGTTATGAGGAAGGAATGTCATTGTGTTATTTTGTAATTGTTAACCAGTTTGGGGATAATTTTAAGTAGGATGCAGCCCTTTAGAAGAAAAAATAAAATTAAAAAAAAACTCAAATTTGGAAGACCACCTAAAAAATACTACAAATATAAAAAAAAATATCTTGAACCAAAAAAAATATGCTGGGTGTTCTATTTAAGAGTTACAAAATGTTGTTATCCTGACGAAATTGGAAGTCACAAAAAATTTGCAGTTTTTTCAAAAAGTGTTCTCATGGTAGTCTATAACTCTAATCAAGTGTCATTATCATTGACTGAAATCCAAAAAAAAAAATAACAGCTAGAAAGTAAGTCTGTTGACAACTGATATATTTCCTAAATAAACATATAAATTGTACTTCTATCTATTTTTTAATTAAAATATATATAACAGAAATATACAAACTTTGACGCTACCACAGTCTCTTTCTCCAGTTCCTCTAGAGCAACTTGCAAAATGAATATTATGTATATAGTACTGAGTAATTCTAATTTTTGATATCTGGCCAAAAACTTTTTTGGGCCCTATATGCCATTAGATAACATTAAAAGGTTAGAAATGCCTCTTACCTTTTTAAGGTTATTATTATTTAATATTTTGTAATTCTAATAAATGATTGACACGCATATGAATCAATGAATCTTCAAATATTCTGTCTTTTGGAAAACAGTAAGTAAACATAATTTAAAAAAAATTAAAAATCTCACCCAGGGGTAGACAACGAAAAGCTCACGAAGCTGCATATTATTTACCAAGATTTTGTTGTTTCTTTTTAAACGGATAAGTAAAAACTTCTCTTAGTTGACAAACAAGTAAAACGCTGGTTTAAAAATTTTTAATTATTTATTATTAATAGATTACAGCTAAAAGATTCTGTTAAGCTATATCTAAAACTATAAACAGTTTTCTTTGGTTGTAAATTAAAAATAATTTGTTCTAGTAAAAGTTCAAACAAATGTTTAACAAACATTTTAATACCCAAAAGGTTTGTTACTAAAAATTAATAGTTAAAAAGCAATCATTTTATGGATTAAAGGACGTCCAAGTTAGCGAAAACTGTTAATTCACTTGATATGACTAGACAAGTTTCTTTATATTTAAATCTATGCAATATTCTATGGTAAAAATATTGTGTAACGTTTGGTCAAGTCATTAGTTTATCGAAGTTCTAAGTCAGCCCTGGCAAAGCATTTTTTATATGTTCTATCAGAATTTAAGTATCTGGATAACTAAATACTGATAACTTACAAGTCTTTGAATCGAAATCTGAAATTCCCGTTTTATAGCAGATCGAAAAAACAAAATTAGGCAACGCCCAACATATACTTATTCCTTGTTATGATAGTTTTAATATTTTTTTTAGTGTCTATAGACAAAAAGTAATGAAAATTAAAGATGATACTGTGGAGAGATTTTTGAGGCTCTAATTCAAAAAGTAGTTAAGATGTTGACTCATGTTTATAGATATTTTTACTCACGACGACGAAATCTACAACATATTTCTGATTCAGGTCCGTGCCATTGATAATTTCATGCCAAATTTTCTACATTAAAGTGATATATTTTACCATTATCATAGAAATTAAAAAAATTAAGATTTGTAATAGCAAATTAAATACTTATAAAATAAGCCAAATTACCAAAATTACCTTCTTTTGTTAAGAACTACCCATTATAAGAGTATCACTAGAAACATAAATTCTAAAAAACCACGAAAAATAGTCCCTCATCGCCTCATATTATGAATTGATTGAATTGTGGCATTCTACTAGTTCCCCTAATTAGGGTTATTATATTATAACTGTATAATTATAATATTGTATGATATAATAATTTTAATTCAAATTGCCTCCAACGAAACTAAACATTTTAAGAATAAGTATATAATTATTTTTGTGCCAAAATTCTCATAATTTTTTTTATACTTCGTGAGTAATAAATACATGTAAGTTGTCTAGCAAATAATATTAAAATAATAAGTTGCGCAAAAATTTGCTGTACAAATTCTGTGGAAATTTCTTGTAACAAACCTTTTTAACTTTACTAATATTAGACGTACTTACGCTAAAGTTAAGCGTATAGGCTCTCAACATCAATTTTTACCTTTTTTCACCTAAAAAATAAGTATAACTTGTGTTATTATTGTCTACACTTGAAATATTTTTTAACTAAACTTACTAAAATAAGATTAAGGTAATTTGCGATATGTTTGTATACACCCACTGTGATGATGCACAGATAGTTTTACATTTAAATTTGATACAGATTTGTAAATTTACATAGATAGTTTAATATCATAAGAACAGAATCTTTTCGTAAAATACGTAATATTATTTGTTAAAACCAACTTTAGTATTAAGACTCATAATAGTAAGTGCAAAGAAGATACAAAAGTACAGATACAAATTACAAACTTTTGTAAGCGTTCCTTTAAAAAAAAAACATAATAACTTATTTTGTACTATGTCAGTTAAGAAAATATAAGTAAAAAATAATTTTAACTCATTAAATATTTTATTTTTATTATTACGAAGTTTACATAAGATTCTTTCCATTACATTCGTCGATATATCATTTGCAAATAAAATATCAATAAAATAGCTTTTTCAGTTTTACATTAGAATATTATTCTGTGGTAAGTATAAAAACGCCTAGTATGTATAGTGATCATAATTTTAAAATATTCATATTTAAAGTAATACGAACATAAACAGATTTTTTCACATTGTAGAACTATAATAAAGAAGTCCTGAAATAATTAGAAATTTTGATGCAAAATAGTATACAAATGCAGAAATTCCTGAGAATGGAACACCGAACTTTAAAAACATTAATTTATATAAATGTAATATTTAACAAAAATCTAATTCTGATTTACGTTTTAAAAATCTAAACACCCCAACAACAAGTATCTTATAAAAAGTACTCCAAAAGAACAATTTAACTATCTAATACATACGTTTATGACTAAACTAACAGTTTCGTAGATTTTTTAGATGTATAGGTAAATCACTAATTCGTTGATACAAGCACTGTATTTTTTTGTTATTCATTATGATAACATAATATCGACAAGTAAGTAAAATCTACATATAACTCGAATGTATTAACCTTTAAACATAATTTCTGTTACTTGTAGCTTGAAACTTGCTTGTTGTGATTAAATCAACTAACCAATTTGATAAAATTTTTTCTTTCAATTATTTCATCTAGTTTCTCTTGTATCAGTGAAAAATTTGAATCATCTGAGATTCAATTTCAGCGTACGTAATATAAACTGACTTGCCTACACAACTTTTTAATTTAAATAGGTTTTAGAGTCTTTTTTAATTTATTTAATTGTTTTAGCGGTTACTTTTATGTACAAGAATAATCGGTATCTTATTCTTTTTGAAATAAAATATATTTTTTTATATAGGGGTAAAAAAACATATTACTAAAACTTAACAAAAACAGTTCAACTAATAAAATTATTGCACAGAAATTATACCAGTATAGTGTACGCAATATTTTCTTTCATATTTGATGTTGTGAAAATCGTGGTGACGTGTAACCTCTTATGTTTGAAAAAAAGAAAATAAAGATCTTCGGAAAGCAATTAATTTGCAAGTAGGTAAATGAATTCCACTGAGATTAACCTACTATGAACTAAGAGTTCCTACATTTATAATGTACAGTCAAACCACATAAATACATAATGGTGTTATGATACAAGAACTAATACCTACAATATTTACATTTTTAATATATTTTTATACATCAGGAACATTTTTAATAAGCGTGGAATGTCAGAATTTACAGTTATACTTGAAATAAAAAATTATGGTTTAAAATGGAATTTGAAACTTTAAAAATAAATAATTAAATTAAAGAACTTTTGTCACAGAAGAGGTGACTGTGTATCTATTATTACGTTCAAGTTTCAGAGACATTATACATATTACAAATATATACTGCTATCAAAAACAAAATGTCAGCTTCATAACGTGTTATCAAAACACATTTTATGACTTTATTCAATTATAAAGGTTTTATTCAAGCAATAGATAACTGGGCTAAAATTTAAAGAATATATTATTTTATTTCCAAAACTGTACGAAAAAAAAAACTTGATAATTAAAAATGTCGAAAACAAAATATAGTCCTAATAATAAAAAGGAAAAATATCGCGATTCAGCACAAGATATATTTATAATTTTTGCTATACTAAGTTGCTTATGCTCAACCATATATTTTAAAATAAAACTACCAAATTGAGATCTGATAGATGGTTGTCCATAACAGAAATTAAGAAGTAATAATTTAGCGATATCAAAGGATCATTTCACAGTACCACGGCGTAATAAAATTTGATTAGCTGATGATTGAGGTTTTCCATTTAAAAATATTTATTGTTAAATTGAAGGTCATTATCCAAACTGACCTATATGCTCCTCACCGCACCTAGTTATATTAAGAAGTTGATAAAATTTGTACTTTCTTTTTCTTGAAATTGCCTCCAATACACCTATTCGATGGGAGCTCTTAAAAAAAGACCAATCAACTTCTTTAAATCTTTTTACCATGGATAATTTTTTTTTTAGTTTTCGAAACAGGCGGTAATAACTGAGAGTCAGGTCAAGTAAATAAGATGGATGTTAAAGTAATTTAAATCATGCTTTTATAATACTATGGCTATAAGATGGGTGACTGAGCGCACTATCCTAATGGCAGAGCATACCGATTGGTAACTTTCCTTAATATTTTTTCTGGTTACCGCAATTTCAATATAAGTTGATCATGGCGCCCTTTCTTTAAGAATCCACAAAAAAAAGTACTCATTGAACTTTTTAAAAAAAGGAAGGTATTGAACCCATCTTTTATGTAGTATGGTAGAACAAGTGCGTTCCATCTCAGTTTCTCCCGTATTTCTTGTAGAATAAGATCGTGTACTATATTCATGTTTTCTTGAGACGTAACATTATTAAGTTCAAGTACTAATCGATATACGCATCTGGCTTATCGTAATAATAATATAAATCAGTTAGGACTAGAGCATAAAGATCAGTTCCGTATCTGAACAAATTCAGTGTAATGATAAATTAGCAAAGTCAGAATTTTATATGTACGAATTTGTCAATATCTTATTTCTTCATATATAATTTATCAATGGTATGAACTTATTATATTAGAACGCGAGATCGTGGAATCGTTAACCTCTACAATGGTTAATAATTGTACACATTTTTATATATATAGAACAACTAAATACTAAGATTGATTATAACGGAATTGTGATAAAAATTGTTATTTTAATATACCCTAACACATTTTTAAGTTATCGCATATTAAGTATTTAAAATAACAGACAAATACGAGTACATCTAAGAAATATCCAAAAAAAAAACATAAATATTTAAAGATAATTTTGTTTACCAATCCTCGTAATTTTAAACTATATTTTAAAAGCCAAAATGTTAAATTCTGACATGAAATTGTTGTATGGTGATCCTTTTCAGAAATGTTTTACAAATAACACGATAATATAAGCAAATAAAAAGGTTTATGAAATCAAAAATTTAAAGTCAAAATCAAAAAAAAAATAATCAGAAGAAATACTATTCTCTCTGCTATTATCCATATATGTTCATATTGAAGCAAATTTTCAAGAATCATTAGTGGAATGTACTTAAAATATTACCATAAATGGTGAAGTTATTAATAATATACAATATGCGGATGATACCGGCATAATTATCGACAACTTACTGGATCTTCAAAACTTGTTAGAACACCTAAACCTAAATTGTGATAGATACAAGATCAAAATAAGTTAAAAAAAATAGTTCCTGGTTATCTAAAAAAACTCGAATGACAACGAGAAATTTATCATTTCTGACAAATAGATAGGAAAGGTAACGGAATATAAATATCATGTCACGTGGTCTACTCAAAACTTTTAACAAAGTAAATAAAGAAGAATATGCGTAAAAATAACTTGAACTCTCTTTAAAATATTTTAAAAAATTCTTTGTATTAGTTACCATAAATTAATGACAGGCGTGCGAATATTACTCTGCTATATTTTCTCTAACTTGTTTTATAGAGCTGAGGTTTGATTTTGAGAAAGGCAGAGATAAACAAAAAATAAAATTTCTTTGAACGGTAGGGTAGCCGAAAAATGTTGCAAATATCTTAGACGAATCATATTATGAACTTAGAAGTACTCAAAGGAAAGAAGAAAAGTGAAGAGATATTACCAACAATTCAAAAATGGAATAGTCATGATATGAGGGGAGCTTATTATGAATTCCTCTGACTAACTATATAAGACCAAATTATAGACCGACGAAGGTTGGAAGAGAAAAATATCCTGGCTGGAAATCTAAAAATATGGTTTAATTTAACTTCCCGCCAATTATTCCTATTAGCCGCTTACTAGATGAAGATCGCTGTAATGATTTTCAACCTCCCATAGGAGATGTTCCTCAAGAAGAAGAAGATAGAGGTTTTAAAAGATCTTAAAACTAGGATAATTATAGTTTTCAGGTTTTTATATTAAAATATAACAAGAGGATGTGCTCGTGAATGACTAATGATTCCATTGTCTTATGATATTTACATTTTTTCGATTTTTAAATTCTGTATTTTTGGGGTGCTGTAATGGACTAATATATTTTTTTGTAATTACTTAGGCCCAAATTTTTATTTTAATTTGTTTCAAAGACAGAATAATTGGAATATTTTTCGCTTTCGAAGGCATCAGTGATTTGACATTAATAGATCTTGCAAATATGTGAGTCAACCATCAGCTTACTTTTAGTTTTAGATTTGTTTAGATTCTTCAGTTTCATTTTGATAAGGTTTTGCTAATGCATTTGCGAAAAAAATTATGTGAAATTATATTTACGTTCATAGCGTGTAGGGTGTTAACTCAATATATAAAATAATATAATCTTTATAGTTATTGCTCCAAATTTATCATATTTTATGTATTTAGTCGACCAGCTAAGTAACATTTTAAAAATTTATACTTTTACTATATTTTTCTATTCCAAGTATATGTATATCATTTACTATAGAATAAGAAATAATAAATTATAATTATAACATTATAAGAAATATTTACATACATTTTGTGTAAAAAATAGGCTCACATTGAGCTTAGTATATTTTTAGTATACACATGACTATTTTCAGATCCAATACTGATGAAGAATACAGGCTTTTGTAGATGTAGGTATAAGGAAAGACACATGCCTTTCATTTTATCCTGACTACTGCATGATGGTAAGGCAGATATCTGTAATAAAAAGAATGATTTGGTTAAATTATCTTATTATTTATATGCCAGATAGGACACATCACGGATAATAAATATGTATAATTTAAGGATCAAAAAAATTTTGTTAATTTTTCAATTATAAGCTTAACCAGATAAAAACTGGTTATTATTGTCCATGTCCACCCAATTATAAAAACTAACAGTCTTAATTGGTAAGACTCTCAGTAATTTTCAAGTTCGAAATCTTAGTATATAGGAATTATAATTCTAACGTTTGATTGTTAGTCAATTTTAATTCTATGATTAAATCTAGTATGTGGATGCAGGAAAAAATCCAAGCTCTTGTCATAATTTATCCTTTTCAGATCATTAATACATATATATATATATATATATATATATATATATATATATATATATATATATATATATATATATATATATATATATATATATATATATATATATTTATATATATATATATATATATATATATATATATATTTATATATATATATATATATATATATATATATATATATATATATATATATATATATATAGTATTCATTTAGGTCTATCATTTGCGCTAAAGGTGTTAAAGTAACCGATACGGTATTTATAAAATTATGTTAAATAAAAAATAAAAAATGCAGGTGAACTTATCATGATAAAGGGTTTTACTAATATCCTAAAAGTCAAATTATCAGTTTTTTGTTCAGTTAAATAATCTTTTTTATTGCCCTAACTTTAAGTCAAAGTTGGCTAAAACAGGTTTTTTGAATCTACAAGCCAAGGAACACATTTTGGAAAAAAGAGTTTCAAATAAAAGTTGTAGAGATTTTAAAAATCTATAATTTCAGCTTTTGTACGATCATTTTTGTACATTTGTTATTGCAAAAGAGCCAAAACCTCTCAAAATAGGCCATTTTTTCATATAAATGATTTAATGCAAACTTTTTTTTTTGTACTTTTTTGCTTTTAAAGGGAAGCTCTCGTCTTTTTGAAGAAAATAATATTTTATAATAGTGAATCAGATAATTTGTTGCTGAGATATTACTAACTGTTTATCCCAAGACTCAAAATACTTGCTGCTATCACTTTTCTTTATTGAACATTTTGACCTCCACAAGATCTCTCTTTGTGAAGGTTTAAACTTTTATATCTTGTTAGGGCCAAATGAAAAAATTAATTTGCGACCCCTTAAATATCTATTTAAAAAAGGGGGTGTTTTTTGTTATAAAAAATTTAGCTCTTGCATGCGCGAGAGAACTGAACTTGCAGCTTGAAATCAGCAGCGCTTGGAAAAATTCGTCGTATTTTCAGCAACCACTGGACCAATTTCGATGTTTTTTTTTAATCTGCGGTAGTTCAAAAAATTATGAATATATCACACTCCCTTTTTAGAGAGATATTTCAGGGGTTGGAAATTGATTTTTTCTTTTGCCCCTAACAAGATATGAAAATTTAGGCCTTCACGAAGAGATCGATCCTTTGTGGAGGTCAAAATATTCACCCAAAAAAAAGTTACAGCAATCAACATTTTGCGTCTTGGGATAAACAAATAGCAATATCTTAGCAATAAGTTATCTGCTTTAATATTATAATATATTATTTTGATTAAAATAACGAGGCTTCCCTTTAAAATAAAAAAAGTGCAAAGAACCGTTAAACAAATTATAGGTTTTTAAAATATCTACAACTTTTATTTGAATCTTTTTTCAAAATGCGTTCTTTTGCTTGTAGATTCAAAAAACCTGTTTTAGCCAACTTTGATCCTCCCCTCTTAGCCCCAACCTATTTTTTATGTACGGTTTGTTCTTACATTGTCCTAACACGCCTCGATAGATCTCATCCATCTCGGAATTTACATCAAAATTAGCACTAATTTTAACCTATGGCTTGGACTAGTAATTAATAATAAAATAGTCTAGTGACCATACAAAGAACAGTTGCATTATTGAATTTATTGTTATAAATGGATTGGATGAACCTGTCCATTATTGTAATAGGTGTTTCGGTTACTAATGTCGTTCTTTTCACACAATTTGAGAATTTGTTTCCAGAAAAAAATAAATTACTTCAATAATCAAGGTACTGGCCACCGTTAGCTATGACTTTTTCCCAACTTCCTGTCAAAGAATGAATTCCGTGCCCAAAGAACTGTTCGTTTTTTGAGGTCAACAATTCATCTAGCCACATTTTCACTTCTTTCTAAGAATATTAGCGTTGTTTTGAAAATCCGTAGGGTATTGATCCAAATTAATGGTAGTTCGAAGGGGCTAAGTTCGGTGAATACAGCGGGAGTTTTTCAAATAGTTTTTTTTACACATTAGCCGAGCATCACCATTTTAAAAAATACCTTTATCGTGTCTTTTGGCGTATATTAGTCGTTCTTCTCTCAATTATTGGCCTAATTTTATCAGTTGTTGTCGATATCGATCGACAATAATTGTTTCACCAGGTTTTACTAGTTCGTAATACACAGCTCCCTTATCATTCCACCAAATACACAGCAATGCCTTCTTCTTGAATGTATATTGCGCACTGATTGTGATGTTGAAGGCTACCCATGATTTTTTGCGCTTCGGGTTGTCAAAGTAGATTCACTTTTCATCACTTGTCACAACTTGACACAAAAATCCTTTTATTTTCGATCTGGCAAGCAAAATTTCACAAGTTGTTTTTCGGTTTTCAATGAGTCTTTCCTTCAATTCATACAGAACTCGTTTTCTTTCTATCTTTCCCAATGCATTCGAAAATAGTGAATGGAGTAACATTCAATGCTTTTGTCAATTGTTTTAACGTTTAAATTGAGCTTTCATCCAATAATTCTTGCAAATCTGCATCTTTAAACTTTTTCGACTGACCTGGACGCTCCTTGTCGTTTCATCAAAATCATCACTTTTTAAGCTTTTAAACCATCGTTCACAAGTTTTTTAGGTTAAAGGATTCTCACCATAATACTCAACCAATAATCAATAACTTTCAGCAGTTTTTTTCTTTAAATTAAAAATCTATAAAGAATTATGTTCTTTTTGCACAATGAAAACTGATAACAAACTGGCTCTTAATGGTGTATGTTTACCTTTCGAAACACCATAACATATACCAGAGGAATGTATTAGTAATGTCATCTCTTAGTAAAATCAACATTATTAACAGAAACCCCTATTATATTTTTCCATTATTTTGTGAAACACAATCATAGTGACTGTTACAAATTCAGTTTCGCACAAAAAGAAGGAGTATATGGCACTAAAATACACTGAGTTTTACAACTCATACCTATACATTCTAAGATTTGGCCCCCTGTAAAAGTCAGATACTTTGATAGAGGTGTTTTCCTGTAAATAGCACATGTATACAGTGTATCAAAAGCTTTACATCGAATAAGCGCGTACAATGCTCCATAGCAGCCACGCATGTTTTTGCATCTACAGTGATATTTTTTTGAAAGAAAATATATTCTACAATCTTATTCATTACAAGCTACAAAGTATATATTGCATATTAAATGAATATCATTAATTATGATTCTTGTTCTTATATAACTTGAAGCCAAATTCTTTTGAGATTTATTTTTTCAGTTAATTAATCATTGCGGTGCTTATATTCTTCACCATCTTATCCCGAACTGATTCTAAGGTATATGCCACTGTGGAAGGTGCGAGGAAAGCATAGTTTGGTATTAGTGACTGCAGTATCTACTCTAGTATCAAATTCATTTGTGGTAACGTAACAAAATAATGAAAATATAAAAAATGAACGTAAATAAAAAAACTAATTAAATTATAGATAAAAACGTAAGCACTTATCATTATTGATATATAAAATATCGCTACAATTCAAAATCTTAAAGTTTAGTACTCAACTGATTGATTTCACTTTGTTATTGTGAGTTATAATCAAAAGGGTTATCATAAAATATTATTCAAAAATCTCTATGCTTTAAAGATCTAGAGTTTAATGTTAAGAGGTTTTAGGTATTTTTGTGGTCGACATCGACGACAAACGACAATGTATTGCAAGGTTAGTTTCAGGCTCTATAGTTACTTAATCAGTATTTTTTTGTTCTAGGCTAACCCTAATTGCATTATTTGTTTCAGATCACCCAGATGGCTTACTGTTTTGATATTTTGAGGATTGATTATTAAAAAAGATATGTCTTTCAGGACAGTCAATAAAAATCAACTGTTCATATACCTCACTTTGTTATTTAAAGAACATTCTCCTTAAAATATTCTGTTATATAATATATCCCAAAAAATATTATTGCAGTGCATTACAAATACTTGATACTGACTTTTGTAATATAAAGTTTTACAAATATCTACTAAAAGCTATAATTCGTTTGTAGAAAAATCACAAACCAGTCAGCTGACAGTTTGCAAACTGTTTTTGGACGATCTGATTGACGCTGACTAGTTTCCGATTATTCTGCCAACAGGAATAAGTTAAAAATTTGAATTTTTATTGATAAAATAAAAAAAAACATTTTCCTATATTTTGAACCAAAAAAGTATGTGTACATTTATGTGTTTTAAAATCAGTGTCTGATAGGACCTGTGTAAAATAGGTTTCATCAATTGTCTTTGTTCATATACACTATAAATGAAATACAAGTATTTTGCGATATTCTATTCATGTTTTTTTTTCAAGCGTGTGTTAGGTAAGTTTATAATTTATTTTTTCTTTTAAGAATAATATTTTGTCTGCTTGGTTTTTTATAATTTATCTTTTATATTTCTGCTAAAAATAAAAATTATTTCCACCAAACTTCTTGATTTTTTTCAGCAGCTAATTAAATAATTTATTGCACAATAATTGTATTTTTTTTTATAGAGAATGAATATTTTTTCGGATAATATATGAAAAGAAAGTAACGAAACTGGATGAACACTGTTTAAGGCGAATTATACATGTATTAACCTTTAATTTTTCAGTACATAGTAACCATTGTCGATTAATGTTTTATGCATGTTCATATTATTAGTCTATATAATTGCCACTATTCTATTTCCAACATAAAGATGTAGGCGCTACGTTTTTGTTTAGTCTACTACTCAGTTATACAATGGATTTTATTTAACATAAAAATATAATTAAATTTGAACGACAGTTTTCTTATACTTTTAGTATACATATGTTAAAAGTATTGTATAAAGACACTACTCTAACGGTAGTAAGCAGACTTTTCAATTTATTTAAAGTAGGCAGTTAAGAACAAAATGCAGCAAATGCAACAAATATTTTGGAAATAAAAAAAAGTATAGATACATTTTTGATCAAAAGAATGACTCATTTACGATGTTTATCGTATCTAGTGATAATTTTTCAGTTTAATCAGTAAAAACAGTTTTTCAATGTTTATAACAAACTGAACTCTTATAAACAATGTTTAATTATCAAAGCTAATAAAAGAACTTCTGTGGTTATTTTTTGTCAATGTTAATCACACCCAGTGATGATCTCTTTTGTTTTATGGATAGAAACTATTTTTAATTGTTTGTAACAAATTCAATTGTTTAAAATAACTTTAATATTAAATCTAATGCACAATTGCTTACAGTGATATTCCGAAAATGTTAATCATATCTAGTGATACTTTTTTTCTCCATCTAATCTATAGAAACTATTTTTAACGATTTATAATAAATACAATCATCTTCCGACCGTATCAACAATATTAGTGATTAACAATATCAGTGTAATAAATACAATTGTTACAAACAATTTAAAAAGAGTCTATATCACTCTCAACGACTTCCCCTTCATGTTTGTAAAGTTTCAGTGAAATCGGTTCAGCCGTTTCGAAGACTAGCTTGTACACACAAACAGATAGTTCAATTTTATTTAGATATAAGAAACTTTACACGTCTCAGTTTACCTTCATATTTCTTAAGTATAATTCGATACTTCAAATCAAAAGATTTTTTAACATCTTATTTCTTTAAGAGTCTCTTTTTCAAGTTCAGGTTAGAATATGCTATTTTTAGCTTATTATTACTACCAAAAATAATGCTCTTTGAATTGTGAATTACTTTTTTAATCACTAGAAATAACTATCGAAAGAGATTTTCACAATTATAGTGTAAATATAAAACGAAATAATATTTCACCTGTTTCCCTATCTTTATTAGAAAGAACCTCTTATTGACGACATATTGTGATGTTAGCTGTGACATTTTGTTCTGCACGAAAAATTTCAAATCATATAGGCCTACAACCTATATAAAGGGTTTCGTAAAGTTAAAATGATGGACAATAATTTCTCGTTTCTGTATACAGCTTGTAAAAAAACACAGAAATAGATCCGATTCAGTCATATTAAAATGATTAACTAGTTAGGTGAAAGTCCAAAGCTGTTAAAATAATTAAAAAAAAAGTTGATTTGAACAAATACTGACTTGTCAATAAATTATTTTGAAAAAAAAATCTTAATTAGTTTGAACGAAAAGTCACTTTACTCGGATTCAATTTATTAATAAAAAAAATTAGTAAAAATACAAATAATTATTTTTGCTAGCTTTTAACCTAGATAGTAATTAAACTAGTGCTTTATTTTGCACGCCATCGCCAACTAAACTTGTTGCAGTTTAAAATACTAACGGGTATCTAGAACGCGAAGTCAAATATTCACGCACCAAGAGAACAAAATGTTAGGTCATAAACAGTGACGTAGGGTGATGATCGGAAAGATAGTAAGAATTAACTGTTTAATGTTTAAAAGCTAACAATTACAGAATAATATTGTTTACAAATTGCGAATAATGCAATTTTCTAGACTTCTAGGGTAAGTTAATCATGGTAATAACTATAGAGTACTAGCACTCCCTCTTCATTCACACTAAACAGTCGCAAAGAAAAAAAACTCTGGAATAGTAATGAATTATTTTTAATATAAGTTACAAATTAGCTATACTGGAAAAAATTATTATCCGATATTTAAGGGTTACATTAGCCCAGTCAACTACGGAAGCAGCTTGCCATAAGGAAGGGAGAGTGTAGCAGCTCGCCAGAATAAGAAGTAATTTATTCTCTTAATATAGCCTATGAGACCCTTCGGAATAAATAGCTGTTGATTTGTTTAATAGTTCTTGACATTTTTGCACATATAAATTCATTGCCATGATTTTCTTTTGCTATATAGATTATTAAAAAGGTATTAAATGAAAGTATTGCACTGAAATAAACTGTGGGTAGTCTGGAAATATATCCCACAAAAGTTAGTCTCCGTCCTAAATTGTTCGGGCTTTACTTTTAGCTTAGGATATACACATTTAAAATAGAAAAAATTTGGATAGTTAGGCTGCAGAAATTTCTATTGGTGATAAATTAGATCAAATCTAATGTTTGTTGAAAATTGCACCAAATGACGGATAATTTCAGTTTATAATGGAAATATTTAATTTAAAACGGTTAGCGTAAATTTGTATTACTCCCCATAAACTTAACCGAAGTATTTAAATTATCAACAAGATATTCTGGGCTTCTTATTTAGAAACACATTTCACGAAACTTTAAGCTATGGAGCTAATAAATTTGACCATATTAACATGGAAGTGACAGCGTTGAAGCAGTAGTAAATTGGAGCCTTGGAATGTTTATTTTAGAAGAATTCTGCGAAATTTATAGGAAAACGAGTAAATTTCTCTAACCTCAAGAAATTATATATTTTTAAATATTCCAAATAAATTTTAAGATTTGTCGTTACAAGCTGAGTCAAATACTAATAGTATACTTTTCGATCCATAATATGGAAATTGTTTTTAAGTGGACTTATTTTGTATATAATCTAATAAGATATCTTTTCCATTTGCTAAGTTATTTTTATTTTTTTTACTGGTTTGTATGCTTTTAAATGAATAATATTATGTCTAGAGTTTGTAACTTTTCTTTTCCACAAATTTATTGCCTTTTGCAATTGAATGACTTGCAATAATATTGTGGTGGTATATCTATTTAGTATTACAGAAATAAATACTACTAGAACCATTTTGTCATTGCGCCGAACTTACGAATATTTTTAGTTACTATAATGAAGCGATTTATTTAAAAAAAATAATATATTGATTTGTTATATAAGATCAGTATTGATATACAGGGTGTCCGGCAAGTACCTCCTAATTTCTCGGAAGCATACAGGGAGGTCAAAATAATCCTACTTTGTCTCAAGTACTCCTTAACGGAGATACAGAGCCCTAAAGGGGTACCAGCGATTTACCTTATCAGCTCAAAGTTTTGAACCAACTTGTATAATTTAATGAAATTTTAATATTTTATAAAGGCCATAAAAGCTCATTAAACCGTACTACAGAATATGTTTTACATCATCAGAGAAGTCAGGAAGGGACTTGCAGCCATATTCGTTGGGCCTAATTTTTGACAGGTGTTATTTTACAGAGCTGAAAACTGATTTTTCAAATACTTTGGTCATTCCTCTTCAAAAAAGGAACACTTAACTTATTTCGATAAAACTGGTGGTTATCGAGATAAGTCGGTTTTTACGCGAAAAATTCGAAAATTACTAAAGCTAAACACAAACAGGTAAAAATAAAATACGCAGGGTGTGGTGATGTGCTTTAATTTATGGGGAAGTGCTGTCTAACTCTTTAAAGGTAAAAAGACTTTATGGTGAAAGATTTCCAGCTTGAACATTCCCAAGTCCAAAAACCTTTCAAAGGGTTGATCGAAGCTTAAGGGAAACAAGTAAAAGATAATTAGAAAATAATTGTAAGAGTTAATGAATTAATTTTTTATATATTTTATTCAGGGTAATTTTTGCCACGATGTGGCGGTGAGGGCTCTCCCAGGAGAGCACAAGACCCTTACGTAGAGGGACAAATTTTGAAAGATATTGCTGACAACCTTTCAAACACCCTAAGAAAACTCTCCACACAAAACAATGTTATAAAATAGATCCTACATGAAACTTAACAAAACAGTTACTTCACCCGTACCACATTGAAAAATTCAACGCTATGTCTGCGGATGATTATCCTGCAAGACTTTAATACTCCAACTGGTTTATACACAATTTACATTTTCGGGCTGACGAAAAACTTGCAGGCTATAATTTAAAACAAACACCAACAAAGGTTTATTGTAAATATGTGGGTTTGCATCATCGGAAATAACCTTATAGATCCATTTGTTTTCGAAGGAAGACTCAATAGTGAGATTTATTTACAATTTTTGCAGCAAAATTTAAATAATTTACTGGAACGTATTTGTTGATAGAATAATGCAAATGTGGTAATCCACCTCATTTTAACCGTATAGTACGTCAACACTTTATAAACGTTTTTGGCCCTCGATCCTGACCTAAATTCCTTAGAATTTTACTTCTGAGGACATGTAAATGCCTATTCAAGATCAGTAAATACTAGAGAAGAACTACTAGCGAATAGCACAACATTCTAACGAAGTCCGTAGTAATCCCGGAATATTATTTGCAGTACTTGGAGCTCATATTGAACATTTGTCAAAATAACATTTAAACGTTTTCACTATTTTTGCATTTTAATAACATTGTAAATTAATTGGGCCCCGATCAACCCTTTGAAAGGTTTCTGGACTTGACAATGTCTGAGCTCGAGCTCTTTCCGTATAACATCTTCTTGCCTTCGAAGAGTTAGACAGCGCTTCAACACACTCTGCGTATTTAATTTTTACCTGTTTGTGTTTAGCATTAGTAACTTTTGAGTTTTTTTCACATTAACCGCAAGTTTTATAGAAATAAACTAAGAGTACCTTTTTTGATGAGGAGTATTTAAAAAATCAGCTGTGTAAAATGACATCTGTCAAAAATTAGGCCCAACCAGTGTGACTGCAAGTTCATTCCTGACTTCTCTGATGATCTAAAACATCTGTTGTAGTACAGTTTAATGAGTCTTTATGACTTCTATAAAATACTGAAGTTTCATTAAAGTTGGTTCAAAATTTAGAGCTAAATCACCGAGTTCCCCTTGAGGGCTCTGTATCACCTTTAAGGGGCACTTGAGAAGTTTTTGTTATAGGACAAAGTAAGATTATTTTGATCTTCCTTGTATGCTTCCGAGAAATTAGGAGGTACTTATCGGACGCCCTGTACATATTTCCAGCCCTATTTATCTAAGGATAAATTTAACTGTTTTTGTTGAACAATTAGATGTTTAAAAAAGGTTTTAACACAAATAAATCAGCAAGTTATAAAAATAAAAAGTTATTTTATTTAATTATCTATTAATTATTTATTTAACAGTATGCAGCAGTTTTTCTGTCAAATCTTCAGTTAAAGTACTTTTCAGAAAAATATTGACATTTGACAGGCACACCACTGATAAAAATATAGTATAATTTCACATAAAAATCCATAATGGTGGCCTACTTTGTTGACATCGTGAAGCTCGGTCGGCATATTCATGTGTACTTTGTTGTTCAAAGCTCTATATTTAAATATTTAAACGAGCGAGTCGCATCAATGATGGTTTACTCGATTAACGAATCTAATAGGGTCATCGACTTGATTGATTCATTTATTACTTACATGTCATTAATTTTGTACTTCTAACATTTTCTTCATCAAGTGGTTCAGAGCAAAGGTAATTTTAAAGAAAAAATTGTTAACTTTTGTACCTCCTTTTGTATAGTAGTTTGCAAACAATTACAACTTATTTTGTGAGTGGCAAGACAAGATTTATGCATCAAAGTTTTATTAAAGATGTTGTCTAAGCCTAGCCTAAATTAACAATCAAAATTTTAATAAATTTTTATTTTATTTAGCTAATTTCTTCTTGAAGCGGTTTTAAACTAATGTTTTAATTTTTCAGAACTAATTATATATCTTCCTTTTTTATATTTTCTAGGACATTGAATAATAAAACTGTTTCAAAAATATTCAGAAGCTTTTACATTGGTTGAGAAGTAATAAAAAAAATATGAATTATTTAAATACAGTTTATTTATTAAATCATCAGTTACAGATAACTATTTATCAAATAGAAGTGAGGCAGAACTTGAAAATATCGTAAACCGATTAAAAAAAATTATGGAAACTGACAATATTCTCAAGAGAATCCTAGAAGTCAAAAAGAATAACATGTCAAACATTGAAAATTCAATCGAACTGCTAGTCAAAGAAGATATAGGTAGCTGCAAAAAGTGGAAAACCTCGTTGTGTGTTAATGGCTAGATATAAGTATTATTAACTATTTTTAAAGTCTGACAACTTACAGTAATTTAAAGATAGATATTGTCCATAAGTTTTAGGGAAAATTTTACTTTAGGTATTTTTTCTGAGGTACGGCTTTAAACCAAGCCATTAAATGATCTGAATTAGAATGTTGCAAAGTTTATAGATAATTACCATTAAAAAAAAATGGTCAAAGAAATATTTAGATTTCTTAACAATATTTCAAGTCGTTCCTAAATTTTTGGATTGGTGAATCAGGATTCTGTATTTATTCAATATATACCATGACCATTAGCTAGGGGGTTAGATAAGTAAAGTAAAAATGAGTCCTGTATTTAAAACCTAGTGTTATTAATATGCCACGAACAGATGAATTATTACATAAATCTAGCCAAGTATTATTATTAGAATGGACGCACTTTTTTTTAGAATATTGATTTTTGCTCGATATTTGCTCTTTATCATCGCTAATCCATAAAACATAGTTTCACACGTCGTTGAAGAACAAATTACGTCAATTCCAGGCTAAAAAATTTAGTTTTTGCAAGAGAAAATTGAGATGGAGCACTAGGGTTGATCATTTTGAAAATATTTATGTGTATTCTCCAAAACTGGATAGTACAAAAATTGCTGAAAGGAAACAATTTTTGCCTCCATGTTTTTTTGCTTTTCTTCTCCATAGTTTTACTTAATGAAAAATTTATGAAATTTTCTGCATTCTTGTGTGAAAATAAATCTCCCGCTGTAGTTCAAAGATTCGTTATAAAACACAAAGAGAGCCTTCTCGCCCGCATAGACTCGGGTTCCAAAGCAACACATAATTTTTTCAAAAATACGGAGGATTTCAAATAAGTCTAGAGTTTGTGTAGATGCAGTAATAATTTTATAAAAGAGAAGATATAAAATGTTATTACTATCTTTATTATTCGTGGCCTAAACAGCTTCAAGCCAAATTACTTTCTTTTATTGTTTCAATTAATTGATCATTGAAGTTCTTCGCCATAAAAACATTTTTCAGCATCTTTCCAGAAGACTTAAAATTACGCCTTTATGTTGTTTCAATTCTTCTAATTTTGTGGCAAAGAAGGCACCGTATGTGCAAACCATGTTGCTATGGTTTATTTCTAAACCATAATACAACTTACTGCGGAACATGTACTTTGGTATTAAGTATTTAGCATCAGAAACACAGCAGTCTATCCACACTAATTTCGAGCAACGTAAAATCTAAATAATTATCATCATACTTGCAATATCTATGTTTTTGCATGCTCAATCATTGTTCGATAAAAACCAGTCTTTTTAGATCCAGATACCCATATAATTTTTATAGAACACCATAAAATAAATAAATTATTATGAAAGGCTATAATAAGTATATTACTAATTGAGTTGTTTTGAAATACCCTGTGAATATCTCGTGGCCCTCAAAGTGCCCTATGAATATTTCGTTTAGTCCAGGGTTACTTGGCACACACCGAAAAACCACTGCTCTAGCCAGGGCTTGGTGTTTTCAACTTGTAAACATCCTGGCACGCGAAAGAACTATAAACAAATTGTCTTTATTTTTAAAATATTTATGTGAATTCGATTTATTACCTACGATTTTAAATTGAAAAGGAAATTTTATTGGAATTGATACAAAATCGTATAAAGTAATACGGCAAGGGAAAGCAAATGTGTTATGAAGTATTTAAAGTAGCGAAGCGTAGGCGTGAAGCCATGTTTGTAGGGCGTCCTGTCTGGGGTGAAATTTTCTAGGTCAGATATTTTTGTATTGCTTATAAACAATGTAAAACTGGAAAGAAAAATATGAAGTAAAAAGATCTGCTGTTTTTTAACTTTGATTTTAAATACGTATAACTTTTTATATATCTTACCAAATATAATTGTAGACTAAATAAATGCTAAAATCCATTACTTAACGCCAGATGTTGTATATTAAATCGAAAAATATGTTTATTTAAAAAAGCTGACTACTTAAGGAGTCTGAGCCACCATAAAAAATATATTGGTGACAAAAATATTCCTTAAATAATTTTAATATGTATAGTGAATGTCAAAACTACGAAAAGGGTATAACATTTCGTGGAAGCGTTATCGGGGAAAAATGTTTAATAAATTATTCACACAAATACCTCGACGAAGGTCGTTATTATGAAAAATAACCTGACAAAATAAGTATGGGAATAAAAAATAAACTCCTATTTTTGACTCCAAAGCGAAAAACAGCGAGATATTTCATGTACAAATAATAATTTTGTCAAAACAATATTAAAGTTTGACCAAATGTGGCATTCTAAATCAAATAATGTATTTATCAAATATTTCCAGAGATGGAAGTAGGAATTTGAATCGGAATAGAGCTAGGGACGTGCGGGCGTGTTACTTCAGCCATGTATATATATATATATATATATATATATATATATATATATATATATATATATATATATATATATATATATATATATATATATATAACTCAAAACTTCCTGAAATAGGTGTGGTATGGAAACGTTCGATATATTTTGTTTTAGGTAGGGTGCCGTATCTGCTATAATTATTGTAATATTTTGATCCCCAGACAACCCTAGGCACTATTTGATCCAACAACAAAGTATTTATCTGAAGATGGAATATCTAGGTCATTTTGAATATGAAGTCAAAAATAGATAATCTTCTTGAAAAATTTGAGTAGTCAAATGAATTCTGGAATCTTGCATAAGGCTAAATCCAAGATCATCATATGAATCCGTCTTTGAAGCTACAAATTTCGCTCGGGTCATTTTTGAGACACGTTCTGTGATGTTAACATTTGTTAAATTAATACCGTTTGATAGACTCGGGGGTTATATAATTTCGTTTGTCTAAATGTTGATATCTGGTGAAACAGATAATACAAAATTGTTAAGATTTTGGTTTTTAGGTACGTAAAATCAAGAAATAAGATACATATACGGAATGTTACTAATTTCACAATTTGCCTCCATCTAAAGTGTGTTTCTAATAATATATTTAAAGTAATTATATTCTGAAGAACCAAAGATAATAAAAATTATTATTTTCATTTCAAGTATAATATAACATCTCAAAATTATTAAATATTAGTATTAAAATTTTCCTATTTCTAGCCAAATGTTATTAAAATTATTATTTAGTTTAAATTGAATGTTTAATAAATTTGAATGGCCTTAAATTAACGTAACTTCGAATAAAATCAGCGTGAAATACTATTATCAATTCAAATTAGAATTAGTCTCGTCACGCATTAAGAACATCAAAAACTAAAAGCGTTCAAGGAAACAGCTTGTCTGTGGTTTCAAGACAACTGCTTCTGGTAAACTTCTTGATTTTCACGGTTGATCTGTTGAAGAAACACATTATGCTATCAAAGGTTCAAATCGTTTAAATAAACAACTTAAGTTCAACGAATTCCAGCTAAACCAAGGATCATTGCCAGTTGTTGACTAATTAGAATAAGAATAAAGTGTACTTGCAAACATCTGAAAAGAAAAAATGCTTCAAAATACATTTTGAGTTGTTTCTTCGGTACTCACAGTACTCCGAGATGATTCAGATTGTAAAATTTCTTGTAAATTTTAAAATATTTTATTTTTGTCTTAACCGAGGCCCGAATGTATATCTGCTGGGATTTTTAAATACTAAGGTGTTCAGGTCCCCATATGTATGGGGCTCCACAATACTCTTGCAGCCTTTTGCCCTAAAGGCTTGGAGGCACTTTGATCCTTTGACTGCCCTTGCAAAAAGTTATAATTAATCGAAACATTTATATTGCCTCAGAAAATAAATTTTGTGAGAAGGAAAATCATTGTTTTTTTTTTGTTTTTATTGTTTATAAAGTCAGTAAATTAGTCAGAACTTTTAAAATAACCTAGGAATAATATAGAAATGCTATCTTAGCTTTTCTAAGTACTAAAATTGCATTTAAATAAGGACTAGGGACTAAGTTTCACATCAAAAGAATTGAGATACATATTAGTGAATTAGAAACGGCAGTTTTAAATTGTAAAACATGGATTACTAAAACTAAATTTGGTAAAAGTATTTAAAAAGGAAAAATAAAAAAGGATATATTTTTTGATTAAATTTAATTGTACGATTTTACTGACAAAATTCATGTCTTACAATATTGTAAAAATTTTAACGCCCCTTTAGTATATGGCAACATCGTAAAGCCCACGCCTTGCTACTGTTTCAGTTTAACCAGATTTTCCTTATTTAGAAATTTGGAACGATATAACGATTTCATTTCGGGCCATGTCCTTGATTGATTGATTAATCTTTAACCTAATTAAGACCTGTTCTTTGTTTAGGACGTTAAAACAAGCAGTTGTTTAATAATTTTTCGCCTTTTTTGCACATTATTGCAATATTGTTAAAATTAGCAACCTTTAAAAAAATGCATGATTTTTTATTATTATTACAAATTTTTAGCTTAATTCGAAATTTTTTTTGTGGCTGGAATATATGACATCCATCTATTATCCAAAGAATAAAAGTTTGATGAAAATTCTGAAATCTTAAATATACTGAAATCCTAGAAATAGACCTTAAGAATTATCCTTTATTAAAACAAATAACTGATAAAACCTACAATAATATTATTAAATTTAGTCCAATTTATGTATTGGAGACTTCTATATTTCTAAAGTTACGTTGTTAAAAGTTATGTTTAAAAAAACTGAATTTATACCCGTATTTCAAATAATTATAGTAGTTTTTCAAGGCTTTTTTGATAAAGCCAGTGAAACACGAAGAGATGTGAAAATTAAATTTTAATAAAAAGGTAAAAATCACAACAAAAGGAAAACATTTTTTTTATATTTTGACTAATTAAAAACAGACCCTACAATATGTCTCAATTTTAAAGATTTATGTTTAGCAGACTTCAAAAAGAAGGAGGTTCGAAATGTATTTTTTATAAATGTATGTGCGTCGATTAATCCGGAACGGCGACATCGATTTAAATGAAATTTTTACATTATATTCAGGAAGCCGAAATTGATTCAGTAAAATCCACGATGGCGCTTATAATATTGTTGCGAACGACTAGGAGAAACTTCTTGGTATGCCTTCGTATACAACTCTTCCGATGCGATGAGTCATCTTTATTATAATGTGCCAAAAGCAATATTATATCAATGAGTCATATTTCTAGATAGATCTCGACTTTTATGTTCTAGATTTGTAGAGGAAATTCTGTAGGTATATAAATAGGGATAGGATAAGAAATTTAATAGAGGTAAGTAATAAGATAGTTGTGTTTTAGCTGTGTTAAGTAGTTAATATAAGTATTAAAAGTATTAGTGAAAGGTGTTATGTTTTATTTTGCGGACCCGGTGAACGATTTTATAGAGGGAAAACTGTAACAATTGGTGTCAGAAGTGAGGTTTATAACATGGTTTCCAAAAAATTGTATTGGAAATTAGAAGAAATAGAGAAAAATAGATTACACTGTTGGATTTGTTATCAAGCAAGAAAATAAGATTAATTTTCTATAAAGTTCTAGAATGTTCTGTTTTTAAACTCAAATAAATATCGAAAAACAGACTTCAGCATCGGATTTGTCATTAATAAACAAGCTTAGAATTGAAATTTCAACAGAACATTCTATTTAAAAACTAAAAGAGACGAAAAACGGACTTCATCATCGGATTCGTCATTAAAAAGGAGTCTAGAACCGAATTTTCGACAACATTCTAGAAGATTCTATGGTAAATACTAGACGAAAAATAGCAGAAATAGAGCAACATGTAACTCCAAAACACAAAACCTTGGCTGATTTTATGGAACTTATAGAACAACGTCGCCTTACAGACCAATAAGAAGAAGAAGAACGGCGCCAAAAAGGGAAGCAAGAAGAAGAAAAGAAAGAAAAAAAAACACGTAGCCAAAGAGGAAAACAATAAGAAGAAGAACGTCGTGTTAAAAATGTAGATAACTTTACAAATTGATACAAGAAGGGCCCTATACAATGACAACATAAAGATATTATAGAATCAACTGTGCGACCAGATATAGGAGAAGTGCGACAACATGTAGGAGAAGTGCGACAAGTGATAGATATTATAGAAGCTAAAAGGGCCTTCAAACAGAAATCAACAAAATAAAGAAGCATGGCCCTTCTGATAAAGTAATAACCACCGGACAGAACATTAAACCTCTAACTTACGATGATCAAACATCTTGGATAATATACAAATGACCGAATGCAAATAATTGGAATTACGAAGAAACGGCTACTTCATTAGTAATTGTACTTCGTGAACCAGCACTAGAATTATTGCAGTTATATCAGTCGCAACTCAAATCAAAACATAAGAGAAATGGGAAAAGTTTACAAGAATATGAAACGGATGTCCGACGCCTTGTTCATCTGGTTTAACCAGGAGTTATGGAAGAATTCCAAGAAAAGCTTACAATCCAGTATTTTATTGATGGAATCAGAGATCAAGAAATACAGCATATGTTGCGTATGAGCAAGTTTGATTATTGTGGTGAAGCATTGGACAGGACTTTGGAAATTGAAGCAGCTTATAATGTGTTCTGTTACTATAGAGGAAAGTTAGGATTCACCGATCCAGGCAATGAAGACAATATTTTCTGAGATAGAAACTAAATATAATAAGTGATACTTTGCGAAATCGGATAGAATCAAACACAATAAATAATACTTCACATTATAGAAGAAACCAGATAGAGTGTGGGCGAACTGGATACATGAAAAGTGCCTGTCGAGTGCGATTCAGGTCTCGTTCACCATCTAAAGACCGCACAGAAGAGAACTAGGAAAACTATAATTAATCAAGATTAAGGGTCAGGTGTTGCCCAATATCACGAACGTCGCCAGAATTCTTTCTATTTGTAGCCTAGGAAGGACCGCCGACCGTGCAGCAGTATCTTTGATAAAGTCAAGCCTTGTTGGTAAATTTAAAATCCTACCATCGTCCAGGAAAGTAGTGTTAAGAACCGTACTGGAGAAACAGCGGATGTGATTGGAGAAATGCAAGTGGAGTTTCATCTTGGAAGGCCAGAATTTGGTGTTAGTTTCTTACATAGAAGATGAGTTTATTTTCGGCATCGACCTAATTCGTCAACATGGATTTTCCTTCGACAAGAAGCTTAACATTCTAAAATTGGTAGGGAAGGCATTAGTCAATTCAGATCACATACCTCTTAGCGTAGCTAATATTCTTCCAAACTGTGTCAAAATTAATAAAGGCACGAAGTAGTATCATACGAGCCAGTAAAATAGGTAGTAAAATATGAACAACCGGCAAAGTTACATCAAAATCATCATATAACGGACTAATTGAGCAGCTCTAAATAAACATCTTTCGCCACAATCCTTTGGCGAAACCAAGAAGTTTATAAGGAATCATAATGATGTTTTTGAAGCAGAAGATGGTAATACTAGTAGAATGAACATCATACAGCGTGAAATAAGTACTGGCAACACACAACCAATACGTCAGCCAAGTAAATGACTTCCTATGACCAAACCCCATGAAGTGGAGTTACTTGTTGATAAGATGTAGAAGGAGCGAGTTATAGAAAATCGTCTAGTCCTTGGTCATCTCCGGTTGTACTAGTAGCCAAAAAGGATGGAACTACTAGATTTTGTATTGACTAAAGGAAGCTTAATGACATCAGTAAGAAAGATGGCTACCCACTTCCTAGAATTGACGACACTTTGACAACGTTGGCTGGATCACAATGGTGGATTTTGGCACGTAGGCATCCAAGATAAAGATAAGGAGAAGAGGGTTTTTTCTACTGGCGCTGATCTATATCGTTTTAGCGTTATGCCATTCGGACTCTGCAACGCTCTTGCCACATTTGAGCGACTAATGGAAACAGTACTGCGAGGTCTTACATGGAAAATAAGTATAGTCTATCTTGGTTATGGGGAAAACATTTGATGACCACTTACAGAATCTACGGGAAGTTTTTCTAAGAATTAAAAATGCTAATATTCGGTTCAACCCCAAAAAGTGCATACTATTGCAACAAAAAGTTGAATTTCTTGGACATGTAGTATCACCAGAGGAAATCCATATAAATGAAAAGAAAATTCAAACAACAAAAGATTGGTCCCGATCAAGCGACAAACATGAGTTGTGAGACTTTCTCGGATTATGCACATACTATAGAATATTCATAGAAGGATTTGCTAATATTGCTTCACCCTTGCATTAGCTTATTGAAGAAAAGATTCCTTATAAATGGAATTCTGATTATGATCAAGCTTTCCGAAAACTAAAAGCTGCTTTGTATTCCAGTCCAATTTACGCTACCCACAAGATCAGAGAAAATTCATATTGGATACGAATGCCAGTAACATAGGGGTAGGAGTTATATTGTCTCAGATATAAGATGGTCAAGAAAGAATTATGGAATATTTTAGCCCAATGCATTCAAAACTGGAAAGAAATTATTGTGTTACGAGGAAATAACTGCTCGCCATCATGAAAGCTGTCCAAAATTTTCATAAATATTTGTATGGACAGGAATTTTTAATACGAACAGATCACGCAACTCTTAAATGGCTGCTAAACATCAAAGACAAGTAGCAAGATGACTTGAGAAGCTACAACAATAAAATTTTTAAATCAAACATAGACCACTGCATAACAACGCAGATGCTTTGTCAAGAAGACCATGTAAGGAAGAATGCAAGCACTGTAGAAAAATAGAACAGAAAGAAGGGTTTCCTATTCGGAGAGTTACTCTTGACGTTGATTCGGACTGGAGTACAGCTCAGATGAGAAAAGACCAAGTGAAGACAATTATCTCGCGCAATTCTTCAACTTAAAGAAAATAATGAAACGCGTCCTAGTTGGGAAGAGACCTTGAATAAAGGACTCACATTCAACGCATTTTGGATTCAGTGGGACTCGCTATTGATTGAAGACTGGCCACTATAGAGATCCTGGGAAAGTGCCGATGGCAAGGAAATTAAGACCCAGATAGTGGTACCTAGAAAGAAAGCACAAGATCTAAGGGCAGAATGAAGAAGTATAATGTTGGAATACCTCTTGAACAGATGGCCAGATAAAAGCAACAAATACATCTTGGTGGCTACTGACTACATTAGTAAATGGCCTGAGGTATTTGTCATCTCTAGCCAGAAGACTTCAACAGTAGTTGAACTCTTAGTCAAGAATTTGTTTAGCCAATTTGGAATTCCTTTGAAGCTACATTCTGACCAAGGACGTAACTTTGAATCCAAACTTTTTCTAAAGCTCTCGGAACTTAGTCAAATGGACAGACATCAGAAAAATTGACTTATCGATCCGCAGTTCATGTAACTACCGGAATTACACCAGCCAAGGTCTTATTTGGAAAGGAACTTAGATTGCTTGCGACATAATCTTCGGATCTTCAAATGAAGAAATTATGAAGATTGAAGACTGGGTGGATGCTCTACAAAAGGAGTTGCGGGAAGTTTATGATCTAGTTAGAGAACGCATGGATCTGGCCACAAACAGAATGAAAATAAAATAGGACATCAAGGTAAACTTGGCAGAGTTCCAGTAATGTGATAGAGTTTGGTTATAGGAGCCACTTAGAAAGAAGTACAAATTGCCTAAGTGAGAAGGACTATATACTGTTCTGAAAGGAATCAGTGACGTTGTCTATAGAATTCAACGAGTTCCCAAGGCCAAAATGAAAGAAGTATTACACAGCCATACCACGGACATATCGAAGTTGATCGGAACGATTAGAATTAGGGGGCGGGGGCAATGTTACTAACAAATAGGAGAAAGTTATTGGTACGCCTTCGTATACAAATATTCCAATGCGACGAGGCATCTTTATTATAATATGCCGAAAGGAATATTGCTTCAGCAATATTTAAATAAAGATAATACATCGGAGAAAGGCATTAAAAAGTATGTGTTTTCGAATTTATAAGAATTTTGGAATGCATGAGTTAACTCCGTTTACTTACCAATTTTGTCCGAGATAAAGATAAAAATGTGTTTACTGAAGTGGATGCGTGAGCTATTACTGTATTTAAATATTCATTATTTGATATGAAAACAAAAAATTTAATAGATGGAATACCAAATGTTTGAGTTTAAGAAGATAAGGATTCCGGTTTTATATGTGGTAGTGGTAGAGAACGGGAAATTTATAATATAAGCAAAACTTTGTCAAGATATTTTCAAGGTTGTTTAAATTTCTTTTTCGTGCTAAGCTAAATACTACATTATATATTATAGCTGGAAAGTAGCACCTATAACATTTCTAATAAATTAACCGTTCTACGATAAATCTATTCGGTCACTTTTATTAATTATACCCCTTGTATATCATATATCTAAGCTTGGTGGTTCTCACATTTGTAAAATACGTGATAAAAGAAAAAAGATGAAAATTATTGTAGAAATAGAGGAGGATCAAAAAAAATTGGTGCCGTCGCTAAGCTCATATGCAGTAAACATATGGGGAGCGGCATTGGAGAAAAACTAAATATACCTAGTGGCAGATATTCAGTATATTTACTTTCAACTAGAATTTATATTATAGATGAAAAATGGTCATGAAAACCTTATATAATTAAAATTTTTGTTCAAATTAAATTATAATTTTTGATAGTTCAGGGAATTTTACATCACCTAGGTGGTTATTTTCATTACAGAACTTAATTCTGATTTTAGCTTCTCTTTTTTTTTATGAAACTGATGTTAAAATTTTTAAGTCTACCTTACTAGTCCCATTTCAGTTATTATTTTATTTTTTTAACTTGGCTAAAATTTTTATGTAAATCTTCTTTAATGAGTAGGTGTATAAATCAAAACTTTTACCACTCACTAGAATTATAACATATTCAGTACACTATTATTATTGAAACAAAAAATATCTATCTATTGATTGATTACAATATGGCATGACATGAAACATAAATTTAAAATGTAGGTTAAACTTTCCCAGAAATTTTGGCAACATCGCCTGTTTAATAACGCACTTCTTCTGTTTGACACACAGCGTAATGGTTGGCTGAGGCGTAATTCTCTCGGCAGAGTATCGACCTGGTGAAATCAATACTGGCACCGACACTGGAGGTTGCGGTCGGACAGTGGTAAATTTATCTGGGTTTCGTAATACAAAGGGAACAGATGTTATGCCGGGAAAGTTTTCTCATTGATAAAATGGTGCAATTGTGAATTTGGAAATAAGGAGTTGCTATAGTTTAGTATTATTATATTTGTACTGTGTAATTAGTATTTTTGTTAAATGAGGAATCCAGAAGAAAAATTATACTGTCGCTTAATCATTATTCTCTCTCTTTCTCTTTAGCAGCCCAATTTGGTCCACTCCTAGACATAGGCTTCCTTTAATCTCTTCCTTTCCAACCTATTTTCTGTAATCTAGTGCCAATTTCTACCTGATTTCCTCTTTATGTCGTCTATCCATCTTTTTTGGGGGTCTTCCGATACTTCTTTTAGACCTAAGTTTCCATGTTTTGTCCATCTTGTATCATGTTGCCTAACAACGTGTCCTAGCCAGGTCCATTTCAAAGTAGCAATGCATTTTATCACATCCTCCACTTTCGTGCGCCTTATTACATCTTCGTTTCTTATTCGGTCACGTAGTGACATTCCCCACATGATTATTTCTATTGCTCGCTGAGTAATACGCAATTTATTGGCTGTTGTTTCCATTCCATAGGTCATTACTGGGAGAACGCACGAGTCAAATACTCTTCTTTTCAAATTACTGAGAACATCAGGGTTTTTAAGAACGTATCCCAATGTTCCAAAGGCTGCTCATGACATTCTAATTCTTCTATTTATTTTCCCTTGTTGGTTTTCTTTCCCAAGTCTAATTAGATGGCCTAAATATACATATTCCTTGACTCTTTGTATTTCGTTGCCTCCTACGTAAAGTGGCGTATCTTCTGGAGACATCATTTTGCTTTATGCTAGGTTCATGCTTAAGTCAACTTTCCCTGAAGCATTTTCCAACTCAGAGAGCGTTGCCTGTAACTTATCTAGATCTTTACTTATTAATACCGAATGCTCTTATGTTCCCAGCTTAGTTATTTAAAGACATCTTCCAGCGTTAAAGTAAAGAGTTTAGGGAGTTTAGGGGCAATCATATCTCCTTGTCGCACCCCTCGACCAATATTTATATTCTATGTTTCTAGCTCCTCTGTTGTCTTTACTTGCAGTGTGGCCTTGTTGTAGATATATTTCATAAGATTTCTGTATCTGGAGACAATCCTTGCATTGTCCATTGCTTGAAATATGGCCCATAGCTCGACAGAGTCAAAAGCTTTGCTATAATCAACAAATGCTAGGTGGATGCGAATATTATACTCTGTGCATTTTTCGATTAGTAATTTGATGTTTTGTATCTGCTCTGTTGTAGTAAAGCCCTTTCCAAACCCAGCTTGTTCTGGAGGTTGATAGATCATTATTAGATAAGTTAAAAAGAGTGGCCATGAGGTATACTTTGACGATTTTCATTCTTGCGTGTGTATTTGATATTACTGTTGAAATTGTGACAATTTTTACTAGAGTGTTCATAGTATATACTGTGACTTTGCGGGATCATAGTTATATCTTTAAAAGTAACCAAAGAATTCGTTTTTTTAGAAATACTTTTAATTTTTGGGGGCAATAAAGATAAAAGCCAGATAAGACCAATATATTTACATGGAATCCAAAGCATTATTCTTGTGTTCATAACATTCTCAGAAACTAGAAATACCAGCTTAACTATAAGCTTTCATTTTCTTCTCATGTCGAATTTAATAACGATTAAACCTTAAATTTAGATTCTCATATTCTGACGGCAGATACTTTATCATGTATAATCACTGAGATTTGAAAAAACAAGGGCAACTATAAATAAGAGTTTTTTTTCTGTTATTTGGAACTATGCTTGTTTTAACAGGAAAAAATCGTTTATGTACTAATCGAGATTTCCCAAAACTTTAATTTTTATTATTAATATTAATTAATGGATGAATTAAATAATTTAATTTCACTCAACTTTCGTAATAAATATTGTATTTTTACTTAGGGTCTTTAAGTGTCTCCTAAGATAGTGTTACTTGCAGCTTCGCGCTCTTACTATTAAAGTTATTTTTTGACCGCCTGTTTTTTTATAAAGAAACGTAGTTAGCTGAATAAGTGAGTCTGAAAAATTAATAAGTGACTAACAGTGGCGTAACTAGGAGTATGTGCGCCCCTGCAGATTTCTGAATGCTGTCAATTATTTTTTCACCTGTCTTGATTCTTTGTATTTATTCATCAAGTAATTTGAGGCTACCCTTGGAATGGATGCGCCCCCCCGCCGCACCGCGGGGCCTGCCGGGTCGTTATTTACACCACTGGTAATTAACTCAAAAAACCAAAAATTGTGTAAAAGATTTTGTTGAAAAATATTATAACTATTTTAAATATATGGTTAAAAAAATATAGGTTAGGCCCAGAAATTGTTGAAGCCTGCTATTATTATAAAAAAAAGTCTAGGAATCTATTCATATGTGAATAGACCAGTTGCCTCTTGTCCAAAGGGATAAAGAACATAGCTATAGGGTCACGAGTTCACAACCAAAGCGGAGATTCTATTTTAAACGTCGATGAATGCCCGTTTAGCTTTTCGAGGAATCGCGTTCTTCCTGTTCCGGACAATATCCAAATTCAAATGCAAATTTGTTGCTCGTTAAAGATAGAACTTTAGTGTTTAGGTCACGATTTTTCAAACATAGTTTCCTACCTATTACGTTGTTGATTATTATACTGCAAACTGATAATAATATGCCATTATTCATTTAAAATAGTTACTTCTGTTATGAACAGTTTTTCCAACCAGATATAAATTCTTTTTCATATTGTTGTGGCCTATAATTTTCAACTGAAAGAAAGAGAAAAATTATTTTTATTAGATTAAGGTATAAATATATCTTGGTGTTAACAGGAGGTAAGGAAATATTTTATGAACTGAAAGGAAATACAAGAATAAATGAAAACATCAGCCTTATATGTAGAAAATGATAAAAAAAAATAGTGATTAAAAAAATAATTTCTAAAATTTAAATTACTTCAAAATACATGAAAAACTGTTGTAAGGATTTGCAACAGTATGTACAAAAAGGTATAAATATGGAAAATGCTTATATTATCGGATTCGAAATAAAGAAGCTGCGAAAAATAAAGTCTTTCATCTACAGGGACAGCATTTTCTTCGCATTTTTGGAACTTTCTAATAACATAACATTTAAGAGAATTCTGTGAAAAAGTGTACTTTCTAGAATACGAAACAATGTCACCCTTAAACACTTGTGAAGTCGCGACTTTTGGAACTTTTTATATATGCTTAGACAGAAAAAACGTATTTTGCTGGACACCATAATTTTTTTTGATCGTCTTGAAAGCTAAAAAAATCGCTATTCTACAGCCTTTTGAATTCTACAAAAAAGTAACAAATCGAGTTTTTGACCTTTTTCAAACTCATATAACTTTAGTTTATCGTTTGACGAAAGTTTTTTTAAATCGTATCGGAAATCGGATACCTAACATGTTATGAATTTTTTTCGAAATTGCTAATTGTAATAAATGAACTTACGTACAGTTCTGAACGAAATAAACACCAAGAAAATTTTGTTCAGCTGGATTTTGTAGATCAAAAACTCGACTTTTAGAAGCTGTTTGAAGATTGTGAAAATAATGTTTTTCTCTTTAAGACTGTTAAGAAAGGGGCCGACAGTTTATTATCAATTAATTTCACTCTAATATTCTCTCTATAATACTTTCGACTTCCTAACGATTTTGTCATTGAAGGTGTAATGAACCAAGCGCGAAATTCGTAGAAAGCAACTGTTTTTTTTTTAAATTCGCATTCCCTAAGGTGTAGGCAGGATATTAACTGTAGAACTTGATGCCGGATTGTAAACCATCAATAGTCAAAACAAACATCTAAACATAGGGAGAGAAGAAGTACATTGATACGAGAGGAGCATAGGTACAGTAGTCGTTAAGTCAAAAAAAAAAGACGAAGTAACTGATCATGCACACACATCTAAGTAGGTGTCTACAAAATCAATCATATGTCGCTAAACCCGTTTTTTATGCACTAACTAAAATATTGTCGAAGTCTTTGGGTGTGATTTTGTCTTGCAAATTTCGTGTTGACAATTGCATATTACGTTATGTGATGAGTACATATCCTTCATAATTCGGTAATAATTGTAAATTTTATAATTTGGTATTTAGATGTAAAATTAGTAAGAAAAAAAAAACTTGGGACACATTGATAGAACCATTCAGGACGATCTGCTTCATCTGGTAAATAATTTTTGACTTCACCGCTTTGTGCGCACCATATAAGGAATATTATGCGCATGTACAAACAAAAAAAGGGGGAATTAAGATTTATGAAGTTAGAGGTCCTCAAACACACAAACGGCAAAAAAGAAAGGCTTATTCTCTTGCTATGTGATAATCATAAGTCCCCTATTTCGATCGATGCAATCAATTATTCTCGTGATAATTATTATTTTCAGTCTCTTGATATTAGAATTTTTGGTCAATTCAAGGCAAAACGATAACTTTTAATGACTGTCATATTAATCACACTGGAAAGAGTGATTCCATTTCTAATTCTTACTATTCCAGTGCAACTATTTCTAGTCTTGTTTAATTTTGCACCATTTGATAAATTAGCATCATGAGATGAATATTTTACTTCGTGGGAGATTTATAGCAATCTAGAATCACAATGCTCCATTAATATTCTATCCTCACTAATCCTGACGAGAAAGGAATGAATGAACATTGTGTAATACTCCCACCTCATACAGAGCCGAAAGATGCCAGAAATAACTCAGAATATCAAAATATGCCTTCAAGATCAAGAGCCGTCAAGACTTCGACATTAAAAGTACGCATCACCCCTGAAGCTGGAAGATAATATCCTATGCTATGGAATGCTGTTAATTTGCGTATAATTGTTTGAGATCCATAGGTTAATATCACTACCTTTAGAACAAGAAAGTTACCACAAAGAACTTAAAATAAAAAAAAAACTCCATAAATATGGTCTATCCCAACGTTTCAGATAAACCCAAAAAATACGAACTTATTATATACATAAGTCAACCAAATCATGAAGTAGGAAAATTTTTTGAACAAAACAAACATAAAAATATTATATAAAACTAATAATTCCGTAGAAAAATTTATAAAAAAACAACAAAAATAGACCACTAAAAATAAAAACTTAGATGTTTATAAGTTGACGTATACGGACTGCCCAATAACATACATAGGTAGAGGTTTCAGCACCAGAATTAAGGAATATTATAACAGTTTTATTAAATGAAATCTCAACTAGGCCGATCACATTTTACAATACAAAAACCATTTTAATGATAACTTCAAAATATTACATATTGAAAATAAGGGTTAAAACTGAATCTTCTCGAATCTTTAGAAATAAACAAACTTAAAGATTTCGAATTGTTACTTAACGATTAAATTGTGTACGCACATTACATTTGATGAAGCTATAGTATAACGAAACCAGTCATATAATTTTGTTCAAAATAGTGGGAATTTAGTGAAAAAAGGTTTTACTATTAATATATTAGTTATGGATTTTCTTCAAGAATCAGCTCAAATAATCCGTATATACATACATACATACATATATATATATATATATATATATATATATATATATATATATATATATATATATATATATATATATATATATATATATATTTAGACCTTTCATTTCCCATTTCAAACTTTTTCTATATCCGCCTCCTCGTTTCAAAACTCGTTACCCCACCTCTTATATCAGATATCACACGCTATGCAATAACTTCTTTTACATAATTCTTGATGCTGTCAACTATGAGAGATTCACGTTTCCACCATGGAATCCCACGCCCATTAAAACCGACCAATCTTTGCTGGAATTTCCTAAAGAAACCCAAAGCAGCGATTTCCTCAAAACCCACTTTTTTGAAATTATCCACTCTAAATATAAAAATCACGAACTCATATACATTGAGGGATGTAAAACCAATGCAAGAGTTGGAGCTGCTTTTCTCTCCTTTTCACATGAAATTTCTTACTCCTTGCACCTCTCCACAGGTATTCTTTCTGCTGAACTTTTTGCAATACTCAAGTCTAGAGAGCATATTATGAAATTCAACAGAGCACTGGTTAATAGTCACAGAGTCCCTTAACTCCATGAATTCCTTAAATAAAAGTATTATTCTACTCATCCTCTGGTCCTAATGATCAAGTATAACCTTGAGAAAATTAGCATTCAGGGAAAGACAGTCTCTTTTCTACGAATTCTTAGTTACGTCGATATTAGTGGAAACGAAAAAGCGGATTCTTTAGCTAAGGATGATTCTGCGTCTCTACCTTCTAACTTTGCTTTCAGCCTGAGAGATATATACAAATCTTCCTCAAATCCAAGAGTACAGCTCTTTATCAGATTTAGTGGGATCTTCAGTTGGAGGACAATAAGTTATATAAAATCAAAGACCTTCTATTCTCAAATCCTGATTTGAGGGACATCTCTAGATTCTCATTATCAGTTATGGCTAGGCTGAGAATCGATCATACAAAACTTACTCTTACTCATGGATACTTGAAAAAGCATTTTAACCCTCCGCTGTGCGATCTATGCAACACCATTATCACAGTGAAACATATTTTTGTTTCATGCCCAAAGTTTTCCCGCTGTCTGGAAGATCACGTTATAAGAGGCTCTCTTCAGAATAAACTCTCTTTCTCAAATACAAAAAAGGTTATACAATTCCTTAAAGTCTTTTTTTTTAGGTTATAAGTTAATAATGTATATACTGTATATATTTATTGCTTCTTTATTGTTTACATATTCACTATCCATTATTATTGTTTGTTTACTTGATTGTCTGTCTATTTGTTTGCCTCATACGTCAGTAGTTACAAGATAGCTATTTTAGCGGACACTAAAAAATCCTAAAGGGTTGACGTGTCCTAAATTAATATCAATCAATCAATCTTTTTAAAGACACTATTTATTAAGAGACAAAAATAACAAGACAAATAAATGCTTTTTCCTAGATTTAACTTATATAACGTGGAAACCAAGTCAAGTAGCTATATTTTCTGTAAATTATTTCTCTTTACCATAATACTGGTAAATCAAACAATGTTTTACAACTTATTTGTAGTTATCCACTGTTGAACTTTTGTCTTTTTCGAAACAAAATCCAATCACTTTTATATATGTGTTAAAGGCATCCATCGATTTTTGACTGCAGTCACTGCGATGAAAGCAAGCCATTAGAGCAGAAGAACAAAAGATAAATGCTTATAACAGCTTATAAATTAGTAATTTATAAATAAATGGTTTTCATGGATTATTGATATTACCTTTAATTTTCATATAATCTATTGATAATTTAATTCACTGATCGAAATGTAATGGTAAATGGTAAATTTTAGTTTTTCGTTATAATTATTAAATGCAGTTTTGACTTTTGACTTTTGCAACTGCGGTAATAAAGTTACATACGTTGATAGAAAGGCAGTTGAATATCTAGATTTGGAATTATGTTACTTTGAAGCTCTTCTAACACTTCAGCTATGACCCTGGAAAGAGACGAACCCATTGCACATCTTTCAATTTGCTTGTAAAACTTGTATATATCAGTGTATCTTTTGATTTGGTTCCATTTGGTTTTAATTATGTGCGATTCAATTGAAATATTTCTGTACAAAAATACTACATCGAATGACACAATGATATAATAATTGGGTATAACTGCCTTTTTAACTTTTTCTTTAAAATCCCAGGAGTAATCGACATATATATATATATATATATATATATATATATATATATATATATATATATATATATATATATATATATATATATATATATATATATATATATATATTGCTTTTGTTCACAATATTTCCATGCATATATAACCAAAATTTTGAAAGTTTACTCAAAGGTAACCGCAAACAAGATACAATGGCCTCATGGTATCCCATCTTTATGAAGTTTTGGTATTTCGTGGATTTTTGGTAGCTGGGCGTTATAAATTTTCAGCAATACTGAGAGATAGCTTTTATCTTCCCATTGTGTAATAATACGTTTTTGGATATTCTTAGTAGGTTCGTTTTTTATTTCTTGGTAAGTTTGTGTGCCGTTTAACAGCAGTGGCATTTGTTGTCGTATTCACCGGATATTTTTTAATTGTTATAATTTGTTCCCGTGCGTTAACTTTTTATTGTGAAAAAGTGAAAAAAGCAGTTATACCCAGTTATTATATCTTTGTATCATTCGATGCAGCATTTTTGTACACAAATATTTCAGCTGATTCGCACATAATTAAAACCAAATGCAACCAAATCAAAAGGTAAACTGATACCAATAAATGAATTTTTGAAAGCGGTCGAACTAATTTTAAAATCTACATACTTTATATATACAAGTTGTACGAGCAAATTGACAGATGTGCAATGGGTTCGTCTCTTTACAGAGTCATAGTTGAATAAGTCTTAGAAGAGCTTCAAAGTAACATAATTCCAAATCTAGATATTCAACTGCCTTTCTATCAACGTATGTAACTTTATTACAGCAGTTCCTAAAGAGAAAACTGACTACATTGTAACTGCATTTAATAGTTATAACGAAAAACTAAAATTTACCATTTTTCATAACATTTCGATCATTGAATTGAATTATCAACAAATTATATGAAAATTAAAGAACCATTTATTAATAAATTGCTAATTTATAAGCTGTTATAAGTATTTATCTTTTGATCTTCTCCTCTAATGACTTTCTTTCATCGCAATGACTGCAGTCAAGAATCGATGGATGTCTTTAACACATATATAAAGGTCATTGGATTTTGTTTCAAAAAAGACAAAAAGTTCAACAGTGAAAAACTACAAAGAGATTGTAAAACATTTTTTAATTTACTAGTATTATGGTAAAGAGAAATAATTTACAGAAAATATTAAGAAAATATATGCATACAGCGATCTTATCTACTTGACTTGATCTCCACGTTATATAAGTTCCTATTAAATCTTTCAAGAAGCATTTATTTGCGTTGTTATTTTTGTCTTTAAAAAGATTGATTGATATTAATTTAGGACACGTCAACCCTTTAGGATTTTTCATTGTAACTACTGACGTATAAGACCAAGAAATAGACAGACAGTCAAGTAAACAAACAATAATAATAAATAGTGAACATGTAAACAATAAAGAAGTAATAAATATGTACAGTATATACATTATTAACTTATAACCTAAAAGTGTTACTATGATCTAATTCCTAGATAAGGCATATTAAAGAAGAGGCTTTAAGAAATGTTATAACCTTCTTTGTATTTGAGTAAGAGAGTTTGTTCTGAAGAGAACCTCTTATATCGTGATCTTTCAAACAGCAGGAAAACTTTAGATATGAAGCAAAAATATGCTTCACTGTGATAACGGTGTTGCATAGATCGCACAGCAGGCGATTAGAACACTGTATCAAATAAAATATCCATGGATACGTTTTGTATGACCGATTCTCAGCCTAGCCATAACTGATAATGGGTATCCCTCCCTCAAATCAAAATTTCAAAAAAGAAGGTCTTTGATGTCATATAACTTGTTGCACCCCACCTGGAGATCCCACTAGATCTGATAAAGGGCTCTGGTCTTGGATTTGAGGAAGATTTACTGAAAGCAAAGTTAGAAGGTCGAGACGCAGAATCATCATTAGCTAAAGAGTCTACTTCTCGTTCTCACTAATACCGACGTGACTTGGAATCCATAGAAAAGAGACTGTCTTTCCCTGAACGCTAATTTTCTCAAGGTTGTACTTGATCATTAGGACCAGAGGATGAGTAGGATAATACTTTTGATAAAGGAATTGATGGAGTTAAGGGAATCTGTGACTATTAACCAGTGCTCTTTTTTGAAATTCATAATATGCTTTGTAGACTTGAGTATTGTAAAAAATTCAGCAGAAACAATACTTGTGAAGGAGTGCAAGGAGTAATAAATTTTATGTGAAGAGGAGAGAAAAGCAGCTCTAACTCTTGCATTGGTTTTAGATCCCTCAAGATATGAGTTTAATCTCTTAAGTTGGTAAGAGGGGGCAGAGGCATAAGCATAGTCTAGTTTGGAAAGAATAAGGGAATTGAGAAATTTTAGTAGGGTAGTAAGGTGTGCCCGCCATTTAAAGCCCGATAACATTTTTGAGTGTGTTCAAATCTTTTGAGCATGTCTTCTTTAGAACGTCGAAATGCTTGCCGAAATTGAGGGAGGCATCAAAGTGAAGTCCTACAAATTTGTAATAAGGAGGAGAAGGGATTGGATCTGAGTTTAACAGGAATGAAGGAATTTTGAGGCAAGACCTAAGTTTACAGAAAAGAACAGTGGCAGATTTGGTGGAGGAGAAGGAAAGACTTTGGGAAAAGGCCCAAAAATGGAGATTGGCTAGGCATAATTGAAGCAATCTTTCACTAACTATTTTATCTTGCGAGGCATGGTATATTAGAATATCATCGGCAAAGATACGGAGGGAGACTTGGGGCTATAAGGAATTTTTAATATTGTTCATGACAAGATTAAAGAGAGTGGGGCTCAATACTGATCCTTGTGGTACTTCGGAGCATTGTTGATATGATTATTTTTTTCTTGCTCGAGAGAAACAGTCTTTGAGAAATTACTCGATGAAGCGAGGTAAGTAACCTATAATGCCGCATTTATTCAAGGTGGGCATGAAGACAGATGTTAGGTCCAATAACACAGTCGTTAAATGTTTAGTTCGAAAGGTTGTTAAAATGTCTATTTTAAGACCCACTAACCAGGATAAAAGGAAATTTACGATTCTCTCCATAACTTTGCATAAGTGGCTAGTTAGAGCAATAGGCCTACAGCTTGAAGGGGAGGTTCGTGGTTTTTCTGGTTTGTGTATTGCGATAAGGAAAGATTTTCGCCAACTAGATGGGAAGATGCCATTTGATCAGATTTGATTATAGATATATAAAAGATAAGCATGGGAGGAAGTTTTTTAATATAAGAGATTCTTATTCCATCCGAACTTGGGGCAGAGTTCCTACTTCTATTTTGAGTATGTAGCAATTCCTTTAAGGTGATAGGTAACTAATAGGACATAATCGGGTCGTTTGATAATGGGATAGTAGGGTGGTAAATGGAAGGTGGAGAATTATTTTTGAAGAGATTGGAGAAGTTATTGGCAAAAATGCTGGTCAGTTGGTTAGAATCCGTAACCCAATCGTTATTTAATTCCAGAAAAGAGATATATTTTTAACTTTTACCCCTTATTCTATTGATTTTGTCCCAAAGTAAAGGGCTATCAATTTAAGGACCTATGGAGTCCGTAAAGGAGTTTCAGTTGACTTAAAAGGCCAGTCTAATAGTTCTTGCAATAGCTCGGAGTTTTATATTCTATTAAATTTTGTTGCGATGAAGAGGTTTTAAATTCATTCAGCGCTTTCTTCCTATTTTTGATGGCGATTTTACATTCATTTCACCAGGCGATTTGAAATCTATTATATCTGTATTTGGCTTTGGGAATGCTAGTTTTGACCGCATTTAGGATGACTTTGGTAAAATTCGAGACATCCAAGTTAATGTTTGTAGTGTGGGAAGGGGTCTTGAAGGAAGATCTGAAGACGTGCCAATTGGCTTTTTGGAAATTAAAATAAGATGAAGGAGGAGAGGAAGGGGGATGGGAGTCGGTTTCGAGATACGTAGGAAAATGACCATCACTACCGTGGGTATCGTCTAAAACGCTCCACCGAAGATTAGAGGTCAGACTGGGGCTACAGACGCATAAGTCGAGATATGAAAAGCAGCCATAGGCCAGTGATAAATAAGTGGAAGAACTGTCTTTCATTAGTTGTAAGTTATTTAAAGGGATAGTGTCAAATATAGTTCTTTCTTTACACTCCGTATATGTGGAACTCCACTGGGTATTATGCGTATTCAAGTCACCCATCAATATAACAGACTATGGAAGCTGTAAGATGATGTTGGAAAGTTCTGTTTGAGTGGGGGAGTAGGTTGGAAGAATGTATAGATTACACAAGGATCCATTTTTGTTGGCCAGGTAATACAGCACATGTCTCTAGTGGGGTATTAATGGGAATTTCCTGAGAAGGTATACCATTCCTGGTTAGGATGGCACCCCCCCCCCCCCCCCCGGAAACCCTTTCTGGGTTAATTCTATCACATCTAATTTTTAAAGCTTATGTTGTCAGTTGACCTGCAATTTGTTTATTGAAGAAGAAAGAAAAGTGGTTTACATGAATTTATTAGGAGATGTATTTCCATGTAGTGAGATTATATACCATTGATGTTCCATTGAATAATCGATGGAGCCATTTATGTGTCTTTTTTGTTAGACTTGCCTTTATTATTTTGTTCTATCTCCATTTTCTTACTTATTGAGGACTTAGATGAAACAGCGAGTTTTTTGGAGGGAGATGATTTGGATGAGTTTTTTGGGTCGTCTTGCTTTTGGGGGCGTTGGAGGGATTGATGTGGATAAGAAAGGAGAGGAAGGGTGTGAGAAAAGGATGGCTTTCCCTCGTTTAGAGGGCGTTTTAGGGGGGTGGGGGTTTCCTCCCGTTTCGAGGATGTTTTTGAGGGGTAATGGGTAAATTTTTTTGTGGTTTCCTGATTATTGAAGAAGAGGAATTTAGAAGGGGGTGATACCCTCTTTTGTGATGTGTTTTTAATATTTCAAGGTAGTGGAGTTGTGAACTTTTTGACTTTTTCTGCGAATGATACCGAGAAGGTGGGATTTAAATCAAAGAATTTTTTCCTAGCATCAAAATAAGAGAGCTTATCTAGTGTTATTCTCTGAATACCCAACTCTGTTTTGTAAGCTTGACAACCCTTGTACTTTAGGGAATGCCCTCTTTTCTAGACACTACGAAGAATTCTTCAAAGTATGTTGATTCGTCAAGGATTTTAGGAGAACTAATTCGAGGCCTCTTGTGAGGACCGTTTAAGGGAGAAAAATAATTATTTAAAGCCTGCATAATAAGTCCTACGAGTATCCTACGAAATAAAAGTCCGTCACGGCAGAGCGCGGATGCCCTGATAAGGCGACTTAACTTATTAGCAAAGGGCGCCAGGAATTTACCATGAACCGTTAGCGACTCACCTAGGGAGGAGCCATGTATCCTCTGACACAGTAAGTTTTTAAAAAGATAATCAAATATTAGCATGAAAACCAATCAAATAACCTCTATATTTAGAAATATGTCCTAATATTCAGCGTTTAGAACTACAAGATATAATCAATAGTTCATTGCAGTTTTAAACTCCATTCAGTGTTTTGATTACTCATTTTCTATTTAGTTAAGAATACTAGCGTATTCTTAACTAAAAAAAAACATTTCAATTTCAGTTACGGTTTCAAAAAAGGAAAAATTTATTTGACGAAACCTCATCTGGAAAACACGTTATATATTAAGATTAACCTGTTTTATGGTAAAGGAATATATCATTACCTATAATTATTTTCAATAAGATTCTGCCCATTTCTTCAGGTAATTATTTGGAAAATAAAGTATCATAATCGAACCCTGTGAAAGATGACTCCAGGCTATTGCTCCTAGACAGTTGTTGATTATTCCTCCAAATATTAGTTTTCGGAGGTTGAAGCTTATGTTATTCTCCTATCGCTGTCAGTGAAGAAAGATTCCAAGGGTTGTAGCCTTTGTTATGACTGAAACAAAAAAAAGTGTTTGTTTGAAGGTCATAAACAACGATTTTTCTTGCAAAGTAGTGAATATCTGTCTCTAGCCGTTCGAAGTGAAATTTCACTTGAAACGGCTAGAACTAACTACTAGCCGAAACGTCGTGATCTTCAATAAAAAGAAATAAAGACAATAAAAGTCGAACAGATATCCACTACTTTGTAAAAAAAAATAACTGAAAGCCTAGAGAATAATAAACGGTTTTAGAATATAATATATGCGATTATTTAAAATAAAAATAGAATAAATAAGTACAGTCTGTTAAAGAAAATTCTAAGAACTATAAAATCAGCTTTACACTACAAATAATTTAATATTATTTGTAAGTAGTGTCAAAAAAAGCATTCCATATTTAATTCGTCATTTTACCGAGCGAGTTCTAATTATTAAAAATATAGCTTAAAAATTGTTCTACAATGCCAAGTTTTTCTGATTAGGAAAAATTAAAAATATTTTCTATCCAACTAAAACAAAATATATGTAACTTTTGAAAATCTGAGTTTTTTAAAGCAAACTCTACCTGTGGTACCAATATACCACCTGGCTTGTCAAAAAAATTTAATATATGTAAAATACAAACTGATTCATAGGTATATGGTAATAAAATTATTACAGAATTCCTTATAGGTTTCATGTTTTAGTTATGAAGATTATTCATGATCCATTAACAAACAACAACTAAAGGCGATAGGGGATTTTCGGCTAAAATATTTTCAAGATGGTGGCACTTCCGGTTATATTGGAAGTTGATGCCTTCTTGCTTATTTTAAATGGAATAGCCTACTGTAATGCGTAGACAGTACAGCCAGCAACGCCAGCTATCCGCTGACCTTTAACTATATCCTATCTATACCCTTTAAACATTCCTTTTGCCTAACACATCTACCCACAATTCCTACACAATCCTTTAGGAACATTCTTTCAGCTTTTCGACTGGATCCAGCTACGAATAGATTCAGGGTTTCCCTCAGCCAATCGTAGGAGGCGATTAAATGGGGAGAAATTTCAGATTTTTAAATATGAATATGTCGACTATAAAACATAAATTACTCCAGTTGGGTAGGACCAATGGTCCAGAATCCCACACCGCAGAAGCAGTCTGCCCTACGGATTCTGGGGGCTGGGGGGACATTTCGACATCTCCCCCTTTAAGTGGCAAGGTGTTGAGGAGGCGGACTCCTGTCACATAAGAAGCTTCAGCCGAATAACAACAATATAAGAACCAAACAACAGCGAGAGCTCTACCTTCCGAAGGTGCTGCGCAGGAACCTCAGTCAGCGCTTACTCAGGCGGGACTTCCAAGATAGCACATGAAATGGACAACATCCATGAATGGAACAATAATGCGAATTTTTTATAGGGTGGCGCAATTAGGACGAGAAACGATCGGCTATAGACAATAGCTTCATGCCGAATTTTGTAGGGAATATCCACACCTACAAATGTCCCAAAGGGAATATCAGATCAATACAGAGCTATTCTCTGAAATAAACTAATCTCGGAAGCGCGACTTAACATCATCAAAACGGAAAACGGAAAACGAACAAGAGATAAGAAGCACCGATGATATCAGTGACCAAACCGCAGAACCTGCGCTACAGCCAGACCTCGAGGTTGAAGAACAATCAAACAATGGCTTGAGAGAGGACATCGCTGAAGACCAACAGCAACAACAACAAAAAATACATCAGCATGAGTGTTAAACAACTCCAAGAGCTCCACTCGCTGAAAATGCTGCGTGGGAACCTCAAACAGAGCTTACTTAAGCAGGACGACCAAGAAAACGCATGAAATGGACGGTGCCCATGAATGAGTCAATAATGCGCATTTTTTACAGGATAACTCATCTAGGATGAGAGATGATCGGCCACAGGTAACAACTTCATGCCGAAGTCTGTAGGGACTATCCACCCATACAAGTGTCATAACAGAGAATAGGTGACCAATATAGACTTATTCTCCGAAACAGTCTAATTCCTGTAACACGGCTTAATACCATCAAAGCGGAAGTTGAACGTGAGATCAGGGACACTGACAATAACAACGATCTGATTGCTGAACCTGAGTCAGAACCGGAACCCGAGGTCCAAGAACAGCAAGAATAGCTTAATGACGATACCCAACAGGATAACGCTGAACTCCGTTATCGGAAACTATCAACAGAAATGAGTGCTGCGATGCTGGAGTATGATGGAATCAAACCGTTATGCAGACCAGAACTGCCAAAAATTAAGTCATTTAAAAAATTAGGGGTCATGTTAGATATCATAAATAATCGAATTTTAACATCTTATGTTTCAAAAGCTTATTCTCTGGATTCCTTACATATGACGATCTACTAAGCCGCGACAGTAATAGCTAAAGCTGTAGAAATTAAAGTTACAACAGAGCGCCGATCAGCAAGAACCGAACCCAATACACCACCATGGAAAAGACGTCTAAGTAAGAAAATCGAAAATCTTCAAAAATATGTAGGACAACTAACGGAGTATATCAGGGGTACGAGAACAACTAAACTGCAAAGATGAAGGAAGGAAATCATGAATCGTGTCCGACACCATTCGCAACAAGATCCAGCGAATGCTGCTGCTCAACAATGCCTCGACACGCTGAAACAAAAGCTCTCTGTTATTGCAGGACGGCTAAAGAGATACAAGACCAGCAGTAACTGAATACGAAACAATGAGCTGTTCCTATGATCAGAAAAAACTTTCTACTGTAAGCTAAACTCTCCACCTAACATGGCAGATAATAAATATCTCAATAGAGAACAGGTAAAAAAGTTCTGGGGAAGACAGCCTCCCACACCCGTCAAATGTAACATCACAGCAAGCTGGGTCAATGAAGAACACGAGATCTGCCAAAACTACAGTTGGATGCACTTTGGGCCATTTACCACTGAGGAAATATCAGGAATAATCAGGGAATCCCATAAGTGGAAAACTCCAGATCTCGACGAAATCGATAACAACTGGCTCAAAAAGTTCTGGTGTACTCACCATCAACTGGCTAATTTTATTAATGATGTTTTTCTTAACCCAGCAAAAATGCCATTGTTTTTGACAGAAGGTATCACGTATCTCTTACCAAAGGACCAACATAACACAGATAACCCAGCTAAATATAGGCCAATCACCTGCCTTCCCACATTATATAAGGTCTTCTGCTTGACCCAACGCATCTATGCACATTGTAAACAAAAGTACATCATGGCAACTCAACGGAGACGATGTACCAAGGGAGCAATGGAATGCAAGGACGACTGAATCATCTTCTGTACATGGATTATCATATACTGATGGCTGCTACCAGACACCAGCTGGAGCAAATTGTGGAAGAGTTCTCCGGGGATATTGGAATGCAGTTTGGACTCTTGACGTGCCGTATTTTGAATATCGTTAAAGAAAAGATACAACCGGGAACATTTGAGATGCAGAACGGTGAAACTATAGTTGCAATGGAAGCAGAACTAATACCTAGGTATAAAACAGGCGAAACGAATTGATCATCGCACTATGAAGGCCGAATTGACAACCGAATTTGTGAGGGGGGTAAAACAGGTGTTATGAGGCGCTCAACACGTACGCATGCTCTACACTTAGCTACTCTTTTGTAATTGTAAAATGGAGCAGGACTGACATCGAAAAACTGCAAAGGAAAATAAGAACACCCTTAACAAAAGCACACAAACACCACCCTCGGAGTGCTATTGAACGTACAATGATTCCAAGAAACCAAGGAGGAAGAAGATTGGTCGATATTGGTAAGCAGCTCGATCAACAAATAATAACTTTTGTTCTTATTTCCCCAGGTTAGCAGACTCTTCCACACTGCATCGGGCAAAATGCGAGGCAGACGATTCAACGCCACTACATCTGAGAGAACGGGATATTGTTTCTCACCACCAAACAGATCAAGAGAAGTTACAAGCCTGGCTATAGAAACTACTTCATGGACGGAATCCAAATGAGGTCATCCAGGATAATGTCGACAACTTAGCGTCGAACTGCTGGCTAATTTCAAGACAGGTGATTCCGGAGACGGAGGGCTTCTTGTTAGCTATCCAAGACCAATTTATTCCGATGAAGAACTATCGGAAGTTCATCATCAGAGATCCCTCAATAGAAAATTACTAATGTAGATATGGCTGTCGAACATCAGAGACAATCCGGCACATAACTAGAGGATGCCAAGCGTTTGCCGCAACCGAGTATAAGGAAAGCCACGACTCAGCCGCTAAGATACTCCACCAAGAGCTAGCAGATAAGTTAAACCTATTGCAGGTAGGAAAAATGCCTTATTATAAATACAGTCCGGAGCCTATTCTTGACAACAACGATACAGGTTATATTGGGACCCAATGGTTCCAACAGATCAAACAATTGCTCATAATAGGCCAGACATTATACTAACAGATAAAATTTCTTGGCAAACCACACTGGTTGATATTGCTATACCTAATGACAATAACCAAAGACCAAAATACAATGAGAAGATCGCCAAATAGAGAGATCTAGAGGTGCAAATCCGGAGACAGTGGGTAATGAACATCGTCCACACGATTTCCAAAATACTATCAACAACTGGAGTGATACCAAAGAACCTCCTGCAGAATATCAAGGGACTGGGTTTTAGTGAGCATCTGTTCTCCTTGCAACCGCGCGGATTGTCTGAAAGTTTATAGGAAATACAGAAGACCACACCATCTAGGACCCGATAACATGGAAGGAGTCCCCACAGAACTTCATGGGTTTGATATATTTGTATACCTGGTATGAGTCAATAATCCCTGGAGGGAGTGTGAAGCCATTTGGCTTGTAAATCTGATATAATAAGAAAAGTACAATACAATACAATATACAATATGTATATATATATATATATATATATATATATATATATATATATATATATATATACATATCGCAAACAGAATAAATGGATTAGTGAACAAGAAATATTTAAAGTTACATTTATCCGACAGACCAAGAATAAGTAAAATAACTCTTCTACGATATTTGCAGAATGTTGAGGAAGTTTATACATGAAAATGATAAATGAAGGAAAAGTTTATATAGATTGGGAACGACTACAGGTGTAGGATAATCTAACTGTATCACGTTGTTATCGGTGTCAAGGATTTCACTACAAGAGTAATAAGTGTACAAAGGAACAAGTTTGTGGTAATTCTATAGAAGGTCATTGTTTTGAGGAGTGTGAAAATCAAGAAAAAAAGTGCATTAACTGTTCAGAAGCTAACAAAAAATATAGACTAATAAAATATTAATACACATCATACGGCACTGGATCCGGATTGTTCAACACTCAAATATCATATTGAACTTATAAAAAACAAAACAGATTTTAACTCATAAAATATGGTTATTAATATTCAACACGAAATATTAGAAGAAATAAGTGAAATAGACTGTTCTCCGGACCAAAAAGTGGATTTACAGAATACACAATTGTATATAATAGTTTTAAGTGAGACTTTTCAAATTAATTCCATAGAGAATTGTAACATTCTTGGGTTTCAGCTTTTTTACAATGAAGCTAGTTATAATAAGAATGACGGTGTTGTTATTTTTGTGAAGGACCATATTAACATAGATTTTTCCATCGTTAGGATGCCTAATTCAAAGGTAACTCTTAGCAGGATATCTTTTGACTTTAAAAATCTATCATTTGGTATAACGGCGGTATATAAACCTCCGCCCATTTTAAAGTTAGACTTTCTGAATGACTTGTATTCTTATTTTGAGGGTCTGAGCTATCTGAATATTGAAATTTTTGTGGGTGATACACATATTGACTTATTCAACTTAGCTGATAACGATGTAACAAATTACCTTACTATGATGAATGCGCACGGATTTCAGTCTTTTATAAACAATTTCTCAATCTCTTGATCACATTTTCATACAACGAAAGTTAAGAAATGATATATTGAACAGTAAATCTTTTGTTATTAAAGAATATATAACTGATCACAGTCCAGTTTTGATTTCCATTGCTAAAAAAGTTATTACGAAAAGTTCAACTATTTTTGAAAACACTATAACTAAAACTTAATTAAATATGGGTAAATTTAAGCAATTACTACTAGGGTTTGACTGGTCTGTTATCATAAATGAAAATAATGTTCAAGAGTCAACTAATATGTTTTTAGAAATATATGAGAAGTTACTTATTGAGGCAACGGAAACTTTTACAGCAAGACCTAATAAATATAAAAAGATAAAACGTTGGATTAGGCACGGTATCATCACACCCATTAAAATCAGGGATAAAATAAATAAGAGCTAAAATACAAACAATATCGGAATCAATTAAATAAACTTCTACATAAACAAAATAATGAATATTATAAAAATCAGTTAGAAAATAATAAAAACGATATAAAGAAACTTTACAAAGAAATAAAGGATGCTACCTCTCAGAGCGATGGACGTGATGGTAAAGTTGACATAAGGAATGAATTTGGCGCACGTTTCAATAGTTATCTTGAAATGGCTAATTTCTGTAACACCTACTATGCTAACATAGGGGTTGAGATGGAAAAGGCTATTCCCCCACCGCAGCAAGAATGCCATATTGATCCACCTGTGAATCTTACACTCTTTTTTCACTCACTTACAAAAAATGAATTAATAAATCATCTAGAAATATTGACACCTTTGTTACATATTTTTAATTTAACATTTGAAAAAGGAATTGTGCCATCTCAGTTTAAAACATTAATAACTACTCCCATATATAAATCCGGTTTAAAGAGTGTTGTTGGCAATTATCAGCCAATAAGCCTCATTACTAACTTTGCAAAGCTTTTTCAAAGTGCGTTAAGAATAGAGTGATGCCTTTTATAAAACGATTTAAAATATTATCTGATAATCAGTTCGGGTTTCTCGAGGGGTGTAGTACTACCGACGCCATGCATACGTTAATAACGGATGTTGTCAATAATTTGAATCTAAATAAAAAATGTTTAGCAGGCTTTTTGGATTTGGCTAAGGCGTTTAATACTGTACCTCACGACAAACTACTTACAATTTTGCACAATTATGGCATGAGGGGAAAATGTTTGAAAATTATCTTTCAGAACGTGTACAAATGGTTAAAATTAACAATATCTTAAGTGACAAAAAATTTGTAAAAATAGGTGTTCCGCAAGAAACTGTTTTAGGCCCAGTACTTTTTATTCTATATATTAATTCTTTGCTTAATTTAAAAACAGATGGGCTGATGGTTTCTTATGCAGATGATACAGCAATGGTCATTTCTGAGGATTCATGGGAAAGTGTAAAAAATAAAACTATAATAAATTTATCAGATATAAAAAACTGGTTGCAAACCCAAAAATTAACATTAAACTTAGCAAAAACAACATATATAGCTTTCACTCTGGCAAAGGCAAAGAGACCTTTATATAATAACATTATGATTAATAACTACGTCAATAATGCGACACCACATATCAGGTACCTGGGTATTGTAATCGATTCTTACCTTAAATGGCAACCACACGTCGGCTACTTTTCAAAAAAGATTCATGGCTTATTGCATAAATTTTATTTATTAAGAAACTTTCTGGACAGGAAAACTTTGATTATGGTCTATAAAGCCTTGGTTGAATCGATTTTAAGGTACGGTATTTTAGTGTGGGGAGGACTATACAATAATGTTTTGTATAAATTAAATTTAATTCAAAAATATCTATTAAAAATTATATTTCACAAAAATAAATTATACCCCACACAATTACTCTTCGATAAAAATATACAAATTGTAAGATCGATTTATGTTTCATTTGTCCGTGTTTATATATATATATATATATATATATATATATATATATATATATATATATATATATAAATATATATATATATATATATATATATATATATATATATATATATATATATATATTCATCCAAACTTACAAACTTTTATTAATCACGTTTATAACACAAGAATAAAAACCGACAAGCATAAGCAGATCCTCATAAGTAATAACAGTTTTAACCCAAAAGTACATTAATTATATTGGACCGAAGATACACAACTTATTGCCCAGTGAGATTAGAAATTTGCAAAGTGTGAAACCGTTTAAAGCACATAGTAAAGAGTTAGTTTTTCTGACGTGGAATCAGTTTGAAAAGATATTTTTGTAAGTTAATGTAGTTTAGATCTTTAGAAATTTACTTTACTAATTTTTTGTTTTGTACATGAAACCAAAATTTGTTTATATTCATTATATTATATAACCATTTTAGCACATACAGATGTTTAATCATCTAGGTGCTATTATTTTGTTCTTGTAAATATGTTATATGTTATAGGAAAATCTGTAGAGTTTGTGAATAAATAAATAAATAAATATACATATATATATATATATATATATATATATATATATATATATATATATATATATATATATATATATATATATGGCCTGCTATCATTATTGCAGGCATACATTGACCATTTACGGTTATTATTGCGACCATCTATTTATTACGTCCGTATTCCGGACGCAATAATTCGAATGATGTTTTTCGGGTTTCTCGCGCTTTTTCAAGATGAATTTAAATTTTTTTCATCGGCTGTCACATGATCTTTCTGACTATATTTTTAGTTACACGCCATTTATTAAGACCGATGAAATAAAGATATATTTACAAATTTTTTTTGGACACAACAATATTACCACTTTGAAAGCAAGTGTATTACGTTAGTTCAGCGAACTTCCGTGTAGAGGCGCGAAAACATACATTTGTGTATAACTTCCCTTACGCTGTTCTTTCACTTTCTTAATATTATTGCGATCGATGTTTGGCAACGTAGCATTCTATTTATAGATTATTGTAGTGACCTTGAAATTTATTTTAAGTAATAATTTTATATTTGCTTCATTTGGTATCTGACTGCTCGTGCGTATATTGTTTTATTGTGTCCTGAATTATGGCGAGAAATTTGGGCGGGATTATTAAGAAGATACGCATGTGCATGTCAATCAAAATTGGTAACTAACAAAGTAGTTGACAAAAAATTATCAGAAGATGTGTTTCCTCGGATGCGTGCGGACAAGCCAAAAATGGTGTTTTAATTTGCGAATTGTGGTCAAGGTATATAAATATAGTAATCACAAAGAAGAGCATTTTATACAAGAAACTTCCAGAAAGATGAGAGAGCTGTGCAAAATCCTCACTGAACTGAGAAAACTTGAGCTAACTAATACTGATATGACTTCAGCATTGACACTACGAAACTTTGAGTAATTTATTGAAGCTGTTAGACGTACCACAAAGTATAATTCTGAAAAAGATAATTACTTATCTTCGACTTCTGCGATGAATATTGTTACATCACTAAAGCGGTGTTGTGATATAACTATCACGAAAGTTTATAGGAAAAATATTCCTTATTTTTCTGTAGTCTTTGCTGAAGCAGAAGCTAGCTTAAAACTTTACTGCACGTCTTTAAATCAAATTGGATGTTTGAAGTTTTATCATAGGCTGCGAATAACCTGAAAATTAATTAAATAATAAAATAACTGTCATTTCATTAACTGCTGACTTAAAGATATTATGACACAATTTTATAAATTTTGCTGATAATACAATTTAAAAAATTTAAGAGAAAATAAAGATTCCATAATAACTTGGTGGAGTCTTTTTACTGCAGAATAATATTATTAAAACGAAAACGTTCCATAAAATTGTAAAGAATGCCTTTACATGTTAATAATACGAATTCTCAAGAAAATGGCGCTAATGAAAAATTTAAGAAAGTTGTGTCTTTGGCTGAACATATTCTATAAAGAATCCTAAAAAAGGTGGTTATAAGAAGCAAGAGAGGGAGAGAAGTATCAGCTTTATTTAGTTTCGATGGTCAGGCACACATTAATATTCTATTTAATGTAAGAGACAATTTTATTCCAACAAAAAATAGCTACTTGCTCGCAAAAGCAAATTTATTAACTAATTTGGTGGGGCATAAAATATTAAGGAAACACTCGCTGTGGAGCAAAAATCCGTCATCAATAACGTTCACTCGCCGTGGAAAACACTACGCCACTCTTACTCAATTTTTTAATCTATCCAGTAATGAAATCCAACAACTGGTAACATTTATGAGCCATACTCCAGCAGTATATAGAAATATATATTGTTATGATTTCACTCTTTTTATATTCACCCACTATTAAATTAAAACTAACTCCTATATACAGTTATACAACATACTAGAATAAAAAGTCTAGAATCTCCCTAGAAAAATTACAAACAAAAGTTTCTAGATTGTATTTCTATAAAGAAGATTGTAGTATTCGCATGGTTCTCGTTACACTACCTCCCTCCTACTTCTAATCATCCCGATCAGTTTCGATACTTCCGTGGAATGGCTTTCATTGGTTCTTGGGACTTCGTTGGATTCAATAAACAATGTCATTGATTCTCTTTAGAACAATACATTGTCCTTTCCAAGCTGATTCAACTTAGGTGTTTTGACTTTCTTCCTCTGTGGATTCCATAACCAAACTCTGTCGACTTTCTGAAACCATGTCGGGTTTGCCTTGATGTCATATTGTGCCTTCATTCTGTTTGTTGTCAGATCCATACTTTCTCTAACTAATTAACTTCTTGCAACCTCTCTTATAAGGCATCCACCCAATCTTGGGCCTCCAAAGCAAACTAATTTGCCTTTTGAATAGTAACTTCGTGAATTGCAGATCGGTAAACTCTTAAGAAGATTAGCAAATATTAGTTCCAATCTTTCTGATATCCATTTAAAACTTTTGAGAGATGCTCTTTAGTGGTTCTATAAAATCGTTCAACCATGTCATCTGACTGAAGACATTTAGCTGTTGTTCGATGCCAAGTAGTTCGCAAAAGTTTTTGAAAAGCTTAGATTCAAGTTACCACTGTGGCCAGAATGTAGCTCCAAAGGAATTACAAATCGGTTGAACACATTGTTGACTAAGACTTCAGCTATTGTTGAGGTTTCCTGGTTAAGGATAGCAAATACCTCAGGCCATTTACTGAAACAGTCAATAGCAGACAAGATTTATTTGTTGCCTATATCTGTTTCTGGAAAAGATTCAGCCATATCAATAGCCAACCGTTCAAAAGATATTTCAGCATTATATTTCGTTACTTTTACCTTAGATCTTGTGCTTGGACCTTGACTGACTACACATTTAGAATACTGTCTATACCATAATTTTACGTCTTGATAATAATTAACCCAGCAAAATTTTTTTTAAAGTTTGTCTGGGGTATTGTTAACTCCTAAATGACATCAGATTTTCCATTGTGAATTTCTTCTAAAACTACTGTAAATTTGTTTCTTGAGTTTAGATTTCCTTGCCATCGGTACGTTTCCAGAATCACTTTAGTAAACGTTTTTGAATCAATAGTGATCCCACTGAACCAAAAGTGCATTAAATGTAAGTTTTTGACCTATATCTTTCTAATTAGGATGCCTTTCATTAGTTTCTTTAAGTTGAAGAAATGTCACCAGATCATTGTGTTCAACTGAGCTGTACTGACCATCGACAAAAGTGACTTCATTTTGTTTTATTTTGCTACAGTACTTGCATTCTTCGTTACACGGTCTTCTTGACAGGGCATCTGAGTTATGAAATTTTCCTGGTCTATGTTTTTTATTAGATTACATCTAATATAATAATCCTGAGTGCTCGATGACAAAAGCACAGTCTCAGATCTTGTTTTAAGTTATCCATTTTAATCTTAAATGAATGACTATTGAAAATATTGTTGCATTTCATCATAACCCAGAACGATTTGCAAATTTTTGATCAATAAAAAGAAAAGCGTTTCGTTCTGACACCGGCGGTAAATTCATCAGAGGATTCCACAGACACTCTTTGACATACTTTCTATAACGTAATTTCTGATATTTGAATCTTCTTGGCATCAGAAACTACCGGTGAGATGTTCCTCAGGTGGCACTATTACAATATTATCCAAAAATATGTTATATTTATTCCTTGACTTTAAGAAAAAATAAAAGTTTGGCAATAGCACCAGACGTAATAATGTACAAAAAATGTACAATATACATTCGTGTGGAGCTGATATTGTTAGGAATTTGAAAGGAGTCAACAAAGTACGAAATTTGTAAAAAAACGTATAAAAAAAAGACGAGTTCTCTAATTTGAAGACGATTGCCAGGTAGAGAATTTAATTCTCTACCAACATACACGGCTTAAATTTGCCTAACATCACTCCTTCCGATAGTTGCAATAAGATCGTTTTTTGAAAGGACGCAATAATGATAGAATGCCATATATATATATATATATATATATATATATATATATATATATATATATATATATATATATATATATATATATATGTATATATATATATATATATATATATATATATATATATATATATATATATATATATATATATATATATTTGTTATTCAAAAAATCGTTTTCACAACATTTAGTCAAAATCTTATTTGGCATTTTCAAGTGCGGTTCGTCTCGTTCTCAGCGAGTAGCGAGACGAACCGCACTTGAAAATGCCAAATGAGATTTTGGCGAAACGTCGTGAAAACAATTTTTTGAACGAACAGATTGAGGAATAACCAAACCATTCATATATATAAATTTATATATATATATATATATATATATATATATATATATATATATATATATATATATATATATATAATACTGATCTACTTTGCAACTTTGTTTCAAAATATATATGAAATGATTTGTGGCATTTCTCATTACAGTGATAATGTTTTATCGTATGATTTTCAAAATGGCGGACTTAAAGACTAAATTTCATTATTTTGTAATGAAAGTATACGTATGGGATTTAAATTCCACAAATAAAAATTTTCATTTGGTTAAATAATTTTTAATAAAACAGACGAAGTTTCCTAATTTTCAAAATGGCGGATTCTAGATGGTGGATTTTTATAATTACTTTCAGGTAGAAATTTAAATCAAGAAGTTTGAACAGTTGCTGATTAAGAATTTGAAGTGCTTGAACAAATTTAAAATAGATCAATTACAGTTAATATGTTTTGAAAATGATAGATTCAAGATGACGTTTTTAGGGAATAAATTTCATTATTCTGCCATAAAAGAATACGTTACGGGATTTAATTTCCACAAATATAAATTTTCATTTGGTTCAATGATTTTTCATCTTTGAAGTGAAGTTTCAAATGATGGATCCAAGACCGCGGATTTAATCACTTTTAGTCGTCAATTCTAGGAAGTGGATAGCTGTTTTTCTAAGCAACGTCATTAAGCTTCCTATAGTCAACAGAAAATCTAGTAATTGCAGCCATTTAACTACCAATACAATAGGAGATGACCAAAGACTAGACGATTCTTCTATAACTCCCTTCAGCATTTTATCTACAAGTAACCCTACTTCTTGGCGTTTGGTTATAGGAAGTCTTCAGGAAGATTAGCATATTGGCTGTCCCTGCCAGTATTTATTTCATGTCGGTATTTAAAAACATCATTATACTTTCTTATAAATTTCTTGGCTTCTTCAAGTTCTTGTGGCAAAAAATGTTTCTAGTTTGTCTGAAATTGTTCAATTAGTCCGTTATATGAGTACTTTGATGTAGCTTTTTCAAGTCGTTCACGTCTTACAATCCATTTTACTGGCTCGCATAATGGTATTTAGTCTCATTTATTAATCTGACATAGTTAGGAAGAATATTGGCTACTCTTATTGGTACGATATCCTCTGAACTGACTAAGGCCTTCGCTATTAGGTATTTACAGAGTTTACTGGAATGATGAACTAATCTTCCAGAACTCTTGTTGAGTTTTGGATAAATGATTTTCTCGGTGCTTCCCTTTATTCCAATTGTTTGTTAGGAAATGATTCTGATTGGTTCGATATAACGATCCTTTGGTAGACTAAATTCTTCGGTGCCAGACTTTAGGATATTAAGCTTGTTGTCGAATCCATGTTAACGAATCAAGTTTATGCTCAGAATAAACTCATCTTCTATGTCGGCTACTAACATCAAATGGTTTAATTTTTGACTTATAAGTTAAAAAGTTCCACTTACATTTGTCCAATCATATCAGTTACTTTTCTCAACCTGAACAATGGTGGGATTTTAAATTTATCAACACTTTATCAGAGATACTGCTACACCGGTGTTAACAATAATGGTAATAGGCGTAGCACTGACTTTTCCTTCAATTATAAGACTGTTGGCGATCCTTCCTGGGCTACGGATAGAAATAATTCTGGAAGCCTTCTCGATATTGATCAACACCTGCACCTTAATATTGAGTAAGTAGTTTTCCCGGTTTTCTTCTGTGCGGTCTCTAGATGGTGAACGAAAACTTAATTGTACTCAACGGTCCGTTCACGTGTGTTCAGTTCGTCAACATCTGTAGGGCATTATCTGGTTTGTTCTACCACGTGATTTCTCTGATGTATTGACTTGAGTTGAGACTGGTATAACTGGCGCCGCTGTTAATTTCGAAATCTTCTTTTTAATTCGGCACTACGGATTTCATAGTATTTTTGTTGGGTTGTCTGAATGGTTTTGAATAACTCCACTGCTGGTCCACGAAGTATAACTCCTAACGCAGTAGCAATTTCTTCGTATTTACAGTTATTTGCAGTTGCAGCAGCTTCAAATTAATGTTTGTACATTATCCAAGATGTTTGACTGCCGTAAATTGATATTCTATTTGGTGGATATTACTTTATCTGAATTTCCATGCTTCGTTATTTTATTGTTTTTTTATCTGTAGATCCTTTATTTTAGAATATCTATCTCTTTTCGCACTTCTCCTATATCTTATCGCACTTCGCCTATCTCTTTCTTAAACTGTTGCATTTGTCCCAGATAATTTGATCGAAATTTTGCTATCCTAAAATGATCTCATATATCCATTTACAAAGTTTATCTTAATCTTTTTGACGGCATTCTTCCTGTTCATGTTTTTCTTTAATGCGACGTTCATTTTTTTGTTTTTCGTATTGGCGACATTTTTTTTTTTTTTTTAAGGTGACGTTTTTTCTAGCTGTTTCTCTTTTCGACGACATTTTTTTATAAGTTCCATAAAATCAGCCAGTACTTTATTATTTGCTCGATTTCTGCTGTTTATTGTCGGATATTTACTATAGAAAGTTCTAGAATGTTGTTGAAAACTCAGTTCTAGACTCCTTTCGTGATGTTAAATTTGATGGTGAACTCCGTTTTTCGCAATTCCTTTTACGTACTGTCAAGTGGGTGATAGTTAGTCCCTTTTGCTAAAAAATCTCTTTTATAATCGATTACTTGAAAATTGCTAGTCTGTTTAATGTTTCTAGTTTAAGTCATTCTTTTAAACTCACACAACGCAGGTAATAACATGGTTTTTGCCTGAAAAGCTTTTTCCTCCTAATTGAGAATTTGATATACACTACAGAATTGGTATAAATTAATTTTTGATTAGTGTTGTGTCAACTCTTAGATAAAAGAGGTTTCTACATATGTACGTCAACACCTAAATTCTCATGGTACTTCCCTAAATATTTTGATCCATATGTATAAATATGAAAAAAAAAATCTTCAAAATAATTTACTTAATGCTAAAATATATTTATTTATAATCGATATATCTGAATAACGAGCCATCTTATTTATCAAAAATTGTTTTAAAATGTTAGTTTTTCAGCATACTTGTTTTTAGCCCAGGAACTGAATGTACAGTTCCTTAAAGACCGATAATGAGCAGTGAACTTTATCGACAAATTAATTAAATAACGGGTCCAAATTATTAACATAATATTTTGCACTTGTTTATGTTAATTAGTTGATTGCAGGCTCCGTACAACTTTTATCTTGGTAGCAAAGATATCCTTAAAACAAGCATCTCGTAAGATACTAATAATAAAAAATATCTTAACATAGAGTTACTTTGATGAATTCACATGTACCATTGATATAATCGTGTAATATGTACTCTCTGTCTCTCTCTCTGTCTCTCTCTCTCTATACATATATATATATATATATATATATATATATATATATATATATATTTATATATTTACTTATCCATATTTATCTGTATTTGTGATAGTTTTTAGTACCTTAAGGGGACGTTTCTTATATAGTAATACAGTAATCATCTATGCTATATAATTGTAATATAATTTGTAAACTGATTCAACCCGGTAACGGAAAATGTATAATTTTGTAAAAAATAATATATTTTAATATATATTTTTTATATTTTACAATGCATAAAAAAACAAATAAGGTATATGTTTGGTTTTATGTGTATAATAATATATATATAATATAATTTCGAAATAGAGAATAATAATAAAATAAATTTTCTAGATATGACACTTATACGTAGAAAAAACCAAATTTTAACTGAATGGTACACCAAACCAACTTGGTCAGGTAGATATCTAAACTATTTCTCTAATCATTCAAAAACTCAAAAAAATAGCGTTATAATCGGTCTATCTGATCGTGCTATCTCCCTAACATCTCCAGAATTCCGACCAAAAATACTGCAAAAAGTAAAAGAGACACTAATAAATAATAATTTCAACGAAAAGACTATCACCAAAATAACTGATAAACGAACATATAAGTTTTATAATAACGTAAAAACAAAAAACATAGAAAATAAACAACAAAAATATGTGGCATTACCGTACACTTGTGAGCTGTCAGAGAAAATAAAATACATTTTAAAAAAGCATGATATCATCGTATTCCACAGGTCACATAATAAATTAAATACATTGTTCACAAGTTTAAAAAGTAAAACTCCTCTAATGAATAAATCAAATATAATATATTCGATCCCTTGCACAAATTGTCCCAAAAAATATATAGGCATGACGAGCCAATTACTGAAGAACAGATTAAATGGCCATAAATATACAAAAAACGCCTCAACAGCGTTAAACAAACATACACAGGACGAAAAACACACTTTTGATTATAACAGTACCTTTATAAAAAACAAAGATATGAATTACCAAAAATTACAGATAAAGGAAATGATTGAAATTAAAAAAGATAAAAACACTGTTAACGACAGAACATATATGGGAAATTTCAGCCACATTTACGCAAACCTAATTTAAATAAAAATATTAAGTATTCGATCCAGTCAAATAAGAATCAAAAATGGAATATCCTCTTAAACATAAAACCAAACATATACCTTATTTGTTTTTTTTATGCATTGTAAAATATGAAAAATATTAAAAAAATAAAACACATTCGCATTCCACGTATCCTCAGTAAACGATGTAAAATTTAAATTTTATTCAGAAACAAAACAGCAAAATGTCAAGGTGCGTACCGGTAAAATTAAGTATTTTTAAAAAATTTTAAAGTTTTGACTATTGTTTAAGTGTCTTGTTTGTTTTTCAAAAATGTTAAATATGTTTTTTATATGATATATTTTAATTATATATTTTTAGGAGGCAAAAATTTTGAAAATGCCTTGAATAAAGGGCGAAACGTCAATAGTTTTATGTATTTACTAAATATAGAACCTAAACCCAAGAAAAGACAAAATAAAAGAAAAATGATATAATCTATGGTTCAAGAATCAAGAAAATAAAAAATGCTGTATAATATATATATATATATATATATATATATATATATATATATATATATATATATATATATATATATATATGTATATATATATATATATATATATATATATATATATATATATATATATATATATATAAATATTAATATTTATAATTAGTCAACATTTTTAACTTTATCCTAAAATACTATACTTTTTTGAGAGCACTGTTAATATCTATCAAACATTATTGAATTTTTAAGAAAAATCTTAACAAAATGAAAATTAAACAGTATATTTAAAAAAAAATACTGTATAAAATTTGTTTTTCCATAAAATTAAACATTTTTGGTAATATAATAAATTCTATTTAATGTATTTTCCTGGTATATTCAGACTATTCAGAATATTTATCATATATATATATATATATATATATATATATATATATATATATATATATATATATATATATATTATACAGCATTTTTTAAAGATTTTTCTTAAAAATTCAATAATGTTTGGTAGAAATTAAGACTGTTCTCAAAATAAGTATAGTATTTTAGGATAGAGTTCAGAATTTTTAATAATTATAAATGTTAATATTTTTACATATCTATTAGGGATGAATCAAAACTTTAAAATCATAAGTGTAGAAAATAATCCGTTAATTTTTATGTTATTCTATATATTAAAATTTATATTTTTGAAGAAAAATTATACATTTTCCGTTACCGGGAAGAATCAATTTATAAATTATATTACAATTGTATAGTATAGATTTACTGTATTTACTATATGAGAAAAGTCCCCTTTAAGTACTAAAAATTATTATAAATACAGATAAATCTGGATAAGTAAATAATAAAAATAAATATATAAAAGATAACATATTTTTGAGTTTTATTTTTGTAATAGCACAACAGATTTACAATTTGATTGTTTCTTTATTAACACTACGCAACAAGTTTTAATTCATTTGTTGTATCCTGTATGAAAAGTGCATATTTTTGTTAATTTTGGAGCGCTGAAGACAAAAATGACATTGAAATTAACAATTTACTTGCAATTTTCAAGAACAATTTTTTTAATAACAATATAAATATATCACGTGCATTCTTGCGGTTACATTTTTAATATATAGGGAGGAATGACATCACGTATTTCTAAAACTTGAACTAATATTAAAAAGATAAATTTAGTTTCGGTTTTGGCACACCAAAAATGGTAAGATTTAGTTGATTGTATTTCAGATACATTTTGGCTGTTGTCCAATGTAATTATTCGGGCTGACTAATATTCTTCGTTTATTAAATGTTGTGATATGGAAGCAAAAAAAATAAATCCAATAAAATGATTTATGGTGTCATAACCATATACACTTCTAACGTAACTTTTGGAGGAAAATTGATGTTATAAGTAAATATTGTGAAAGTATTGTCTCCTGTATTTTTATTAGCGTGAGTTTTTAATCATTGACAGAATAAATAAATCAAAAGTATAACTTAATGACTTAAATCCTTGCATTTTTGCTCCTATTCATAGTTGTTTCATAATAGATTTTTAAAATACAGAAAATTATCAAATTTTTACTATTAATTCAGGTTACTACAGCAATATTGTTTTAAAATTACAGTTTAGGTCTCCTAAGTTTATTTTATTAATATGCTGTACCTTCGTGGATGGTAATTTTTTATACATAAACTTAAATACCGGTTTAGTATTATGAAGTAGTTATTAAAGGAAACTGGTACTAACACCAATAATAAATCTGTCAACTATTATTTTAAAATAACTTTTACTGACAAGTTATTTAAAAGTTTGTATAATTATATTTATATTACATAGGTAAATGGATCAAAAATCCAACGATTGTTATAAAACCGTCTACAGGTTCGTTGTAGTACAACCCCAAATCAGTTGTTTAGTTCTTTAGATAATTATTCGATATTTAGTCATAATAAATTCAATGAGACTTATTTAAACGACATCGTATAAAATAAGGAAACTATAAAACTCAAAAGTTGAATAATTTTTCAAAAATGGTTCTTATCTTTCAGTAAACTTTTACTCCAATATCATAGTATCACCACGCCAAATCTGAGAAAAAAATATTGTGGATAGAAAACATTTAATACAGAAATGGAGTGTCTCAATCAATACCGCCGTAGTCTTTCATATTTTCTCTATCTGTTTTTTTTATTTCATCGTAGCTTATTTTGTGGCATATTATAATTTCATAACCCCGATGAAAGCTTTGCTAAACCCCACTTTTAACAATGTATTGATAGAAAAATATTATGTTTATCAAAACTATGGCTTTACGAAAATTTATGAAAACTACCAACACCGTTTCAACGGTTAGAAAGTCCTAAATATATTAAAAAGAAAAAGAAGTGTTTTAATTCCTTTTTATTGAGGATTTAGACATACATATTGAGAAAGCGGCTTTATCACAGGTTATGGAAAATTTTGGGCATAGAAAAACTGGTAGCATAATGTCAGATATTTATACATTTACGGAAGAACTCCGTAAACAATTGGATTCCAAGAGTCACAATAATGAAAACCAAACAATAGAAATAATCTACTTAATAAAAATGTTTCCTTTCTGATATTTCAATAGTTTAATAGAGCTAAACTTCACATATATTTCGCCTTGTGACGGCTTTATCAAGAGCACATTAATATTAAAGATAAAGATGCGTTATGTATTGGGCTCTTCGATGCCAGAGGATAGGCTGCAAGATATCCCAGAATTGCAATTTCGACATTTTCATCATTGAAAATATGTCTGGTTTTATGCATTTTTGCCTTAACGGTGCCAAAATTTTTGAAATTTTTCAATATTCATTTAATACTGTTCCGTGACGATTTTTGGTTATCTGTATATCTATCAGCAAATGCCTGGCATGTTCTGGATAAAACTTTGTTACATTCCCCATAGATAATAAACAAATTTAAATAATCTGCGTGCGTCTAATTTAATTGCCCCCGTAAGATTTTTATTAATAATTGTCAAATGGTAAGGAATAATGACATTTCTGTAGTGCATTATTGTTTTTTTTTTCGTTGCATTTCGCCGTCATGGCCAACTAATAACAAAACTTAAAAACCATATAGCTTTTTTATAACATAAAAATTTTAAATTTTCAGTATTTCAAAAACTACAAATTTTTCAAATAGACAACCTTATTCAAAGTCGCCCTTATTTTTAATGTTAAATAAGATAACATTATAAAAATAAGGGTTTACGTTTAGAAAATAGACTCTTAACGATCTTTTCAAGGTAATATTTAATGTTAGTTTTTGATCACCCTTTATTTATATATTTTCTAATTATCAACATAGTACTCTAAAGTAGATCCCCTACTAGAAGGACACCAACCTCTATTGAATAATAAAGGCTTTCATATGGGAGAAATTGATAGTCATGTTTAGGCCTACAAACACCATTTTTTACATAAAATTTAAAATATGTCAAAAACAGATTTATACCTAAATCTGTTTTTGACATATTTTAAATTTTATGTTAAACATGAAATATATCTTTAATTTCTCCTAGAATCTGAAAATGAAATAACATGTAGAGTGTTCCATTTTAAATAAGCAAGAAGACATCAACTTCCAATATAACCGGAAGTGCCACTATCTTGAAAATATTTTAGCCGAATTCCTCCATCGACTTAAGTAAATTGACAAATTTAAAAAATTTTCCAATGTCTATTTTCCGAAAAATCAATCGCGAGAGTTCGTCGTGGGAAACACTGTAATAGGTATATACCCTATTTGAGATATGTAAGCTACAAAATTTTTTACTGAGTACTCTGCTTTGTAAATAAGATCAGCAATCATGATAACAAAATTAATTTAAAAAATTGTAATAGCTGGTCTTCCTTTACATCCTGCTGTTTCCAACTGGTTGTTATCACGAGTAGTAATTACCAATTTCGGCATTGGGTGTGGAATTGGCGAACAAAATATGAAAAAATATTTTAATGTCAGTGACTGTAAATTGTGATAAAGGTCTTAGATCTCAAAATGCTATAAGAATATTTCAATATGTCAAAAAAAAAATTGAAGTATTTAGTTCAATTTGTTACAGTAGAACAATACAGTGACTTCAATACAATATATGTTAGGTTTAAAATTGCACAGTATTTATTTAGTGAACAGGTTAAAGTTAGATCTAGTCAATTTGATAATTATTCAGATCGAAATCCCTTTTTATTTTTTATAACCTATGATTATAGCCTAGGTTAAAATGGTTAAATAGCAAAAACTCTACTACAGACCTTATACAAAATGTTTCGTTCAAAAGATAGTCTTATTGTGAATTTACATACATTTTTGGTCTATTATAAAAGAGAATATTATGATACAAAATGTTTTTAAGTTTTACTGTATTTCATAAGTTGTTCCTGAAATAAAGAATTTTTACTTATATCTATTGTAGTACTCTTTGAGGAAAAAGTATATATATATATATATATATATATATATATATATATATATATATATATATATATATATATATATATAATATTAAATACTATGACTAGAACCATGAGGCAGATTTTTCAGTGCCTCGTATTCTTGTATCGTATACATTATTTTGACTTCGATAATATTGTAAGAGTGAGAGAAGATGTGATGTGATGTCATAGCAATACGGCAGTATGTTTAAAAAGACTTCATTCAGAAATACGATATCTTTATGATTTGTATTTATGACAACCTACACAAATAAGATTCTCAAGCTGTTGTGCACATCCCCCTTAGGAACTTTGTAATGATGTATAGATACCAAAGAAAAATACATTTATGCATATAGAGGAGAAACTATTATCCTCAGCCAATTGAAAAAGGGTTTTCCACTTTAAAATATGACTACTTAGCAAAAGAAAATGAAACCGAAAAATTGATTATTCTGGTAAAGTACAAATAGGATATAAATTTATATTAGCGAACATTTAAAAAGTATGTATTTTTTTGGTGTTGAACCATCTGAAAGGTAATTTGATGGTCAATCGGTAAAGTGGGTGTACCCTCAAAATAGGTTAATTAAACTTAAGAAATAATATATGTTTTTTAAATCAATCAAATAATTTATAAGATGTTCGCTGATATTCTTTTGACTGTACAACTAGTGAACTAAAATAAGAAAAGTTTAAATTTTAATAATTTTTAAGTCCTAAAAACGCGTTTTTCTAGTTAAATACTCGTATATAGATTGATATGTTACAGGGATGTTTACTGTAACAGCATGTAATTCAGACAGTTTTCTTTTTTTTTTGTTATTCCAGAACTACATTATTTACACCTCATCCAATACAACACATTTTTGGTTGGGGAAAAATACTTAAAGTGGTTAATTTATAAAAAAAACACTTAAGGAACTGAACAAGAAATAAGTGAGTTATTAAAATGCTTACCCCAAATAATTGTGGCATCTGTCCCACGCAAGATATATTATCAAAACTAATGAAAAATTATTTAAAATATACCATACTGAGGACTTCAAGTAAAAGTCTTTTTGATTAGCCTAGTCGTGTAAGGTTTAAAAAGGTATTCATTTTATGTACCTTACAACAACGAGGCTCTGAACTGACAGTAGTTGCATGGATCAAAGCAATGTTAACTCAGAGATTAATATATACTGAGCTTAACAATATAACTGTTACAATACTGTCAAGTAGAGGGTATCCACAGGCAGGAGTTTTATCACGATTGTTGTAGAGCCTTGTAGTGGACAGCCTGCTAGGTGAACTAAATGAGGCAGGTTTGTGTACTTAGGCCTACCCTGACAATCTGATCATTTTGTGCGTTGCTCGCGATATCCGGGATCTGAGGGACCAATGACGCGTGCCTTATAGATAGCGGAGAGGTGGTGTCATGGGGAAGGGCTCGGAATAAATTCGGACAAAGTCGAGGTGGTCTTCTTTGCAAAAAAAAAAAACAAAAAACGGGAAGACTCCCCACAATCATATTAGTGGGAAAAATCTTTCCATAAAACGGAACAGTTAAGTACGTAGGAGTAATTATGGATTTACGATTCAGCTGGAATAATCATATTGAGGCTCAAACCAAGAAGACCATATGTGCTTTCTAAGCTTACTAACGAGCCGTTGAGTGACACCCAAAGTGCTATTGTATGGTGGCCTAGTACAATAAAGCGCAAACACGGTTTTCAACTTGACAACGTTCAAAGACTGACTTATGTGGGAATAATGAGTGCGATGAGTACTGCCCCCACCAGGGCTCTGGAGGTCTTAGTAAACTTACTTCCTCTCCATTTATATATAAAAGATGAGGCCCTGAAGCCTATGTATTGTCTCAGTTGCCTAGGCCATCTCGCAGCTGGAACGGGCGGTTACTCAGGTATCTGGAAAAGCGGAGTGGAGACGTGTCTATGACTCCCCATGCAAATAGATGGCACAACTTTGAAAATCCAATAACTTTTTTGAGATACTTTTGCCAAATAGAGAGGATTTGGAGGAGGATCAAAATCTTCCGAAAGATGGATTCTGGTGGTTTACAAATGGATCTCGACAAGATGAAATCGAAATTTTTGGCAGGAGCACGAGCAGGAGCGTCTGTGAGTTTACTCTCTGGGACATGCATATCTGGCACTGAAGTCTAGTTTCGTAACTTCGCGACTGATATATGAGTGCAACGATGCACTAAACAGTCTAACAAGGGACGGCCGCACAATCAGACTCGTATGAGTCTCGAGTCACTCAGATATACATGCGAATAAGGAGGCAGACCATCTAGTAAAGATGGGGTCGGCGATTGAATCATATGGATCCCAATCAATTCTACTTGTTCCAATTTGGTAAAAGGAATTAAAACTGTTGCTGCAATTTACTGAATCGTGGAAAGAGATTCTCGCAATGAGGTATGGCAAGGAACATATAACTGAACCTAGCGCACGGCTTACTAAGGAGCTTCTCTTCTTAGGAATGAAAGAACTGCGAATCGTAGTGGGAATGTTGACAGAACATTGTCACCTGAAAGGCTATCTTCATAAGATTAGTGTCGTCGATAATCCGATGTGCAAGTGGTGTGTCGAACAGGATGAAATTCGTACGGAAGTCTACCGTGAAAACCTCTTTGTCCTGTAAGTTCGAAGATGCGCGGAGTGTTTAGAACTTTACTCCCCAACTGCCACTGAAAGAGAGAAAAGAGAAACATCCCAAAGCTCACAATGAGTTTTCAGTATTGATATCTCTGCTGGATACAGGTAGTACTGCTTACTATGCATGTCGTTAAAGGCCAGGGAAGAAATGCTCCTTCTTGGCTCATCATTATTTTAAATTTTTAGGCATTCTTAGTTTATGAATGTAGTGAGTATAGTTTATTTCGTGGTCACATAAGAAACGATATCAATTTTTATAGTTCGTGACTAATAAATTATGAAATCAAAAATCAATTTTTAAATAATAAAATTTTTTTTATGTTTAAAGAGAATAAAATATAAAGCTGCTTACCCAATGTTGTATATTGAAAACTCAATTTTGGTGAAAACCAGAATTTAATCGTTTTCTAGGACATAGTATTGAAAACAAATATCTCAAATATTCCAAATGGTGAATTCATTAGGAAGGAGAATAAATTATGAATACATTAATTTTTAGTTTTTTTATAATAATAAGTACTACAAGTTAGTTACATATATATATATATATATATATATATATATATATATATATATATATATATATATATATATATATATATATATATATACCTATACAGTCATTAACAAAGAATGAACAAAAAAAGAACATACTTAATTACCCATTGTACTAAGTAAATTTCTCTCAATTTTATCGTGATTCAGATGCTACTATTTGTTATATCTTACCACAGATTATAACATTTTCGTAATACGTGATCTTATGTCCTTTTTACTTATCTCAAGTATATTATTTTTTGTTAAGAAATAAAGATATTCTTTATAAAATTATAAAGAGTGTGAAGTTAAACAAAAATGTTTCTATAAAAAGTACCTCTCGTATTTTTTTACCCTATACCTAAAATTGATAAAATACTGAATACACAATAATCATCTATATATATATATATATATATATATATATATATATATATATATATATATATATATATATATATATATATATATATATATATATATATATATAGGTAATAGTACTCAACAAAACTGTGCCAATAACTTTCTTACCTTAAAGAACAATTATGAAAACCACGTAAAGGTTTTGTAAAAAAGTGACAATATAAGATAATACATAAATTTACATTTCATTTGAGCTAAAAATTGAGCTTTGTGCATGAAAGTACTTGACTTGAGTTTCTTTAATATTTTCCTGAAGTAATAAATATATTTGAAAATTACTTACTTCCCAAATAATGGATGCCACAATTGTGCATGTGCATCTTGCATTTCATCAACATTGCCAGTTGTACTTCCAACTTCTGGAATATCGTCTACAAGATTTTTTGATGAAGTTACTGTAAAGTTTGAATGGCCATTACTCGTCAAGCCCAGATGCTTCTTAGATTTCATGTTTTGAGCGCCAGAAAGATCTATTGGACCTTGAAGATTTGTCAACTTATGTGAATCTGAACTAAGAGATTTATCATGTACACTTTCTTTTGAAGAACTGAAAGAAGCTATAGAAGAAACAGAAATTTGTTTCTTTCCTAAAGGTGAAGGTAACCGCTGTTTGTGACCACCGCTTTCTTTTAATAGCTGTTGCTGATGTATAAGTTGTTGCTGTCTTAATATTTTCTGATGTTGGTTTTGCTGAATTTTTTGTTGTTCTTGCATTATTTGTCTATGTAGCCTCTTTTCTTGTTCATTAAACTGAGTCGATAAACTTGCTTCCTTGTTTTGTTTTTGTAGAAAAGTCGGGCTTAATTGCTGATTATGTTTACTTGTAGGGCTTAGGTTATTTCTGTGACTAAATGGGTTAAATTGCGGCATATTTAAGGTTAGGTTATTACTACCTTGCTGAAATCCACCTAAGCTTAAATAGGGATTTTGCCAACCTGACTCATTTCCTAGAGCAGTTTGGTTAAATGAATTTTGTAGGAAAGATTGCTGTTGCATTTGTTGACTTTGGGGTGTATTTTTGCTATGTCCATTACCTGACTGTTTAGGATTAAGTTTGCTTGTATAAGTTTGATGCATCTGAGTTTTTTTATTTTCTAAGTTTGCCCTATAGTTAGGTTGATTTAATATGGAATGTTCATAGGGGTTTTTATTTTTCAGCATGCTTGCTTGCATCATTGCTTCTTGCCACATAGACAGCTCAAAATGATTATTGAAGTTTATAGGTGGAGGCGGTGGAAATCCAAGTGGGGGCCCCATTTTGTTTCCTAACATCATTTGTAGTCCGGGATGTAATTCTCCCAGATGACCAGGAAAGTATGGTAAAGTCGATGCAGTGTATAATGCTTGAATAAAATCATTATGATTTGAATAGCTTGAGATTGCTTCAAATGGGTTCGGACAACCTGCCCAAAATAAAGCGGCTTCATTTGCAGCATCAATATCATTAGCTAAAGAGCCCTTGCTATCTGGGGATATTATTGAACTTTTGCTTGAATTCTCCGTACTTTTTCTTTTGCTACTGATAGATACAGGTTTCTCATTTATGTTATTTTTTTGAATTGAATACCCTGACGCCTTAATAGGTACTTTTGGTCCTTCACTGCTGTTATTGTTTAACACAGAACTGTTTAGACTTGTTTCAATTGCTGCTAAAAGTTTATCTTTGTAAACTACCAATATATCATCTAGAGGAATGTTTTTATTTGAATGATTGCAAAGAATTTTTAGAATTTCTTTTCTTGGATGTTTCAACAGATTTGGAAAATATTCTTTGGGAACCATTAGTGGATTAGGGATATCAATTTCTGCAAGAAGCTGCTTATATTCAGTTAAAGGATCTTGTGTATCATCGGAAGTTTTCAGTAAACTTAATAACCTTGAAGTTTCAGGTGATGTAATTTCCTTTGAGGCTGCTTTCTTTAAACTATGTTCCAGGCGATCTACATCTTTATCAAGCAAATTCTTGAGAGTAATATCATCGTTTCTAAGCTTTTTTAATGGTGGTTCAAATTGTGAACTTGGACTCACAATTTCCTCGGAACATGTTACAGTAGGACTTGCAGATTTTCGACTTTTCCCCAAATCTAGTGGTTCTTTTTGTTTAGTAATGGTAATGTTTCTATTAGGAGTTATTTTATTAATAGAATTAGCTAAAAGTGATTCTAAAAAAGCCGACCGTGGTTTGGAGTTTGTACTAGTTGATACAATATCCGGAGAAGGCGGCACCGCTGGAATACCACTAGGTTGTGGAGACTGACTAGTTTCAGAACTTTCAGACTCTGGGCTAGGTGCATTTAACCTTGAAGATGATAAAGATTTTCGTATACTAAGGTCTGTTGGGCCTTCAATATTTTCATCACTTGTCGTTTTTAGCGCCTCTGTAGTATTAGTGATCAGGTCTATAGTTTTTTTAATTGATAAGTCAAGACAAACTATTGATTCTTCTTCGGGTTGCTCCTCAGAAGATATTTTTTGATCTTCTTGGATTGTTGAGGACTCAGCTTCTACAACTTTGCTTTGAAATTCTCTTTTAGATTGCACCTCATTATAATGTTTTTCTGATTGTGATGAGTAAGAATTATTTTCAGTTTGGGTTTCACTTTCATGATCTGGAGGATTTTCTTGATTTATTTCCTCTGGTTTAGATTGTTTAATGAAGGATTCGTTTAAACTGAATATTTTGCTCTTACTTTCTAAGGTATTTACATAATTACTATTTGCATTCGAAACTATAGTTATACTTTCTTCAAAATTATTGGTAATTTCATCATTTTCTTCAGATTTATAGTTTATGTTCTCCACAGTTTTGATACACTCAGATTCTAACTGATTGGTAACCTCTAAAGAACAACTACTTTTTATGTCAAATGACTCTAAATTATCTTCACTGCGGGTTGCTTCTATGTGCTTGGTAATTGTTTCTTCTTGTGTAATCTGGTTTCCTTCAGAATAATTCACTGGTTGGATCGCTATACATTCATCATTGACGTTTTCATCATTGACATTTGTTTCGTAAGATTTAGATGTGTCAGATACATTAACATAATCTTCAGGTACAGATTTATTATTTTCTTCTGAATTGGAAACTTGGTCAGATTTAGTGTCATGTTCTGAAATTTCATCATCAAAAGAATTATCAGAGCCGAATCCTTGTGGGCTTTGAAGAGATTGTTCTAATCTAGATAGAATGTCATTCATTGACATTTCATCATCATCATTGTAACTGCATTCCGGCGATTTATGATCTTCGTCTGTAATATCAATTTGCATTTCATGAGCCTTGGTTTTAAGAAGCTCATCAATTTCTTCAATGCTGTGGTTTACAGACTCATTTGTATCGTTAATACTCTCCGATTGTTCCTGCATTTCAGATTCCCACTTACCAGATTGCATATGTTGTTTTAGTTCAAGTTCCGCCACTGCCAACAAATTTTCAAGCGGACTGACGTCACATACTTTATCGGGCGTGCTGCACTCCGGAACTGTTCGCGCAATCTCTTGGTCTGGGTCACTGTTTACAGTTTTCGATAAGTCATCTAAAGATTCTGTTCTCTTAACATGAATTGTATGGGACGGTAACAGGGACTCAATATTTACATTTTCTGGGGTCACCCAAGAAGGTTCTGAAGAAGTTTCAGGGTCAGGAAATTGCACCGACGTCGACTGTTGATTTTTTGATTTCCGCGAGCGCCGCTTATGATGGTGCCGATGGTGGTGACCATGGTGTGTGGTCGATGGCGGCACTGTTGAAGGGGCTTGTTCAGCCGACGCCCGAGGGGCGCCCAGCATCTCGGTACGCGGGATGGCGCGCCAACCGTGAGCAGTTTTTGTCAATAAAATTCGGTTCCTTTTGTCGTAATCTTCGCATTTCACGTCCACGATGCGCGTATCTTCCTGACGGACCCACACGAAAATAGGGTTAACTCGCGGTGGCCGTTCTAGTGCGGGCGATGAGCTGCGGCTCTGTTTACCAACGGCAGCGGCCCGGCGGCGGTGGCGGCGTCGGCCGGGGGCAGTAGCGCGCGGCTCTAAACCACGTGATCCTGCATTCGCATCGATCGTTTCAGGCCGCCGACGGGGCCGTGTAGGGCGCCGGGAAAGGGCCGCCAGGGGAATCAGGCCCGGCACGGGTGGCCGTGGCCCGCCGCTCATGAGACGGCAGCCGATGAATACATCCGATGAGCAAATGGCTCTCGGTGGCAGACTGTTTTTTGCTAAAATTCCACAGAAACACTACAAAAATACACAGATATAACGATCGCCGTTCGTATTTGTATCGTCTCTATCACGACAACACGACGTTCAGCGATCGCGGCAAACTGATCGACTGTTCTGAAATTTTCGTAGAGTTTGTTGGCCTGAGGGCGGGCTCTAACCAACCCCACCTTGCTTTACCCCGCCTTCCCTGCGCACTTAATATGTTTTCACATTGAAACCCAGCAGCCGGCGACCACTGTCGATTATGAACGCAACTAATATCAAAGAAGCTGTAACCTTGAGTATCAACTTCGTAGTTGGTCAAAGACTTGAGGGGGTGTAACTTGTTTTACCAGATTGTAGCCTACGATTATTAGAATATGCCCTAAGAGAGTACCGATATCTGATACGACGTTTCATGATCGCGTATGTCAAGATTTCAAATGCATTGCCGCCACAATACTACGTATTATTTATTGTTCTGATAAGTTAGAATTCATTCTCTTTAAATTTGCATCTAATTTAAACAATTATGATGAAATAATGAGAAGAAATTACTGGACAAAAAGTTTAAATAAATGAAATTATTTCTTTTTACTTTTTTACAAAATATCTACAATACTATGTTAAGCTACATAAAATTTTTAATGGTTCTTTCACAGAATCAGAAACTTTGTAAGGTTAAAATATCATATAAATTAAATGTAAAATTGAAATCAAACCTCTATTTGTAAAATCCCTTAAAATCAATTATGAGTACCTGAAGTTATACAAAGCAAGTTTATACATTGACCCTTTATATTTACAATACTATATTTTTCTAAAAGTATGTAAAGTAAAAATGTTAATTTATTCATAAGTTGCTAAAATTTCAAATATGCTTTTAAAATGAGCTTCATTTCGCAATACAAAATATTCTGACATTTTTAAATGTTATAGAGCATTAAGTGATTGAATTGTCAAAATATCTAATATTTTTAAACTTCCATCGGTCTTGCATCTTTTACTATTATCTTTCAGAATTTTATCATATTGTAATTTCTTTCTACATACATGATTATTTTGGCAAATACAATATTAAATTATGAACTAAAGTAACAAATAACTAATGCTGGAAGTTACTGGCAAATCTTACTGGTAAATTAAAAAAAAATATTTACTCTAATTTTTGATAGTTTCTGTTACATAACATATTCTGCATTTAACATTTATAAGGATTTTAAAACTTTTAAATCATTGGGAAATATTTTTCAGTGTTAAGTTTGTCTCAAGAGCTTAAATTAAAATTGTTATTATAAATATCTAAAGTTGGCAATTTCTTATTATAGGTATTGTATCCGATTTTTAGGGACTCTTTCCAAATAAAGTTTTTCATGAATATAAATCATAAATTTTGAAAAGCAAATTCATTTTTATCACGAAAATAGTAATTTTTGCATTAGAAAATCCATTTTCAGTGTAATGGAACTACGAGTGTATCTTTTTAGCCAAGAATAATTTGAATTATTTTAAAACAGCTACAAAAAGTTTCTCTTTTGCGAAGTAGATAAAATTGTTCCACTTATCTAATAAAACCAACATATTTTGTTGATTTTTTAGCAACTTCACGTCTTTTATTGAAGGAAAAACATAAGAATAGTTGCAAAACTAACATCGATTAGTTACACCGTTTTCAATAAGAAAAATGATATATTATTCTCAATAATAATTTTATTGTTGATAGTATACACGTTGGTTTAAATAAAGTAAGAAGAAGTAATAAAATATAATTAAAACAAAAAAAAATAATTGCTTTATCAGGTATAGACTATGAGTTATATGTATGAAGAAAAAACAAATTAAATAAAAAATTTGTAATGTAACGCAGGTGCTAGTTAAAAAAAATACAAACAGTCATAGTAACTTTTTTCATTTTAAATTTACGATTTTTTTCTTAGAATAGGATAATTTATTCTAGTATGTTCAATACTTCCTGTCATTAGAAATCATCAGTATTTTTCCATCACACATGAGGTTTCACTACCCCTAATAATGCTGTTTCACTAGTAGAATGTGTCGATAGTGTTGCATATCCAAATTTTTCGGAAAAAAAGATGAAATGTGAGAGCAGAAAGTGGCGCTAATGCGCGAATTTCTACTTCGATTCGTGATAAGATGTCCGCAATATTTCAAATAAGCCAGTCTTGTGCTTTCATCAATAAGTTCTTCCTTTTATTTAGATATAAACGACCATACATATAACAAAATCAATCAGCATAGTTTTGATGATGTAGACTTCTTGTAATATATAGTAAGAATTTGTGATACAATTTGTTTTGGATATGTATTCCAAACGTCGCTGACAACTAATGTGATTAAATATCAAATAGAATTGAACAACTACCCTCAAATAGAAAATAATCAATCAATTTTAAGCATCCTAGAAAGGAGATGGTATGAAAAAAATAATAATTTTATGCAAAATATTTAAGATTACGTACAAAAATTCTTACAATGTATATTTTTGACAATATATTCATGTTTTAAATCCATAAATCAACAAAAAAATACACTTTTTATTTATTTGATATGTCACTAGCATTAAAAATCGATAAATATTCTATAAGTTGCCTTAACAATGAATTTAAAGAATTTATAAAAAATATAAATGTTCAAAATCGTTTTCTGTGGTATATTAATATCTATTACACAATACGATGTGAAATTTGTAGATCGAATTCATAGCCGTTTCTTGTAGATTTTGGGGCACTGAATTCAAATTCTGCCTCAGAATTGCTCCATCACATCAGGTTTTTAAATATCCTAATCAATTTCGGTCTATATTTGAAGTTATGTACCATCGCGACATTTTTTTCATCAAAAAACTATACATAGTATATTCAAGTATAATTTATTCTTCCAAATGCGGTTTTATATAAATATCAAATTGCATGAATTTTTGAAATGTTAGTGGTAACCTTCACCTTTCGTGACCGATAAACTTTCAAGCGACAATTCTAATAAACCATAGATATTTTAAGACCATCAATGCATCGCTTAATCAAAATTTACCATCAGTTTTGCAAAATAAATTTGTTCAAACAATTTGTTTAAACAATTATTTCAAATTTAATTATTTTTTTTAAATAAATGGTTCCATTGCATTTTACAAAAATATATGAGTTGCAAGGAGTCGTTATCGGTATTACGATATAATCTAGTAATAATCAGTATTCTTCAAATTTTTTGAAATAAAATAGCAATTACTTACCTAAAGAGGGATATTATTAGTAGATAAATTAATTTGTAAATTAAATAGGGAAGCTCTTCTTGAATAAAAGTTTTGGCAACTTCAGCACAATATCAGAAATATGAACAGAAGCCAGTGGCGTCAATAACGACCCCGAAGACCCCGCGGTGTGGGGGGGGGGCAGCCAATCCAGGTGCGCCCTCAAGTCCCTTGATGAAAATGAATAAATACGAACGATCAAAACGGGTACAAAATAGTAGGGCGCCTTTAAAAATCTGCGAGGGGGGGGGGGGCGCACGTCCTCTTAGTTATGCCACTAACACAAGTCTCATTCTTTTGTCACAAAATTTTCAGATGGTTTGCGTTTCAAAAAAGAGATATGGAAGTCACTTTCTTGGCCTTCTTTATATTTATGTAGAATTTTATGAATAAAATGCTTAACAGGTTGCTTCTTTCCTGAGTTAATTAGCTTTATTATGACGTAGTCGTCCTCCTTTTCCTTCTTCTTTTTTAAAACTTCTATCATCTTTAGCTATTTGTAGTTTTTCAAATCTTTGCTTTTCTGCAGTAACTAAGTAGATTACTTACTCTTCCTTTTTTCTTTTTTTTTTTGTTTGCTCCTTTGAGTAATTTTTGATTATGGTCTTCATCTTCAGGGACTATACCCATTTTTGATGTTAAAGTCTAGGTTATTACCTTAGAAACTCTTAATGTTGAAGACATATTTGTAACATCTGTCAGCTCTATATGAAGTAGGAGTATTACACATTGCTCATTCATTCTTTCTTCGTTAGGATTGATGGGGTTTAAAATATTTTCAGTAGAATTTTGAGATTCCTGATTACTATAAATCTCACATGGATCTAAATCTTCATCGGACAATTTTAATTTATTAAATGGTGCAAATCCAGATTTAGCAAAAGAACACAAAATATTTTTCACAGAGAGTGATGCAAAAATGGCTAGACAAGGAAGACTTAGAATAGTTGGACTGAAATAACAATCGTTGGAAATAGAATAGCAAGACTCGTAAATCACATACGGTGATTTACAGGCCAGTCACTAGAAGCTACCCTTAGTTTTGCCTGAAATGGGCCAAACACACCACCATAGAGATGCTGGAGTCTATGGAACATGTATGGGGGAAATGATAAGTAAATTATTCCATTATCATGAGACTAATTCTATCGATCAAAAAATGGGACTCATGATTATAAGCCTTCCTTTTGTGCTGTTTATATGTTTTTGATGTGCTTAAGGGTCTATTTATCCAATCTGAAGTAGTTGAAAAACCTAAAGATACTTCTAAGACACCATTTAAAAAATGATTTTATAGTCAACTTTGGGAAATACAAAGATATGCGGAACATTATTGCTAATATTCCAAAAGTGACTAATTCCCTTCTTTCCGCCAAGATAATTTGTCCAAACTTGTCGCTATTTTTTTTTGTCAATATTTCAGTATTGAAATCAATTATTCGGTCAGCTGCAAAATGATCGAGCAACACAGATTCTCTCTAATATTAGTATTCGTCTTGAGATAACCAGGTATCCAATCTAAGCCGGCACTCTTATTGTCATTCCAAGAATTTGATAATGGCAATCTAATTTTTTGGGTATTGAAAAACGAGTTGTCGTATTTGTGTTAAAACAAGGCCATTGTGCATTTTAGTGCATTTTATGATGTATTAATTTGATAGCTTCTCTCTGTTAATACTTGATGGGAAATGAATAACTTACTCGTCCTTTTTTCTGTTTTCTTTGGCTTATTTTCGACCCTGTTGTAGAGTAGCAGTTTCAAATTGTATTTATTAGCTACTTGTCTAATTGTCAGCTTGTTTCCCAGTATGTCTGAGAATAGCGAAGTCATAGCAATTTTATCGATGTTAGTTCTCTTGGTTTTTTGTTTGTACATGCGTGCCATATTCCTTTATAGAAATATGATGCATACAAAGCGATGCATTTACAAATTTCTCTTGAATGTATACAGAGTACACTGTGGCAAGCGAAAGCAACTGGTCGCAGGGAGGAGGGGAGCCAGCGACATTCGCGTTCCTAATGTAGCAGGCTGTGGTGAATCTTTTTTTCTGAATTCGAGGCTTTTGGGGAGGGGGGCGATCGCAAGCGAAAACAAGTTGTCGACGGGGGAGAGATGCCAGCAGCATTCACTTTTCTAGTGTCAGAAACAGGGTTCGGTCTATTTTTCTGAATTCGAAGCTCTTAGGGGGGGGGGGGGGGGGATAGCAAGTACAACAGATAGAGACACATACATGTATAATTTACACAGTAACATACAATTAGTTGTGACAGCTCTAAATGAAGCTAAAAACCTTTAAGTTTCAAGTTACCAAAATCTATTGAGTAGTGTGTTGCGATCGTTTTATTGAATGTTATTTAGAGCAAATATGTGATAATTGTGAAAAATATATCCACTTTTGTGGGGAATTTAACAAGGTAATGTTCGTTAAATATCAAGAATAGGAAGCAACATGTGAGACAATAACAGATCCAAGAACGAAAAAGTACGGTACGGTGATGAAATAGAAGAAAAACACTTTGGAAACTTATGTTAGGGACCTAGTTGAGAAATTGAAAAAGACCTCAAAAAAAATGTTCAAGCATTAAGCACCAATAGCAGTACATAAAGTTGTTGAAGGAATCACTCACTGAAAAAGAAACGGTTGTGCATATGAATTTTTACGAAAATTACGCTAGTAAATACACCGAGGATATCCAGCATTTTTATTATGGTGGGTCTTGGATGCAAAAATTTTTACACACTGTTTTTGTCTAAGACAAAAGTTTTCGAGAACCTCTTGCACGGCTTCTAAGAATTTATCTCATAATGTTCATACTATTTGGACTCATCGACCTGTTTTGGAGGGACTAGCAACACACATTGAAATTGTCCACTTATTCAGTGATCGCCCAGTCACACTATATGGTAATAAGCTTATGTTTTACGTTTTTGCTTGCAAAATACCCAACATGCAACCTCAATTCATGCGGTGGACTTGGAACTATGATGAAGCTTTCCACGGTAAAGGTGCACTAGATGGCATGTAAACGAACAGCAGACATGTCATGGCCACAGGTAGTGATGTGACTAACTGACTCAGTTTTGTGGTGATATTCTAAATTGATGCCCAAATATAATTCCCTTTACTGTAACTGAGGCCGAAATAAAAGAGATATAGAAGTTAATTTCAAGTGACTCGGTAAATTTAGTCCTATTTAAGAGAACTTCGGAAGGCTATCAAGTGCAGAGAAATGCATATTTCCCATTAAAAGTTGTGGTAAAAGCTTTTAGCTGCTTTTTTGCGATGAATGTGAGTACTCTTGATTGGATGTCGTAAAATGTTCTACCGTGAGAACAAACGTTGATGATATATTCAAAGAACCTGAAGTTGAGGAAAGTAATTCCGGTCGCAACAGCATTTCCAAGTCACCAGATGGGAATGATTTTATGAGCGACCTGATACTGAACGACTCATATACAACATTCTATTGAATTTCCCTTTACGTTCCTGTTACTCGAAAATAGACAAGCGGCTACTCAGTAAACACTTGCATGTTGAATCAACGTATAAAAATATTATAACCAAATGTTAAGTTTAGGTAAAGAAACCACGTTGAATTATAAGGACGATATCAGGTTCAACAATGTTGCGTATAACACTGAATAATGGTTGGAATCAACTAGATGAAATAATCACAAAATCAACTTTGATTCAAATCTACGAAACAACAAAAAATGACAATAAAAATCATAATTCTTATAACGTCGAAAAAGAATTTAAATCAACTAGATAATATAACTATATTCATTAAAAATCTGCGTTTTAACTTAAAACATTTTCAGAAAATTACTTTTAAATTTCTAGGCTTGACTGATCAAGTTGTATCAAACATACGTAATTATTTTTCTAGTCTATTTCTGAAATAAAGCCGGTCGCTCTTCTTCAATTTCAACTTAGGATGGATTTAGTAAACTAAAACTTTTCACATTTTAAATGTGGATTCAAAATATTTATTTATGACTACTATGTGAATACGTACTATAAAATTTTTTCATTGCAACACTTTTTTGTAAATATAGGTTCAAATTCTGTAAAAATTTTAAATTCTTTTATAGGGAATTCCGGTAAATTTAGAGGTGGGAGAATAGAGTCAACGTTTGTCACTTGTGCAAGTTTTTTAATGTATTAAGCATTATTGAGGGCTGAATCAAATTATTCTTAAAATCAGACAAGTGTCTTCCAAACCTAAAATTGGAATATAATTGAACTACATTAATTATGCATTTCTCGATCAAGAGCCACCTTGCTAATTTCAGGTTTGTTAAACTAGCAAGATTGATATTTTTAAACACAACTGTTAATAGCAGAAATTTCCGCCATTTTTTTTTAGAATTCATTTTTAATTGAAGTTTGCCCAACTACCTCTGTTCGACTCTATTTTTAATAAATGTTTATTAAGAACTATCAAATCTAAAGAAAATAAATATTATTTAGTACTAAATCATATTTTTGCTGTCATGTTTAAAAGAAAGTAATGTTACCTTACAAAGATAAAGTTGAATGAAACAAATTGAAATAAAACAGGTGAAATTATAAAAAGATGGGGCTTACCCTCACATACTTCCAAGAACGTATTTCATCTGTTGACGAACTAATTATTATATTTCCCAAAAAAATTGAAGCGCCATAAATTTTTCAGCCTTACCATTCTGATTTTATTTTAGTTACTTCTACAGTTTCTATCTTTATTTTTCATCAAAAAAACTAAATATAATAAGAACACACGAGAGAGGGACATTTCCATATCATTAAGTAAAATTGTTGTACTGCTTGACATTAAAATTTAGTTTTGAAAAAATGCCGATAAGCAGGTACAAAAATAGTATAAGGACATTATACATAGGGGTTAATTACAGTGATTTTTTTTTATCTTTTGATACAGCGAAAGACATAAAAAAATATTTATTTGTCGGACAGGTATCTCTAGGTTTTTCCCTTAATTTTCCTATAGGTACATATATATATATATATATATATATATATATATATATATATATATATATATATATATATATATACATATACATATACATATACATATACATATACATATACATATACATATACATATACATATACATATACATATACATATACATATACATATACATATACATATACATATACATATACATACACATACACATACACATACACATACACATACACATACACATACACATACACATACACATACACATACACATACACATACACATACACATACACATACACATACACATACACATACACATACACATACACATACACATACACATACACATACACATACACATACACATACACATACACATACACATACACATACACATACACATACACATACACATACACATACACCTACACATACACATACACATACACATACACATACACATACACATACACATACACATACACATACACATACACATACACATACACATACACATACACATACACATACACATACACATACACATACACATACACATATACATATACATATACATATACATATACATATACATATACATATACATATACATATACATATACATATACATATACTTATACATATACATATAAAGGTTTGTTCCTGACATATACTACGATAAACCATAAGTATATTATAAGTGAAATAAAACCGGCAAACCAAAGGATCTCACTTCCATGGTAACTAGATCCGCTTAAAGACATAAAACTTCTAGTAAATCTGACTGCATTTAACTATGATTTAAACAAATATTTTCAAGATTGGCAAACTTCTCCATTAAATAGATGTTTTGAAACTAGTACGAACGTGCTAAACATGCTAACGGTGGTCTCGCTAAGACATCTCTCGATTGTCAGTGGTCATGCAGAGGCACATACTTCCAACAGAATTGCACCCTCTTTGCAACTACAAACTAACCTAATTTTACATAAAAAAACTGTAACTGTTATAAAATGTATTTTTTAACTCTAAAATTAAAGTGCATAATATGAAAACCAAATATCAGACATTTTATTTTTAATCACTGGAAATTACTAGTTTACTGTTGTTTTAGGCGGAATAATAATAAGAGGTGTTATTTTGATATTCAAAGAAAAATGCCATTTTTTAAGATAAATGATCGGATATTTATTACATTATAAAGAGGGTGGTATGCCGTTAATGATGGAAAATAACATCAGCCAAATGACCACCACGACCATGCCTACAGGACCATATCCTTTTCATGAAATTTTCCATAACCAAATCGCAAAGTGGCTGCCCTATGTCCTCGATAGCCTCACGAATTCCATCTTTGAGGTCTTGAATCGACGCTGGGCTGTTGGCGTAGACCTTGTCTTTCACGTGGCCCCAAAGGAAGAAATCGCAAGGTGTCACATCACAAGATCTCGGTGGCCAATTGTGATCACCTCTTCGAGAGATAACACGGCCCGGAAACTTTTCCCGTAAAAGATCAATGGTTTCGTTGCTTGTGTGGCACGTAACGCCGTCTTGTTGAAAGTAAACGTGGTCCAGATAAATACCATCCAATTCCGGCCATAAAAAATCATTAATCATCTCTCGATAGCGCAATCCATTCACCGTAACTGTTGCTCCAGCCTCATTTTCGAAAAAGTAAGGTCCAATGACCCCGCCGGACCATAAACCGCACCAAACAGTCACACGTTCAGGATAGAGAGGCTTTTCAACAATAACTCTTGGGTTTTCCGAGCCCCAGATGCGACAATTTTGTTTGTTGACGAAGCCACCGAGGTGGAAATGGGCCTCATCACTGAAGATGATTTTTCGATGGAATTCCGGATCATTTTCATGCATTTCAAGAACCCAATCAGCAAAGGCACGACGTTGTTGATGATCGGCCGGCTTGAGTTCTTGCGTTAACTGAACTTTATAAGCCTTAAGACCCAAATCTTTATGCAAAATACGGTGTAATGACGTTTGTGGAATCCCTAATTCCAAAGAACGACGAGGAATGGACAAACCTGGGTTTTCTTCAACACTTTCGGCTACAGCAGCAATATTCTCGGCTGTTCTTGAGCGACGTGCACGGGTTTTCTTCTTCACATAACTAACTTGTCCCAACAGCTCGAATTTTTTCACCAATTTCTTTATTGCGCTCCGACAAGGTGCTTCATGACGACCCAAAAATGTTCGAGTTTTACGAACCGTCTCTGCCAAATTTTCACCATTTTTATAGTGAATTTTAATAATTTCAATGCGTTGTTGAAGCATGTATCGTTCCATCTTTATTTATGGCGTAGTTTCTACTTGTCAAACGTCAAAAACTTACAGCTTCAAAAGTGACATCTACCGAAATAGCGGGCTTTTCAAAATGACACCTCTTATTGGAAAACCCTTTATATATGTTGTAATGTAGATTTTTGTGGATGGTTGAATGTACACTGGTGTTTTTTCGGAATTGGATTCCAAGCCGAGCAGCCGTCGAGGAAGCATCGCTTGAAAATGCCAGCTGAGATGTTGGCAAAATATCGTGACGATTTTTCTACTGATGAACGGATTAAAAATCGGCAAAACATCAGTATATATATATATATATATATATATATATATATATATATATATATATATATATATATATATATATATATAAATATTTGTTATCAAGTAAGAAGGTAAGACCAGTTGTCTATAAATTTCTTTGAATATTCTATACTAAACCCAAAAAGATGACGAAAAACGGATTTCACCATTGAATTTGTCATTAAGAAAGAAGCCTAGAACCGAATATTCGACAAAGTTCTAGAACATTCCATTTGGAAATTAGAAGAGATATTGAAAAACTAACTTTACTATCGAAGTGTTATCAAAAGAAGCTTGGAACCGAATTTTTGATAAAGTTATAGAACCTTCTATCTGGAAGTTAGAAGAGATAGCGAAAACGAAGTTCACAATTAAATTTAATTTCAAAATAGAAGTTTAGAATCGAGTTTTTAACAACATTCTATAAGTTTTTATGGTAAATTCCAGACAACAAACAGCAGAAGTGAAACAAAGACATAAAATATTGCCCAATTTTTCGAAACTTATAGAAGAACGACAACAAGGAGAAGAACGGCACCAAAAACAAAAACAGGAATCAGAATAACGTAGTCTAAAAGAAGACGAACGTACAAGGACAGCAAAAATTCGATCAAATTTTATAAGGACAAACATAAAAGTTTAAGAAAGGGATCGGCGAAGAATAATTACGAGAAGAGCTTACGATCTAGTATTTTAATGATCGAATCAAAGATTAGAAAATATAGCATATGTTGCGTATAAGCAAGTTTAGTTGCTGTAGTGAAGCGTTGGACAGGGTTTTGGAAAGAGAGGCAGCCTACAATGTATCAAGGCAAAAAATAAGAGCAGTTACAATAGAGAACAGCAAGGATTTACCGAACCAAATAATGGAGACAATGTTATCTGAAATCCTTAAAGAATTAGACACCATAAGTGATACCTTCCGTTACAGAAGAAATCAGATCGAATGCTACAGATGTGGATGAACTGGACACATGAGAAGGGATTGTTGAGTGCAATTAAGGTCTTGTTCACCAATCAGAGATCGCGAAAAAGAGAACAAGGAAAACTACAACAGTGCAAATCTAAAATCAAATGTAGAATAAGTGATACTTCTCGTTACAGCAATAACCAGATCCAATGCTAAAGATGATGAAGAATTGGACACATGATAAGTGACTGTCGGATGAAATTAAGAAACCAGATAAAGTACCTCAGATGTGGACGAAATGGAGGCATGAGAACGGACTGTCAGGTACAGTTAAGATCTAGTTCACCATCCAGAGTCCACAGAAGAGAAGCAGGAAAAACTGCAACAGTAAAATTTTAACATCAAATATAGACAAAGATGACTGCATAACAATGCAAATACCTAGTCAAGAAGACTATTTAAAAAAGAATGCAAGCACTATCTCAAAATTGAACAAAAAGAAGGGTTTCCTATTCGGAGAGTCACCTTTAACGTTGATCCAGACTATAATACATCTCAGATGGGAAAAGACCAACTTGAATGATGACGCTGGTGCTGCATAGATCTGATAAAGGCAAGCCTTGTTGGTAAATTTAAAATCCTACCATTGTCCAGAAGATTAACGTTCAGAACTGTAACTGGAAAAGCAGCTGATGTGATTGGATTGGCAAGTGGAACTTCAACTTGAAAGGCTAAATTTAAATCATTTAGTATTGGTTGCCGATATAGAAGATGAGTTTAGTTTGGTATAGACGTGATTCGTCAACATCAATTTTTCTTTGACAACAAGCTTAAGATTCCAAAATTTGGCACCGAAGAATTTATTCTGTTAAAGAACCGTAATACCGAACGAATCAGAGTTATTGTCGAACAAACAACTAGAATAAAGGTAAGCACGGAGAAAATCATGCATGGAAGAAATCATGCATGGAAGACTAGACGAAAGTTCTTGAAGCAATGTTTACATCTAAGTACAAAAAAACGTCTATTTTTTTGAGCGGCCAGTTTAGTGTATGTTCTGGATATTTCTTTAAAATGCTTTACTACGTGCAGCCCATGTGATTCTTCTATTTCTTCATAAAATGTCATAATGGATGGGGTTCATAGTAGCTTCAACTCAAACTATTAATATTATATTTCCCAGATTCTTGAAACACAGATTATATATATATTTTTTATTTTGTCTTTTTATGGGTTTAGATTCCCATATATATATATATATATATATATATATATATATATATATATATATATATATTCGGATTCCACGGATTCCTCCGTGTGAGATGCAATAGCAGTGGTTATATCCACATTATGCTGTTGTAGTGTTGAAATTACATTCAGCAAACGTACAACTCTATGCAACTCCGTGAGTAAATGAAGTGAAAAGCGAACAGTAAATGCAAATTTCACTCCATCATATCCTATCCATGTTAGAGGTTGCATAGTTTGAATAAATTGTTACAAAACCACAATTCATTCTCTCTCTCTCTCTCTCTCTCTCTCTCTCTCTCTCTCTATATATATATATATATATATATATATATATATATATATAATAGTTACGATTTTCTCTCTTTCTTTTTTTTCACTGGGTTCAAATAAATCACAATGCTTTTCACAATAAATAACAACCCTTTAATGCCCAGTTATCACTTTCCCATTCAAATACAAACTAAACGAACTACTCATGTCCTATCTCTATTTATATAATATAATCCACTAAAATATACGAAAATAATGTAAGTATAGAAATTACAAGAAACAATGATGACTCATCGATAAAATAAATCTATAACGACTCATCAAAATAATATTTCGACGAGGATGCATCAAAACTCTCCTAGTCATATATATATATATATATATATATATATATATATATATATATATATATATATATATATATATATATATATAATGTATAGTGCTTTCGTAAAGTAGCGAATAAATTTAATATAAATTAAATGGGTAATTATATTATGTATTCTCCTTTCAGGAAGGAAAAGGAAAGAAAATATACAACAGTTTATTTCCTGCAAATACCACTCTGGTCTGTCTCCGTACACGTTTCGATCACCTCATGGCCTCATCAGTGGAGCTGATTTTTATTTTTAGTTTAGAGTTTTGATATCTTTTTCAATTGTAAACTCCATTTTTTAAATCAGAATCAGAAAAGGTATATTTTTTATATACGACAAGGAAAATACCAATGTTGGTTATATAAGGAAATTGTCAAGAAAAATTACTGTAAAACTTTAAAATATAAAAAAATGTTGGTCCTAGGTCTTTCTTTTTTTGACAGCACCCTCATTGGTGTTAGATATTTGAGGTTTCTCCAAAATAACCTCATTCCTGCACTAATAACTTTGGATCTGGACCCACAAGAACCTGATATGTTACAACGTGACCTTTTTTTTTTAACAAGACGGAGCACCCCTTCATTATGTTGCACCTATCCATGCTTATTTGGATGAGGTTTTTCTGAGTCGTTGGATGACAGAAAAGGGAAAATTGAGAGATTACCAATCTGAAAATCCAAAAAGTGCAGATGTCATCGACAATACTCAAAACGAATTTATTCATCGACTTGGCCATTGTCAGATTGTTAACGGGGCCAAGTTTACACATTTAATTTAGACGGTAAAATTTTTTTTTATATTTTAAAGTTTTGAGTAATTTTTCTTGACAATTTCCTATCATTAATATTTACCTTTTTTGTATGTAAAAAATGTACAATTTCTGATTCTGAAATAAAAAATTGGGTTTGAATTTTTCCTGAAAATCTACGTGTTTTAGAAATATCTAAAACATGTTGGAATAATAAAAAATTAGTTCTTAAGTATATGTACAATTAGTAATTTTGATTTGATCATTTTATCTCGCAATATTACGATACCATAAACAACGTATTAAAAACGATTATTGTTAATATTCAAATATTCACCCAGAAATCAACATCGCTAAATTCAACGGAAAATTTAATATCAACGACGAAAACGTTGATTCAATGTTAAAAAGACGTACATGGGTTTACTGGGTATAAAATAAATATTTCCCTTATTCTGCCTGGCCCGTTTAAGATTGGATATCTTATAGTACAATCCTGACCTCTACTTACTTTTTGTCCCAATTATCGACAAAAAAATTAGGTTCATGAAATGGCCGTAACTTATTCCATTTTCTGTACAACTACCCTTTACCATAATTTAACTGAAATTTATTACGCTATTAGTCAGTTTTTTTTAGAATATTCACCTGAATTTCATTTAACTAGGATATTTGGGTAGCGCTATGAATTATAAGACTCACAGTGTATTACTTATGGAATCTTAGACATTTTTAAGTTGAAATTTAAATATTTTAAATTCAGGTATTTAGATTTTCAAGTATCAATAATTATTTTTAGGCGTTTCAATATATCTTAGAGAACTGTTTCAATACAAATTTATTTAAAGAAATCATGTCCCAATTAAATGTATTATTCTTTATAGACCTAAAAAATACAACTCAAAATATACTAGGCCATTAGCTACTCAGTAAGTAAAACCTGAACAATGCTTCCGTCCTCTGGGATCAGCCACTTGTTAGTGACATAGTCAATATGTCAATTATCACCACCAGGGCAATTTCTTGTGGTTTGGGCACGAGCTATGGGCTTAGGGTGCTATGTTAAAATTCATTGAGGTATAAAATAGGAAATAAAATGTCAATGACACTTGGTAGAACAGAGCTTCTAGAAAAAAATGTACGCATTTACAAAATGTTTCTCTTTAAATAGATATTAAGGATAATTTGAATATTATAAAGTAGCCGAAATAGCGAGTATAATATATATGGTAAATACAAATCGCCGTAAAGTCTGTGATGCATGATTATAAACAAGATATTTATAAAAAAATAATTACAGAATATTTAAAACTCGTTAATCCTATTTTTTAGCTCAGATTATTATTTTTTGTAAGAATTTTCATACCTGATAAAAGAAGTGAAGTCAAAATTTTGATTTAAACGTTAATTTACATGCTAACATTTTGAAGTGACCCCAATGTTTAAGACATTGCATACGCATTTCATTCCAGTAATCTACCTTTATAGTAAATTTTCTAAGGAACGTTTTTTTATTTTCTATAACGCACTCCATGAAGTAAATTGAAATTTTATTGGAGCGGCAAATACGTCTATCCATGAAAAATTGAGTCTGTTCTTTGGCACCTTATTTAAGAACTATAACTTTTATTACCTGCATATTATCAAATGCATAACCACCTGTCAAAGTAAACAAGACAATCAAAAGAATCATTGAGTGTCTGAAATGTGCCAAAATTATCCTAATCCCGCCCCCTTGCAACTGAGAAATTGCTATCGGAGAAACATAAAAGATACCATATTGAATTTTTATAAAAATCTCTTCAAAAATTCCCTACACCACGCAAAACAGTGTTGAAATATTATAAATAAAAAATGTGGAAATATTATTAACAAACATAAGTGTGACTATAAAATAAAAACTGAACTTTAAATATGAGAAGAATTTATATTAGTTATAGTTTTAACACTATACTTCTACAGTAGTTATAAATCTGATATCTACCCATATAATTTTAAAATTTGATAAACAACGATTTTTGTGGTGTTCTGTTTTTGTGATGCTATCATGCGATTTACATTAAAACTTTACCATCTCGAAGGTGATACTTCTATTGAGGCCTCAAAAGATAGTGAAGTGGATTTCGGCAATCCGTAAGATACTAGCTGATACCTGTCTCTGGGATACATGAATCGATTAATGGGTCTTATCGTGTGTATCTTTTGTTAGATATAATAATTGCAAAATAATACCCGTAAATAAATTATATAGAACACAAAATAGTTTTGTCCAAATTAAAGATTCTAGATATTAGCTTCAACATGCGTATAAAAATATTATTTACAACTTATTAAAAATCAGGAAATCAATTTGAGGTACTTTGTCTCAAGTATCGATACTTTTAGACATAACGTAATATTGCGTGATGTGATACTTGATATACGTATAGAGAGTAAACATTCCTGTGAAATCTCATAATAAATTGAAATAGTACATAAACATACATATTTCATAATAAAGTCACTGACACCGACAAAACGGTATTAGGGTCAATTTTTGTAGTTTGGAGTCCTTGCCGTAAGTTTAAAATTTAACCATATTTAGTGTGACAAGTTTTTTTGCTTACAACTTTTTTCTTATTAAAGTCATGCAGACTGGCAATTATAAAGATATGTTGAAAAAACGGACTGAACCCTTGTATTCAATATGGTGGGTGAAGAATAAAAAAATACTAGAAGCTTAGTTTCAGACTCACAGCCGACTCTCCTACGAAACCTTCACCTTAAAAAAATTGCCGCTTATTCAGCACTTTTTTTTTACATCAGAATGAATTGTCCAAATATAATTTAGCCTCAAAGTAACTTTGTAGTAACCAAAATTTTAAAAATTATTTTTAATAAAATTATTCCACTCACATTTACACTTTCATGTTTTTATATTTTTCCCAACTGGTGTTTAAGGGTGACTCCATTCTTTTCGGTTTTTGCCTCTCGCATCATGCGTGCACTGGCACCCCTTTTTTAACACTCCAAATAAATGAAGTAGAAAGAATCGCCTTTGCTTTGAAATATAAGTAGCTTACTAAAGAACAAACAATAATATTTACATTGATTCAAACGTTTATACTAAAGGAAAACGTAAGACGTAAATACAAACAGTTAAATGAGATGACTTAAAAAAAATTATACAGGTTACCTTTTTTAATTCACCTTTATTTTAATAAAATAGTGGAACTGTACCAATATACTGCTTAGAAAATCGATAGGTGAGAGAGATATTTTCGAGTATTCTATTTATAAAATTTTTAAAATGTATTAATAGAAACATCATTAAACTTTTTTTTTAATTTTCAAATTCACAAGGTAATCTAAATCGTTTAGGTACAATAAATGAAACGTAAACATTCTTTAAACCCTAGTTACCTTTTATAACGTTATTGGTCCTTTGAGAGCCATTCTGTCCGCTTCAGCAATTTCTAAGACAATAAAGCGGAATAATTTTGGTTCCTGATGATACTTTGGCAGAAATTTTACGAGTTATGTGGGAACAAAATACAGTTATCATAGAAAATATGGATAGAATTACATCGTAAATCATTGCCTTTATTTTAAATTTTAAACTAGTATTACTTACGTATAGCACCTGTTATTTTTGTAATGATAATTTAAGAATTGCAGTCACATACATTATAATTTCATGCGTACTGATTCGTTTTTCCTTTTTCGAATCATTACTACTGCAGATTCTTCGAGTAATTTTTATATTTATGTATAAATATTAAACAGTTCTAGAGACATTACTATCACTTAACTCTAATTGCTACAACATTCCATAATTTACCTGAAATTCTCTGTAGGAAAAAATTAAAAACAATAAGTTCTAAAAGGTTAAAAAGGCGAAGGTATATAGAAAGGTTGCTGTTTGTCTTTGTAAATTTGCGCCTGTTCTTGTAACAGTCTATATTAGGTTCATTCCAGTCCGCGTCAGAAACAGTTTCTGACTGTCAGACTTCTGCGCATGAACCAGAGTTTCGAACGATTCGTAAACGATCAGTTTTCTGTTCCATCCAAGATTCAAACCTGTTTGAAAACTATAGAACGCTGTGTGAATTATTTTCTTACTATTCATTTGGCGCATGCCTATTACTATTCCTCGGATTTTAACCTAACATATAACTCGTCAAATTACCAAATCTGTTGTTGATTTGTTAGTCCATTGAATAAAATACATAAAAACCGTTATTTGCAATATTCTAATATATTAGAATAGCTTACATATATTTGAGTAAGGTTGTGTTACAATTCACAAACTTCAAATAAAATTATCAAATGTACCAACCATAGACAAAATGGATCAGGAGGCCAAATGTCTCAAAGACACGCGCATTAACAACGATGTCTAAAATTTGTTTGTGATTCAAGGTTGGAATGAATCCATTGAATTTTACTCCCTACGACAAATGTTTAACAACTGTATTTTGAAGTTTTCTTTGTAAGAGTTCTGCTATAATAATATGCGCTGAATAGGCTATTAGTTTTATACAGTCCCGGTAAAAAATAAATCGCAAATATTTTTTTGTCACCATGTATAACAATGTATAACAATTCATATAGCTAGATACACGTATTCCAATATCGATATATGTATCTACAGGAGCTTTTAGAAAACCAATTTATTTTATAGGATTTAAGATTTGAAAATGCTTTGCTTTATTTAATATTACTTTATACAATCTGTGACGGCAGGATACTGGGGAAGACGATCCTATATAATAAATAAAGGAAGTAAATCATTTCAAATAATGTCAAAATCTCAATTGTTTCCTAGCTACAGTTAAATAAAGCCTAACTTTTTATTTTGTTTTAAAATTTAACACTTAATTTAATTTTGTTTAATACTTCGTATGGAAAGTCAGTTTAATGAACAGTCTTATCCATAGGCAAAACTGTTTATCAAACTTGTACTTTGCTCACCTAAAACCTTTCTTATTTTAAGAGATGCTTTTAGAAATGTGATGTCGTAAAAGTGGGAAAAAATTAAGCAAATAATGCACTCTTATCTCACAGTATTAAGTTTTACTATTTGGCCGTAAATTGAAATTGAAACATTATATGAAAAAAAAATTATAGATTTCAGATAAGGATACCTTATTTGATGATTTTTTTACCGTTTTTAGGTGGCAACTTAGGACAATTTTAGCAGTGGGTGAGACTGTAGATAAGATTTAGTCTGTATGGCAAATATAAACTTGATTTATTCAGAAATAAATTAAATATAAATTCAATAAATATAAAATAAATTACCTATCGCCAGGAAACCATTAAGAACTTGTAATTTTTTAATCGACTTACTACCTATATTTTATCTTATAAAACCACCTCCCTAAGTATCCTGTTGGTTTTCAGACAACCTGTAAATAAGAAAACGCTTATCATTTTAATCACATTTATAAGTGTGGGTTTAGTAGCCATTTCTTGTATAGCAAATAAATTGTAACCTTAAACCTATTCAACTTCTACCCCACTTTATTTAGTATTAAAGTCTAGTGTTTAATAAATTATTTAATACATATCTATCATAAACTCAATGATTATAAAATACATTACTTGTGGCTATGAAACCATTAGGATATCGATGTTTTTTAAATAACTTACTACCCAAATTTGGTCTTATAGAATTATCTTCTCAACATTCCTGATTGTTCCCAGGCAACCTGTATACAATAAAATCATTATTTTAATTCCATTTCTAAACGTGAGTTAAGTGCCACTTTTTGTATAAGAATAAATCAAAACCTTTGAACTGAAGTCTAGGGCCTATACTAATAAAATATTTAACACATATTTATAGCCGTTATTATTAGTATGTGAATAAAATAAAACTTACTTAGATACTATTTAAATTTATTAAATTAAAATAACTGTTTTAAAGCAAGGATTGCCAACAGTGACATTTTCCCATGCACTTCTTTATCTTTTTATAATCGTAACTCCACAAGAGTGTCGTTTCGCCTGAGACACGTTGCTATGCACCAGAGTCAACGGCCGAACGCGCTTCGTCGGTGTTCCCCAAGGTCCCCCCATGGCCCCCTATGACTTTAAAGATCGATTTGTTCTAATCAAGTGGATTGATATGCGTCCGCCTACTTTAGAAAGATAATATGTATTAATGCATTAATAAGTTCCGACTTCTAAAGAACAGTTAATTATTTTTATTAATAAGACTAAAGTGGTTTAGCACTATATTTAGTAATATTATGAATAAGTTCACCTTACTGAATTTTATTTATCAATTATATGTTTTTTTACAAATTACTAAAGATTTTATATTCGCTGCGATATTTTAGTTCATAAACTTATTTTAAAATAATGAGAATTTAAAAAAAAATGTTAATTTTTGTTAATTTTCTCTATATAAGCATATAACTTTCTATATCGAATAAAAATAACCTACATATAAAATATGTTAGACCTGTACTACGAAAATCTGGATGTTATTACGGTTATGTTCTTGTCAATAATGGTAAAACATAGCGAGATCATTTACAAAATTTTGATACAATCCTTGTTTTCCTTTAAATTCCGGTTTTTGTTTTTTATTAATTTTTTCCGATCGATATAGATGTTTGGTAGAATAAAAAAAACTGTTACGTATAGATTTTTAGATATTGTACTATCTTCAAATAAAAACTTCTAAAAAGACAACAAAGCTCATCCACTCTCAGGATTGATGAAGCTTACTTTCTTTCTGAACATTTTTGTTTAATCAGTTTATTTAATAAAAAAATTTCTCAATTCATTATTTCTATTAGAAAAAATAATACAAAGCAATGAAACCATTAACATTGTGATGTAAGGAAATGAAATGAGAAAATTAAATTAATGGGACAACATTCACATGACGTAATTCTACCCTTTCATTGGAATCAAATCTTTGTGGTTCTGATGTGGCAAACCACCTATTAATAAATTTAGAAATCAAAAAACGCCCTTTGAAGGAAACAACTGTTACCAACACATCGTGAAGTACTATTACTGATTCTGTAGTTGAAATTACTTATGATAACTTTGTAGTTATTACTGTTGTTTAAATTAACAAGATAATAATAAATGATGTAAAGTTCACAAGTGTCACTAACACACCGTAAAGTATTATTAATAATTTTGTAGCTGGAATTACTTATGATTACTGTATAGTTGTTATTGTGGTTTAAAATAACAAGATAGTAATAAATGATGTAAAGTTCATTAGTATCCTTGTTTAAAATCTTCTTCCGAAATATGTTATTTTTGGTTCTACCGAGTGATATGGAAAAGCAGAAGGGCAAAAAATATAATTTGTTTAAACGGGACACCAGATGCATATTTCGCTTTCCCACAAAAGTCTGAAATTAGTTTTACATTTTCTTGCGGTGTTGCTAAATTCGTGAGAAAATCTATAAACTTTGAAAAAAACATTGCGTTAGAAAATTTGTAATATTTTACAACTATGAGAACAAAACAGAACTCAAACCTTATTTAACATGTTTTTTTCAGAAGAAACACCCTATATTTTATCTAGGTTGTTATAAAGATATTTTGACTGCTTTTCATTTTTGTTAAGGTGCCCCTATGTCTATTGTGACCTTTAAGAAAAACGTAATTATTTTGTTTGTCTAGTTAGAAGTTGTCAGATTTATTATGTTATTCTTTTCTTAAATCAAATTTTGTTGTTCTTACTACCAATTTCGTATTAAAATATATTATTTTAAAATTAATCTTTCTAAGATTAAAGTGGTTGACATGAGTTATGTTCTGGCTTCTTGTGGCAAAAATGCTCTATTAGCGAAAATAATTTACAAAAAAAGGTATCAGAGGGAAGACAGCCAGATAGCAAGACTCTTCAAACGTTAAAGAAGACTTATCCTGGATAGGTAGACCTGTCCTGGATAGATATATCTGTCTGTCTATCTGTCGGTTCGGTATACTGTTTACTATACTGACTGACTATTTATCCATTTTTCAGTCCATTGCCTATCTGGATATCAATATATCTGACTGTCATTTATTTTCCTATCAGTTTATTTTACCTGTATATGTATTTAGATATGCCACTAATATTAAGTAAAACATATAAAGCTATTAAAAGAAAAAGTACTGGTGCTGCCAACATTATTCGGAAAAAAAATTAGTCTAAACAATGGAGCGAAGTGATGAAAATATAGCATTAAACAAAATATTGAACCCCATACAAACATCTTTAAATAAACTTGTCGGAAATACACGTAATGTAAAGCAGGAGAAGATTAAACAAAAAAAAGAAAGTGGTGTAAAAAAGAGGTAAGAAGTCGAGCTGAAACCTAAAAATAGTTCCAAATCTATCCCTGAAAAAACAGAATTTATACCTAGAATATTAACGATAAATTCGGTGAAGAAGAAAAATAATTATTATACAACAGTGAATCCACGCAAGAATACGATGATTTTCAAAAGTCCATCAGTAAACGTTTACAAAATTATAAAGAACAGCTAGAACAATATCCAAAAATAGCACGTTAGTATATAAATACTTATTATTTGAAACCTGAAAAAACTGATTGTACTTATAACTTGGAGTATGGACTCTCATTTATTAAATACAACATACCTAGTAGATATCTTTCAAATTGGGTGAAGTTTAAGTCCAGCTCGAACTTTCACCCCATCTATTATCCTAACATAACCGTACAATCCAAACAAAATATCTTTCAACGTAGCTACATGGAATACAATTAGAAATTTAGTTCAGTTGAAAATTGGTAATTTTTTTTAACAATCCAACACTATCTGCCGATTATGTCTCATTTTGTGATTATATGAAAATAGATTTTTTCTTCATAGTATTATAATATAATATCTAAAATAAGATCATTAAGGTAATTTACAAATGTCTTCTCAAGATAAGAAATGATTCATTTAATATATGATTTTTTTAGTAGCAGCAATATATTGTCAATAAGTGCCCTTAAAAAGTACATATATTTTTACAGAAATAATGTATTGGGAGACTTTGAATAACTAAATAATGTAGAATACGTATGTGTGTGTGTTTTAATCATTTATTAACTACACAGATTTACACGATTGATCATTAATTAAATCAATGCAAAATAACTGTAGATAAACAAACGAAAAATGGAAAATTGAATTTTGAAAGCCTCTTCAAAGACTGTTTAACAAGAGAGAAAGAAGTTCAAGAACAAAAAATATGTAGTGAGAATAACGACCTGTAGGAAAAATAAAAGAAAACTAAAAGTTAAAATTTAGTGTGTAAAATGGATGAGTTAAAAACGTAGGCAACAATATATTTGGTTTTATAAAAACAACCAAGTGTAAGTCGGTTAGATAATAAGGGTGTGCGTTCACGAATTGGTCATGACAAAAATAAAAATGTTGTGCGCACACTTGGTAGGTTATGAATAGCTCAAAAATGTCCATTGAACCGTGATGATGGCGATAGTATTCGAGCGATCCGTTTGGTAGATAAGAAGGGTAACGTGCGTTCACCAATTCAACGTAAAAATATGTCCTTATATTTAACATATTACATTACCTGTTTATCAGTTTATCTATTCCGGAACATTTATTTCATATTAGTTACATACTGACATACTTTTTCATAAAGAACGAAAGCTTTGACTTTGGTTAAGTTGAAAATCATGGTTCTTGGGTTTAGCTACGATTGTACGAGGTATCTTCTGGGATATTTACACGAGATTAGAACACTGATTGACCGTCGATGAGCAACAGCCCGGTATTTATACTCAACTGGTGCTCGGCGAACCGTGATCCAACATTATAATCGATTTCCATGTATGATGTAGACTGTTAACTGTATTTATTAATATTATTTGGATATTTACAAATTTCGATTGATTCTCTATTTTTACGTTTAAAGAAACCAGACACTGATGCTAGCACCTTAGTTTCTTTTACATTAAAGGTGTGACCTGAGCAAGAGCACAGTATCTTATAAACACCTTCTGTTTGTAATGGTATTACGGCCTTTGGTGACTTTAAACATAGCCCAATTTTCTTATATGTGTTAAAAATTGTCCGAATGTTTAATTTTCGGAGCAATTTGGAAATCTTGTCGATGGTTCTGGGTATGTAAGGCAAGACAGCACTGTTCAAGTGATACGTTTATGACATTTGTTGAGTAGTTGTGTTTTTATATTTTTAATAAAACCTCTAATATTTTCCGCACAATATCCGTTGCCTCTTTAGTCAATTTTTCTGTTTCTGCTTTCATTGATTGGTCGTCACATATAGAAAGAGCTCTATGTACCAAAGAGTCAATGACGGATTGTTTTTGAGAAGGATGATGGTGTGACGTTGCATTGAGATATCGATTCGTATGTATTGGTTTTTTGCATAAAGAATGTCCTAATTTGCCATATCTTTCTTTTCTACTAATACATCGAGAAAGCCAAGGGCACACTTTGACTCAGTTTCCATAGTGAATTTTATGCTAGAGGTTGTTGGTTTAGATAATCCAGAAAATTATAGAGATTATCTGCGCCATGCGGGCAAATTATGTATCATCTACATGTCTGCATCAAAATTTAGGTTTTAAAGAAGCAGAAGACAAGGCATTTTCTTCGAAAGCTTCCATGAAGAAATTCGTTACCACGGGTGACAGTGGAGATTCCATGGCCGCTCACAAAGTCCGCTCGTAGAAAGTCCCTTGAAAAGTAAAATAAGTGGAAATCAGACATGCTTTAATTAATTCTAGTAGGCTGGAGTCCATGTTGTTATTTCGTAATATGTCCGATATTATGAAGACTAAATCATTTATAGGAACATTTGTATTCAGGGATTTTACATTAAAACTGTCTTCGGGCTCTAATTGGATGGTTTTTAAACATTTTAAGTTCGCCGAACACTAGTCGGGTATAAATACGGGGCTGTTGCTCCTAGATGGTCATTCAGTATTTTAATCTGGTCTGTACCAACCGAAGAAACCTCTTTGCTACTTACGTGGATTATAAGAAGGCCTTCGACTCAGTGCCACATGAGTGGCTCACAACTATATTGAGAATATGTAGAGTTGATTGTCTCCTTTTTAGAGGACATCATGTCAACCTGGAGAATTAGGATCCAATTGCAAGTGTCATTCAACGATACCATCGAAACCAATAAAATCCTAATACGAAGGGGAATATTTCAAGGCGATTCACAAAACCTCTTGTGGTTCTGCCCTGCAATGAACCCACTTTCACGCGGTCTGAACTCCACCAGGTACGGCTTTAGTATTAGAAATAACAACAAAGAGGTAGTAAGATTGAATAATCTTCTATACATAAATGATCCCAAACTAATTGCTGGTACCAGAAACCAGTTGGAACAAATGCTTAAAATTGTAAAGGAGTTCTCCGGGGATACTAGAATGCAACTTGGACTTGACAAGTGGTATTTTGAAGATCGTTAAAGGAAAGATACAACCAGGTGCATTTGAAATGCAGACCGGTGATACTATAGCTGCAATGTTTAAGGCGCTCAACACGTACGCATGCTCTGCTAATTTTTGAAATTATAAAAAGGAGCAGGACGAACATCCAAAACCTGCAAAGCAAAATAAGATCACTCCTAACAAAAGCACACAAACATCACCCTAGGAGTGTTATTGAACGTACAATGCTTCCAAGAGACCAAGAAGGACTAGGATTGGTGGATACTAGTGTGCAGCTCGACCAGTAATAAATTTACGTCCATATTTCCACACGTTAGAGGACTCTTCCACACTACATGAGCAATATGCGGGGTATACGATTCAACGCCGTTACAGTTGAGGGAACATGATATTGCTTCCCAGCACCAAACAGACCAAGAGAAGTTACACGTCTGGTTACAGAAGCCATTTCAATGAGGACAATCAGGACAATATCGACAACTCATCGACTCATCGTTGATCTATTGGTTTATTTCAGGATAGAACTTTTTGTTAGCTATCCAAGACCAGGTTATTCCAATGAAAATTTATCAGAAACTTATTATCAGAGATCCCTCAATAGAAAACGACCATTGTAGATACGGCTGCCAAACATCAAAGAATCCAATATGATTGTAGGATGCCAAGCTTTTGCCACAACCGAGCATAAGCAAAAACATGATTCGGCTGCTAAGATACTCCACCAAGCTATATTGGGACCGAATGGTTCTAACAAATCAGACAGTTGCTCATAATAGATCAGACATTATATTAACAGATAAAATTTCCAGGCGTACTATAGTAATTGACATTGTTATACCTAACAACAACCACCTAATGCCCAAATTCAACGAAAAGATCGCTAAATACAGAGATCTGGAGGTATAAATTCGAAGACAATGGATACTGAACACTGTTCAAACGATCCCCATAATTTTATCCATAACTGGAGTGACTCAACTAGGACGAGAAATAATCGGCTATAGACAACAGCTACATGTCGAATTTTGTAAGGAATATCCACACATATAGGTGTCACAACAGAGGATAGTTGACCAATACAGAGTTATTCTCCGAAACTACCTAATTCCTGTAATGTGGCTTAATAATATAATAACCAAACCTAAGCCACAGCCGGAATCCGAGGTCCAAGAGAACAAAAACAGCCTAATGACAATACCCAACAGGACAATGCTGAACTCTTTTATCAAAGACTGTCAACGGAAATAAAAGCTGCCGGAATTGGAGTATGATGAGTTCAATCTATAATGCAGACCAGCACTGCCAAAAATTAATTCATCCAAGAAACTGAGTATTATGTTATACATCATGAACTATCGCATTTTACCAGCTTATGTTTCAAATACCTATACTCTGGAATCCTTACATATGACCATCTATTCTGTCGCGAATGCGATAGCTAGGGCTTCAGATATTAAAGTTACAACAAAGTGCCGATCAGCAAGAACAGAACCCAATACACCACCATGGGAAATATATCTAAATAAGAAAATCGAAAATCTTTGAAAATATATAGGATAGCTGACGGAGTATATCAGGGACACGAGAACAACTAAATGGCAAAGACAAGTTAAGAAAATCATGAACCGTGTCCAATACCATTCGTAACAAGATATAGCAAGTGCTACCGCTCAGCACTGCCTCGATACGCTGAAATAGAAGCTCTCTGTTATTTCGGGCCGGCTAAAGAGATACAAGACCAGCAATCACCGAAAACGAGACAATGCACTGTTCCAACGATCGTAACTCTCCATCTAACATGGCAGAAAATAGATATCCCAATAGAGAAAAGGTAGAAAAGTTCTGGGGAAGCCAACTTTCCACGCCCGCCAATTGTAACATGGCTGGGCAAGCTGAGTCTATGAAGAATACCAAATCTACCAACATAACACACATTAGCCAGCTAAGTATACGCCAATCACCTGCCTTCCCACACTACATAAGGTGATCACCTCCTGCATGACCCAACGCCTCCATGCACATTGTGAACAAACTAACATCATCGCAACTCAACAGAAAGAATGCATTAGGGGAGCAATGAAATGCATGGAACAGTTGGTTGTTAACTCTGTGATATGTAACCAAGTCTCGACCAACCGAAGAAACCTCTTTACTGCCTACGTGGATTATAAGAAGGGCTTCGACTTAGTGACACATGAGTGGTTCACAACTATATTAAGAATGTTTAGGTTCGATGGGGCCGATAATCATTTTGTTTCCTTTTGAGAGCGCATCATGTCAACCTGCAAAACTAGGATCCAATAGCAAATGCCACCAAGCGATACCATCGAAACTCACAATTCCAATACGTAGGAGAATATTTCAAGGCGATTTACTAAGCCTATTGTAGTTCTGCCTTGCAATAAATCTACAATGGAGCCGTTTAAACTTCACTAAATACGGCTTTAGTATTAGAAATAACAACAACATCTATACATGAATAATTTTGAATGTAGGGACTGGGCCTTAGCGAGCATCTGTATAAATCAATTCAGAAAGCAGTTCTTCTTGCAACTGTGCAGATCGTTCAAAAGTTTTAGGAAATACGGCAGACCACGACACCTAGGACCCAATAACATGAAAAGAGTCTCTACAGAGCTCCATATTTTTGGTACCTTTGTATACTGATGAGTCAATATCCCTTGGAGGGAGTGCAAAGCCCTTTGGCTGGAAAATCATAATAATAATAATAATAGTTATCATTAAAATGAATATCGAGCGAGAGATTAGAAGCCTGACGACAACAATGACAAAACCGTTATACCTGAAGCACAGCAGAGCAACCAAACAACGGCATGCGAGAGGACATAACTGAAATCCGACAGCAACAACACTATATCAACACGAGAGCCAAACAATACCAAGAACCCTACCTGCCGAAGAAGTTGAGCGGGGACGTAAACCAGAATCTCACTTAAGCTGGACGACCAAGACTGTGACTATGAATGAGTCAATAATGTGCATTTTTAACAGAATAATTTATCTAAGACGAGAGATGATCGGCTACAGGCAACAAATACATGCCGAATTCTGCACACATACAAGTGTCGAAACAGAGAACAGCAGGCCATTTTCCATTTTCCGAAATAAACCAGAAGCGCAACTTAACATCACAAAAATGGAAATCGAGCAAGATATCCGAGGCACTGACGATAATAATGAACAAATCGCTGGACCTCAACCACATCCAGAACTCAAGGTCGAAGAACAACCAAGCATCGAAATTCACGTGGACAACGCTGAAATCTACCAGAAATTATCCACTGAAATGATTAAGGCAACACTGAAGTATGATGTAACCAACCCATTATGCAGGCCACCGCTGTAAGTCGTAAACTCACCTAAAAAGCTCGGTATTGTATTATATATCATAAAAAACAGAGTTTTGCTAGTCTATGTTTGCGAGGTTCACACGCTAGAAGATCTACATACGTTGATCTACTGAACGTAGTATCCCCCATAGGAGATAAGACACAATAAAAAGTATGAACATCTTGGGAAAGACATGATTTCTGAAGGAATATATTAGAGATGGCAGAATAAGAACACTGTGGAGACAAGTACAAGAAATATTGAATCGGGTTCTAGGGTTAGTATATAAGTTGATCACGTCCTGCTTGATACAATATACCCATGCACAATGTGAGCAAAATATCATTGCAGTTCAGTAAAAAGAATGTACCAGGGGCCCAATGGGTTGCAAGGGGCAACTTATTATCGATTCGGTTATCCCAATTAAGCCCATTCCAAACTCGCCTGGTCAAATGTTCCCTGAAACCGAAGGCTTTCTTCTAGCTATCCAGGATCAGGTTATTCCAACGAGAAAATAACTGAAACACGTAATCAGGGACTCCTCAATCCAGAACGACCAATGCCGATATGGATATCGAACATCGGAGACAATGCAGCACGTAACAGAAGGATGCCAAGCATTTGCCGCCTCGGAGTACAAGGAGAGACACGATTCAGCCGTTAAAATCATCTGTCAACAGCTGGCAGAGAAATTGAAACTATTGTAGGTAGAGAAAGTGTCATACTATGAATACAATCTGGAGCCTATACTGGAGAACAACCAGTTCAAGCTGTACTGGGATCGAATTGTGCTTACGAATAATACAATGGCACATAACAGACTGGAATTCATTGTAGTGAATAAATCATCCAAGCAAGCAATACTAATAGAAGTCGCTATCCCTAACAACAACAATCTAGGTATAAACATAATGAGAAGATCGCCAAATCCAGAGACCTAGAGGTACAAATACGTAGACAGTGGGTAATGAATAGCGTCTGGACGATCCTTGCAATTTTATCAACAATTGGCGTCGTATCTAAGAGTATTCTGCTTAATATCAAGGAACCGGGCCTTAGCCAATATCTGTATAAGGCAATGCTACCTGAGACCGCCTGAATTGAATGATGGGAAGTGAAGAAGACCATAACATCATCTAGGGTCCAACAAAATTAAATGAACCCTCCACAGAGCTCCATGTGATAACTGAGTATATCTGGGATGAGCGAATGTTCCTTGAAGGAAGTGCAAAAGCCGTTTGGCTAAATATTTGAGATACTAGAAGTAGTAATGTATTCCCGAAGGCATTCTCAGGTTGACATTCAGAAGAAGCTTGTGCGCCTCTATGATCTTGTAGTTTAACTATTGTTAGGGTTTCCCACGCTGCCTAGGTGGAAGGTAAGAAGCCAGACTAAGAAAAATGCCATAACGAAGCGTCTCACCCAAAGAGAGCGGCTACAAATGGGCGGATTGAGTTCAAAGCCATAGAGAACGCAATCGATCTAGGGACGAACACCCGATATAACCGCAATCAATTTTTTTTAAGATGGAGAAACAAACAAATAGGAATTATTTACCCTAGGTGGGTACCAGTGGCCCCAGAGAATCCCACCCCTCTGCCGAGCTTTCTCTCATGGATTTTGGGAGAAACAATCTTCCATTTTTAAGCAGTAACAGGTTGAGGAAGCGGGCTCCTGTCGCACAAAAGCTACAGCTCAATAACAGCAACAGCAACTATATCAGCACGAAAACCAACAAGCGGAACGACCAGACAAGTATCACAACAGAGAGTAGTAGACAAATACAGGGCTATTTTCCAAAATAAACTGATTCCAAAAATGCGACTTAACACCATAAAAATGGAAATCGAGCGAGACATCACAGGTATTGACGACAACAATGAACAAACCACTGATCCTGAGGTATAGCCAGAATCCGAGGACGCATAACAATCAAACGATGACGTTAGCGAGGATAGTGATAAAGCTCAACAACAATAACAATAAAATAACTATATCAGTACGAGAACCAAACAAGAACAAGAGCTCCACCTGCCGAACATTTTGTCAGGGAACCTCAACCCGTGCTCACTCAAGCGGGACGACCTAGACACAGCATGAAATGGACTGTGTCTATAAATGAGTCAAATGAGTCAATAATGCGCATTTTTTTTAAGAGTAACCCATCTAGCACCGGAACTGATTGGCTACAGACAATAATTACACGCCGAATTCTGCCACACATACAAGTATCGCATCAGAGAATAGCACACAAATACAAGGTTATACTTCGAAATTAACTAACCCTAGAAACGCGACTTAACATCATAAAAATAGAAATCGAACGGGTAATCAGAGGCGCTAACGACAACACTGAAAAAATTGTTGTATCTAAGTTACAGCCAGAACCCGAGGTAGAAAAACAACAAAACAACAAGATTCGAAAGGACAACGCTGAACTCTACAACAAACTATCAACTGAGATGGGTCAGTAAGATAGTGCTGGAGTATGATGGAACCAACCTAGACAGGTCTGCACTGCCAAGAGTAAACTTATCAAATAAGCTAAGTAATGTATTAGATATCATAAACAAACGAATTTTGAAATTTTATGTTTTAGGAGTCACACACTAGAATATCTACATATGCTGCTACTGCGCTGCAATTGCAGCGGCTGGAACTATAGAGGTTAGGATCACCATAAAGCAGCGAAACGACTACTCAAGCCTACAATCTATGATTCCACAATGGGAGAAAAGACTTAATAAAAAGATCGAAAATCTTCGGAAAGATGTAGAGCAGCTGACGAAGTCTATTATTTTATCTATTAGAGGTGTTAAAACAAGAAAATTACAGAAACGAGTACAAAAAGTATTGAATAGGGTCCAATATCACTCGCAACATGGTCCAATAAACATTACTGTCTGACAGTGCCTTGATATACTAAAGTAGAAACGATTCATGGCTACAGGACAGGGGTATAAAGCCAACGACAACCGAAAACTAGACAATATTCTTTTTGACCGATCGGAAAGAACTTTTTATCGGATGTTAAGCTCTCTACCAATCTTGGCAGATAATAGATATCCGAATGAAGAACAAATAGAAGAGTTCTGGATAAGTCAATTAGCAAAATCAACACTGGCTGGATCAATGAAGAGCATCAAGTCTACCAGGATGACAGTCAAATGCAATCCGAAACTTTCAAAATCGAGGAAACTACGAGCATTGTCAAGTACCTTCATAATTGGAAAGACCCTGGTCCTGATCATGTCCACAACTACTAGCTTAAAGAGTTTTGGAGTATGAACCACCAACTGACTGTTCTAATTAACAGAAAATGCCATTGTTTCTTACAGAAGGAGTCGCGTATTTCTTGCCAAAAGATCAACATAATACACAAAACCCAGCCAAATATCAACCTATTACTTACGTTGCCATGTTATACAAGTTGATGACATCCTGTTTGACACAATAATGTGCCCAGAGCGCAATGGGTTGCCAGGAGCGACTTATTATCGGTTCGGTCATCTGCAATGAATCCGTCTATACTCTCACTATTGTTGGAGTGCCCGAATATGAAACGCTATAGAAATTGTACAGTCGCCAACGTACAGAATTTCACCTTTGTTGGTCATATGCAAGTTCCCTTTAATTTAATGGGTAAGATCGGCATTGTTGACGTTTTAGTTGCTTGTTTATGAATTTGCTATTCTTGGTATTGAACCGAAAATTTGGAAGAAATGAGACACTTCTTAGTCTTGGCTTTTTGGTTTGGCGTATATGGTGTCATTTTTACCGGATAAATCTGAAGCCAGGGATTTTGTCAGTTTTAAATCTCATTAAGGCCTAAATTCATAGCATTAGACTATTATTAAGTTGAGTTTTACGGCCGATTGTTGCCTTCTTTATGAATATCAACAAATTTTTCTTTAATTTTTTTAGTATTTGTTAACTGTTATTTTAGTAAATGCCTCAGTTATTTATTTAATTTTGAGTGTAACTTTGCTGTTGATTGTATAATTCATTATATTTTATTACGAATTGGCCCCGTTCCGGGTATAAAATTGGTGAAAATTGAATAAAATAGCGCCGTGATATGTATGTTGCTTCGATCACTTTCAGTTTTACTCCAGTATATATTTTTTATTTTCGATTACATTGTATAGAAACTTGAAACCATCCAAATTAAGTTAAAATTCATAAAATTATTCACAAGACGTTCATTTATTATTATTTAATTATAAAGTTAATGCTAAAATTCATATCACATAGTATTACGGTGAATATTGAGATTTTGATTATATTTTCATTTATTACACTGTTCTACATAAAAATCATCCCCGCCAAACTAGTGTGTTACTTCGATAATTTCTTTCTCTGTAACCCAATACGGACTTGTAAATTATCTTATCACCTAGCAAAATCCAGAGAGCATCAATATGTTTTGATTGATTGTAAAACAGATATAAGGATGTACCTATGCTATATATAAATTGTCATAGCATATCGGGATGCGACGGTGCCAAATCTATGTCTTCTCTAAGTATAGGGAAATTGTGCATAATCTAGCAACGCTACATGGAGAGAGTCTGGGAATGACCTCCTATCTACGTCTCAACCCACTAGGGCTTAAAATAATGGAGATACCCATTAAACTCCAGGTAATTTCAAATTTTACCATACTCCGTAGTCGTCGAAATGTCAGCTACTTATCGAAGGGCCCTTGTATACACGAATTATGTCATCGCTTCCAGTACTCTCGATACTCAATGTTTCTAAAAAACACCAGATGTACGAAACGGGTATATAAGCAGCCGACCGGTAGTCAAAATATCAGTATTGAATATACGAACGAAGTGAAAAGAACTAGTGAATAGTGATAGCGTTGTAGTAATGCTATTATTTTTGCCGTGTGCAAATATTACTTCAAAGCATAAAATACGAACATCAAAATCTGTGCCGATTTAAAAGTTATTGCACTACTTACAGGATTGCGGAGTAGTTACACCAAATATTGTTATTTTTTATGCGAATGGGACAGCAGAGACAGAAACCAGCATTATGCCATTAAAGAATGACCATTACGTTAAAACATTGTACCCATGTATATAGCAACTTCCTAGGCAACAAGAAATTGGAGAACTACAAAGATCTGGTAGAAGAACTTATCCAATCTTACAAGACGTTATGTTGCAACATGTCACTTAATCTGCATTTTCTTCACTCTCATTTTGATCTTCACTTGACAGTTTCAGATGAACACAGCGAAAGATTTGACCAGCAAATTGTTCCAATGGAGAAGCGGTATAGTGGAAAATGGATCCCAAACATGTTACGGGACTATTGTTGGACCCTCAAACGTGAAACTAATCTCGACGGATACAAGCGAAAAAAGACAAAATAATTTATTTGATTGTTTTATAGTTTTTTCAGTACAAAATGAAGTATATTTTGAAAAAAAAATTAAACTTTAATTTTTTTGAAAATTCATTAGATAGTTTATGGTTTGAATTTTTCATATTTTATATTTTTCTTTCCTTTTCTATAAACTTGTCGGTGAAAGATAAAAACCGAGTTCATATTTGAATTCAGCACATTATAGTAGAAACAAGAAACCTAAAAAAAATATTAGGGAATGACAAAAATTTCAAAATGCAGAAGTGTGTTATTTTTGCCTCATTATCCAGTGGTCTTAAATCCTTAAATATTGTTTATGTTATTTTATTATTATTTCCAATTATGTACTGATTAATTTAATTAAGTAATTAATTATTTCGTACAGTTAATCTTTTGTTTTATCCTATATTAACCGAATTATTGGTGATCGCCTGGAGTCAGGTTGGGATCCTTCCCACTGATTATCTGGACTAATGGTGTTTTTCTTACAGGTCCTTCCTACTTTTTGTTTTTGGTTTACGTTTACCTTTTGATGTCATGCTAGTGCTTACAAGTTCAAACAGAGAGATTTTTCAGCTGAGAGTCTCACAAACTTATAGGCAAACTTTTATTATTACTCTTTTATGTTTTAATAACAACCTATTAATTTTGTAGTTTAAGTTTATTCTATTTTTTTATTCTTGTAAGGCGTTCCGTAATAATCCGGCATACTATCCTACGATCATAGAATATATAGAATTTGCGTTATGCTTTAACGCAACTAGGTAATAATGTGCGCTGTGGAAAATTTTATTTGATAAAATTAAGAGGCGTTACCATAGAGGAAAACAAGGAGAAAATGTTATCTAAAATAATTAAGAAACTGGACACAATAAGTAATACTTCACGTTATAGAAGAAATCAGGAAGAACTAAACACAAGAGGTGATATTTCACATTATAGAAGAATCCAGATAGAGTGTTACAGATGCGGACGAACGGGACATATGAGAAGGGACTGTCAAATGCGATTAAGGTCTCGTTCAGCATCTAGAGATCTCACAGAAGACAACCAGGAAAACTACAGTTGGTCAACATTAAGTGTTGGGTGTTGACCAATATCGAGAAGGCTCCCAGAATTTTTTCCATTCGTAGCCTAGGAAGGACCACCGACAGTCTTATAATTGAAGGAAAAGTCAATGCTACATCTATTACCATAACTGTTGACACTGGGGACCATTCTCCAGAAGAGTAACGTTGAAAATTGTAACTGAAGAAGCAGCTGAGGTAATTGGGGAAATGCAAGTGGAGCTTCAATTTAGAGGGCTTCAATTAAACACATTGGTGTTAGTTGCCGACACAAAAGATGAGTTTTTTCTTGAAATGGACCTGATTCGTCAACAAGGATTTCCTTTCGACAACAAGCTTAACATCTTAATGCTTGGCACTGAAGAATTTATTCTGTCAAAGAACCATAATACCGAACTAATCAGAGTCACTGACGAACAAACAACCAGAATAAAGGGAAGTACAGAGAATAGTATTTACGGAAGACTGGACAAGAGTTCTGGAAGCCAAGTAGGATTGGTTCAACACCACAATAAACCCTGTAAATACCTGGTACCGAAGGCATTAGTCAATTCAAATGACATCATATCTATCAGAGTAGCCAATATTCTTCCTGTGTCAAAATTATTAAAGGATACGAAGTAGCATTATACGAACAAGTAAAATGGATGGTAACATGTGAATAACTCGGAAAAGCTACAACAAAATTGTCATGTAATGGATTAGTTGAGAAGTTCCAGACAGACTGGAAATATCTTTCGTCACAAGAACTTTAAAAAGCCAAGAGTTTTATAAGGGAGCTTCGTGAAGTTTTTGAAGTAGAAGATGGTAATATCGGTAGAACAAACATCATACAGCATGAAATAAATACTGGCAGCGCATAACTAATAAGCCAGCCATCTACAAGACTTCCTATAGCCAAGCGCCAGGAAGTGGAGTTACTTGTTGACAAAATGCTGAATCAGGGAGTTATAGAAGAATCATCTAGTCCTTGATCATCTCTGGTTGTACTGGGAGCCAAAAAGGATGGAACTACTAGATTACTAGATTTTCTGTTGACTACAGGAAGCTTAATGACGTCAGTAAGAAAGATAGCTATCCACTTCCTAGAATTGATGCCATTTTGACAACGTTGGCTGGATCACAACGGTTCTCCACACTGGATCTGAAAAGTGGACATTGGCCAGTAGGCATCCAAGATAAAGATAAAGAGAAGACGGTTTTTCTACTGGGGCTGTTCTATATCATTTTGACGTTATGTTATTTGGACTCTGCAACGCTCCTGCTATCTTTGAGCGACTAATAGAAACAGTACTACGAAGTCTTATATGAAAAACAAGTTTAGTCTATTTTGAGAATGTCATGCATATGGGGAAAACATTTGATGAACACTTACAGAATCTATCTATAGGAAGTTTTTGCAAGAATTAGAAACGCAGACCTTTGACTTGATTCCAAGAAGTGCATACCCTTCCAACAAAAAGTTGAATTTCTTGGACATGTAGTATCACCAGAGGGAATCCATACGGATGAAAGGAAAATTCGAACAACAAAGGATTGGCCTCGACCACGTGACAAACATGAGTTGAGAAGTTTTCTTGGGTTATGCACATACTATAGAAGATTCGTAGAAGGTTTTGCCAATATTGCTTCACCCTTGCATAAGTTCACTGAAGAAAAGATTCTTTATCCATGAAATTCTGAGTATGATCAAGCTTTTCGGAAACTAAAGGCTGCCTTATATTCCAGTTCAATTTTAGGCTACCCACAAGAACCGGGAAAATTCATATTGGATACGGATGCCAGTAACACATAGGGGTAGCAGTCTGAAGGACAACTAGCAAAATGGCTTGAGAAGCTACAACAATACAATTTTAAAATTAAACAACCAGAAAGACTGCATAACAACGCACATGCCTTGTCGAGAAGACCGTATAAGGAAGAATGTAAGCCCTGTAGCAAAGTTAAACAAAGAGGCGGGTTTCCTATTCGCAGAGTTATTTTTAATGTTGATCCAGACTGGAGTACAGCTCAGATGAGAAAAGACCAGCTTGAAGACAATGATCTGGCGCTATTCATTCAACTTAAAGAAAATAATGAACCGCGTCCTAGTAGGAGAGAACTCGAGTAAAGGACTCACATTCAAGGCACTTTGAGTTGAGTGGTACTCGCTATTAATTGAAGACCGGTTACTAAAGAGATCCTGGAAAAGTGCCGATGGAAAGGAAACCAAAACTCAGGTGGTAGTACCCAGAAACAAAGTTCCAGTAGTTTGAGAAGAAATTTACGATGAGAAGTCTGGTACTCATTTAGGAGTTAATAAAACTCTAGACAAACTTCGTGAAAGATTTTACTGAGTTAATTACTATCAAGACGTAGAATCATGATGTAGACAGGGCCCTAAATGTGCAGCTAGACAAGATCCAAGTACTAGATCTAAAGGAAAAATGAAGAAGTATAATGTTGGAATACCTTTTGAAGGGATGGCTATTTACATAGCTGGACCATTCCCAGAAATAGACAAAAGCAACAAATACATCCTGCTTGCTATTGACTACTTCAGTAAATGGCCTGAGGTATTTGCCATCCCTAACCAGGAAACCTCAACAGTAGCTGAAGTCTTAGTCAACAATGTGTTCAGCCGATTTGAAATTTCTTTAGAGCTACATTCTGACCAAGGATGGAACTTTGAATTCAACCTTTTTCAAAGGCTCTGCGAACTACTTAACATCCATAAAACCAGGACAACAGCTTTACATCCTCAGTCAGATGACTTGGTTGAACGATTTAATAGGACCATTGAAGAGCACCTCCCAAAAGTTGTGGACAGACATCAGAAAGATTGAAACAAATATTTGCCAATCTTCTTAATGGCCTATCGTTCCGCAGTTCATGAAACTACCGGAATTACACCAGCCAAGGTCTTATTTGGAAAGAAACTTAGATTGCCTTGTGAAATAACATTTGGTTCCTCAGTTGAAGAAAGTGTGGCGATTGAAGATTGGATGGATGTTTTACAAGAGAAGTTGCGAGAAGTTCATGACCTAGTTAAAGAACGCATGGATCTTGCCACAGATACAATGAAGATAAGATATGACATAAAGGCAAACTCGGGAGGGTCCCAACAAAGTGATAGAGTTTGATTGTGGAATCCACAGAGAAAGAAGGGCAAATCGCCTAAGTTGATGCTATCATGGGAAGGATCATTTACTGTTCCAACACCAAAATAAAAGTAATACATCTACACAGGTTGAAGCCATATCACAAAGATATCGAAGCTGATCGGGACGATCATAATAAGGAGGAGGGCAGTGTTACGAACCACTAGGAAAAACTTGATACGCCTTCGTGTACAAATATTTCGATGCGATGAATTATCTTTATTATAATGTGCCGAAAGGAGTATTATATCGATGCGTCATATTTCTAGATGGATCTCAAATTTTACGTTCTAGATTTATACAGGAATTTTTATAGGTATATAAATAGGGATAGAATAAGAGTTTTAAATTAGTTTTATAGTGATATTTGAATACTGAAGATATTAAGAAGTAGTAATAAGATAGTTGTGTTTTAGCAGTGTTAAGAATTAAATATAAGTAATGGAAGTATTAGTGAAGGGTGTTGCGTTTTATTTTGCGAACCCAGTGAGGGATTTTAGAAGAGACAAAATCTTAACATTAATTTTGCAACAGATATTTTCGATTTATTTTCAGTATAAGGACCTACTGCCCCAGGTCGTAAAGTCCATAGCATATCAGATGTCCAACTTTGACATAAAAAACATAATTTTTACATGTTTAACCTTCATATAAATGGTTTTGCGACCCAGGTTATTGCTGCACGAATTTTATCGCTCTAAAACGTTAAACTGGCTATCCACCTATGTATACATTGTTTTGTAACTCGTTACGTCACCTAATTCTTTTTTTATTATATGACATAGCAGGCTAGGGCTGAAAAGCACTTACACTGCAGCCTTCAAACTTATTGTATTGCCTGCCGTATCCGTTCTAGGTGAACAGGTTGGTTGCATTGATCAGGTTTAACAGTCTGCTTACTAGTTTGTCCTCTGAGTATAAGCCTTTCGGATAGATTGATCCCTGAAGGTGTTTCCAGTAGGCCAAAGCTTCGCACTCGAAGAGGATGTGTGAGGCCGCCCCGTCCTTTTCATCACATTGACTACATATTGGTTCTTTATTGAAGATGCCCATTGTATGTAGGTGTTTTCTCAAGCTGCAGTGGACAGTTATAAATTCTGTCACCAGTCTGATTTGTTGTCTACTTAGACGCAAAATTTTTTTGCTTAGTTTGCCGGATGGTCTGCTCAGTAATAGCTTGCTGGGTCTGTAATCCGCAAGGTGGTTTCAGTGGGTCTGGTGTTGTTGATATATCCACTAGGACGGCCACCATAAACAGCAGACTTGGTAATTCCAAATGCTGGCTCTGGCCGAATAAATGGAGTGGCACGTTGGTCCGTTTTTTCATTGCCCGAGACCCCTTTGTGCCCTGGCACCCACGCATGGGTGACTGTGTTGTATTTTGCCAGAGCGATAAGGTTTTGAAGATAGTCCTAGATCTATTTTGATGTTATCTGGTAGCACGCTAGAGCCTTCAGCGCTGCCTAACTCTCATAGAAGATGAGAACGGTCCTGCCCCTATAACCCCCTTCTCAAATTCTCCTGAAGACAGACATTAATAGCGTGAATTTCTGCCTGAAATACTTTGGTATGCTTACTCATATTAAGTCTGGGTATTTCGGCGTCTTTACCATGGTCAGTTTTGGATGCGTCCGTGTACCAGACGAGGTTTCCTAGCTGACTCACTGTTCGGTCAGACCGCGCCTTCCAGTCAAGCTGAATGGTGTAGGGTTTGTCAAAGTTGTATGTTCTTGGCATGGTATTACTGCTTATTTTTAGCAATGAGTTCGTTATCACGCTATTGATGCTGGTGTATCCGAGGACAGATCCAGTCCACCAGACGTTGTTTCTTTCCAGCCTATAAGCCCCCATTTTCGACTCCGACTAGATTATTATATAAAGGGGAATGAGTTTTAATAGGGTTTCCATGGCTACTGTCACGGTTTATGATTTAAACCTGATCTCGTTGTCTTAGAAGTTAGATTTTCTCTTTGGCCAGTTTTGTTTTGTTCTAGATATTGTTACAATTTGTATAATATGGGGCAAACTTTATAAATTAAAATTAAATATAAAGACCTAGAGATAAAGCCTTGGAATCCGTAAGGCGAATGGTTGTCAATGAAAAATAAACAAAATATTGCATTTTGTAGATTTAATAATAAAAAAATATTTTTTTATCATTGTGCCTGTAAAGGTTCAAATTTTGATTCATTTATCGTTGCACTTGTCAACCATGTTAGTGAATTAGGGAGTTAAAGTGAAAAAATTGTAATAGTCTCATAAAAACAACTATCTATCTTGCCAAATGGGCAAATAAGGTGTCTCTTTACTCTTAGAAACCCTAAACTATGAAGCGAAATATATTTTTAATGCTTATCGAGTTCAGTTTAAATATTTGTAACTTTGTTTTCTCCTAGATAGTTAATTTTTTATTAACTTTAATATTTTTTAGACTCTGGAACAGGTAACATAAAATTTCGTAAAGTCATCAGATTTACTTGAGAGTAAAAAGCAGGGTTAACATTTTTTAATTGACTAACATTTTGTCTTTTTAAATACGGTGGAAATTGAATAGAAAGTCTAGATAGAAATGATCGATATAGTGGCAAGGAAACATGATTGAAATTTAATTTCAGTTTCCAGCAAAAATTACGTCCTTTGGATTGAATTCTTTATAAAATGATATAGGTCAAAAACTGAACTCAAGCGATCTTTGAAGGTTCTTTAAAAAGGAGTTCATTTTCTAATTAGATAATACAATTATTTTAGTAATAAATGTAGAAACTGAGATATTATTGTCATAGAGAAGCAAACTCAAAAATGTTAGATTCAGCTATATAAGACTTATTGTTATCATTTGTAATTATTTATTAACAAAGAAATCTTCATAAAGAAAAAGATTTAAAATAAGAAAATGAAATAAAACCTTGGAATTGGTAAGAGAAATCACTTCCCCTCCAAAAATAGATAACGTTTTCAATTTTTGGCCATTTGATAACAAAAGAAAACGATTTTTTAATTTTCCAATCGACTTCTAAAAAAAGGAGGGCTCAATTCTACCGCTATGTATTTTTTTGCACCGATTACTCCAGACCATCGGTACTGATTTGAATGAATTTTTTTATTTTCAGGAAATTGCTGCATTTTGGATGAAATTCTTGCCCCAAAATCCAAGATGGCGCTGATAATATGGCGGACAAAAAAAATTATTTTTGTCCATTTTTGTCCAAAATTGGTATGAGGGAGTTTTTGGGGTCGCATATAACAAATCTAAAATTATTTTTAAAAAATTCAATATGGCGGATCCAATATGACGGAAAAAAATTGATTTTGTCCGATGTTCTCCAAAATTCGTAAGAGGTAGTTTTCGCGGTCGCACATAACGAATATGATTTTTTTTTAATTCAATATGGCCGATCCAATATGACGTTCAAAAAATTTTACATCTTCGATTTTCTCCAAAATTGGTATAGGGGCGTTCTTGGAAGTGTGAATTAGTAATTTAAAATTATTTTTAAAAGGTTCCTAATGGTGAATTCAATATGACAGACTAAAAATTTTAAATTTTTCGATTTTATTCAAAATTGTTTCTGAGGATATAAATAGCGGATTTAAAATTATTTAAAAAAAATTTATTATAGAAGATTCAGTATGACTGTTTAAAATGTTACATTTTCGCATTTTGTCCAAAATTTGTACTAACGGGTTTTCGTGTGTATAGTTTCAGATTAGAGTAAGAGATTAAAATTATTTTTTGAAATTCAAGTTGGCGGATCTATTATGGTGGGTTGAATATTTAAGGTTATTAATGTTTTTTCAAATTTGGTATTAGGGGGTTTTTGGGGTCGTAGGTTGCAAATATGGAGTTATTTTTTTTGCTTAATATTGCAGATACAATTGACATGGAGGTTTTTTGGAGCGTATACAAACTCAATGTGCAGGATAAAATATGTCTAATAAAAAATTCAACGTCTCAAGTTCTTCAGATACCAATATTGGGCAGTTTTGGGGGACTATATGGAATACAGTCGTATTGACCAGCTAACGCCATTTATAAATAAATATTTCGAAAATCTGAAAAAAGTATCGCTTTTGTATTATTTGTGGTCGATATATAATAGGATGAGTTTATTTTGATGTAAGTTAAGTTGCGTAAAAATATGGCATGCAAGTGCGTGACGCGCCCATGACGACTTGCGGCGAACCTCCTTTGAACTTTGCCGGTTCGACTGAAGACTAGCGCATTAGGCAAATTTGGTATGAAGCACTTGTGTCTTCGGTGGCCAGTGTAAATGGAAATTTTAAAAGCGTGTGAGCGGTGAAAACCAACAAAAAGTAGAGATAAATAAAAATATATTAATGTTTGTAAATACAGATATTTATAACTATTTGTAAATTTTGATAATATGAAATTGGTTGAGTTTTCACGCCAAATATTTTTTGAATCACCGATACTGAAACTTTTTGTTCAGTGAGTCTCGTAATAGATTTTTACAAAAAATTTCGGTAAAAAAATATTACCAGATTTACAAAACAAACGGTACCTCTGTTATGCAGTGAGATTTTAAAATGGAAAAACAACTTCAAAGTAGTTTAAATCAGATATTGATGATGATACAGGACATGAAAACAAGTCAAGAAGATATGAAGAAAGGCCAAGACGATAAGAAACAGGAATTAAAAACAAGCCAAGATGATATGAAACAAGAACTGATGACACTGAAAATAAGTCAAGACTATATGAAACAGGAATTAAAGGCAAGTCAAGAAGAGATGAAACAAGAATTAAAGACAAGCCAAGATGATATAAAACAAGAACTAAAAACAAGCTTGGAGGACATGACACAGGAACTTAAGACAAGTCAAGAAGACATGAAACAAGAACTGAAAGAAGATATTAAAAAAAATCAAGACGATATGAAGCGTATAGAACAAGAAATGCAACAGGAACTTAAGACAAGTCAAAAAGATATGAAGCGCTTAGGACAAGAAATGCAACAGAAGATTAACAAAATTATAGAAGACGTACATGGCGAAGTACAACACGAAGTGACAAGAATCCACAAACAGATGCAACAGTTACATTTGCAAATGGAGAAGGTAGCCAGTACAGGTATAATTAAGGTAGATGGTGTTCCTGCAACTAGTGTGATGAAACCACCTACCTTCAACGGCAAAGTATCTTGGCTTACCTATGTCCGTCAATTCGAAGCCGCCACCACCGGAAATAATTGGAGTCCAACGAAAAAGGCTCTTGCTCGTGTTCTAGCACTACGAGGTGATGCTATGGAAGTTTTACGTAAGAAAAACAGAATGATTACGAATTTATTGTTACTTTTCTGGAGATGCGCTATGGGGAAGCCCACCTCTAAGGAAGAAGACAAAAATACAATGAAAGTTTGCAGGAATATGAGGCGGATATCATGAGGTAAATAAATTTGACTTACCCAACATATCCGGAAGAATTAAAACAAGAGTTGGCAGTAAATAGTTTTATTGAAGGTTTACGCGACCCAGAAACAAGGCAGATATTAAGAATGGCAAGACTGAAGAAAATTTCCGAGGCTCTTGCTTATGCTCTTCAGTTTGAAACAGCCAAATAGACCTCATGGAACTAAGAAAGAGTTATAAGAAGAGTCAATGTTTTCCAGGATGATCGCAAGGCCAACAAGGAATTCTTCATGAAGTTAATGAAGGAGATGCAGGAATTTTTAAACAGACAAAAGGTACATGACAACAAAAACACATGTTAACGCCATGTTCAGAATGTATAGTAAAAGTAGGGGTTGATCACTTCAAAGAAGATGGAATAGTTTTTGTTGAACCAATTCAAGATTGCTCGTTATATGCAAAAGGAATTCTTCCTGCCAGAACATTGATCCAGAATAAAAGAAGCACTACATTTGTCAAGATTCTGAACTTGAAGGATTATCCTCAACAAATGAGAAAATGTGACAAGATTGCTACCTGTCAACCCGTCGACGTCATAGTTACCGGTATTCCGTTACAACCTGAGAAATTACCTGCTAGTCTACCTAAGGTACTTCAAGACCTTATTAGTACGTCAAAACCTTTACTGAATCAAGTTGGGTTTGCTAGACTGGAAGATCCTTTACGAGGAAATCAGGATGTTTTCTCCTTATCTCATAGCGACTTGGGAAGGACCAATGTAGTCGAGCATCGAATAAATACTGGAGAAACAACTCCAATTAAACAAGCTTCAAGGAGAATACCACTAGCAAAACGTGACGAGGTAAACAACATGCTTAAAGACATGCAGATTCAACGCATTATAGAACATTTCCAAAGTCCCTGGACATCCCCAGTTGTACTAGTTAAGAAGAAAGATAGCTCAACTAAATTCTGTGTTAACTCCAGACAGCTTAATGACGTCACAAAGAAAGACAGTTTTCCTTTACCTCGTATTGATAATACGCTAGACACATTAACTGAGTCAAAATGGTTTTCCACATTAGACTTAAAAAGTGGCTATTGGCAAGTACAGCTTCATCTAGAGGATAAAGAAAAGTCCGCCTTTTCTACGGAAATGGGGCTATGGCAATTTAATGTTATGCCATTTGGTTTATGCAATGCCCCAGCCACTTTTGAACGTTTAATGGAACAAATTTTGCATGGACTAACGTGGAAAACATGCCTAGTCTACCTAGATAACATTATAATTCTGAGAAAAACATTTGACGATCATCTGAAAATGGCAAAGATGTATTTCAAAAACTGAGAAGTGCACAATTAAAGCTCAGTCCGAAGAAATGTCAATTTTTCCAGAAAGAAGTGAAATACCTGGGACATATAATCACAGAAGCTGGTGTACGAACCGATCCAGAGAAGACAGAAGCCATTCAAGGATGGCCAATACCGAAAAATAAGCATGAACTAAGAAGTTTTCTAGGTCTCTGTACTTACTATAGAAGATTCATAAAAGGATTCGCCGATATTGCAAGACTCTTATATCGACTGACTGTTGTGGATACTGACGCTAGCAACTTCTCTATAGGTGGAATTTTGTCCCAGATACAAAATGGCCAAGAAAAAGCGATTGCTTATTTTAGCAAAGTACTCTGCAAAGCTGAGCGAAATTATTGTGTAACAAGAAAAGAACTACTCGCCATTATAACGACATTGGAACACTTTCACAAATATCTATATGGCCAAAAATTTCTCCTATGAACAGACCATGCATCATTAAAGTGGCTTTTATAATTTAAAAATCCTGAAGGTCAAATAGCACGATGGTTACAACGCTTGCAAGAGTACGATTTTAAAATTGAACATAGAAAAGGCTTGAACCACAAGAATGCAGACGCTTTGTCAAGGAGACCATGTCCAGAAAAATGCAAGCATTGTAACAGACACGAAGAGCGAGAAAATCCTGACGATTTCTATTGCCGAAAGACACGACTACAATGCTCTTTGGATTGGGATCCTAAAATCATCTCCAAAGAACAACAAGAAGATCCAGATCTTAACTTTATCATTAAATTAAAGAATAATAATTCAAATCGACCCACTTTTCAAGAAATCTCGTCAAAATCTCTAAAAGTGAAAGGTTACTGGGCCTTATGGGATTCCTTGAATATGTATAATGGTCTTTTAAATAGAGTTTGAGAGAGCTCTGATGGCAAAGACTACAAAGACCAAACTGTTTTTCCCACCAAAAGGATTCCAGAAGTACTGCAAGCGTTACATAATGGTGTAGGTGGCGGACACTTAGGGGTTATGAGAAGTCTTGAAAAAGTTCGACAGTACCGACTGTGCTGCCAGTAAAGGACCGAGGACCCGTAGCCATGGTTAAATGAAACAGTACAATGTAGTAGTATCTTTAGAAAAAATTGCTATATACATAGCAGGACCATTTCCTATTAGTAAATCCGGAAATCGCTATATTTTGGTTCAGTAAATGGTCAGAAGTCTATGCGAAACCAAATCAAGAAGCCACCACCCTTGCCGAAATATTATTTCAACAGTGGATTTCTAGATATGGGGTTCCAGGAGAAACACATTATGATCAAGGGAGAAACTTTGAATCCGAAGTTTTTACGAACCTTTGCACGCTGCTGAAAATCTACAAAACTAGAACAACACCCCTACATCCACAGTTAGATGGAATAGTTGAGAGATTTAATAGAACGCTGGAGAATTACATCAGAATACAAGTAAATGAACAACAAAATGATTGGGATAAATACTTTCAGCCATTTTTACTAGCCTATCGTTCAGTCATTCACGAAACCACTGGAAAAACACCTGCTAGCCTAATTTTTGAAAAAGAATTACGTCTTCCAGTCGATTTGCTTACTGGACGTCCACCCGATTGTGAAGTAACTTGGGAAGACTATACCAACCAACTCAGTAAGCAGCTTCAGGTATTATACGCAGAAGTCCGCCAAAAATTACAAATAGAAAGTGACAGAATGAAGACCCGCTATGACCTGAAAGCTGATACTGGTGGATTCATGGTTGGTGAGAGAGTTCGATTGTACAATCCGAAAAGAACCAGAGGGCGTTCACCAAAGCTTCAAAGGTCATGGGAAGATCCGTACCATGTAGTGACCCGACTAAACGATCTAGTGTACCGAATTCAGAAAAGTCCTCATTCGAAGATGAAAGTCGTGCATCTCGACAGATTGGCCCCTTATCGAGATTAAGAAGGTTGATCAGTACGATCAAGACTGGGAAGGGGGCAATGTAACGAACTTTATAGCGTTATAGATTTCATAGTATTAGTTTGTGTTTGTAGTTTGTACGGTTTTAGGTTTATTTTCTAGGAGTTTATAATTTATTTATTTAATTTTATCTTTGTTAATTTCCTCAGGAGACGTTTATGAAAGAAGGTCTGGAACTTTTTAGAGAATTCTAATTCTTTATTTTTAACATGGAACGCCTATGATAGAAGGTCTAGAAATCGCCGGATTATTCCTTTTTCTTAGTTTGATTACACCATGTAGTATGGAAATCCTTCTGGAGAATTAGGGAATCTTCCGGTATCGATCAAAAGTGTATATAAAGGGTCCAGATCGGCTTTCGTAGTCAGTATAGTTTTAGAGTTTGTCGACGCAACTTGAATTAATTTGACAAGTGTCACAATTAAGGTTGACAATAAAAAGCTTTCGAAATATTAGAGTGTCCTCAATAATACAGTGTGTGTTCGAAGATCAGCCGTCCGGAACAATATTTTGCTAGAATTTCAATAAATATTATTTTCGAGATTGATGGGTCACAGAACTTCGATATATTTTTTAATGTCTAGTCCAGGTAGTAAATTTGTTTTCTGGGCAATAGATGTAGCATAAACCATACCTTTTAGGATCATCATAAACAGTACACTTTAGGTTCGGCAACAAAAAGACGTCGCTTTTTTAAATATTATATTCATTTGGGTGTCGGAGTACAAGGACAATCCAAAATAACCCTAATTTGGTATCTACTTTCAGAAAATTGTAATAATGAGAAATTCTAAAAAAAATATAAATATTATTTACAATATAAAAGCTTCGTCTACCTGGTGACATGTATTTTAGACTATTTTAGACTAAATATGTAGGGTTCGCGGATCAACATGGCGGTGTTATAGACGTTCTAACTGAACCAAATCTTTTTAATGAGTTTATTTTTATATTATCTTCTATTTTCCAAAAAAAAGCTGTAGTATTTTGACAATATTTATTTAAATTTCGAAAATGAACCTATTTCGGGAGTTTATGTTTTTGTGTTCGCTGGCCAATATGGCGGTGCTACTGGCTTTCAAATTAGTACAAATCTCTTTGGGGGAATATACCTGCGTTTAATATTCCATGTTTTGAATTAAAAAAATAAGTTTTTTTCCTTATTTTTGAAATATTCATTAAATAATTCCGAAATCAGCTTGTATAAGCTTCAATAATATCGCGTCCGAAGGCCAATATGGCAATGCTCCATGCCTTCAAAATGTATGCAATTTTCTTTAGTATTATATTTTACGTATATCTTCAATATTCCGAAATAAAAAAAGAGGTACTTTTTCCTTATTATCGAAATACTTATTAATTTAGTCCCTGAATCGGCTTAAATGAACTTAGACAAAATCGCTTCTGGAGGCCAATATGGCAGTGCTTCATGCCTTCAAAATGTGTGCAATTTTGTTTGGCATCACATTTTACTTATATCTTCAATATTCCGAAATAAAAAACAGGTAATTTTTTCTTATTTTCGAAAGTTTTATTATTTTATCCCGCAATCAGCTTATATGAACTTCGACAAAATCGCGTCCGGAAGCCAATATGGCAGTGCTCCATGCCTCCAAAATGTGTGCAAGTTTCTTTACTATTACATTTTACTTATATTTTCGATACTCCGAAATAAAAAAGAGCTACTTTTTCCTTATTTTCGAAATATTTATTAATTTAGTCCCTTAAATGGACTTGGACAAAATCGCCTCCGGAGGCCAATATAGAAAATGTGTGCAATTTTCTTTGGTATTATATTTTACTTATATCTTCTATATAACAAAATAAAAAATAAATACTTTTTCCGTATTTTCGAAATATTTATTAATTTAGTCCCTGAACCGGCTTATGTAAACTTCGATAAAATCGCTTCCGGAGGCCAATATGGCGGTGCTCCATGCATTCAAAATGTATGCAATTTTCTTTGGTATTACATTTTTCTTATATCTTCAATGTTCCGAAATAAAAAGAGGTACTTTTTTTATTTTCGAAAGATTTATTATTTTATTCCGAAATCAGCTTTTATGAATTTCAACGAAATCGCGCCCGGAGGTCAATATGCAGTATTCCATGTCTTCAAAATGTGTGCAATTTTCTTTGGTATTACATTTTACTTATATCTTCTATATTCCAAAATACAAAAGAGGTATTTTTTCCTTATTTTCCAAATATTTATTAATATAATCCCTGAACCGGCTAATGTGAAATTTGACAGTATCGCTTCCGGAGGCCAATATGGCGGTGCTTCATGCCTCAAAATGTATGAAATTTTCTTTGATATTACATTTTACTTATATCTTCAATATTCCGTAATACAAAAGAGGTACATTTTCCTTATTTTCAAAGGATTTATTTTATCCTAAAATCAGCTTACATGAACTTCGACAAAATAGCGTCCGGAGGCCAATATGGCAATGCTCCATATCTTCAAAATGTATGCATGGTATTACATTTTACTTATATCTTCAATATTTGAAAATAAAGATATTCCGAAATAAAAAAGAGGTATTTTTTCCTTATTTTCGAAATATTTATTAATATAATCCCTGAGCCGGCTTATGTGAAGTTCGACAAAATCGCTTCCGGATGCCAATATGATGGTGCTCCATGCTTTCAAAATGTGTGCAATTTTCTTTGCTATTACTTTTTAATTAGATCTTCAATATTTCGAAATAAAAAAGAGGTAATTTTTCCTTATTTTCGAAATATTTATTAATTTAGTTCCTGAACGGGCTTATATGAACTTCGAAAATGTCACTTCCGGAAGCCAACATGGCGGTGCGCCATGCCTTCAAAATGTGTGCAATTTTCTATATCTATAATCCTTAATAAAAAAGAGGTACTAATCTCCGTTATATCATCTACAAAAAAATGTCACTGTCTCGAGTATATCAGATCATTAAGCAATTTTATTTAAATACAAGTTTAATATGTGTCTCTTTAATCTCTATAATAATATTAGTGATACTGATTGGTCATTCGTTAATGACACACATTTCTGTTAACGTACATTTCGAAACTTTTATAAATTTAATAAAGTATGCTTGTGATGCATCATTTTCTGAAAAAAAAAGCAGATAAACAAAAATAATTCTGGGAATTCTTATATAGGATCTACATATTTAATGATGAATTGCAGCAGATAAGGGAAATTTTAAAGTTCTTACGTCAACTCAACAAGACAAATTCGTTTCTGGTAACCCACGATATACTAAAATTCTTTTGAAATAACTATAAAATTAAAATTGAAGAAAGCAAACAACAAAAGAACAGTAATTATATTCGAACATTCAAGACTCTTTTGAGAGAAGGATGCATGTCGAAGCTTTCTTCTTTGATCTGACAAAGGCTTTGGATTGCGTGTTGCATGATCCGTTGATTTAAAAGCTTATAAGTATAATTTTGACGAATGTGACGTCAGTCTTATTAAGACTTATTTCCTTTGTAACCTTTGGTGGTGCGACATCGATTCCGAGTCCGGTCACTCACGGTGTGCCCCAGAGATCGGTTGTTGGACCGTTGTTATTTCTTTTATGAATGATACTAATATGTGTATTTCTAACGAGGGAACAGCTGCTATTTGGTTTGCTGATAATACTACATCACTCGATAGGGCAAACGATTTGATAGATCTTTGTTGATGGATGGCGGTCGGATGTTCAGCAATGATTTACTTCAGATAAATTAAGCACTAATGATGCTCAAACCCCGATAGTGGAATTTGCACTGGGGGCTTTTAATACAGATGCGTATTCTGTGAAGTTCCTAAACATATGGTTTGATCCTAAGTTGACGTAGGTTTTGTCTATTAAAATGAGATCTTATGGTCTCATGTATCGATCCGAGAGCAACACTGACTGGAAACAACTGCCAGGCAGGGTTTTAAAAATCTGCCGACTTCAATGTTAGACTGAAAAATATCGCTAGCCAAACGATATCTATACATTAACTGGAGTAGTGCGAAATTTTAAAAAAAAAACAAAATTTCAGTAAGAAATTAATAAATCTAGCTGTTGTGTTTAAATAATCGCGTATGTGTATTTTCGTTTCCAGCAGAGAAAAAAGGGAAGAATATATAGAAACAGTTTATTTCCTGCATGGCGTTAGAATGGCGACATTTTTCAGTCTGACATCAAAGTCGGCAGGTTTTTAATATCCTGCCGACTTGTCTCGGAATTTATATTTTATAAGGCAGTTGTTTTCTGCGAATGTTGCTCTCGGTTCGATACAGTTCCACTTACGAGACCCTAAGGTAGTCAAAACGCGTATGGAGAGAGCACCAGCGTTATATTTGCAAGAAATAAGCTGTTTCTATATATTCTTCCCTTTTTTCTCTGCTTAAAAGAAGAATACATATAGGCGACAATTTTTTACATAAATTATAATTTTTTAAAATTTTACACTACTTCGGTAAATGTATAGATGTCGTTCGACTAGCGTTATTTTTCAGTCTGGCATCGAAATCGGCAAGTTTTTAATATGCTGCCGACTCGTCTTAGAATTTATCTTTAATATGGCTCCATTGACGAGAAGACCAGAGTTGTGTTTGTAGGAAATAAACTGTTTCTATATATGCTTCCCTTTTTCCTCTGCTTGAGAGAAGAATACTATAGGCAACTATTTAAACACGGTAGATAGATTTATTTATTTGTTACGGAAATTTTGATTTTTTTTTGTACAATTGTAAGATCCGTAAGCACAGGTGGATCCCCCAGTACAGCTTGAAATTGTTGTTCTTTGATATAGGCTTCGGGCTGTATTAATTGAATAGCCAATGATTGAAAAAACTGCAATAAACATTATTATTATTAGAAACGATCGTCAAAAAGTAGTAAGACCAAATCAACCTCTGCCTATAGATGATCTTAAATTAATGACGGCCACCGAAAATTAGCTGAAAGAAATGCTCCAAATTATGAAGAAATTTTCCAGAGGTATAGGAATGCTATTTGGTCTTGATAAGTGCAACATCTTAAACATAACTAGAAGACAGATACAACAGAGAGCATTTGAGGTCCAGAACGGTCAAACCATTTAGACAAAAGAGACATAAGAATTAACCATCGAGCTACGGAGACCAAATTAATAAACGAGTTCATAAGATGGATTAAACAGGTATTGAGAATTAACAGAAATAGCAAAAAATCGAGGGAGGGAGGGAGGTAGGTAGATAAAGAGATACTGATTACGTTGTGTACTTGTTTGTCTTAATTATAATGTGTATTACTTTTAGACACAAACTACGTTTCAAAAATAGTTATTTTATCTTATACAGGGTCAAAAACAAATAAATTTTGCATCACATGAGACCAAATTTTAATAGCATTGTTAAAACTGAGAAGTTTTATGTAGGTTGCGTTGAGTCTTATTTTGCAACAGTGATACCTTCGAACATACCCCTGTAGAAGTAGCATAACGTCAGAACTAGGGCCCGGTTGTTTGAACGCTGAATAACGTAATAATATTTTTATTTATATTTGAAAAAGTGTTGATAAACAGTAGATATTTAATTTCTTGGTACAGACATATTGATTTTATGCTATCCTTTTCTAATTGCATTATTTAAACGAGTATCATCGGTACGTCCTTCGAACATACCCCTGGGTACGTCAATTCTGAAAACAAAGTATGAATATATGGTTGCCTAAATTTTTATTATTGTTATTTTCAATATGTAAACAATCTAACAATATTTACCGATAAAAATAAGTTTTTTAAATCCTCTTTTTGTTAATATTAATTGTAAATTTCGCATTTATAGTAATTTCTAACACTTAAAAACACCGAAAAAAGTCACGACAAGCAATTAAACTGAAAGACAAGATAAGTAAATATGTTTACGTCTGTCAAACATCAAAAAAGCGTCTCCCCCACCGACCATAAACAGCCTTCAGACAAATCTATTGTTGTTTAAATCTAGAGTATGATCGAAGAGTGATACGATTTATAAAAAATGTGCAAAAAATCTAAATTATTTTATACAGCTAAAATTTTGCATATGAGTTAAAAATTGCATTTCGAAAAACTTTTTCTAAAAACTTTTTCGATATTTTGAATTTTTTTTTGGAAAAAAATTATAACTTGACAGATAATGCTAATTACGTGACTACTATTTTTTTGTCCATTTTCATCTCGATCGAACCTGAACTAACCTGAACTAAGCGACTCTATGTAATCACCTAAATAACAATAATTAGAGTTCTAAACTACGAAAAAAACTTCAAGCTTAGGTAAAGGTATGAATATTAGTATCGTAAATTAAAAACAGGTTTACCACAAAAAGAAAATACAATTTTTTCCTACTAGGGACTGTCTAAGAATTACTCTGCCTCCAATTATCCCTTATTACACATATACTTTAAATTAGAGAAATATGTACGTATGTGTTTAGGCTATTGGTTCTTTCCAATAAAGTCAGTTTATAATACTGCATTGAAGTAATAATGTGTAATAAATTTTTTGTAGCATTGTAACAAAAAGATCTCCGAAATAAACTCAAACCATACCGAGGAACCGTATTATGTGCGCAATATGATTATGTTTAGTATATATGTAATATTTTTGCGTGGTTATTAATTCTGACTTAAATCGATCTAGTAAAATCCAAGACGGCACAATATGGACCAATCGTCACTTTTTCGTTTCAAAATCGTAAATCTTCGAGAGAAATAAAGATATCGAGACGATTTTTTTTAAGTTGAAACTTGATTAAAGTAGATTACAGGAAAAATAAGGAGCATGCTAGCACCTCTTCATAGAATGACTGTAAAGACCCTAAAAATGATTTTTTTTAAACACATTCGTTTTCATATAATATCGCAACATGAACGTTTGTACTTACCTAATATCACAATATTTTCAAAATCTACACGTAAAAATCTTTAATTGTACTCAAATTGAACCATGTATTTAGGGTTTATAGGTTTCGGGTTCATTGATTGAGGTTATATTGCACATATTTAATGAATCTAGGATTTATGTCTCCAGAATCTGCGCCTATGAATTTAAGATGATTTGAAATTCATTGTTAAGACTCTTTAATTCATAGTAAATGTGCTTAAGGTATAAATTTTAGGTTAAGGTGCTTGGCTTTAGGTTTATATTCTGTTGGTATGATGGTGTGGTCCAACAGGTCGATTCCACACATCAAGATAGGTATTTCTAACAAAATCTCGTCTTATCCTTGAGAAATAATTTTTAAGGTTTTGTTTAAGACAATATTATTTTTAGAACAGAGGTTATTTTCATTTTCTACAACTTTGGAGGCAAAACATTACAATTTTGGATGCACAACTTCAAATCACTATAATTCAGCCAAAAATTGATCAAAGTTATCATTCAAATGCTTAAATCAAAATTTTTATCTGAAGATTCTGAAAATAAATATTATGATATTAGATAAATGCAAATGTTCATGTTGCGATATTATATGGAAAAAAACGCTTTTGCAAAAAAATGCATTTTTATGGGCTTCACAGTAATTTTATGCAAGGAGGCTAGCATGATCTTATATTCCTGTAATCAACATTAATCAAGCTGTAAGTTAAAAAAAATGATCTCGATATCTTTATTTCTCTCGGAGATTTACGATGTTGAAACGAAAAATTAACGATAGGCCCATAGTGCAGCGTAGAAAAAAATTAATATTGCCACATTTCTCCAAAAATGAGATAGGATTTCGGATTTGCAGTTTATATTATATATATATATATATATATATATATATATATATATATATATATATATATATATATATATATTAATTTGAAAATATGATGGAATAAATATTTTATATTTGTATTAGGGTTTCCTTGGGAACATAAATTACACATCTAAAATTAATTCCTTAAAATTCCGTATAGGGGACTAATTTTTGCCTCATTCAAAAAGCTATTGAAATAGTTTAGGGATATTGGAATAAGTTCCACTATAAATTAAAGTGAAAATGGAAAAATTCAATAAAAAATAAATTGAACAGGTTTAAAAGCGACAAGTAATACTCTAACTGAGAAGTCGGTTTCAAACTAATACTTTTTGGAAGACATAACTAACACTACATGTAAACTTGCTAAAATAAAGCAGCTATAATAAATAAAGTAAGTTAATCAATAAACGGTCTTTGTGTACAACAAAATATTTAACAAAAGCCATCATTATATAAGCTTACGTACATAGTTTATATATACGAGTAGTATAAATTCTGTAATATATTTTTTAATATTCTAATGGAACAAATGGTGTACCACATAATATAAAAATAATAAAGAACATTTTTTGTTATTTTTGTACCTTTTATTATTCACAGTACCTTTGAGACTTAATTTTTTTATCATCCTTAATAATGACAAAAGTGGTTTGAAGCCAAATGTTTTAAAAGTTAATATTTTCACTGTGAACCCGTAGTTTTCTGATTTGCTTTTATAATATTGCATTTCAGACAAGTATTCATGATTAAAGTATTAGTTCGATTGTTTTTTTTTTGGTCCGGTTTATATCTGACGGTATAATCCAAAGGGCTAATGGAAACAATTTAAAGTAGGCTACTGGTACTTGCATTGTATTAGTTGAAAAGGATTTACTGATGTGCATGCATTCAATGCGAAGAGAAGTTCTGTTTTTCGCTATAAGTTTTAAAAAAAATGTTTTGGTACAAAAGCGAAGAAAATAGATTGATGATTTGCTTAAAATACAATGAGTTTGCGATTTGGATAAAAGCGTGTACAAATAAAGATTCAAGTTGCATTTCGTTAAAGGTAGAAAAAATTAAGTATATCACTTAGTAGAAATATCAGCCATGTGTCAATAGACTCATATTAAATTCTACATTTATTAAGCCTTAGAGTCACTCAGCTGTAATGCGTAATTTTTATTTAATCTATTATACATATATTTTTAGCGCCACTCGGTTCTTTAAAATGCAGATATTGTAGATTTATAGTTTTAGACATTAACAATAATATTTTATTTTGATCTTAAAATAAATATCTCAGTTTTGTTTACATAGTTTTCGAGACTTTTTTTGCATAAATCTTAAATATGTCATGATGGAACATTTTTAGATTCACGGAAATACTTCCCTAAATCTGTATTTGTCTAATTTTTATTTTTCGCCATCAACAAACTTAGATACCCCAACTATAAGAGTATAAAAAATAGGTTAGTTTATAAAAACCAAGTAAATTAGTATTATATCTTGCAGTTTAGTACAGTGTAGAATATAGAGCAAATATCCAACAGGATTAAAGGACTTATTTTGTATTAAAATACTTTCTCTTCAGTGTTCTTCTATTGACTAGAGAGTATTTATTCCAAAATGACATCCCGTTGAAATAAAATTCTTGAGATGTTTTAGTTGAAATTACTCAAAAGCAAAAGGTAACTTTTTGTGTCTAAGAATCGATATTTGTATTCTAGGAAACTTATTGAATTTTGTAATCTTCAATCAAGAGTTTCTGATATTGTTACTTATTAAAGTCAGCTCCCTCGTTCTGTATAGGAATTTTCTTTATTAAATAGAGAATGTTAATTATTTGGTAAACAAATATTTATTATGTAACTTGTATATTTCGCAATCGTGTAGTAAAAATTGAAAAGTAAAAAACGAACAGTATTTTCTCCAGATCGAAGCTTGATGAGGTAAGTAAATACCTAAGTAAATTACAAGTTTAGAAACAAATAACACAATTTTTTTGTTTTTTTGTTAGGTAAATACCCATCCTGGATGTTTTCGTTTTTATTTACGGAAAGAAAAATAAAACTTCAGAATACATGTTAATGTTTATCCAGCTTTTTTTTTATTTATTTTGGCGTAACGTTATCGACTTAAAAAGTGGCGTACTGACAAGTTTTGAGAACAAAATTTCTATTATTAAATCGTTAAAAGTTATTAATATTTTTTTTTCGACTAGGGTAAACTATATACAAGTTCTTTAGGTAAACAAAAATAAAGAAAAATTATACAGGAAATTTAAACAAAGTTAAAACACTATATCTTTTAATTTAATTACTCTGCTCAAAAGTTATATCGTTAGTACATGTGACAAAAATAAATATTAAATACTTTCTTTTTTTATTTAACTTCCAACTCAGTCGGAATAAAATGAGGAATGTATTCTTCAACAAAACCATTATAGACACGTTATATGTTTAAAAGGGTGATGTTTCTGATTTCAGATACATCATCAAAAGTATATTTATCTTTTATAGTTTTTTAGAAATTTACGTTCCATTTATTCATTCTTACACTAGTTCTTACTCGGGATGGTACTACGTTATTATAAGTGCTAATACAATCTATGACACGGTGTGAAAGCAACTAATAATTAAAGCCACTTGAAAAAAAATCGATTTAAGTAACTATTTTGATCTATAAAATTTTAGTAATCAAAAAAACTAGACTCTCGTCACTTGTTGAAAATACGTTCTTCCTCTTCCTATACTTTACTTTTTCCGAAATATAAATTACTGCGAATTCTTACTTCAACCACGTGGAAACGTTCAGAGCCAAACATTATAATTCAAATAAAATAATCAGAACTTATTTGTTAGGGTGTCAGATGAATAATAATTCAAGAAGAATTAGAAATATAATTTTCACTAACAAGAAATAGCATATCTTCAAATGCAGATCAATTAAAGCAAAGATGCTTCTATTCTGTATTCCTTGAAATAATGTAGGAACGGTTTAATTTATAAATTTAAACAAATATGGGTTTTAAATATCAGAAATATTTTTATACATATACATAGTCATGATAGTTGGTCGATTTGTTTAAAACTAATTTTAGAATTTATCAGTTTATTATAGAAGTCAAAGTCCATTTAGATTTACATCTAACAAAATTTGTTTAAATTGATTGAATGAGATGCTTAAGAGTAGGTATTTTTTTCTATTTGTTTTTTTTTAGATATTGATTTTGATCTCACATAACTACAATTAACATCAATACCTAATAATCTTTCTCAATTTAATGTCCAAGTTTTGATTATTTTATCTTTTATCGCATGTGTGGTTACTTATCATTGTTATTTAATAAATACGGCAATAAAAAATAAGGTGAGAATATTAAAGTTATTATGCTCTAAAATACGATGTTTCGATCAAATGATCAGTTAAATCAAACAGATAATACTTCGCAACAGAATATTTCCATTTAACTTGAGTAACTGGGACGTTTGTTATAAAAAATATTCAGTTATTAAACAGTGATAATTTTTTACTTTAACTTTAAATAATCTTATAGGGGGCCTAATTTTATTATTTGTGGTAGTTTTTGCTTAAATAAAGTAAAATTCATTTTCAAATAACATGTTAGAACTACTACCTTATTTATATATAAAAAATCTTACTTTATGTTTAAAAAAGGTATTGACAAATCCGACTTACCATTGGGAAACAATCTTAAAGTTACCAAATAAGAATTGCATAATTTTATGTTCCGTGAAAAATGGGGAATTTTCTGTTTAAATATTTTATTATTTTATAATAACTTACACAACACTAAAATAAAATGTCCAAAATTAAAGTTAGTAGCTATTAATAATGATAATCTTACTTTTACAAATGGTAAAACAATAAAACTATTTAACCATTCGGCCATTGTTTCACTATTTATAACATAATAACCTTAATAGTTTTGAATTTGGAGATTTTTGTTTAGCATGAAGGGTATGTCTTTTTAACGTTTCTTTATACACACAATGAAACGATTGTTTTATCTTTATGCTACTGAAATTATATAATGGAGATTGCCCTCTTTTTTATATCGAGACCTCCTTTATTTATCTTTTTGTAACAATTATATATTCTAATTTTTGAAAGTGTTGTCTGCAGGTTGAAACTATATATCACTATTGCTTTTACTTACATCTAGTTTCTAGTTGAAGTAATCCAAGTATTAACGACACCATTAAAATATATACTTTTTATTTTTAACTAATACTGTGGCCCACTGAATCATAATAATTAAGAGTAGTTATTAAGTTTATAGCTAGTATTAGGAACATAAAATCTGAAAAGTGTACATTTAATTATTAAGAAACAAAAATTAAAAATATAATTTGACTTTCTAGGTTTAAATAAAAACAATTCTATTGGTCTGGAAGTGGAACATACATTGAACTCTAGCAAATTGTCGAATAGGGACGAATACTTTGCAGCTTATTTTTATTACAAAGTCCTTAGTTTACATTTAGATCATTTTAAAAATCTGTTTTACAGGAAATATAATTGTAATATCATTTTTCTCTGTAAAACATTTTTAATAACCAAAGAATGTGGTTTTCTACTAGTTTTTAGAGATATTTGTATTTCGAATTTCTTCCAGCTTAGTATAAAACCTCTAAAATGTTGACTATGTTATAAACCTTAATACTGGAATGTTTCTAAACACTATCGCCAATATTTAGACTAAAACAAATATATAAATGGATTGGTAGTCATAACTAGAAATATTATTCCTGCAATATTTTCGTTTGGATACACCACTGTTACCTAGCAGGGCGGCCACTTCGATCAATACCTCGCTGCTCCATGTCAAATCCGCTTCCCTGGAGGAAGCAAAGGGGAAAAACAGCTGTCCCATCGGACAGGAGGTGCATTGCATAGGGTTTTTCTGATTTTTTTTCTTTTTATGAAGGGGTGAATATTTCAAGAGAATTTTTTCTCTATTTCCTGATCGTAAAAACCATAGCAAAACATATTATGGTCAAAAATATTTTTTTCCATAAACTATAAGTATAGTATGGTTAATTATTAAACATTTTTAAACAATGACTCTTCGCAAATAGAGGTCGAAAAGTTATATAATTAATAGTATACTAAAAATTGAGGTACTATTTATTGGAAAAACAACTCAGCTTTGTTTCGGATTTGAACCAGAGAAACCTTTTCAGATTTCGTCTTTCAACTCAAAACCTAATATATTAGTTTACAAAAATTTTATTAAATAGGTTATTGCTTTTAATTTGCTATTATTTTTTTTTTATTTTGCATAAATATAAATTTTTGATAAGGAATGTTTTTATAATGCAAGCTTCAGTTATTTTAAGCGGAATAAAATTGACTAAATCGCTAAATTTAAACCTGTGAATCAAAATCTATTGATTTAAAATTTATCAGCATAGAAAATAATGACAAAATAATAAAGAACATTTCTGTACATTTTTTCCAATTTTAAAATTTGGAAAATTTGATATTTTATTAACAAAGATACAATAATTTGTATTTCTGCTCCATCTGTGGGTACATAATTCAAAATATTAACAAACCAGCCATATTTGCGAAAAATACTTAAAAAAACTATCAAAAGCAGAATATTTTGCAGAAATAAGTCGACCGATATCGGTATTGATATCGACTTACTGGCATACTGTATATATTATCAGCGTCATAGAGTATCGGAGAAATTTGTTGATAATACAAGCAGCCTAAAATATTATTTATACTTTTAACAATAACAGATTGTAAGATATAGGCACTGAAAATGTTTAAAATAGATATCTATTTAAAATTCCATTTATCATTTCCAATAAATATATGCCATACTTAAATATATAGTTCGAAAATTGTGTCTATTTCTGGTAGATTCAGATCAAGAAAGATATATTATACTTAATTTAAATAAATTTGGATATTAAACCTTTTGGTCCTTATTTCTCCACCATTCAAATATCCATTCTATTGAAACTTGTGGGGAGGCTAAATAGCGGTTTAGTCCTTGTCCCGGTTTTAAAGTATGGGTTATGACTTCTTGATTACAAGCACTAGTAGAAGCTTTACTTCTGAAGATATCCTCAAATGATTTTTGATTTATTTTGTACTAATTAAATTATATATTTTCTTCTTTAAAAAAATTGGCATTGTATCGAAGATCTACTAATGTTGAAATATAAAAGTTTGGTCATTGAGCTTTACTGAAATTTCTGATATTTTATAGTTAGATCTATTCTTTTTATAGGCTGATTCTTGTACTAATGTCCATATCTCTTTTATGTCTTGTTTAGAATAATTACACTTTTGGAAGAAATAATACTTATGATTGCGAAAACATGTGATTACTGATTGTTGAAAAAGCAATTACCAATGGTTTATAAATACTTGTCGTACTAACTAGATATTATATTATCCATTATGAAACAAATGAATCAATAAATTGCTAATAACAATGGTCCATAGAAATATTGCTTTACACTTTTTATAAAAAAACAATATACTCCTAACTTCATGAGCATTTAAATTGAAGTAACATTTTTCAAATAATTTCGACTTTCGATACCATCATTATAACTATTTAATATTATTATAACTATAATAATAATTTATTAAAAAGCATATTATATATTCGTTTCATTTTACTTTTAAATCTAAAATTGAGAAAACAGGATTTCATTTCCACTTATCTCGCTGAAATATCTGAATAAAATTTCAGAACATTTACATATCATTTGGAAAATCTAATTTGTTATTCAGGAAGGATTTTGAATGACACAGATAGAGTAAAACGCAAAAAAAATCGTGAGAGAATAAATACTAGAGAGCTTATTTTGATGCAGTTCTTCTACAATCCGAGATATTTTTATCGTTTTCACTTAAAAAATTAAGGGATTTTTTTAGCTTTAGGTGTAATTATGAGGTAAATGATTTTGACGGTCCTATTTTATTTTTTAAAACTTCAACGTGAAATTTTCGGAGTCTAGTTAATATCTATTTAATGGAAATTTAATAAAACACAAAAAAAACGACACAACGTAAATTTTAATCATCTGCATGCGAAGAACTATTAATATTTCATGTAGAACAATATTTTGTCCCTAATGGAAAAAAAAAACAACTAAAATATAATACACCATCGTAGAAAGTTTTATAAAAAACAACATCATATCCATTGTCAACACAGGAAATCACATTTTCCTTTGTTCGTCCTTTGGCTCCCCCTCATCCATCCATTTAACCTTGTGTAGCCCTCAGTTAGCCCCCCAATTTCAATGGGAATTACTGGGGGACACTTACGGAAGCGATCACTTTCCTATCTTACTGAGATCCCTCACTTGGTCACCGCAAGGCTAAGCTAAGACTACATATAATTTCTCCAAAGTTAACTGGGACTCTATAAGGCATATTTTATATGTTTCCCTATAGACTACAATAATATCAACTCCTCCTTGGAGTCCTTTATCAATACTATAAAAAGAATAGCTAACTTCCACATCCCCCTATTTCATATAAAATAAAATCGCTCTCCTGGACCGACTCGTGGAATAAAAAAGAGAAAAATCACCATTAATAGATTTAAAAGAAATCCTTATACAACAAGTCTTATTCTTTTAAACGAAGCCAGAGAATTTGCCAAAAGGAAAATTAAAAAAGCCAAACAAAATTCATGGAATGACTTTATATCGTCTATAAACCCTAATATGCATAATTGGGAGATCTGGAACAGAATAAATATACTCAAAAGCAAACCCACTCGCATTATTCCTGGAATTCCATGGATAGAAGAAAGAATGGAAATAGTCAACTGTTTTGCTCAACACTTTTACAATGCTTCAAGTGCAGGAAACTTGTGCAAAGAATTTCATTCTAAAAAGAAATATAATGAAAAGATCAACCCTATTTTAAAAACAAAACTGAATACTCTTAAAATCTCCCTTTGGCTTTAGAAGAGTTAAAATACTCCATCTCCCAATGTAGAAATATCGCTCTAGGACAGGACGGCACCCATATCACTCTAATCAAGAATCTTCCATCTAAAGGGCTAGAATACCTACTAAAGTTATAAAACAATATGTTATATATAAATTACCCAATGTACCTGTATTTCGAAACATGTCACATAGAGAACAAGTAACAGTAATCATGTCATAATAGTACACACGAAACTGATACAGTTATACTTATTAAAAAATAAAGATCATCTAAAATGTCAAAAATGAAACGATTTGCTCACTGGAAACTCAAACATAACATCAACCTAAAAATTTTAGGTTGTTCACTTTTCTTGAATCCATCAAATTGTAACAAATTAATAGTATTCCTCAAAGATGTCAATTTGTACAAAGACATATAAACATCTTACAGCAAAATAACACAATTGAACAGTTTAGCAGATAGAACATTCACAAACTTAAATAATGTTTTTGTCACAAAAGTAAAAATAGGTGATATAAAATAAGAAAGAGGCGCCAAATGGTCATAGATACCGACGCACCTAAAACTAAATTCTCTCCAGAAAAAAAAACGCAGACTAAAAGGAATTTCATAAAATAACTATTTTTGAAAACGTAGTTTGTGTCTAAAAGTAGGTTATTGGTGTTTATGCAACGGTTCCGGATTTTTGCTTGCTTTTTTCCCCGTTTAATCGCTGTTATATCTCTTATAGTTTTCGAGATTGTCATCACAAATATATATATATATATATATATATATATATATATATATATATATATATATATATATATATATATATATAATTGCCGTTCCCACACGTGTCCAAGTTGATCTCAAGAAACTTGATGACAGTGCATGTGCACCATTCCCGAAATGCAAACGTAATCAGTATTTTCACTTCGTAAGATGCTCACGGACGGAAATGCTGATTTTGCAGATAAGACTATTATAAATAGGAAGGTGTACTTAGTTTTAGATACTAGTAATGTAATTAATTGTAGCACGTTACTATGTCAGTTAAAAATTTGTTTTATATTTAATTTAAAGTATTGAAAAAGTCGTAAAGTAAATAAATAAAACTTTTTAAAAAGTGATTTTTGAATAAAGTGATATAAAATTGGCGCAGTCGGTAGGATCTCTCAAACGCTATTAGAACAAGAAGAATCTAACTGATAGCGGCGGATCCCAATCCCTTAACAGAAAAAGGACCAGCAGCATTGAGATTGCTCCCACTTGTCGAGGCTACGGAAGGAACACCTGGTGAAACCCCTGGTAGTTGCAGTCAAGAACACGACGGCTCAGATGCTCCTGTTAGTGTAAGTTAATGAATAATCTCGTTTAATTAATTTGATTTTTATTTAATTGATTTAAAAGAAAAGTGTTCGATTATCTATTATTTTTCCCTTTTCTTTCGCATTTCCATTGCATACCAGTTTAAGAAAATATTTTTACCGTTGCTGTTTAATATAAAAACAAAATGTCGTTGCCAGAAAATCAAACGGCAAACAATGGGCAAGTCAAACCTGAAGAAGGGGAGATAGAACCCTATAAGTTATCGGAAATATTTTCAATTATACCCGAGTTCGAGGGTGACCAAATCTTTTTGGGAACATTTTTAAACGCGTGCGAACATGCGTACAATATGTCCACAAGGGATCAAAAAACTCTATTAGTAATTCACATAAAAAACAAGCTTAGAGGCAGAGCAGCCCAACTTATTAGTTCTAGGAATCCTAATTCCTACTTAGAAATAAAACAATTACTAAATTTACATTTTGGCTACTCTAGAGACCTAACGTCCCTTATACAAGACCTACAAAGACTTAAACAACTATCAAACGAATCACCACTCACATTTTATAACAGATTACAAATTTTGAGTGCCAAAATGCACGCCAGTGTACAAAAATCTAATCTCACCACCGACCAAAACGTAGCTCAAACTTCCCTTATAGACACGATGACATTAAACACCCTATTAACCGGGTTAGAACCCAGATTAAGCCAACTTATTCGGGCCGGTAATCCTACAACTCTTTTGCAAGCCCAAGCGCGTATCAAAAGAGAGTTATAACTATCGTATTTTGAAAATCAAAGGATGGTTAAGCCTAACCCTCCAAAGCCAATGCCAATTGTTAGGAGACCACCCCCTCAACCCCTAAAATGTTTCAAATGTGGGCTTAACGGTTATATTTCTAGCCAGTGTCGTTCGCAGCAAGAACGCTATAATCCTCCTTCAAACTCTGGCTTCCAAAGACCACCGAATCAAATCCCTGGAACAAACTATTCACAACCTACCAATGGATTTTCTCCAAGTTAATCCAGACCCCCACAATATAATAATTCACCCCAAAATCGCCCCCAAATGCAGAACCGGAATCCTAACTTCCGAGTTAACCCGCAAAGAACCCATCATCTAAATACTAACTATGGACACGACAGTTACCAAGACCCTAACAATTACTATCACTACGATTGTCAGGAATACGAGAACTCCCAAAGCCAACCCTACGATGACAATTACAATCAAACTTCGCAAGAATACCCAGTCGAACACCTAGATCCGGCAAATTATCAGGATTTTCTGTCACTCCCGATTCCACCAAACCCTCCGGACGAGTCCCATCAGGAAACGGAACTCCTACAGGACATACAAACAAAAATTCGGACGATAAACTAGGACGATATGAATCCCAACCTGAACTTTCCCGAACAGGAATTTCTTTAAAATCTCTTTTAACGGTCAACTCAAAAAACTTGTACTATATAAAGGATGCTTCGCAAAAATTTAAATTACTTATTGACTCCAGTGCAGGAATTTCCATTTTTAAGGAACATACCTCTCAAAATTTCCGCCAAAGATTACCCGAAAATGTCACAATTCAGGGTATTACAGATCAAAAACTTTCTATAAATGAGTCAACTCTTGTTCCCTTCACCGTAGGTAATCCGCACAAGGTCTACATTTACAATCTAGATATTGAGTTCGATGGCATTTTAGATATTGAGTTCGATGGCATTTTAGGTCTAGATTTCTTAGAACATTATGAATGCGTAATCGATCTTAAAAATAAACAATTAGTTACAAATTTCAAAATTCTTCTTTTATACAAAGTAGGAGAAAACGAAAATGAACAAATTAACACTAATATTTCGGACAATCAAAATCTTAACACAATTTCTATAGAAGCTAGAACCGAACGGGTTTTTAAATTAAAATGCGATCTTTCCAATGTAGATGCCGTACTAATAACACAGGAAAAAGACAAGGTTAGACTCCCTAACGCTTTAGTAAAAATCAATGAACGCGGCGAATTTTTTACGTCAATAATAAATGCCAACGCTATACGAAAAGTCGTCGAATTTTCAAACATAATCCTAGAACCGATAAACGACACTGCTGAAACTTTTTATAATTTTAAAACATGCTAGGACCAGAAAGATAATCACTACGATAGGGTTTCTATAATAAAAAATCTTTTACGAACCGGTCATCTAAACGAGGAAGAAAAAGAACTTATAACAAATTTATGTTTAGATTCTACAGATATATTTTACCTCGAAGGCGACAGTTTAACATTTACCAACGAAATAAAACATTCGATTGACACAAACGGCGCTCATCCAGTTTTTACCAAATCGTATAGGTACCCCCAAATACATAAGGAAGAGGTAAAAACACAAGTAAACAAAATGTTGACAGAAGGTGTTATTCGCCCTTCAATTTCACCCTGGTCATCGCCAGTATGGGTAGTTCCGAAAAAACTGGACGCCTCTGGCAAGCAGAAATGGCGTGTTGTAATCGATACCGTAAGCTAAACGAGCTTAGTGTAGACGATAAGTATCCCCCAATATTTCTGACCTTCTAGACCAACTAGGCAAGTGTGAATATTTTACGACACTTGATCTTGCCTCTGGATTTCACCAGATAGAAATCGACCCTAAAGATATCCAAAAAACAGCTTTCATTGTTGAAAACGGCCATTACGAATTCGTTCGAATGCCGTTTGGCCTCAAAAATGCCCCGTCCACATTTCAACGTGTCATGGACAACATCCTTATTGACATCCAAAACGAGCGTTGTCTAGTCTATATGGATGACATTATAGTTTATTCCCCCACCGTTCATGAACACATATCACGCCTAACAGAAGTCTTTAAACGTCTTCGAAAAGCAAATCTCAAAATCCAGCCAGATAAGTGTAAATTCTTAAGAAGAGAAGTCGCATATCTTGGCCATCTCATCACTTCAGATGGCGTAAAGCTCAATCCATCAAAAGTAGATTGCATAACCAATTTCCCAGAGTCAAAAAAGGCTAAAGACATTCAATCCTTCCTAGGGCTAGCTGGCTATTACCGCCGATTTATCCCAAATTTTGCCAAAATATCAAAACCTCTAACTCGTCTCTTAAAAAAGGACACCCCGTTCCACTTTGACGCCGAATGCAAGGCATCTTTTGATGAATTAAGGAAAGCTCTTGTCTCTAACCCGATTCTCATATACCATAACTTTCAAGAACGTTTTGTGCTAAAAACTGACGCAAATGCATTCGCTATTGGCGCTGTACTTTCCCAATGCCCAATAGGTAAAGATTTGCCTATTGCTTACGCGTCAAGAACCTTATGTAATGCCGAAACCAGATATTCCACGATAGAACGCGAATTAGTCGCCATTGTTTGGGCAGTGAAACATTTTCGACCCTATCTTTATGGCCGAAAATTTACCCTGATTACGGACCATCGTCCATTAACGTGGCTCTTTTCTATCAAAGACCCTGGCAGTAGGTTAGCAAAATGGCGGTTAAAACTGGAAGAGTACGATCATAAAATAGAATACAAACCGGGAAAAGTAAACAAAAACGCCGACGCGTTATCGCGGATAAAAATAAATCATTTCCAATAATGCGCAGATTTTCAACACAAATATACCATTCACGCAAATAACGAGGATGACGAGAACAATGACGAAACCGAAGACGGAAACGGCGAAGACGAGACCGACCTTCTTGACAAAATGACGACAGATTTCAATACATTCGTTCACCTGTATAAAACTAGATCAATTATTGACTATTCCAAATTTGAAATCTCAAATGCCCAACTTCTAGACCAAAATAAAATGCAAGATATTCATTTTAAAATTATCGATGATATCTTTGAAGAATCTCCAAACTTCGTTCAAGACCAATAAAAAATATATTGTCAAGCAAAACAGTTAAAGAACGAAAATATTTTATAATCCCTTTACGATTTGACCCAGAAAATGTGGTAGCAAATCTATTTTTCATTCTTTTTAAATGTCAAAATGAATTTAACGTCACCGATACCTACTGTATCGAAAATAATTTAGACCTACCAATATTAGAAATCTTTTCCTTTATTTTCGCCGATAAGGAAATAAAATTGAAAATCTGTCAAAACATCGTCAAAACTCCGGGCGAAGATCAAATCCCAATTATTCTAGACCAATACCATACGGGAAAAAACAATTTACATCGCGGAATTAATGAAACAGTAAAACGGATAAAGGAAAAATATAATTGGCCGGGACTTACTAAAGATGTAGAAAAACACGTAAGAAGCTACGAAATTTGTAAAAAGAAAAATTTGTAGGAAAAATCTTAGTACCCCTTTAGTTATTACCGAAACACCCAAAACTCCTTTCGAGAGAATTAATATCGACATATTTGAATATCCTACACGAAACCACGCACTGACAATTCGGGACGAATTAACGAAATTCACTCAAGCCTACCCGCTTGAAAATAAAAAGGCCTCTTCAGTAGTTAATACCTTACTGGTATTTTTCCAACACTACCGTACGCCACTGAGAATTCACTGTGACCACGGTCGTGAATTTGATAACGTCCTAATGAAAGACCTCTGCGAACTTTACGATATAAAATTGACATTTTCCAGTGTCCACCATCCACAGTCGAACGGCTCCTTAGAAAGGTTTCACGCAACCCTCACGGAAATGCTAAGAGTTCATACGGCCGAAAACCCCGACGAACACCCTTTTAATATCCTTCCATACGCGGTTATTTGCTACAACAATACCAAAAACAAAACGCACGGTTTTACACCTTATGAACTAATTTTTGGTCACACGTCGAGTAGACCTCCCGAAACCCTTTACAATCAAAAAGAATTAATATCAAAATATGTTAGGGACCTAAGCAATCGGATAGAATACTATTACAAAGTCGCACGCATCAAAACCGAACGACAAAAGGAAAAGGCAAAAATTCGATTCGATAAGTCAGTTTCCGAAAATATTCCACAATATAATCCCGGAGATAAGGTGTATGTAAAAGAATCCCAGATTAAGGATAAAGCCCAAAACAAATTTAATGGCCCTTTCGAAATACAAGTATTCGGAACTTCAGCAACCGTACTAAACCCCGAAACAAAACAAACTTCTAAAATTAATTTTGATAGATTAAAACCCTACTACGAATAGTCTCCTTCTTTTCAGACTCTTCGGGCTACTATCAGCCACTAACTCACAGTTCACCATTACGCCAATCAATAACACCATAGGAATCTTCTTCCACGAAGAAAACACTATCAAAGTGTCAAACGGCAAATGGACGCTCCTGGTATATAAAGAACTACAGCCCCTTAAGGAAACCATATCAAACAATGATAGAATCCTATCCGGTCTAGTTGACATGCTCGAGAATCCTGGACCTAAAATGTTAGCCCTCAAGGCGGAAGTTCAAACACACATAAGTCTTCTAAATCAAATCGCTGATTCAGTAAATCAAAAATACAAAGACATAATGACGGATACTAAACAATATGCCTTTCGATCAAAACCCGGTTTAGTAAATGGAATAGGGACTATCGGGAAATCTATCACGAGTAACTTAGATTCATCAGACGGTGAATATTTTAATGAATGCATAGAAAAGGTCACTCGCGATGAACACCAGATTGAAAATTTACTAAAAAACCAAATTTCACCACATCTGTAATTAAAAATTTTAATTCCACAATTCAAAAATTACAAACAGACGAAGAAACGTTTAATAATAATATACAGGAAATTCAAAGCGCAATATCAAACATTTCGGACGTTATGATATTTTTCGAAGGCAGAATAAAAATGGTAAATTTATGTGAGTCATTAATGGAAAGTTACGTATTTCTTGAAGATTCTCTGAATGACATCCTAAACGCAATAACTTTTGCACGCCTAGAAATATTGCATAGTTCAATTATTACCCCAAGAGATCTGGTTACCTCCTTACACGAAATTTCTCGATCTCTCATAGGAAATAATTTACCTTTACCAACTTACTCTACAAATGTCGCACAATATTTAGACATAATAGAGATAGAGACCTATCAATCGGACGCAAAGATAATTTTTGTCTTAAAAATACCGTTAACTGATCCTGAAATATATACCCTTTACCACCTCTACCCTATCCCAATATTAGATAATCGAACAGGTCTTCACCATATTCTACCAACAACTCAAAAATATATCGCGCGAGACGATGATTCATTGCTCTACTTGTCACTCCGAAACCTGGAAAAATGCAAGCCACTGGGAATCAACACGAAAATTTGCTCCGATGTCCTTCCTTACCCCATCGATACCGATGCCATCTGCGAGGTCCAACTGTTAAAGCCACTAAGAGAGCTACCGAAAACTTTCCAACCTGCACTTTTGCTAGCTAAGGAATACAATGTCCAAGAAATTAGCCAAAACTACTGGTTAATCACGGTCTCCGATCCTCTACCTGTTACAGTCAAATGCGGTAGCAAGGAAATAATTACGAGACTAATAAACACTAACTCTTTACTTCAGTTACAACCCGAATGCAACGCCTTCGTTGGAAGTACCAGAGTACACGCGAAGTACCCTGTGGACAAGTATCAAACCATAACATACACGAGTCATACAGTGGAGATACCTTTCGAATGTTGTGGTCATCTTCCCGAAAAAATTCACATTCCAGACCTCAAGCCGTTGAAGCTAAGTAAGATTGATGTCGAAGATCTGAATATCGCCCAACACAAACTTGGCCAATATTTCGATGATTTGGATAAACTTATTAATGAGCCATTTGTGACCAAACACCTTCATTGGTTCACAATCATCACCATCACCTTGATTGCTGCCCTACTAGTCATTTATGTCTTCTGCAAATGTAAACGGAGAAGAAGCCCAAGAATTGGACTGGCAATCACCAATGACGCCGATCCACCACCACCTCCTCCAGTGCCCAAATCCAGGGATACATTCCATCCCGTCCAGCAAAGGTTGCTCTTCACGAAGAAGAAGAAATCGAACTTCAGTTCAGCCAGGAACATTAAAAGTTGCTGCGAAGCACCAACTTTTCTTTAAAAATGGAAGCTGTTATATTGCCGTTCCCACACGTGTCCAAGTTGACCTCAAGAAACATGATGACAGTGCATTTTCACCATTCCCGAAATGCAAACGTAATCAGTATTTTCACTTCGTAAGATTCTCACGGACGGAAATGCTGATTTTGCAGATAAGACTATTATAAATAGGAAGGTGTACTTAGTTTTAGATACTAGTAATGTAATTAATTGTAGCACGTTACTATGTCAGTTAAAATTTTTTTTTATATTTAATTTGAAGTATTGAAAAAGTTGTAAAGTAAATAAATAAAATTTTTTAAAAAGTAATTTTTGAATAAAGTGATATAATATATATATATATATATATATATATATATATATATATATATATATATATATATATATATATATAAGGCTGAGGGACTTGATTTGAGGAATACACTTGTCATATCGTCAATGACATTTTAACAAAATATTTAGGTATGAAAAAATGGTCAGCAATATGTTAGCGATACAGCGAGACAACAGACAAGACTTTCCCAGCTCTCCAGCCCCTCAAAAATTCAAAGCGCAGGCGTCTGCTGGAAGGGTTAGGGTCTTCGTTTTTAGAGACACTTAAGGGGTTTTACGCAGAGAAATGTTAAAAGGGATGCTCTTTCATTGACAAGCGTCCCCATGTATCCAGGGAACTCATTTAAGAATGACAACTCACCATTTCAGTTTAAAATAGTTAAATTCTATAAAAGATCCTGTCTGTCGAATAACACGATGGGAAGTAAGATTACAGCAATAACAAAAGAAACAGAAAGTTGTTCCAGATGCTCTTTTTCAACCTGTTGTCATTTTTGTATCAGTAGACTCATTTCCTTCATCTTTCCACCGATGGTACCAAGAGAACCTAAAAAAATCGACGAATGAAACAAATCCCTTTATTTTTCACTAGCAGAACCTGAAGGTACATGTTGCGGCCATCTTGGAATTTTCAAAACATTTTTCAGGATTTGTCAGATATATTACCGGCCTATTATGAGAGTTGATGTAGCAAAATATATTCTAAACCTTCTTCTCCGCACCCGTTTGGAACACCATTAGCTTCAATCCCATCATCTTCATCTTCATTGTCTTTGAAGTTATTTCGATCGATCGTTATTAGGGAATCCTGTTTTGCGTGAAACTTTCCTCTCCCAGCCAAGTTAAATTGAGTAGTTTCATCTTTATACATTGACTGAATCATTTCATCGCAAGCAGAATCTAAATATACTTGTATCTGATCCATTTCGAAAACTGTCCGATTAACTGAATGTAACAAACCCGACTCACTTGTTAGTGGTATTTCTCAATTTTGCAACACTTTTTTATTCGCGGAGTTTACGTAACAATCAGAAGCAAAGTTAATTTTGGCTGACCAATCAAAAAAGTGGTGGGGGTCAAGTAGTAGCCCCCTATATCCACTACTGTCGTTCCTAACATGTCTCCGAACTTAACCTATCCAACATGCTGCTGCTGGGTATATGCTTATTTCGCAATCCACCGCTACTTTTTCATGACAAATCGTCAGTATTTTGACATTGTTGAACCTTTTCTGTGCTCAAAGTTCGGCTAATCTTTTTTTGTCAATTTTGGACATTTTTGAAAAATACATCTCAATTTACCCATTGCGTGCTGCTATTTCACTTAGAATAATTGGATGGTTCGAAGACCATGTCATTCTGATTTATAATAGACCAGACAAAATTATCGTAGATAGCAGAGTGCAATTCAAAAGCAAAATTTTCTAGGACCCTGTGAACCGGTATGGCAAAATTCAATATACGGCCAATTATCACCGTCAGGCCAATCCCGTTGAATGTCCATTCTCTTATGAAAACTGCTATATCTAGATACATGAACGAGAATCACCTTGATATTTTGTTTATTGTTATCAAGGTATGTACAGGTAAAATTAAATATTTTTTAAAGATTTAAATACTGTTTTAAAGTATTTGTTTGTTTTTAAAATTGTAGATATGTTCCTGTGTGAATGTTTTAATTATATAAAAAATATTTTTAGGAAGGAAAATAAACCAAAAATTTTGAAAATTCCTTAAATAAAGGGCGAAACGTCAATTGTTTGTATTTATGTATATATGTATATATATATATATATATATATATATATATATATATATATATATATATATATACATGTGTGTGTCAGGGTGTCTACGAATAGAATACCAAACTCAAGTAAACTGCAATGTTTTTAATTTTACTGAGAAAAGTCATTCTTGATAAAAAATTTCACTTCCTTTCGGATTCCAAAAACGGTGATCAGTTATGAGAACGTGCATAAGGTGTTCAAAATATTCAAAAATGTTAAGTAAAAAAAAATTAAACAGAGAAAAATCTTAATGTGAATAGACTAAAATGAAAATACTGAATATCAGGTTGCTAGATGCCATTGTCCGATGGATGTGCTTTCAGGTCTTTAGCATACCAAACTTCTAAATTTCTTCCTGATATATCACATATCTCGTAGAAAGTTTTACGTGTGAGTTTGGCGATACATTGCTTAACTTGATTAAAAACGACATAGTTTATCTTCCAAACTTGTTGATTTAAAGTAAACCTGTCATCGCGTCTTCGCAGATGCTGAGCTTTCTCATAAGACTGGCGCAGTCGTTTATGAAAATCTACAAATACTTTTTTCAAGAGCTCGAGATCTGCTTTAAAGATCACAAACTCTAGGATTGTCATCTGTTGATATGGAAGAACCTAAGGAAAATTGAATCTCACGTCTAAAGACCAAGAAATTGGGAGTTACACTGTTAACCTTAAGTTTAGCAGCTGCAATGGCACAATCTACTTTAAGAAGTATTTTATTCCAATTCCGGTGGTCCTCATTCATGTAGTTGGATATAACAGTTTTCATAACAGGATGGACCCATTCAACGGGATTGGCCTGAGGGTGATAACTGGCCGTATATTGAATTTTGCCATAACGGTTCAAAGGGTTGCGAACTGAGCATATGCCCTGCAGAAACTTGTCGGATAGGTTAAGTTCGGAGACATGTGAAGAACGACGAATATATATTGCAACATCAATTCTCATAATAGGCCAGTAATATATCTGACAAATCCTGAAAAATGTTTTGAAAACATCAAGATGGCCGCAAGTAAATGACGGGTATTTTTGGGATCGCCAACAACAATTCTGATATCAAAATTCAAAATAGCGTATCCAATATGGTATCCGTATATGTCATTGAAATACTAAATGGTCAATAATTATTAGACATGCTTGAAATTTGGTACCTAGTAGTTTTTGAGGTCGGCAATCACAGTTCTTATGTCAAAACTGCAAAATTCGCATGGACAACAATTCATGATGATTTGCTACTAATGTAAACTTTTCGTATTTTATGACTAAGTATATATATATATATATATATATATATATATATATATATATATATATATATATATATATATATATATATATATATATATATACTTGGCGTAAATAACAACCCCGTAGGCTCATCGGTGCGGGGGGCCTAGCCAGTCTAGGGGCGCTCTCGAGTTCCTTGATGAAAATGAATAAATATGGACGATCAAGACGGGTGCATATATATATATATATATATATATATATATATATATATATATATATATATATATATATACAATTTTCATAAGGAAAATATATGTAGTATTGAGGTAACCTAGTCAATACAATTTTACAATAAAAATTTTTTTTATTGTAAATTTGTATATTTTTATCAGATAATATACACAATAGCATGATGTATATATTGTGCAGAAGAAGTTACTTCCCCATTTAAAACTACAATTTAGTGCAAAGGAAAATCAGTTACTTTAGCGTTGTTGCAAAACTGCACTTTAAGAACAAATTTCAAATCATTAACTTGATACATCATAAGAGAGACATTAAAATAAAGTCTGAATAGCATATTCATGCAATAGCGCATAGTAAACGCGCTTCAGATAGTATTGACATGAAGCCTTTTGCGTAAGTCAACTGAGCCTATTTTATCACCACTTCAGCTCTTTACCTGGGGTAGAAAATTATGACAATATTATTTTATAGTAAACAAGGGCGTACGAAATCTTGATGATTTTTAAATGCAAGTTTTAAAAAGTTCTTGCAGTACCACAAATATGACAACATCATTGTTTTATATAACTTAATAACTTAAATATCGAATTTATGACCTAAACTCTGATTAGTCATTTCCAAGACGTTCCGAGAGTTGTTACGTATATTACTATAAATTCGCATCATTGTCCATGCGACCATGTATTGAGCCCCTTTTGTATTTCAAGTACATACGCCCGCCATATTGGATTCACGATTTTGAATTTTTCCATCTTGACATCAGAATTGTGATTGGCGATCCCGAAAACTTCAGAGTATCAAATTTCAAGCCATTCAGATGAATGTTTCCTATTTTATATTGAAATGGCCGCCATAATAGATCGGTCATCTTGGATTTGCAATTTTTAGGTCGGATTCATATTTTACAACCTGTAATATGATTTTGTGAAAATTTTTAGCCTGAGATGGTCATTTATGTGAAATAATTTCCGTAATGAAACAAAAGTCCTACACAAAGCCATTGTATTCAGTTGCTATATTGAGCATTCGAAAACGCCACTCGATCAGACCTTGCTGGACTCTTCAAAGTTAGAACAATTCTGGAGAGCAGGGTGTGTCCGGTTGACAAAGATTACCTCATATGTATACATATTCAAATTCTTCCAGTTTCAGCAAATTATTTTGCTAATCTATGTTCAAACATGCTTTCGCAGCTTGCTTAATGATCATTTTGTGATTGCTCTGGTAGGGTAGTCACTTTGTATGTAGTCTTAGTAGTAGCTTATTTTATTTAGTTTTTGTTCCAATTACAAATAAAAACTTGAAGAATACTTTTGGCTATCTATTATTTTTAAAGGAGGTTTAATTTTTAAAATTTTTCAATTTTCAGTTTAACTTATAATTGAACGTTTTTCGATATTAGTAAGTTACAATTGGATAAAAAGTACAAAAAGTACCTGTTTTAACCTAAATTATTGTTCATGCTAAATTTAACAATGAAAAAGTTTTTGATTCCCAAATTCGAAATATTAAATTATAAGAAATTAATTATAAATTAATAATCTATGCTCCTGAAGATCTCTAAAATGAATGAAATGTTAATTATTTTCTAAGTCACGTAGAATCCACCATACATAATTTAAAAAAAAAATAATTTAATAGATTTGTAATCGGCGACCTGAAAATCTTTTCTCCTTACCAATTTTGGAAGAAATCTGACAAAATTAATATTGTGAGTCTGCCATATTTTGACATCTTGGCTTTTTCTCAGAAAATGTTATATGCAAGGTTCTGAAAATAAGTAACGCCAAGAAATTTATTCAAATCGGAGATAACCGGTTTACGTACGGGGTGTCCCATTTTCTACACTTTTAGGGAATATTAGAGTTATTATTTAAGATATAGTGTCGCGGTTTTCACTTTACAGTCTTACTTTTTAACGAAACGAAAGATTCCGGTGTCAAATTTGTCTTGGTTCTCTTCGTTTTTAATCTACAGGGTGATTTTGAAAATCTTCGTTTTTAGGCACATCTCGTATTTCCATTATGCGTTAATTTATCAAAAAGGTAAAAACTGATTTTTATACAGTTTTTTTATGTAGAGTTCATTGGCGCAGTCAGTTTTTTTTTTCTAAAAAGTATAGTTTTTGAGATATTAACCAAATTTATGATTTTTTAAATATTATTATTTTAGATATTGGTTAAGTATAATTTAGGCTTTTCAACAATATATAATGTGCTTATGTTATTTTGAAAAACAAGGTCAGATTTCGATATTTTCAATAATTTACTTTATTTGTAACAAGAGGCCGTGGTCAATTTATGAGAAACAAATGCAAAATTTTGGCAATAATAATTACACCAAAGATTAGACACCTTTAAAGTTAATTTTTAATGTTTTCTTATGTTTTCAATTGTAAACACTTAATTATTATTACAGTTTTTAGTTTAAGCAACACTGTTATGATAAAACCAGAATATTGAAATGTGATTGCAAAGACACAAGAACAATATTATTTCAGAAAACTAAAGTAACAAAAATAAAAAGAAACACTGAAACTAAAAACAACCAAGAGTTTTTTTAAAGATCGTTTTCAAAATGACGGCCGTTTTCTCAAATGCAGTATCGGCACAGTTTTGTTATTCTTCTAATTTCATTTAAAAGAATCATAGGTTTATTATGAAGAGTTTGGAAGGCCAAACTAATTGCCTCACGAAGTTCCGCTATAGATTCATGCCGTGTGTTATACACTTGATTTTGCATAAAAGCACAAGAAAAAATCCAAAATGGAAAGATCGGGAGATTGTGGAGGCCATCTCAGTGGCCCATTGGTACCTATCCATCTTTGAGGAACGTTATTGTCCAGAAATGGCCTTAACAGCCCAGAGTTGTGGCTCGGGGTACCGTTTTGTTGAAGATAAATGGAACTGAAATGGGCCAATAGAACATTTTCAAGCAATTCTGAAATAATTTGCTCAATGATTTCTAGATATCTACATGTTGTGAGACCCTCTTCATACATCCTATAGGTTATGCGTCGGTTCTAAATAAAACATGATACACCAATCGCCCTTGTTGTGCCCTTCCGATAATTAAATTATGATTTTCTGCAGACCAATGCCTCCTGTTGTGACGATTAAAAATTCCCGCACTTGGAAAATAACATTCCTCAGACCAGATGACAAATCTGCCAAAAGATTCGTTGGTGCATTGATAAAACGTTGCTCGGCGCTCAGCATACCCGGAATGTAAATATTGTCCTATTTTAAATTTATATGAATGGTATTTATACTTTTTCAAAATTCTTTCAGCGTCAGATTTTGCTAGATCAACTACTTCCTCTAATTTTCTACAGGATGATGAAGTTGTTGCTGCTGCGTAAAATAACACATTTGTTTCTTTTCTTTCCCTGTCTTCTTTGACGTATATTTTGGAACGCGATTGAATCAAAAATCCGTGTTCAACTAGATTTCTTTTTAAACGAGCAAATATGTCTGGAAAGGGTCGCCTTCTTTATGGATACCTAATATGAACAAAAACGGTCACCAGATATCGGAAATTATCCTAATGATAACGCTTTAGATACATTACCTATTGAAATATAATTCAGAAGCTTCTTAGGGACTTTCATTGCTTTCTATAAAACATACTAACATTACATTATGAAATGAAAAATACAACATTAATTTCCATCAACTAACAGCAGAATCAGTCAACATATCATACTTTTCATAATTATTATAAACGGCCATTGTAAATGTAAAATAAATAAAAAGTAAAATAGAAACACCAACGTAACAAACATATTTTATATACAATAATAATCTGACAAAATTATCAAGTTTTGGACATCTGATTTTTGTTTCTTATAAATTGGCCACGGCCTCCTGTTACAAATAAAGTAAATTATTGAAAATATCGATTTCTGACCTTGTTTTTCAAAATAATAGACACATTAAATATTTTTGAAAAGCCTAAATTATACTTAGTCAATATCTAAAATAATATACAGGGTGTCCTATTTAAAAAATCAGAAGTTCGGTTAATATTTCAAAAACCCACTTTTTAGAAAAAAAACTGCGCCACTAAACTCCACATAAAAAACTCTATAAAAATCAGTTTTTACCTTTTTGATAAATTAACGCATTACGGAAATACGAGATGTGCCTCAAAACGAAGATTCTCAAAACCGCCGAAGTTTATTTTAGTCTAAATGAGTGAAAATTTTAAAAATCAATAGATTGTTCAATTTTAAAACAAATCTGAACTAAAACTACCTTCAGTGCCTCCTTATTCTAGTTAAATCATAAGAAGATAATATTTGTGTTGGTGCCGGTCACAGGAACATGATATAAAGGACTCTGTAGCCAGAGACAATTCCGTAGCAAAACAACAAATCTCTTTATTTGAGTCAACTAATAACAGGAATTATAAAAATTCTATGAAACTGCAATATCGCAACTGAGATTAGAAGTATATTTTGAGATCTGATTTTTTGTGTAGTTTGTTTAAACATTTTTTGTTTATGGGCAAAATTAATTTTGATATCTGAATTGTTTTTAAAATTCAAACTAAAATGGATTTAAAATATAATGTATTTACCATTGCTTTCATATGTTGAGAACCTACGGTTAGTTTTAGGAATAAAGTAATGTAGAATGTAGGTTTCAATATTAAACATAGGGTATTGTCAGTGTTATTTAAATCATAAAAAATTTATAATAACATAATTTCTGTCTTCTCATACAGACAGACTCAATTGTTGTTGCTGATAATTTAAATAAATTAATTATATTCTAAGCGCTTTTTTAAATATCAATATACTGTCGTAGTTTTATTGAATTTTTCCTACAACCTTTGTACATTACTCTCCCTTTAGTGTCTTCCCTTTAACAAAAATCCGTTTTCGTCGTAAAATGACTATTAACGCTTTAATACAATTATGATGCCTTTTAAAACTGTCACTTTTATTCGAAAGGGAAAGTCAGGGTCCTGTAATTTACTGCGCTGTTAACAGAGTTCTTTTCAAAAAATGCTGTATTTCGCATCCTGTTTTCCACCTTATCCATTTAGTCATGCTACAATAGCGCTTATAATTGATAATTTCGTAACATGTAACAGGAATTTATATTTTTATATTATGGTAGATAATACAAAATTTTACCTAGTTAGAGAAAGAGTGCTATTTGGAAATAAGCACAGCTTAAATATTTGTTTCTGTTTCAGCTTAAACTGAAATCTTTAATCTACAATAATATTTTAAGGTAAAATTAAAGTGTCTATATCTTGTACTTTGTCTTACATACGGTTTTTGTCGCATGCGATAAATCGTAACAATATCAAAGTAACAATAAAATACACCTGCACAAGTGATGCGGTTAAAGTAGGTATACGTATTTAAGCTTTACGTTATTGACTATTGATTAGAATTAACGAATCTAAAAACGCGCATAGTACGCAAGTGCATTAGAAATTAATTTATATTGTTAATTTAGATTCTATAACAAAAGTAGATATACCTAGGGGCGTTCTACAATAAAAAGTGCATTTTTCCCATAAGAATAACATGGGGAAAATTTAAGGTTCAAATTGCAATTTTAGTGCCATTTTAGGGCGTGGCATTTTTAAAATGAAACAGAGCATAGTTTTGTTGAAATATCTATTTTCTATTATACATGAATTAAAAAATACAATAGGACATAGTTTTGTTGAAATATTTATTTTTATTATACATGAATTTATAAATACAATAAAGAACAGGGTGATTTTTAAATAATCAATTAATTTCAGTATTTTTATAATTTTTGTTGTATATATGTAAAGTTAACTTTATTCTTCCATTATATTACAATGTCCCCAGGGAAGGGTATCGCAGATGCCTTTTATAACGCGACGTTTATCATCATGAGGACTGAGACCTATTTTCGATTGTTTTGTGGTATATAATTCATGTTTTCTGGAACGAATCAATTTTTGAGTTATGTGTTTTTCATTAAAGGTTTCCAAGCAATCTACGTAATCATCAAACGTTATAGTATTTTCAATAACCGATTTTTTTACTCCTTTAATTTTTTTAGTTATGCCGAGGTTCTTCAAAATATCATCGATTTCCAAACGTTCTTTCTCTTCTTTTTTAAGTTCAATCTTCTTTGCTTCAATTTCTTCTGCTGAATATAGCACCTTAGTAGAATACATTTTTGATCTTAATCCGATAAAATGCGTCATGATCCTGCCATTATTCTCATCCTTCATCAATCCAAGAACCTTTTTGTTAACTTTTGGAATATTATATATATTATTGCAGGGATAATCAGAAGTATCAAAATATTTTTGACAATCTAATTTAATTTTATCATATAGATTATCATTTTTAATTTCATAAATTAAACTATCTGTATCTGTGTAGAGGACTTTGCAATCGGAAAAACATCGATTCATATAATTATAATGAAAATCGTAGATTGTCGTCTTTGCTAAATCCAAAATACACATGCCAACATAAATTGGTTTGTTAAAAAATACATTAGATTTGGCAAGTTCAACAATAACTAAATTTTCATTTATTATAGTTGATGATTTAAATTCAGGTCTAGAAATTAAAGCTTCTGCACTGTATCGTCCATCCCAGCTAGAAATTAATTTCACGATTGAGTGATTTCTCAAGTTTTCCATTGTTTTTCCAAACACAGCATTATTCATCAACTTAAAGAGATTTTTCTCGAAATCATTCTTGGCAGTCTGGCGGAGTTTAGTATTTAAATCTATATAAGATTTTAACCACGGAGATTGTCTGAAGGCTAAAATTCTGTGTATTTTGTTTACTTTAACTCCTAACTCCAAAACCTGCTTTAAATTTCGGTAATGTATTATGTAATTTTTCTTGTTGTGTAGAGTCGCTAGCAATTTCACGGTCTTAGATTTTTCTGTCCTGCGATGTTCTGGGCAAGGAGGCAAATCTGTGAATTTATCATGAAGCTCGAGAGGAATTTCGAGATCTACTTCTAAAATATATCCTCGTTCAGCTTCATCGGATATATCTAAAACATTTAAATCTTCGTCCAACCATTTAAATTCACCGTAAGGTAAATATTGAGACATTGCCCAGCCGTATTGATTATTTACATCGAAATATGCTAGATAGACCTCTTCTTTTGTTTCATCATACGATGGCATGTATTTATTGTTAGCTTCCGCATATCTTTTAGAACATTGACTGAGTCCTCCACGTATTCCTCGCTCGATAAATCGTATCATTTCATAATCAGTCAGCAACTCAATTTTTGTTTGATTTTCTCTATACATTTTATACATTAAGCATTGCCACGCATATCCGGGTAAGGTGAAGGAGTGCGCAGGATCAATGCCGTATGTTTTATGTGAAGTTTTTCTAAATTCCTCGAAAACATCTGCTAACAATAATACATCCGTTTTTAAATATAAATCGGAATAATCTTGCATGGATCGACACTTAAAAGTATACCAAATGTTTTGCGCATGAGCGTATTCTTTGTCTGATACATATTTATCTTCCAGACTATTATAGAATTCATGTTTTGAAGGAAGCTCTGATGTTTTTAATTTTTCCCAACTGTTCATGTAATCATAGGGAAATATACCCTTTCTTGTAAGTAATCCCAATTGATCTTCGGTTTCTTTCTTTACATTTGGATAATCTGAGAGATTTGTCACTAGCTGATCTAATTTTGAGGGTAGAAAACGAAAAGAGTCTAGGAATCTAAACTGAATTGTACTATCTTCTATGTGTTTAGTAAATGAAATGTATTTTTCTTTGTTTACTGGTAATATATCTATTTTTCCTTCTATCTCATTCAAAGCCTTTATTATCATATGGCCATCATAACAACTTAAATTATGGAACACTACTGGAACAACTCTGGAATCTTGGTAGTTTAAGTTGCACCATTCATGTGCGGGACCTCGATATTTGCCAGTCAGATGGCAATGATCGCGAACTTTTTTAACATAAAAAGGAAAAGGTTCTTCACAAACATGACACTGAGAAGCCTCCCAGAAACTGATCCATTCTTCTGCTGTTAAAGATTCCATAGGCAGGGGACACTGAAAAACTGTTTCGACATCTTCAGCAAATTCCTTAAGTTCTTTTACAAACCACTCCATGCAGTCCTTGCCGGTATATGTTTTATAGAATGAAAGAGAATCATCATAGGAACATTTTACATAATAACCAACACTATATGGAATATGCTGTTGTGTTCTCTGAGTATTCATTGTGCGATCGACCTCAATTGGAATGAGTAAACACTCTGCATCCGCATATATAATGAATGGTATCTTCTCTTTCTGATTAAAATTTTTAAATTCAATGATATTCATTCCATTTTTCGGAACCTGAGGAACTACTACATTTTTTATCTTTATGCAGTCTAGAACATGCTTATTTAATTTCTCTTTAGAATAATAATAATGCAGACACCTATCGCAAAAATATTTTTGATTATGCTTTTTACTTAGCTGTAGGGCTAATAATCGTGACAAATTTTTGATCCAGATATAATGAAATTTAATGGGAATTAAATCATCTAGGGTATCATCATCAATATAGCTATCCTGAATAAGCAACAAGTTTACGTGCTTATCTTGCTTCTTCTGTGTTAGAAAATGAGGTAAAACTTGAAATTTTTTCTGATACTTCTGTATCCGGTATACATTTATTGATAAGTTGTTTTGTGTTTCAAAGCGTGGAATTTGTCTCAGTGTTATGGGAAATTGAATTCCCTTTAAATTGAGAACGCTTGTAGGTTCTGGGTAAGAGGAAGTCGAACTGGTATTTATAGAGGCCGGATATAATGCAGATACAACTGCCCAGACGAAACACATTTCATCGGAATTTCGCACATTAATACAAGCTTTCTTCCTTGCTATTTCTCTTGGAAGTTCGATATAGCTTCCGACACGTAGAGGATTAAACTTGTTAATATGTATCGTCAGATTAAGAACACGGCTCAATGCAAAGCCTGAATCCCTTTCCTGGAACTCATCTAAATCTGCAAGCAATGGTTCTGCTATATTTCTTGAAAACCAACTTTCCAAATCGGTACCGCGATATATCGGAACATTGCGAGTATTCAAATATTTGACTTCCTCTATCATTTTATCACCCTTATTGTTGCGAAACAAAGCGGAAAGGACTGTATTAATTTTAAGTGCTTCGTCATTCTTTAAGGCATTTGCAATTCTGCGCTTAAAAAGTATCGAACAGTCTCCCAAAAATAGTTTCACATCAGTATGTCGCATATTTGTTATCACTCCTGTTCTTATTCTAGATTGAAAAGCTGATTCGATATCGTCCCATTTCACTCTGCAGCATGCAGTTTCAGATCTGCGTATTCCGCTTCCTCTGCCTACTTTCTTATCCTTTAAGATGCGTTGAAAACCTTTAATCTGTCCTATACAAGATGAAATATGTGTTTTCTCAGAATTTGACTTTGAACGTTTAAAGCGTTTATATAAATTTCGTAGGACACTGGTACATTCTTTTAAAATTTTACCGCATTCTTTAGAAGTCAGGTTCGAATTGTTAACCTTGACCTCAATAGATTTAACAATATCGTTGCATAAAGACATTTTCAAGGAATTTAATTTTAATATAATATTTTCACAAAGCACGTCTGCACTGTATAAAAGTTTGAACAATAATGAACTCCTAGTCTCGGTAACACCTTTATATATGCTTCTGAACCAAAATTGCATAAATTTAGAAGGTTATCAGTTATCACCAAGATTCACCTGAAATAAAAAATGAAAATTATTTCCTACATAGATCACATGCAATAAAATTTATTGACAATGGCTGATCTGTTACTCGAAGTGGTAACAATATGCCTATTTGTTTTTGGCTAAGACCCTGCTAATCTGCCTAGTTAAAGTCCCCCATTGCAGTTAATTTAAATAATTATCAAACGTATGTAATTTCTAATAAGCTCCATAGAAAATAAAAAGTTAACCTAAAGACGCAAAAAATAGCTTCTAAACAAAAGTTGCCTACTTTGGAGATAGGTCTTACAAGTTCACACCGCTATCTCACTGTCCTCAATGAGGATATCTAAAGGGCCGAAAATATTCTTTTATAAAATCTTTAACAACATAATCGCTAAATCTAAGAAGAAACTGATGTCATACCAAGTTTCCTATAATATTGTGGTAATAATATGTTAAAAACCAATTGAAAACAATGTAACAAATAATTAAACTTGTTTACCTAGTTGCACCTCTTAGCCGAGTAATAAGTAATAATTACGATTACTATAAAAGCAAATTTATTTAATAGCAATCGTGTGTACAAAATATAAATAATAAGCTATGTAAAAGAACAATAGGTTATTCTAAAGACGCGTAAAACAGCTTCTCAGCTAAAAGCAGCCTACTTTGGAGATAGGTTTTACAACTTCGCTCCGCTGTCTTACTGTCCTCAATGAGGATGTCTAAAGAGCCCAAAATATTCTTTTATAAAATATTTAACAACATAATCGCCAAATGAAAGGGGAAACTGATCTCGCACCAAGTTTCCTGTAACATTGTGGTAATAATGTGTTATAAGACAATTGAAAACAACGTAACGAATAATTAAACGTATTTGCCTAGGTGCACCCCCATACCCAAGTAATAAGTAATTAAGATTACTATAAAAGCAAATTTATTTAGTAACTACCGTGTACGAAATATAAATAATAAGCTATATAAAAGAACAAAAGGTTATTCTAAAGACGCGCAAAACAGCTTCTCAGCTAAAAGCAACCTACTTTGGAGATAGGTATTACAACTTCGCTCCGCTGTCTTACAGTCCTCAATGAGGATGTCTAAAGAGCCCAAAATATTCTTTTATAAAATATTTAACAACATAATCGCCAAATGAAAGGGGAAACCGATGTCGCACCAAGTTTCCTGTAACATTGTGGTAATAATGCGTTATAAGACAATTGAAAACAATGTAACAAATAATTAAACGTATTTGTCTAGGTGCACCCCCTCCCAAGTAACAAGTAATTAAGATTACTATAAAAGCAAATTTATTTAGTAACTACCGTGTGTACGAAATATAAATAATAAGCTATATAAAAGAACAAAAGGTTATTCTAAAGACGCGCAAAACAGCTTCTCAGCTAAAAGCAACCTACTTTGGAGATAGGTATTACAACTTCGCTCCGCTGTCTTACAGTCCTCAATGAGGATGTCTAAAGAGCCCAAAATATTCTTTTATAAAATCTTTAACAACATAATCGCCAAATGGAAGGGGAAACCGATGTCGCACCAAGTTTCCTGTAACATTGTGGTAATAATGTGTTAAAAAAAAAAACAGTTGAAAACAACTTAACAAATAGTCAAACATGTGATCAAAATTACTATAAAAACAAATTTATTCAGTAGCTATCGTATGTACAAAATATAAATAATAAGCTATATAAAAGAACAATAGGTTATTCTAAAGACGCGCAAAACAGCTTCTCAACTAAAAGCAGCCTACTTTGGAGATAGGTCTTACAACTTCGCTCCGCTGTTTTACTGTCCTCAGCGAGGATGTCCAAAGGGCCGAAAATATTCTTTTATAAAATCTTTAACAACATAATCACCAAATGAAAGGGGAAACTGATATCGCACCAAGTTTCCTATAACATTGTGATAATAATGTAGTAAAAAAACAATTGAAAACAACGTAACAAATAATTAAACTTCTTTGTCTAGTTGCACCCCCCATAGCCAAGCAACATCTAATTAAGATTACTATAAAAACAGATTTATTATGGTAACAATGTGTTAAAAAACCATCGAAAACAACGTAACAAATAATTAAACTAGTCTATTTAGTTTAAAGCCCCCCCAGCCAAGTAACATATAATTAAGATTACTATAAAAACACCCTTATTTAATAAACAGGTTTATTTTTTATCAAATACAGTAAATTAAAACATATATTACAATAATATATGGAATAAATAAATATTTTTAGTTAAAACTGATCGAAGCGTATTTTTTCATGTCTATAAGAGAAAAAATCATAATTATTAAAAAATAGTTGTCAGTGTACAAAATATAAATAATAAGCTCTAAAAAAGAACAATATGACATTCTAAAGATGTGCAAAACAGCTTTTCAGCTAAAAGCAGCCCACTTTGGAGATAGGCCTTACAACTTTGCTCCGCTCTTACTGTCCTCAATAAGGATGTCTAAAGGGGTCTAAATAATAATGGCTAAATGAAAAGGGAATCTAATGTCGGACCAAGCTTTAATGCTGTACGATGTGAAAAAGATGTTTAATAAAACTGTATTTGTTTATTATAGTGGATGGTTTAAAATTTAAACAAGAAAAAGTTATATTAATTATACCTAAAACAAAATTTTTTCGCATAAAGGAGATCCTTTAATACCCATTAGATCAGTCAGTTTACTCTGAATTCGGATTCTTTAGCCGATCTATATATGTATGCTCTTCATTACTCTACCACTTTAAGTTTGGTGAAATCTGCAACACTTTTAGGTCACGTGACACACATCATCTAACTATGGTAAAATAATTTCAAAGTCTATCAATATAATACCCCATTTAAAAAAGTTTGTGTAGAAAAAAATGCTTTTTACTCATTTACCTAAGAATAATGGAAAATACTACAATCTTTCAAACTAATACTCCCCAATTACAACACGGCTCATCATTTAGGAACATGCAAAAGTTTATTGTACCAAGTTTACTACTAATTTATTAAACAAACTCTAACATTTTCTCAAATATAAATCGCTATTATTTTTAGCTTTAATAAAAATAACTACTTTATAAAAATATCACTCAGTCAAGATCTACTGATCAGTAATTAGATTTAATTCTTTCAAGTAATACTGCCAGAACAATACATAACTACATATTTAGGGTCACGCCGAAGATGATTCACTGCACCCTCCAGATAATCAACCTATTAAATCATAACTTTTTCCCAACCTCTCAAACGTTACCACGCTTTTCATTAAAAAATAAATTAAAAGATCTCCATGCATTCTTCCTCTTCGATATAGTACCTCTTTATAGCTACCGCTTTCAACCCTTTACCCTTTAAAAGCTACCATCCTTCGTTAAGTGAACACCCTTCAGTACAATGCGCAATACAACATTTAGATTCCATGTCCTAGTAAAGAAAATATCAGTATATGCATTGGTTCTTTCATGTATTTTAATAGACAATATGTTTCCCGTGTTTTGTTCATATACGCATTACGAAATAGCCTCAGGCCATCGAATGCAGGAGGATAGATACCTTTTCCAGTGGAGGGTTGAAAGTGGTGTGTGATCTAAAAGAAGAGCTTCAAACTCGACAAGGAGTTGTGGGGGAGATTTTTTCATTTATTTTTTTTGATAAAATGCACCGTTTTTAAGATATTACCAAAAATGGATTTTTCCTTTATAAAAAATTGAAATATCACCACAACGATACAATTTATCAAAAAAATAAACGAAAATATCTCCCTCACACGCCCTTGTCGTGTTTGGTGGTCTCTTTTTAGAAAATTCTAGTTTCACCTCTTTACCCCCAAGGGTGTCATCCACTTATTATATTAATTCAGTAAGTACCATACATAAGGTTAACTAATTTAGAACAATTTTTATGAACATAATAAAAATCTCACACTCTCTGACACTGCGAATTTTTCTTTTAAAAGAGAATCCCCTTTAACACTACAAATTCTTAATCAAAAAAAAAATTAACTTATAGACTATCTCTGATAAGCACTCCAGAAACTACACGCACTACAGCCCTCTTTGTTATATACGACAACAATGATGAAATGGGTGAGCCGAATAAAAACGAATACACCCGAATAGAAAATAGCAAATACGAAATAGCCTCAGAGCACCTAATTCAAGAGGGTATGATACCCTTTGCGGTGGAGGGTTGAAAGTGGTGCGATCTAAAAGAAGATTTCCAAACTCGGCAAGAGGGAGTGGGGGAGATTTTTTCAGTTATTTTTTTGATAAAATGCACCGTTTTTAAGATATTACCAAAAATAGATTTTTCCTTTATAAAAAAATTTAAAAATTGAAATATCTCCACAACGGCACATTTTATTGAAAAAATAAATGAAAAAATCTCCCCCACATCCCCTTGTCGAGTTTGGCAGTCTTTTTTTAGATCGCACCACTTTCAACCCTCTACCCCTCAAGGGTATCACCCCCTTATTATAAACGTTCAATAAATACCATACATAAAGTATACTAATTTACAACAATTTTTATGAAAATAATAAAAAAAATCTCCGACACCAAGAATTTTTCTTGAAATGAGAACCCCCTCCAACACCACTAATTTTTATTAAGGAAAAATAAACTTACCAAGCTATCCCCGATGATCACTCGAAGAAACTACGCGCACTACTGAAGAAAATTCTTCCGCAGCCCTCCTTTTATATACTCGGCAACGATGACGAAAAGTCGGGTGTATTCCTGTGGAAACGTGTTTACGTGTAAAATTAGAAGTAAACACGTTTCCACAGGAATACACCCGACTTTTCGTCATCGTTGCCGAGTATATAAAAGGAGGGCTGCGGAAGAATTTTCTTCAGTAGTGCGCGTAGTTTCTTCGAGTGATCATCGGGGATAGCTTGGTAAGTTTATTTTTCCTTAATAAAAATTAGTGGTGTTGGAGGGGGTTCTCATTTCAAGAAAAATTCTTGGTGTCGGAGATTTTTTTTATTATTTTCATAAAAATTGTTGTAAATTAGTATACTTTATGTATGGTATTTATTGAACGTTTATAATAAGGGGGTGATACCCTTGAGGGGTAGAGGGTTGAAAGTGGTACGATCTAAAAAAAGACTGCCAAACTCGACAAGGGGATGTGGGGGAGATTTTTTCATTTATTTTTTCAATAAAATGTGCCGTTGTGGAGATATTTCAATTTTAAATTTTTTTATAAAGGAAAAATCTATTTTTGGTAATATCTTAAAAACGGTGCATTTTATCAAAAAAATAACTGAAAAAATCTCCCCCACTCCCCCTTGCCGAGTTTGGAAGTCTTCTTTTAGATCGCACCACTTTCAACCCTCCACCGCAAAGGGTATCATACCCTCTTGAAATAAGGGGGTGATACCCTTGAGGGGTAGAGGGTTGAAAGTGGTGCGATCTAAAAAAAGACTGCCAAACTCGACAAGGAGATGTGGGGGAGATTTTTTCATTTATTTTTTCAATAAAATGTGCCGTTGTGGAGATATTTCAATTTTTAAATTTTTTTATAAAGGAAAAATCTATTTTTGGTAATATCTTAAAAACGGTGCATTTTATCAAAAAAATAACTGAAAAAATCTCCCCCACTCCCTCTTGCCGAGTTTGGAAATCTTCTTTTAGATCGCACCACTTTCAACCCTCCACCGCAAAGGGTATCATACCCTCTTGAATTAGGTGCTCTGAGGCTATTTCGTATTTGCTATTTTCTATTCGGGTGTATTCGTTTTTATTCGGCTCACCCATTTCATCATTGTTGTCGTATATAACAAAGAGGGCTGTAGTGCGTGTAGTTTCTGGAGTGCTTATCAGAGATAGTCTATAAGTTAATTTTTTTTTTGATTAAGAATTTGTAGTGTTAAAGGGGATTCTCTTTTAAAAGAAAAATTCGCAGTGTCAGAGAGTGTGAGATTTTTATTATGTTCATAAAAATTGTTCTAAATTAGTTAACCTTATGTATGGTACTTACTGAATTAATATAATAAGTGGATGACACCCTTGGGGGTAAAGAGGTGAAACTAGAATTTTCTAAAAAGAGACCACCAAACACGACAAGGGCGTGTGAGGGAGATATTTTCGTTTATTTTTTTGATAAATTGTATCGTTGTGGTGATATTTCAATTTTTTATAAAGGAAAAATCCATTTTTGGTAATATCTTAAAAACGGTGCATTTTATCAAAAAAAATAAATGAAAAAATCTCCCCCACAACTCCTTGTCGAGTTTGAAGCTCTTCTTTTAGATCACACACCACTTTCAACCCTCCACCGGAAAAGGTATCTATCCTCCTGCATTCGATGGCCTGAGGCTATTTCGTAATGCGTATATGAACAAAACACGGGAAACATATTGTCTATTAAAATACATGAAAGAACCAATGCATATACTGATATTTTCTTTACTAGGACATGGAATCTAAATGTTGTATTGCGCATTGTACTGAAGGGTGTTCACTTAACGAAGGATGGTAGCTTTTAAAGGGTAAAGGGTTGAAAGCGGTAGCTATAAAGAGGTACTATATCGAAGAGGAAGAATGCATGGAGATCTTTTAATTTATTTTTTAATGAAAAGCGTGGTAACGTTTGAGAGGTTGGGAAAAAGTTATGATTTAATAGGTTGATTATCTGGAGGGTGCAGTGAATCATCTTCGGCGTGACCCTAAATATGTAGTTATGTATTGTTCTGGCAGTATTACTTGAAAGAATTAAATCTAATTACTGATCAGTAGATCTTGACTGAGTGATATTTTTATAAAGTAGTTATTTTTATTAAAGCTAAAAATAATAGCGATTTATATTTGAGAAAATGTTAGAGTTTGTTTAATAAATTAGTAGTAAACTTGGTACAATAAACTTTTGCATGTTCCTAAATGATGAGCCGTGTTGTAATTGGGGAGTATTAGTTTGAAAGATTGTAGTATTTTCCATTATTCTTAGGTAAATGAGTAAAAAGCATTTTTTTCTACACAAACTTTTTTAAATGGGGTATTATATTGATAGACTTTGAAATTATTTTACCATAGTTAGATGATGTGTGTCACGTGACCTAAAAGTGTTGCAGATTTCACCAAACTTAAAGTGGTAGAGTAATGAAGAGCATACATATATAGATCGGCTAAAGAATCCGAATTCAGAGTAAACTGACTGATCTAATGGGTATTAAAGGATCTCCTTTATGCGAAAAAATTTTGTTTTAGGTATAATTAATATAACTTTTTCTTGTTTAAATTTTAAACCATCCACTATAATAAACAAATACAGTTTTATTAAACATCTTTTTCACATCGTACAGCATTAAAGCTTGGTCCGACATTAGATTCCCTTTTCATTTAGCCATTATTATTTAGACCCCTTTAGACATCCTTATTGAGGACAGTAAGAGCGGAGCAAAGTTGTAAGGCCTATCTCCAAAGTGGGCTGCTTTTAGCTGAAAAGCTGTTTTGCACATCTTTAGAATGTCATATTGTTCTTTTTTAGAGCTTATTATTTATATTTTGTACACTGACAACTATTTTTTAATAATTATGATTTTTTCTCTTATAGACATGAAAAAATACGCTTCGATCAGTTTTAACTAAAAATATTTATTTATTCCATATATTATTGTAATATATGTTTTAATTTACTGTATTTGATAAAAAATAAACCTGTTTATTAAATAAGGGTGTTTTTATAGTAATCTTAATTATATGTTACTTGGCTGGGGGGGCTTTAAACTAAATAGACTAGTTTAATTATTTGTTACGTTGTTTTCGATGGTTTTTTAACACATTGTTACCATAATAAATCTGTTTTTATAGTAATCTTAATTAGATGTTGCTTGGCTATGGGGGGTGCAACTAGACAAAGAAGTTTAATTATTTGTTACGTTGTTTTCAATTGTTTTTTTACTACATTATTATCACAATGTTATAGGAAACTTGGTGCGATATCAGTTTCCCCTTTCATTTGGTGATTATGTTGTTAAAGATTTTATAAAAGAATATTTTCGGCCCTTTGGACATCCTCGCTGAGGACAGTAAAACAGCGGAGCGAAGTTGTAAGACCTATCTCCAAAGTAGGCTGCTTTTAGTTGAGAAGCTGTTTTGCGCGTCTTTAGAATAACCTATTGTTCTTTTATATAGCTTATTATTTATATTTTGTACATACGATAGCTACTGAATAAATTTGTTTTTATAGTAATTTTGATCACATGTTTGACTATTTGTTAAGTTGTTTTCAACTGTTTTTTTTTTTAACACATTATTACCACAATGTTACAGGAAACTTGGTGCGACATCGGTTTCCCCTTCCATTTGGCGATTATGTTGTTAAAGATTTTATAAAAGAATATTTTGGGCTCTTTAGACATCCTCATTGAGGACTGTAAGACAGCGGAGCGAAGTTGTAATACCTATCTCCAAAGTAGGTTGCTTTTAGCTGAGAAGCTGTTTTGCGCGTCTTTAGAATAACCTTTTGTTCTTTTATATAGCTTATTATTTATATTTCGTACACACGGTAGTTACTAAATAAATTTGCTTTTATAGTAATCTTAATTACTTGTTACTTGGGAGGGGGTGCACCTAGACAAATACGTTTAATTATTTGTTACATTGTTTTCAATTGTCTTATAACGCATTATTACCACAATGTTACAGGAAACTTGGTGCGACATCGGTTTCCCCTTTCATTTGGCGATTATGTTGTTAAATATTTTATAAAAGAATATTTTGGGCTCTTTAGACATCCTCATTGAGGACTGTAAGACAGCGGAGCGAAGTTGTAATACCTATCTCCAAAGTAGGTTGCTTTTAGCTGAGAAGCTGTTTTGCGCGTCTTTAGAATAACCTTTTGTTCTTTTATATAGCTTATTATTTATATTTCGTACACGGTAGTTACTAAATAAATTTGCTTTTATAGTAATCTTAATTACTTATTACTTGGGTATGGGGGTGCACCTAGGCAAATACGTTTAATTATTCGTTACGTTGTTTTCAATTGTCTTATAACACATTATTACCACAATGTTACAGGAAACTTGGTGCGAGATCAGTTTCCCCTTTCATTTGGCGATTATGTTGTTAAATATTTTATAAAAGAATATTTTGGGCTCTTTAGACATCCTCATTGAGGACAGTAAGACAGCGGAGCGAAGTTGTAAAACCTATCTCCAAAGTAGGCTGCTTTTAGCTGAGAAGCTGTTTTACGCGTCTTTAGAATAACCTATTGTTCTTTTACATAGCTTATTATTTATATTTTGTACACACGATTGCTATTAAATAAATTTGCTTTTATAGTAATCGTAATTATTACTTATTACTCGGCTAAGAGGTGCAACTAGGTAAACAAGTTTAATTATTTGTTACATTGTTTTCAATTGGTTTTTAACATATTATTACCACAATATTATAGGAAACTTGGTATGACATCAGTTTCTTCTTAGATTTAGCGATTATGTTGTTAAAGATTTTATAAAAGAATATTTTCGGCCCTTTAGATATCCTCATTGAGGACAGTGAGATAGCGGTGTGAACTTGTAAGACCTATCTCCAAAGTAGGCAACTTTTGTTTAGAAGCTATTTTTTGCGTCTTTAGGTTAACTTTTTATTTTCTATGGAGCTTATTAGAAATTACATACGTTTGATAATTATTTAAATTAACTGCAATGGGGGACTTTAACTAGGCAGATTAGCAGGGTCTTAGCCAAAAACAAATAGGCATATTGTTACCACTTCGAGTAACAGATCAGCCATTGTCAATAAATTTTATTGCATGTGATCTATGTAGGAAATAATTTTCATTTTTTATTTCAGGTGAATCTTGGTGATAACTGATAACCTTCTAAATTTATGCAATTTTGGTTCAGAAGCATATATAAAGGTGTTACCGAGACTAGGAGTTCATTATTGTTCAAACTTTTATACAGTGCAGACGTGCTTTGTGAAAATATTATATTAAAATTAAATTCCTTGAAAATGTCTTTATGCAACGATATTGTTAAATCTATTGAGGTCAAGGTTAACAATTCGAACCTGACTTCTAAAGAATGCGGTAAAATTTTAAAAGAATGTACCAGTGTCCTACGAAATTTATATAAACGCTTTAAACGTTCAAAGTCAAATTCTGAGAAAACACATATTTCATCTTGTATAGGACAGATTAAAGGTTTTCAACGCATCTTAAAGGATAAGAAAGTAGGCAGAGGAAGCGGAATACGCAGATCTGAAACTGCATGCTGCAGAGTGAAATGGGACGATATCGAATCAGCTTTTCAATCTAGAATAAGAACAGGAGTGATAACAAATATGCGACATACTGATGTGAAACTATTTTTGGGAGACTGTTCGATACTTTTTAAGCGCAGAATTGCAAATGCCTTAAAGAATGACGAAGCACTTAAAATTAATACAGTCCTTTCCGCTTTGTTTCGCAACAATAAGGGTGATAAAATGATAGAGGAAGTCAAATATTTGAATACTCGCAATGTTCCGATATATCGCGGTACCGATTTGGAAAGTTGGTTTTCAAGAAATATAGCAGAACCATTGCTTGCAGATTTAGATGAGTTCCAGGAAAGGGATTCAGGCTTTGCATTGAGCCGTGTTCTTAATCTGACGATACATATTAACAAGTTTAATCCTCTACGTGTCGGAAGCTATATCGAACTTCCAAGAGAAATAGCAAGGAAGAAAGCTTGTATTAATGTGCGAAATTCCGATGAAATGTGTTTCGTCTGGGCAGTTGTATCTGCATTATATCCGGCCTCTATAAATACCAGTTCGACTTCCTCTTACCCAGAACCTACAAGCGTTCTCAATTTAAAGGGAATTCAATTTCCCATAACACTGAGACAAATTCCACGCTTTGAAACACAAAACAACTTATCAATAAATGTATACCGGATACAGAAGTATCAGAAAAAATTTCAAGTTTTACCTCATTTTCTAACACAGAAGAAGCAAGATAAGCACGTAAACTTGTTGCTTATTCAGGATAGCTATATTGATGATGATACCCTAGATGATTTAATTCCCATTAAATTTCATTATATCTGGATCAAAAATTTGTCACGATTATTAGCCCTACAGCTAAGTAAAAAGCATAATCAAAAATATTTTTGCGATAGGTGTCTGCATTATTATTATTCTAAAGAGAAATTAAATAAGCATGTTCTAGACTGCATAAAGATAAAAAATGTAGTAGTTCCTCAGGTTCCGAAAAATGGAATGAATATCATTGAATTTAAAAATTTTAATCAGAAAGAGAAGATACCATTCATTATATATGCGGATGCAGAGTGTTTACTCATTCCAATTGAGGTCGATCGCACAATGAATACTCAGAGAACACAACAGCATATTCCATATAGTGTTGGTTATTATGTAAAATGTTCCTATGATGATTCTCTTTCATTCTATAAAACATATACCGGCAAGGACTGCATGGAGTGGTTTGTAAAAGAACTTAAGGAATTTGCTGAAGATGTCGAAACAGTTTTTCAGTGTCCCCTGCCTATGGAATCTTTAACAGCAGAAGAATGGATCAGTTTCTGGGAGGCTTCTCAGTGTCATGTTTGTGAAGAACCTTTTCCTTTTTATGTTAAAAAAGTTCGCGATCATTGCCATCTGACTGGCAAATATCGAGGTCCCGCACATGAATGGTGCAACTTAAACTACCAAGATTCCAGAGTTGTTCCAGTAGTGTTCCATAATTTAAGTTGTTATGATGGCCATATGATAATAAAGGCTTTGAATGAGATAGAAGGAAAAATAGATATATTACCAGTAAACAAAGAAAAATACATTTCATTTACTAAACACATAGAAGATAGTACAATTCAGTTTAGATTCCTAGACTCTTTTCGTTTTCTACCCTCAAAATTAGATCAGCTAGTGACAAATCTCTCAGATTATCCAAATGTAAAGAAAGAAACCGAAGATCAATTGGGATTACTTACAAGAAAGGGTATATTTCCCTATGATTACATGAACAGTTGGGAAAAATTAAAAACATCAGAGCTTCCTTCAAAACATGAATTCTATAATAGTCTGGAAGATAAATATGTATCAGACAAAGAATACGCTCATGCGCAAAACATTTGGTATACTTTTAAGTGTCGATCCATGCAAGATTATTCCGATTTATATTTAAAAACGGATGTATTATTGTTAGCAGATGTTTTCGAGGAATTTAGAAAAACTTCACATAAAACATACGGCATTGATCCTGCGCACTCCTTCACCTTACCCGGATATGCGTGGCAATGCTTAATGTATAAAATGTATAGAGAAAATCAAACAAAAATTGAGTTGCTGACTGATTATGAAATGATACGATTTATCGAGCGAGGAATACGTGGAGGACTCAGTCAATGTTCTAAAAGATATGCGGAAGCTAACAATAAATACATGCCATCGTATGATGAAACAAAAGAAGAGGTCTATCTAGCATATTTCGATGTAAATAATCAATACGGCTGGGCAATGTCTCAATATTTACCTTACGGTGAATTTAAATGGTTGGACGAAGATTTAAATGTTTTAGATATATCCGATGAAGCTGAACGAGCATATATTTTAGAAGTAGATCTCGAAATTCCTCTCGAGCTTCATGATAAATTCACAGATTTGCCTCCTTGCCCAGAACATCGCAGGACAGAAAAATCTAAGACCGTGAAATTGCTAGCGACTCTACACAACAAGAAAAATTACATAATACATTACCGAAATTTAAAGCAGGTTTTGGAGTTAGGAGTTAAAGTAAACAAAATACACAGAATTTTAGCCTTCAGACAATCTCCGTGGTTAAAATCTTATATAGATTTAAATACTAAACTCCGCCAGACTGCCAAGAATGATTTCGAGAAAAATCTCTTTAAGTTGATGAATAATGCTGTGTTTGGAAAAACAATGGAAAACTTGAGAAATCACTCAATCGTGAAATTAATTTCTAGCTGGGATGGACGATACAGTGCAGAAGCTTTAATTTCTAGACCTGAATTTAAATCATCAACTATAATAAATGAAAATTTAGTTATTGTTGAACTTGCCAAATCTAATGTATTTTTTAACAAACCAATTTATGTTGGCATGTGTATTTTGGATTTAGCAAAGACGACAATCTACGATTTTCATTATAATTATATGAATCGATGTTTTTCCGATTGCAAAGTCCTCTACACAGATACAGATAGTTTAATTTATGAAATTAAAAATGATAATCTATATGATAAAATTAAATTAGATTGTCAAAAATATTTTGATACTTCTGATTATCCCTGCAATAATATATATAATATTCCAAAAGTTAACAAAAAGGTTCTTGGATTGATGAAGGATGAGAATAATGGCAGGATCATGACGCATTTTATCGGATTAAGATCAAAAATGTATTCTACTAAGGTGCTATATTCAGCAGAAGAAATTGAAGCAAAGAAGATTGAACTTAAAAAAGAAGAGAAAGAACGTTTGGAAATCGATGATATTTTGAAGAACCTCGGCATAACTAAAAAAATTAAAGGAGTAAAAAAATCGGTTATTGAAAATACTATAACGTTTGATGATTACGTAGATTGCTTGGAAACCTTTAATGAAAAACACATAACTCAAAAATTGATTCGTTCCAGAAAACATGAATTATATACCACAAAACAATCGAAAATAGGTCTCAGTCCTCATGATGATAAACGTCGCGTTATAAAAGGCATCTGCGATACCCTTCCCTGGGGACATTGTAATATAATGGAAGAATAAAGTTAACTTTACATATATACAACAAAAATTATAAAAATACTGAAATTAATTGATTATTTAAAAATCACCCTGTTCTTTATTGTATTTATAAATTCATGTATAATAAAAATAAATATTTCAACAAAACTATGTCCTATTGTATTTTTTAATTCATGTATAATAGAAAATAGATATTTCAACAAAACTATGCTCTGTTTCATTTTAAAAATGCCACGCCCTAAAATGGCACTAAAATTGCAATTTGAACCTTAAATTTTCCCCATGTTATTCTTATGGGAAAAATGCACTTTTTATTGTAGAACGCCCCTAGGTATATCTACTAACAAAAACAGTCCGATACTCAAATATAAAAAAGAACCCTTTTAAAACTATACTTTATATACTAATTTTTAGTGCTTTCAATATTAATAATTGAATTATAATTGACACAATCAGTTTGACTTTGTTACCTTCCTTTACAGTTGAAGATTAAAAATTAAAATGCTGGATGCTAGATTATTTTATTTCTAGATATCTTAGTTGGAGTATCCAAAATGAATTTGAAAAGGTAGGTGGTTGGGCATAAGTTGATGTTTCATGTCGAAAAAAATTACGTCTTGAAAACTGAAGTTCTACTACTCTAGAAAGACATATATGAAGCTTAGATAGCTCTGGAAGATACAATAGTCATGCAGATGGTTTCTGTCCCAAAGCAAAGAAGTACCTACTTGAAAATTTAGGTTTCTAAAAATATAAATACTCCATACACGGTGAAGAAGTTTTAGATATTATATGCGAAAAGAACTCTGCCTACAAGAACACCAACCCAGTATAAAATTAGATTTGTTATAATTTTGGATCTGAGCGATTACCCTCAACAAATCCTTTAAGCTGACGAAAATATTACCACCTGATATACAATCAACCGGTATAACTGGTTCGAATAATATCTTCTTTAAACCAAGTTTAGAAGATCTCTTAAACATAAAATTGAGAGATTTACTCTTTTTGTGACCATGAACAAGTAACAACACATTTGGGTGTATCGTTGGATAAATTCAGCCCTTAAGAAGGCCAAATGCAACGAGGTTGACAAAATGATTGAAAAAGTTGAAAATTAAGGCACCCAATTTCGTAATTATCTCTATCGATATTATTTAAAAAGAAAATTTGTTCCACCAGATGTTGTGTTCATTTCAGAAGATATGAGGGTGTCAAAAGGGAATCTATTTTCCACGTCGAAACTGAAAAGTGGTTGTTTACTGACCAGCTAGTACGTTTACTAAGTCAGTCCGTGTAAAGTTAGTTCCATTACATCTTCAAAGGAAGCTGCGGCGTTGCACCAACTAAATGATAGAACCTTAAATTTACCAAAAGCATTTTCAGTGAAAAAGTATATTTTTCTTTATCTTCTGAAGAACAACTATTTTGGCTCTGGCTGGATGTCCAAGGTGACACCAATTCTGAAGAATGGAGAATCGTCCTTCTTTTAATTAAGTTTTCTTAAATCAATCTAGCGTAATGGTAATTCTTTTTAAATAATAATACTGGAGATGACCATAGTCTCCGATGTCTTATTTCAAGCATTTGTAAATTTTGTCACATTTGGCTAATAAAATTCTCCTTGGAGGCATTTGATTGGACAACGTTTGTTTTAATCGGATAATACACTATATTTTTCTTCCCGCGTCATGTTTTATTTTTAAAATATTTCCATCTTAGCTGTCTTAATTTGATACATAATTTTAAGAAATATTATATTCCGTTTATTCTGAATTAGTGGTTTTTCAAACATAGTTTCCTTCATGTATATCGCGCAATCTTGATCTTATTCAGCCAAAACTATTCAATTTCCTTCCGACTATTTATACAGGGTATTTCTAAAATTCCTGTACAAAACGTTCAACAAATTCATGAGGCTAAAATATGCTGATCTAGCCCAATTCACCTTAGCCCAAAAGTTGATAGTTTTCGAAATAGAGGGTGTCAAAATTTGATTTTTTAAACTTTCTTATAAATATTTATCTTAATAATAGCTTGATTTGAAATAAGTTTTTACTTTAGGGTTCTTTTAGGATGAAAAATGAAGATCTTACTACAGTTTCCATCCACATGGCAGAGGGCGCCGCCAGCAGCACTACATCTAACGGTTCATAACTCTTTTGTGCCGCGGTATATTAAATTTCTAATTCAAAATTCTTACTCCTTTTATCACAGTTCCTCTGGGATATCGGGCTTAACGATCCCGGGGTTCTCCAGCCTATTTGTGGCGTCTTGGTCTCGTTTTCTTTATGTCTATGGGAAATCCTAATATGTTAAGATACCGTGTCATGGGATGCATGGCTCTTCCCTAGGTTAGTTGTTAAGGGAGCATTAATTCTGCCATCTTTGCCAACTTTTTTGTTATTCACAACTGGTTCCAATGTTTTAGATTAGATGTCACCCCTAAGCAGAAGCAATAAATTTCTTAGCGTAAAATATAGTAAATCCGAAATTGTAAAAATCTCAAAAAAATTATTTCCGTAGTAAAATATAGTAAATCCTAAGTTCAAGAACTTTTCATGCGGTGTTGACAAACATAATTTTATATCTTCAATTAAACCGAAATTTAATGTTTTTTTGGTCATTTTCTAGCATAAAATCTCAAATATTGCAGAATAAAAAATAAGAAAACAGTTCGCGAATAATGCCTGGAATTTCAACACTTTTTATTAGATATTGAATTAAAGAAATATTATTATTATAAATCCATGAACCACTTTTTCTGAAACATGTGGCACCCTGCATTTTATTTGGCAAATAGGAATAAAAAATATTCTGGTGCTACTCACCGACATCTGACCTGACCTTAATAGCCTATTAATTTAAAAATGAATAATATTATAATTTTGTATGTGTTATAAATACAGAACAAGAAAATTAGGTTATAATAGGTAGACATACCGAAAACTTGTTGTTTCTAGGAGTAAAAAATATATTTTCTGTGATGTGTTCAAGACCAGAAAGAAACAGAAAGCCAGAAAATCATAAATATTTTGAAAAATGTTTTAATCTAAGTAAAATAGTGTAAGCAAGCTCAAGTGTTTTTGCTAAAATAAGAGGTAGGTAAAATATGGTACATTTGTTCAAAAAATAGCATTCAAAACCAATGTTATCATTAAAGTTTGTTTCAATTTAATTATAATATTTTTGCTTCATAAATTCGCCAAATGACTTTGTATCTGGCTATAAGCATTACAGTGACTAGAAGATTTGAAACTTTCTTGCGTTTTCTGCAGACCTAGTGGAAAGAAAAATACGGATATCTTTTATAAGGTATCTAATTATAATAGCATTTATGCGAAGAAATAAATTAAAAAAGAAACTTGGCGATACATTTTATTACAATTTGATTTATAATTTCAAATTTGTAAGAAAGAAGACAAAGAACTCTTAAAACATTAATTAGTTAGCAACTGTTATTTTGTAAATATGGATCAAATAAATGGATCAATCATATTAAAATATAATATTCAAAAGAAATTTAAATATGCTTCTCCAGAGAAACGGTATGTATCAATATCAAAATATAATTTTTTTAAGAGGCCTGTTCGTTATTTTTTTTGCTAAAATCCACAAATATCATAATAGAAAATATTTAGAAGTGAAATAAAAAAAAAAATAGTATAACTTTTTTTAAGAGAATTCTATATTTGTATAAACATTCTTATTTTCAGACAAATAACTTCGAAAGAAACAGATGACAAAGTGATCCTCTCTACAATGGAAAGAGATAATGAGAGCTGGGCCCTATATACCAATTGATTTCAGATGTAAAAGGGCAAGTTCCAATATAGAAAATATGCCATCAACATCCAGAAGTGTATGCAGGAGGTCGGGGGTATTCTTAGAAACTAACTAAAACTTACTTTTCAAAGCAGGATTTACAAAAACCATGTGGAAAATAAAAAATTTCTCCAAACGATTCAGTTATGAGCACATAAAAAATATTGATTGAATACCAACAAGTGCCTTTTTTTAACACTGTGCAAAACTATGGACATTTTTTATATGAAGTATTATGCAGCTCACCTAAATATTAATCAGATTCTGATAATTTTAATAAAATTAAATGTACCTCACGAGAATTTGCAACATCCGCTTTAGCTGGTATAGTATTACAGTAAAAAATATAGCATTGCATGAGGTTTTTTTTAACGAATTAATGAAGATAAAAAAAATAAACTTGTTTCTAACAGCATTTTATACAGTTAGAAATTTACTCATTGATTGCAACAAATTTAGAAGCTTCAAGGTTAACTTAGACAAAAAAGTTATAGAATATTGTTAAATTGGTTTTTTAGTGATCTTACACTAGCTGATAAAGTATTCTTGATCAGGGATCTACTTCCCGCAGGCATTTTTAAATATCCTAGTATTTTAATTTACTCTTCAGTTAACAGAATTTAAAACACAACTATAGTAAGGGTAAAAATACATGATGAAAGAGAAATTCGTAGAATTAGGTACTTTAATATTTTACTTCTCTCAGTGCTATATATCGCAAATTTCAATTATAGTTTATTCTGATAAATTTGCAACATCCTCTAATAAAAAAAGTTGAGGAATATTGAATAAATAAATCTTTCAATATTATAAATTTTTTTGCTGTTTTATTTAGTAAATCATATAATTTTATTTAAGTATCAATAAAAAAATATTGTTGTATCTTTTATTTCATTTGTTAAAATTAAGACATTCTTGTTTAATTTTTTTAACAATAACATCTTCTTTAAAATAATTGGTATTTATTACTTAAATTTAGCAAAATACTGATCAATATCCAGCTGCATACTAAAATGACTAAATTAAATAATAACGAGTGAAATATGAGTCAATATGTATAAAACATAGATAAAATTATATATTTAAAAACAATTTTTAAATAGTAACCAAAATCTAGTTAAATACGTAAGTAGTGAACATTACCCGATTCGCTCTATCCCCCCACTCCTTGACCCTGACATTGCTCCCTCCTAGGTCAAGAGTAGTTATTTTGGCGGTATAGACCGGGCCCCTTTTTTTTAAGCCCCTTCCGGGAGCCCCATTTTCTAGTGCTCCACCCGAGTACCCCATAGAGCTCCGCTAAAGTGCCGTCCGGGATCTTTATTTTTCAGAGCCCCGTCCGGGTTCCCATTTTCTAGTACTTCACCCGGGTACCCCATAGGGCGTCGTTAAAGTTCCATCCGGGGACCCCATTTTTTAGATCTTCTTCCGAAGTCCCCCTTTTCTAAGCTTCATCTGGGTACCCTATAGGACTCCTATAAAGTTCCATCCAAGGGCCCCATTTTCTAGAGCTCTACCCACGTGCCCCATAGCACTCAGTTCAATTTCCGACCGAGGGCCGCATTTTCTAGGTCTTCACTAGCGGATCCCATTCAAGCTCCGGCTAAAGGCCAAATTTTTCCCTGAACCCCCACCCAAGGGCCCCGTTTGGGCGTTGGCTTTCGCATTTACATCAGCTGTCAATTGTTATATACGTCAGCTATCATTTACATTAGGCTTTAACCTCACTTTTTATTAGGCCCTATTTAATAGAGCGAAAATACGCTTTTCAGTAAAAAATAATCTATTAGAATTTGAACAAATATTTCATTCGATTTAAAGACTTGTAGACAACCTGACAAGGAAATTCTCTAAATAGAGAACTTACTGTGGACCGTGGTGATGCAAACACGCCATTTTACAATTTCATTTTAACAAGTTTGTAGCTTGAATAGATGATGATAGGAATACTGTATTTCCATTATTTTATATGTCCTATTTTTAGGATTAAGCCCCCGGAGTCCCATTTTCTAGTTGTTATCTGTCATACGTCAGCTGTCATGTCAAATAATGATCGCGCGTTAAAGTTTAGAGAGAACACCATTTGATATATATTTTTTTACTTTGAAAAGGTAAAATTTGGAAAAAAGAGTTGATACGAAGCTACGAGACATATGAATTTTATGTAATAAAAAGTGGAGTTATAAGATATGCCCCTTAGAACGCACGGGGAAAATAAAACAAATATATACTTCATTTTTATTTCATCAAACACTAGTTTTTACTGTAATATAAAGAGTGAATAATAAACAAATATTTAGCTGGTAGATCAACAATGTGAATTTATATTTAGGGCCCCCTATGGCAAGCAATTTCGAGTTATAACCTTTTTTTTTGACATATATAATAGGTAAATCTAAATTACTTTAATAATAATTGAAAACATAATATTTTAATTTATTTTTTCAATTTATACAAACATATCCTTAATCTGATATATATTGTCACATATTTAGATTTTATTCTTGGGTATAGAATGTTTAGGACTGGAGGAGGAGGAGGACCATCCAAAAACCAAATAGTTTCTTGAATCGATTTTCACATCATCTGGAAGGTCTTTGTCAGCATAAGGTATGGTATATCTAAAAAAAAATAAACAATTTTTAGCAAAGATAATTAAGTTGGATGTCCCTTAACCATAGGTGCCTCGTTTTATTTAATGTGATAAAAAGTTAATAAAATATCGAAAAAAGTAAAAAGTGCTTAAGAGGAAAGTGATTATTTACAATACTAACATAATGGTGAGAGTTATTAAAGAGATAAAAAGTAATCGAGGCATGAGTTTTTGTTTATGTCTCTTTTAATTCAATATAATAAAAAATTTCAAGATATGTATAAGCAAGGTTTTGAGCATAGGTATATATAAAATATGAAATAAACTATTTAACAGTGTACAGCAAAACCACAAGTTTCATTTATCATGATGAGCTAATGGTTCAACGAATCGATAATAGCCTAACGAACTCACTGATAAGCTTTTCTCTAATTTTCCTTGAAATATGAAAGTGTTTTTTTATATTGCTATTTTAAATACATAACTTCCTATTTTTTACAAATTTTAAACGCTTTTAAATTGTCATAATTATGTTTTAGATATGACATCTTATATCAATATTAAAAACACTCTAGTGTAAGTAATTAAATATTTGACTTTGTTACTACTCAAAATTCACCAAAAGTTGTATAAATAATATGAAAATATTAGAAAGGTTTCTTACTGCATTGAAAAAGACATAAAATTATAAAAAAAAACTATAATAATGGGTTAAGTATTAAAAATGTGTAATTTGAAAAATTAAAAGCTCAAGTGATGCCTTGTGTAGATTTTTATCCAAAAATAGGGTGTTTTCAGGAGAGAAATTAGTCACAGACTAAGTAATATGGACAATAAATTAAAGGTTCAAGTATATTTTGTATAGATTTTTTTATATAAAAATGGGGCATGTTCTGTAGAATACTTTAAATCGTGGATCATAATTTCGTTTAGATATGAGTTTAAATATTAAAACTAAAACCACTGTGATGTAAGAAATTAAATATTTTGCCTTTTGTTGACTTCTCAAAAATTCATCAAAAGCTGTACAAAATAATATGAAAAATAATGTCAAAGAGGTTTCCTACTGCATTGGAAAACACATAAAATTATAAAAAAATGCTATAACTAGTGGTTAAATCAACTGTTAGAAATGTCCAATTTGAAAAATTACAGGTCCAAGTTACGTCTTGTGGAGATTTTATACAAAATAGAGCGTTTTTAGAAGAGAAATTACACATTGACAAATTGATATGGCCAATAAATTAAAAGGTCCAAGAGTATTTTCTGATTTTTAATATAAAAATAAGGTATGTTGTGTTAGATACTTACAAGAAGGGTTATTTTGACATGTTAAAATGTATAATTTGAAAATTAAAGACTCCTGAAGTGTCTCTTACGAGTTTTTTTTATTCAAAATATGTTGTTTTCTGTAGAGAAATTGGACCCTAAGTGATGTTGACAATAAACTAAGAGTCCAAATGTATCCTATATAGATTTTTATATAAAAATAGGGTATGTTCTGTAGAATACTTAAAAAAAGAGTTATTTCGTTCTGTTAAAAATGTATAATTTGAAAATTAAAGACCCATGAGATGTCTTTTATGAATTTTTTATATAAAATATGATATGCCTCGAAAGAAATTATACATTAAGTAATATGGACAATAAATTAAAGGTCCAAGTGTATCTTGTGTAGATTTTTTATATAAAAATATACTGTAGAATAATTACATAAAAGGGTATATATGTTCTACAACAAATCCTCATAAAGTTACAGAAGGCCAACACAGTCCCAAGTAGCATATATTTCAATATTCTTTTCAGTTCTATTATGTATCTCTTCTGGACGTATTACATTTACCTACAAAAAATTTTTAACACCAAATATCAGTTAACTATTAAATATATAGTTATCACAAAGAGTTGATGGTTTAATAAATCGATAATAGTCATAACTTACTCACAGATATGTTTTTCTCTTTTTTCCCTCATAGAGAGGTGTAAGCAATGTTTCAACGTTAATACTTTAGTTGCTGTTGTTGTCGAAACTGCTGCCACAATAGAAGTATTCACGTATTTAGATTTTACCTAAAATTGGGAAAGTTACAATATTTTTCTTCAAATTAACAAAAAAACCATACCACTAAAATTGTTACTTACAAAAAGGGTTATTTCGTTCTATTAAAAATGTATAATTTGAAAATTAAAGACACGTGAGATGTCTTTTATGGATTTTTTTATAAAAAATATGGTATGTCTCAAAAGAAATTATACACCAAGTAATACGGGTAATAAATTAAAGGTCCAAGTGTATCTTGTGTAGATTTTTTATATAAAAATAGGGTATATTCTGTACAATACTCACATAAAAAGGATATTTGTTCTACAATAAATCCTCATAAAATTCCAGAAGGGCCACACAGTCCCAAGTAGCATATATTTCATTACACTTTTCAGTTCTATATGTATCTCTTCTGTACGTATTACGATTACCTACAAAAAATTTTTAACACAAAATTTCAGTTAATTATTAAATATAGAGTTATCAAAACGAGTTGATGGTTTAATAAATTGATAATAGTCATAACTCACTCACAGATATGTTCTTCTCTTTTTTCCATAACAGAAAGGTATAAGCCATGTTTCAACGTTAATACATTAGTTACTGTTGTAGCCGAAACTGTTGCCACAATAGAAGTATTCAGGTATTTAGATTTTACCTAAAATTGGAAAAGTTACAATGTTTTTTTTTAAATTAACAAAAAAAAATACCACTAAAATTGTTACTTTTTATTAAATTAAAAATGAAACTTCTTGTTTTAAAATTGATATTTGCATCAAAGAAAAATTTATATCATATTAATAAGTTTTCCACTATACAGTACTGATAAGCAACTTAAAAACTGACCTTCATTGGTTTGCTGCGGGCATTGTTGTGATAAATGCAAATATGTTTGACTAAATTCAAGCTTATTCTAAAAAGTTCGAGTTAGTAAAAAATTAAATAGCAATAAGGTGTATAATTTTTAAATAACAAATAAAAAGCTAATTTATATACATTAGGGTAAAATTTACGCAGTTGATAATTAGTTGTCCTATTACTTTTTATGGTTTATTGGTAAATAGGCTGTCATTCTTGACATCCTCGTCGTCCCACCACCACAAATAAACGAAACAAATGTCTGCATATTTGATTTTTCTCTCTCAAAATTGACTTCAGATATGTTTATTCTTGTCTATCTGCTTCCATATGCTGTTTATTTCACATCGGGAGTATTCGTTACATGCCAAATTCTTTCTTGAATGTATTTCTGGCCCATATGTAAACCATTTCCGATATAAAGTACGGCATATCTAAAAAATTAACTCTTTCAAAATTTTTTATTAAGAGGAGAAAGTAAAGCTAGAAAAAGAACACCCTTTTGCAAAATTAAGAAAATCATTATATCTGTTTTAAATATTTCCCAGCCCTCATTTTTACAAAGTAGTTCTGCTTTTTTATACCTTTACGTAGACTAAAAATGTGCTTATATGTCTCAAATACTATTAAAAAGTAATTTTTGAAATTCTCTCATCGAAAAATTTTCTAAGCTGACATTTTAAAATAAAAATGTAACCAAAGCTACCTATTAAATTTTTCTTAAGTATTTTATCAGAAAACCACTAAAATGTACCTGACATAAAAAGAAATCAATGACGTAATTTGAAAAAATATTTCATTTTCGACAAAAAAAATAATCCAAAAACTTATCTATCTAAATTTTAAGCATTATTTCGAATAGAAACTAATTAAAATGCTCTCTAAACATAAATAAATCATCCACCATTCGTTGAAACTACAAAATAGAAAAAAATAAATCCGCCATTTTTAGACGCCGTTGTCGTGCAAGCTATACTTTGCACCAATCAGATATTTACTACAAAAATTACTATTTAACTACGTAAATTGAAAATATACTGCTTTTTTCTAACAGAAAATAATTAAAAATGCACGCTAAACATATAGAAATCAATTAATATTCGATCAAATTTTAAAATAAAAGAAAATAAATCCCAGAGCTCTGTTACCGGCATCCATTGAGCGTGCCAGCCATGTAAGCCATTGCAGACATAAAGTACAATCTAAAAATTTTCTGGGTTCCTCATTTGATTAATTTACAGAAACTATATCTTAATACCTTACTAACGCAGCAATCACGCTATAAAAAAATGCAATAACGCTAACGGTTTAATTTCCTATTACCGATCTTTAAGATATCATCTTGTTAGATTTTATGAATAAAAATAAAACGGTTTTTTATAAGACCATTCGCCCTGGAATTATATCAAAATTTATCTTAAAACTTACCTCTTTCAATTTTCTTAAGGGTTTAGTCGAACAAAAACTGATTAAAAATGCACTTAACATACAAAATTCAATTAAAAATTCACTTTACACGCTTAAAATTTGTAATAAAAAGAATATTATCGGCCATTATGGTTGCGGTACGAATATTGACATAATACTGACACACTTTTTAAAAGCAGTTCTACCGGCGGATCGATAAAAAGATCGGGTCTGTTACCTGCCTTCACATCGAAAGTTCCATGAATTACATACAGTTCCGATCGCCCTTTTCAGTACTGGAAACCATACTTTCAAACCTTTTTTAAATTCGAATTGTGTCTGCTTCTATTTTTTCAACAATCCTAAGTAGACTATAATTTATTTTAGATTGCTAAGTTTAAGATGAAACACAATAAACAAGCATGTAAAATGTGTGTCCTTGGGTAAAATAGGTATAAATTACAGTTTTTAGAGAGTACGACTACTAATAATATTTATTTAAATTATAAAATCAGATGTTGCTGTAATGAAATGTAACGAAAATTTTCGTTGTTCGAGCTGTATTACTTTAAAAAAAAAATAATGTAATTAATACTGATTTGTTTTTATATAACAGTTCCAAAAATCGGATTGTCCATTGGTTAGTAATTCACCCCTTCCACGCCTTAAACTTTATCACGACCTTAAAAAATATACGAGTATATGCTAATGTCTTTGAAAGCTGGCGTGATAATTCACCCCCACTCTTTAAACTTAATCCACGCCTTGAAAATATGCACGCTTCCTCGATGCCTTGAAAACTGGCACTCGACCTAACATATGTGATGAATATATATGACGTCATTTTACCCTGAAGTATACCATTATAAACGCCCATGCGCCGAGGAATGATTTTTATATTCAGGTTGATATCATAATTTTAAAATATTTTTTTGTAGTGCATATTTTAAAAGTGATTGTTGTTATAGGTAATTTTTATTTAATACATTTTTTCACAGCCAGTATTTCAAAAATTTTTTAATAATTTGACTTTTTGTTTCTTACCAGTTGAGTTATTTTAATAAAATTCTGTGTACTTTTCAAAAATAATCTTTTATGAAGGAATTATTCCCAAAAAATACGCCCAGAATTTCCTTCGCTGTATTTGAAGGAGAAAAATACCTTTTTAATATTTCCGTTTTCAAATATCATGGATTTCTTTTACAACAGCATTTTGTTCTTATAGATCCTTTTAAAGTCTGATTCTTTAACTTTCTGTGTATAAGCTAAGTTCAGAATCTTGTACTTCTCCTACAGAAACCAAGACATAAGTTAAATAATGTCAAAATAAATGCGAAGTATCTAAATTCAATGATTATTTCGCCTTTAGTGCTCTAATTTCCTTGTTTTCCTGGAGAAGTTATAACAAAGGTATCGAAAATGCAAGATATTAGTTAAAATAAATCCAATAACCTTTGCGATATTTTCTTATTTCCCTAAGAAATGGATTTCGGGGAGTAAATTAATACAAACGTTTGTGACATTCTGTCTATAAGCTAAGTTCAGAATCTTGTACTTCTCCTAAAAAAAAAAAAATAAGGAATATAGGTTCAATAAAATCGAAATAAGAACGAAAGATCTAAATTCAATGACTATTTCGCATTTGGTGCTGTAATTTCTTTGCTGTTCCTAGTTAACCTATAAAAGAAGTATGCCGGATTTTTAAAATATTATAAAAACTAATATTCTTAGAGATATTTACGTATTTCCCTAAAAAGTAGACATCGGGAACTAAATTAAGAAAAACGGCCCAGTTTCGATTTTCTGTCTTTAAGCTAAGTTCAAAATCTTGTACTTCTCTTGTAAAAAAAAACAAAAATTATATGTTAAATAATGTTGAAATATGAACGAAATGTCTAAATTCTGTTATTTTCGCCTCTTGGTGCTATAATTTTTAATATATTTCGGCAGCACAACTATAAAAATCTTTGAAGGATTTAATTTTCAATTATATTTAGAATATAGAATTTTACTTTAGAGTGAATAAAATCTAAATATGAACGGAATATCTAAATTTAGTTACTATTTCGTCTTTGGGGTTATGATTTCCTTGCTTTCCTAGAGAAGTTACAACAAAAGTATTGAAAAATGCAGGATTTTTAAATATTATACAAAATAAAACTAATAATCAAAGAAATATTTTTGTATTTCCCTAAAAAACGATATTCGAAAAGTAAATTAATATAAACGCCACATTTTTGACTTTCTGTCGATAACCTAAGTTCAGAATCTTATACTTCTATAAAAAAAAAACAAAAATTTAGATTAAATAAAGTTGAAATATGACGAAACATCTAAATTCTATGATTTTTCGCCCTTGGTACTATATTTTCTAATATATTTCGGCAGTAGAACAACGAAAATCTCTGAAGGTTTTAATTTTCAATTATATTACGAATATAGAATAGCATTTTAGAGTGCAGAAATAAAAATATTAACGAAATATCTAAATTTAGTAATTATTTCGTCTTTGATGTTCGTCTTTCGTATCAAATATACAGAATTTTTAAAATATTATGCAAAATAAAACAAATAATGAAAGAGATATTTTCGTATTTCCAAAAAAAAAAAGAAATGAAATTCGGGAAGTAAATTGATACAAACGACTCATTTTTGACTTTCTGTCTATAAGTTAAGCTCATAATCTCATACTTCTCCTGCGAAAAGATAGAAATATAGGTTAAATAAGGTCGAAATAAGACCGAAATATCTAAATTCCATAATTACTATGCCTTTAGTGCTATTATTTCCTTGTTTTCCTAGAGAAGTTATAACAGAGGTATCGAAAATGCAGGATATTATTTAAAATAAATTCAATAATCATTGAGATATTTTCGTATTTCCCTAAAAATGAAATTCCGGGAGTAAATTCATACAAACAGCCCAATTCTGAGTTTATGCCCATAACCTAAGTTCAGAATCTTGAACTTCTAAAAAAAACAAGAAATATAAGGTTAAATATGGTCGAAATAAGAACGAAATGTCTCCAATCAATGATTGACGACCTTATTTAACCTATATCTCTTGGATTTTGTAGAAGCACAAGATTCTGAACTTAGGTTATGGGCATAAACTCAGAATTGGGCTGTTTGTATGAATTTACTCCCGGAATTTCATTTTTAGGGAAATACGAAAATATCTCAATGATCATCGAATTTATTTTAAATAATATCCTGCATTTTCGATACCTTTGTTATAACTTCTCTAGGAAAACAAGGAAATAATAGCACCAAAGGCATAGTAATTATGGAATTTAGATATTTCGGTCTTATTTCGACCTTATTTAATCTATATTTCTATCTTTTCGGAGGAGAAGTATGAGATTATGAGCTTAACTTATAGACAGAAAGTCAAAAATGAGTCGTTTGTATCAATTTACTTCCCGAATTTCATTTCTTTTTTTTTTTGAAAATACGAAAATATCTCTTTCATTATTTGTTTTATTTTGCATAATATTTTAAAAATTCTGTATATTTGATACGAAAGACGAACATCAAAGACGAAATAATTACTAAATTTAGATATTTCGTTAATATTTTTAATTCTGCACTCTAAAATGCTATTCTATATTCGTAATATAATTGAAAATTAAAACCTTCAGAGATTTTCGTTGTTCTGCTGCCGAAATATATTAGAAATTATAGTACCAAGGGCGAAAAATCATAGAATTTAGATGTTTCGTCTTATTTCAACTTTATTTAATCTAAATTTTTGTTTTTTTTATAGAAGTATAAGATTCTGAACTTAGGTTATCGACAGAAAGTCAAAAATGTGGCGTTTATATTAATTTACTTTTCGAATACCGTTTTTTAGGGAAACACAAAAATATTTCTTTGATTATTAGTTTTATTTTGTATAATATTTAAAAATCCTACATTTTTCAATACTTTTGTTGTAACTTCTCTAGGAAAGCAAGGAAATCATAACCCCAAAGACGAAATAGTAACTAAATTTAGATATTCCGTTCATATTGAGATTTTATTCACTCTAAAGTAAAATTCTATATTCTAAATATAATGGAAAATTAAATCCTTCAAAGATTTTTGTAGTTGTGCTGCCGAAATATATTAAAAATTATAGCACCAAGAGGCGAAAAATAACAGAATTTAGACATTTCGTTCATATTTCAACATTATTTAACATATAATTTTTGTTTTTTTTACAAGAGAAGTACAAGATTTTGAACTTAGCTTAAAGACAGAAAATCGAAACTGGGCCGTTTTTCTTAATTTAGTTCCCGATGTCTACTTTTTAGGGAAATACGTAAATATCTCTAAGAATATTAGTTTTTATAATATTTTAAAAATCCGGCATACTTCTTTTATAGGTTAACTAGGAACAGCAAAGAAATTACAACACCAAATGCGAAATAGTCATTGAATTTAGATCTTTCGTTCTTATTTCGATTTTATTGAACCTATATTCCTTATTATTTTTTTTTTTTTAGGAGAAGTACAAGATTCTGAACTTAGCTTATAGACAAAATGTCACAAGCGTTTGTATTAATTTACTCCCCGAAATCCATTTCTTAGGGAAATAAGAAAATATCGCAAAGGTTATTGGATTTATTTTAACTAATATCTTGCATTTTCGATACCTTTGTTATAACTTCTCCAGGAAAACAAGGAAATTAGAGCACTAAAGGCGAAATAATCATTGAATTTAGATACTTCGCATTTATTTTGACATTATTTAACTTATGTCTTGGTTTCTGTAGGAGAAGTACAAGATTCTGAACTTAGCTTATACACAAAAAGTTAAAGAATCAGACTTTAAAAGGATCTATAAGAACAAAATGCTGTTGTAAAAGAAATCCATGATATTTGAAAACGGAAATATTAAAAAGGTATTTTTCTCCTTCAAATACAGCGAAGGAAATTCTGGGCGTATTTTTTGGGAATAATTCCTTCATAAAAGATTATTTTTGAAAAGTACACAGAATTTTATTAAAATAACTCAACTGGTAAGAAACAAAAAGTCAAATTATTAAAAAATTTTTGAAATACTGGCTGTGAAAAAATGTATTAAATAAAAATTACCTATAACAACAATCACTTTTAAAATATGCACTACAAAAAAATATTTTAAAATTATGATATCAACCTGAATATAAAAATCATTCCTCGGCGCATGGGCGTTTATAATGGTATACTTCAGGGTAAAATGACGTCATATATATTCATCACATATATTAGGTCGAGTGCCAGTTTTCAAGGCATCGAGGAAGCGTGCATATTTTCAAGGCGTGGATTAAGTTTAAAGAGTGGGGGTGAATTATCACGCCAGCTTTCAAAGACATTAGCATATACTCGTATATTTTTTAAGGTCGTGATAAAGTTTAAGGCGTGGAAGGGGTGAATTACTAACCAATGGACAATCCGATTTTTGGAACTGTTATATAAAAACAAATCAGTATTAATTACATTATTTTTTTTTAAAGTAATACAGCTCGAACAACGAAAATTTTCGTTACATTTCATTACAGCAACATCTGATTTTATAATTTAAATAAATATTATTACTAGTCGTACTCTCTAAAAACTGTAATTTATACCTATTTTACCCAAGGACACACATTTTACATGCTTGTTTATTGTGTTTCACCTTAAACTTAGCAATCTAAAATAAATTATAGTCTACTTAGGATTGTTGAAAAAATAGAAGCAGACACAATTCGAATTTAAAAAAGGTTTGAAAGTATGGTTTCCAGTACTGAAAAGGGCGATCGGAACTGTATGTAATTCATGGAACTTTCGATGTGAAGGCAGGTAACAGACCCGATCTTTTTATCGATCCGCCGGTAGAACTGCTTTTAAAAAGTGTGTCAGTATTATGTCAATATTCGTACCGCAACCATAATGGCCGATAATATTCTTTTTATTACAAATTTTAAGCGTGTAAAGTGAATTTTTAATTGAATTTTGTATGTTAAGTGCATTTTTAATCAGTTTTTGTTCGACTAAACCCTTAAGAAAATTGAAAGAGGTAAGTTTTAAGATAAATTTTGATATAATTCCAGGGCGAATGGTCTTATAAAAAACCGTTTTATTTTTATTCATAAAATCTAACAAGATGATATCTTAAAGATCGGTAATAGGAAATTAAACCGTTAGCGTTATTGCATTTTTTTATAGCGTGATTGCTGCGTTAGTAAGGTATTAAGATATAGTTTCTGTAAATTAATCAAATGAGGAACCCAGAAAATTTTTAGATTGTACTTTATGTCTGCAATGGCTTACATGGCTGGCACGCTCAATGGATGCCGGTAACAGAGCTCTGGGATTTATTTTCTTTTATTTTAAAATTTGATCGAATATTAATTGATTTCTATATGTTTAGCGTGCATTTTTAATTATTTTCTGTTAGAAAAAAGCAGTATATTTTCAATTTACGTAGTTAAATAGTAATTTTTGTAGTAAATATCTGATTGGTGCAAAGTATAGCTTGCACGACAACGGCGTCTAAAAATGGCGGATTTATTTTTTTCTATTTTGTAGTTTCAACGAATGGTGGATGATTTATTTATGTTTAGAGAGCATTTTAATTAGTTTCTATTCGAAATAATGCTTAAAATTTAGATAGATAAGTTTTTGGATTATTTTTTTTGTCGGAAATGAAATATTTTTTCAAATTACGTCATTGATTTCTTTTTATGTCAGGTACATTTTAGTGGTTTTCTGATAAAATACTTAAGAAAAATTTAATAGGTAGCTTTGGTTACATTTTTATCTTAAAATGTCAGCTTAGAAAATTTTTCGATGAGAGAATTTCAAAAATTACTTTTTAATAGTATTTGAGACATATAAGCACATTTTTAGTCTACGTAAAGGTATAAAAAAGCAGAACTACTTTGTAAAAATGAGGGCTGGGAAATATTTAAAACAGATATAATGATTTTCTTAATTTTGCAAAAGGGTGTTCTTTTTCTAGCTTTACTTTCTCCTCTTAATAAAAAATTTTGAAAAAGTTAATTTTTTAGATATGCCGTACTTTATATCGGAAATGGTTTACATATGGGCCAGAAATACATTCAAGAAAGAATTTGGCATGTAACGAATACTCCCGATGTGAAATAAACAGCATATGGAAGCAGATAGACAAGAATAAACATATCTGAAGTCAATTTTGAGAGAGAAAAATCAAATATGCAGACATTTGTTTCGTTTATTTGTGGTGGTGGGACGACGAGGATGTCAAGAATGACAGCCTATTTACCAATAAACCATAAAAAGTAATAGGACAACTAATTATCAACTGCGTAAATTTTACCCTAATGTATATAAATTAGCTTTTTATTTGTTATTTAAAAATTATACAACTTATTGCTATTTAATTTTTTACTAACTCGAACTTTTTAGAATAAGCTTGAATTTAGTCAAACATATTTGCATTTATCACAACAATGCCCGCAGCAAACCAATGAAAGTCAGTTTTTAAGTTGTTTATCAGTACTGTATAGTGGAAAACTTATTAATATGATATAAATTTTTCTTTGATGCAAATATCAATTTTAAAACAAGAAGTTTCATTTTTAATTTAATAAAAAGTAACAATTTTAGTGGTATTTTTTTTTGTTAATTTAAAAAAAAAACATTGTAACTTTTCCAATTTTAGGTAAAATCTAAATACCTGAATACTTCTATTGTGGCAACAGTTTCGGCTACAACAGTAACTAATGTATTAACGTTGAAACATGGCTTATACCTTTCTGTTATGGAAAAAAGAGAAGAACATATCTGTGAGTGAGTTATGACTATTATCAATTTATTAAATCATCAACTCATTTTGATAACTCTATATTTAATAATTAACTGAAATTTTGTGTTAAAATTTTTTTGTAGGTAATCGTAATACGTCCAGAAGAGATACATATAGAACTGAAAAGTATAATGAAATATATGCTACTTGGGACTGTGTGGCCCTTCTGGAATTTCATGAGGATTTATTGTAGAACAAATATCCTTTTTATGTGAGTATTGTACAGAATATACCCTATTTTTATATAAAAAATCTACACAAGATACACTTGGACCTTTAATTTATTACCCGTATTACTTGGTGTATAATTTCTTTCGAGACATACCATATTTTTTATAAAAAAATCCATAAAAGACATCTCACGTGTCTTTAATTTTCAAATTATACATTTTTAATAGAACGAAATAACCCTTTTTGTAAGTAACAATTTTAGTGGTATGGTTTTTTTGTTAATTTGAAGAAAAATATTGTAACTTTCCCAATTTTAGGTAAAATCTAAATACGTGAATACTTCTATTGTGGCAGCAGTTTCGACAACAACAGCAACTAAAGTATTAACGTTGAAACATTGCTTACACCTCTCTATGAGGGAAAAAAGAGAAAAACATATCTGTGAGTAAGTTATGACTATTATCGATTTATTAAACCATCAACTCTTTGTGATAACTATATATTTAATAGTTAACTGATATTTTGTGTTAAAAATTTTTTGTAGGTAAACGTAATACGTCCAGAAGAGATACATAATAGAACTGAAAAGAATATTGAAATATATGCTACTTGGGACTGTGTTGGCCTTCTGTAACTTTATGAGGATTTGTTGTAGAACATATATACCCTTTTATGTAATTATTCTACAGTATATTTTTATATAAAAAATCTACACAAGATACACTGGACTTAATGTATAATTTCTTTCGAGACATATCATATTATGTATAAAAAATTATTAAAAGACTCCTCATGGGTCTTTAATTTTCAAATTATACATTTTTAACAGAACGAAATAACTCTTTTTTTAAGTATTCTACAGAACATACCCTATTTTTATATAAAAAATCTATATAGGATACATTTGGACTCTTAGTTTATTGTCAACATCACTTAGGGTCCAATTTCTCTACAGAAAACAACATATTTTGAATCAAAAAACTCGTAAGAGACACTTCAGGGGTTTTTGAATTTTCAAATTATACATTTTAACATATCAAAATAACCCTTTTTGTAAGTATCCTACAGAACATACCACATTTTTATATAAAAAATTAGACAAGATACATATGGACTTTTAGTTTATTGTCCATATCACTTAGAGTACAATTTCTCTCCAGAAAACACCATATTTTGTATAAAAAATCCATAAGAGACATTTCAGCGGTCTTTAATTTCAAATTATACATTTTAACATATCAAGATAACCCTTTTTGTAGGTATCCTACAGAACATATTCTATCTTTATATAAAAAATCTATACAAGATACATTTGGATTTTTAATTTATTGTCCATATCGCTTAGGGTACAATTTCTCTCCAGAAAACGCCATATTTTGTATAAAAAATCCATAAAAGACATCTCATGGGTCTTTAATTTTCAAATTATACATTTTTAACAGAACGAAATAACTCTTTTTTTTAAGTATTCTACACAACATACCTTATTTTTATATTAAAAATCAGAAAATACACTTGGACCTTTTAATTTATTGCCCATATCAATTAGTCAATGTGTAATTTCTCTTCTAAAAACGCTCTATTTTGTATAAAATCTCCACAAGACGCAACTTGGACCTGTAATTTTTCAAATTAGACATTCCTAACAGTTATAGCATTTTTTTTATAATTTTATGTCTTTTCCAATGCAGTAGGAAACCTCTTTGACATTATTTTTCATATTATTTTGTACAGCTTTTGATGAATTTTTGAGAAGTCAACAAAAGGCAAAATATTTAATTTCTTACATCACAGTGGTTTTAATTCTAATGTTTAAACTCATATCTAAACGAAATTATGATCCACGATTTAAAGTATTCTACAGAACATGCCCCATTTTTATATAAAAAATCTATACAAGATATACTTGAACCTTCAATTTATTGTCCATATTACTTAGTTTATGACTAATTTCTCTCCTGAAAGCACCCTATTTTTGGATAAAAATCTACACGAGGCATCACTTGAGCTTTTAATTTTTCAAATTACACATTTTTAATACTTAACCCATTATTATAGTTTTTTTTTTATAATTTTATTTCTTTTTCAATGCAGTAAGAAACCTTTCTAATATTTTCATATTATTTATACAACTTTTGGTGAATTTTGAGTAGTAACAAAGTCAAATATTTAATTTCTTACACTAGAGTGTTTTTAATATGGATATAAGATGTCATATCTAAAACATAATTATGACAATTTAAAAGCGTTTAAAATTTGTAAAAAATAGGAAATTATGTATTTAAAATAGCAAAATAAAAAAACACTTTCATATTTCAAGGAAAATTAGAGAAAAGCTTATCAGTGAGTTAGTTCGGCTATTATCGATTCGTTGAACCATTAGCTCATCATGATAAATGAAACTTGTGGTTTTGCTGTACACTGTTAAATAGTTTATTTCATATTTTATATATACCTATGCTCAAAACCTTGCTTATACATATCTTGAAATTTTTTTTTATATTGAATTAAAAGAGACATAAACAAAAACTCATGCCTAGATTACTTTTTATCTCTTTAATAACTCTCACCATTATGTTAGTATTATAAATAATCACTTTCCTCTTAAGCACTTTTTACTTTTTTCGATATTTTATTAACTTTTTATCACATTAAATAAAACGAGGCACCTATGGTTAAGGGACATCCAACTTAATTATCTTTGCTAAAAATGGTTTATTTTTTTTATATATACCATACCTTATGCTGACAAAGACCTTCCAGATGATGTGAAAATCGATTCAAGAAACTATTTGGTTTTTGGATGGTCCTCCTCCTCCTCCAGTCCTAAACATTCTATACCCAGGAATAAAATCTAAATATGTGACAATATATATCAGATTAAGGATATGTTTGTATAAATTGAAAAAATAAATTAAAATATTATGTTTTCAATTATTATTAAAGTAATTTAGAGTTACCTATTATATATGTCAAAAAAAAAAAAGGTTATAACTCGAAATTGCTTGCCATAGGGGGCCCTAAATATAAATTCACATTGTTGATTTACCAGGCAAATATTTGTTTATTATTCACTTTTTATATTACAGTAAAAACTAATGTTTGATGAAATAAAAATGAAGTATATATTTGTTTTATTTTCCCCGTGCGTTCTAAGGGGCATATCGTATGACTCCACTTTTTATTACATAAAATTCATATGTCTCGTAGCTTCGTATCAACTCTTTTTTCCAAATTTTACCTTTTCAAAGTAAAAAAATATATATCAAATGGTGTTCTCTCTAAACTTTAACGCGCGATCATTATTTGACATGACAGCTGACGTATGACAGATAACAACTAGAAAATGGGACTCCGGGGGCTTAATCCTAAAAACGGGACATATAAAATAAGGGAAATACAGTATTCCTATCATCATCTATCCAATTAGCTACAAACTTGTTAAAATGAAATTATAAAATGGCGTGTTTGCATCACCACGGTCCACAGTAAGTTCTCTATTTAGAGAATTTCCTTGTCAGATTGTCTACAAGTCTTTAAATCGAATGAAATATTTGTTCAAATTCTAATAGATTATTTTTTACTGAAAAGCGTATTTTCGCTCTATTAAATAGGGCCTAATAAAAAGTGAGGTTAAAGCCTAATGTAAATGATAGCTGACGTATATAACAATTGACAGCTGATGTAAATGCGAAAGCCAACGCCCAAACGGGGCCCTTGGGTGGGGGTTCAGGGAAAAATTTGGCCTTTAGCCGGAGCTTGAATGGGATCCGCTAGTGAAGACCTAGAAAATGCGGCCATCGGTCGGAAATTGAACTGAGTGCTATGGGGCACGTGGGTAGAGCTCTAGAAAATAGGGCCCTTGGATGGAACTTTATAGGAGTCCTATAGGGTACCCAGATGAAGCTTAGAAAAGGGGGACTTCGGACGGAGCTCTAAAAAATGGGGTCCCCGGACGGAATTTTAACGAAGCCCTATGGAATACCCGGGTGAATTACTAGAAAATGGGAACCCAGACGGGGCTCTGAAAAATAAGGATCCCGGACGGAACTTTAGCGGAGCCCTATGGGGTACTCGGGTGGAGCACTAGAAAATGGGGCTCCCGGAAGGGGCTCAAAAAAAGGGGCCCCGTTTATACCGCCGGAATAACTACTCTTGACGTAGGAGGGAGCAATGTCAGGGTCAAGGAGTGGGGGGATAGAGCGAATCGCGTAATGTTCACTACTTACATAGATTTTTATTTTTTCTTAAATATCTACTTAATTTTCGGTAAGTATTGATGAATATAAAAATTCCATATTATTACTAAATTTTCTAAAATTATCGGTAAGTATTGATGAATATAAAAATTCCATAATATTACTAAATTTTCTTTCCATGATTAATCATATTCTGCACTGTTACTTCTTTTAATGTTCACATACAGAAGTAGCTCTTTATTGTTTTTTAAATAAAGTTTTTCCTGTATCTGGTGATAATAATTATGATTTGTATTTTCAACTTTTCTCCATTATCATTGTACGAGATCATACATTTCTAAACAAATCTGGACTAACTCCCAAAATTCATGAATTGCAGAACCAAATACCAGTTTGCCAGTCATCCAAGTTTAATTATTTTTTAATTTAATTTTTTTCAGAGGTTCTTCTTCACTAAATGGATTTGATACCATAAAGATTGTAAGAACCTAAAATATTAAATTATATTACTAATAGCATAGAAGAAATGTACCAAGAATTCCTATCCTGTGCTATAATTTTGACGCTCCTAAATGGTACGCCAAACTGGTACGCCATCTCATTCATAAAAGGCAATTTACAATATTGTCAATAACTGATATCTATATCAGTATTTTAATGTGTTATACATACTTTTGTTAGAAATAAGTATAAAAGATTTAAATTTTCGGATTTATCAATGACCGAGTTTTAATACTTAGCGCTTCCAATCCTCCCATAAGAATGAGCCGTCTTAGTATAATTCGTCAATGCTAATAGTAACTCTATCAAATAAGAATACATAATAATAAAGTAAGTATTAATTGCCAATAGTATAAAAAATAACAAAAAAGTTTTACGGTTAATAATTTCTAAATAAATACTTATATATATATATATATATATATATATATATATATATATATATATATATATATATATATATATATATATATATATATATATATATTACATCTAACTAACTAACCGAACTAACCCTGTTGTAGTATATGATTGCAGCAACCCAATTAATCCTACAGTATAAAGTTTAATTTCATCTTTATTTTATTTACTTCTTCCTCACTCATTTTGGTCTCATCAATAGCAATATAGGGCTTGGGGGATACATTTCTGCAATAGTTTTTACTGGCACGTATTTTATCCTTTGTAACAGTTATATTGTAATGTTCAAATGCCAAAGTAGCAATATGGTTACATTTTATCCCTCTTAGACAAGCATAAGTTGCAATTTAAAGATCTCCAGATCTGTGTATAATTCAAAATTAATTATGCTGAATAAAGATTTATAATTTACCTCAACGCTGTATGATTTTTCCTTCATACTAGCAAGGATTTCTCTTCAATAAACATTAAACTGCATTTTAAAGTGATTGAACTCCAATGAATTTTTGCCCTCTTAAGGGCCGTATTATCGTTTCCAAAAAATTCGTTGATGCTAGAAATCTTTAACACATGCTTCGAAGCCCTACTTTAAAAAAAAAAACAAACTAAAAATAATAAAAAAACCGTATCAAATATTATAATGTATAACCATAACAAATATAACCTTAATACGATTACAAATATGACTTAACTTTTGACAGGATTTTATGAATAGATCTCTTCAAATGTGAGAACTACAAATTTTTCAAACTGGCCACTTCTATTTGCAACGAAATTACCAATAAACAAGAAATTGAAAATCTCTTACGGCCGTTTATCTATTATCTACTGGTTTTGAAAGCATATTTTTTACATTTTCTTTTCTTATCTGTGTTACTTCATCACTACAAATGCAACGAAGATGCAAGATCCCTTTTATGACATTTTGTTTCCCTTTATTTTTGTAGAATCCTAATCTAGAGAAAGTGTTTCAATTTGAAATGTGAATGATCATTAATAAAGCAATATTCCATTCATTATTCAGCATGGATTTGGCGCCAATCTCAGTTGATTGTCGAATGTCCTCTTCTGTTGAGTGCAAGTAAAAAGAGAACACCAATGTGAGTACTTCAGATTAGGTCAATTATAGTTTTTGGCTAGATCATTGGCCGACCATACAATTATGATTTTACTTTTTTAAGATACCTGAGACTTTTTAAATAAATGTGTGCTGATTGCGATTTTTTAGATGGAACAGTGTTTTTGAAAATACAAGGCTTCAAATCCAAGCTGCCTCGTTAAATAAACTTTCCTAACTGCCTTGGTAACAAAATTGTATCTCCCAAAATATCTCTGTTTCAGTCCGTTGAGTGCTGGGCACTCTCTGAGGTCATAGCCAACACTTTCATCTTCCTCCAGACACCACCTGCACGTCGGTCGTCTACGACACCGATCTTATGAAGATGGCCCCTCAGGTGATAATATCCAGTCAACATCCTACCACAATTCTCAACTTTGCCAAAGGTTCCGCTTCCTTATCCCCGAGCGAGCCGGAACCCACACGAATCTGACTGTGCAGCCGTTTCTCGTCAGACTGTTCAGTACATCTTTGCACTTAGTCGCGAAGTTACAACACTGGGCTTCAGTGCCATTATCGCAGCCTTAATAATCGAGCATATGTTTATTTCTCTATTCCCGATTATGTCCCTCTCACAAAGATGGGCACACAGCAAAATAGCATAAATTTCCGCTGTAAAGGTCGTTGCTCGTTGTCCGAGAGTATAGAACTCTCCGACTCCTGTACTCCTGCCGAACACTCCGGCTTCAACTCTTTTATCTTGTCGAGATCCATCTGTATACCACCAGGATCCATTTCTCGGAAGATTTTGCTCTCCCTCCCAATCCTCTCTACTTGGTAGAAATATCTCCAGGGAGAGGTTGGCTTTTAAAAGCAGCGTCTTATAATCTCTCTGCATGGGGAGTGATGGATACCTCTCCATCGCGCTTCCCCAACACCTGAATAGCCGCCCGTTCCAATTCCAACATGCCCAAGGCAAATGAGACGATAAACAATCGTCAGGGTCTTATTCTCTATGTAAGTGAAGAGGGGGCAGGTTTATCAGGACTTCTAGAGCCCTAGTGGGAGTAATGCTCATCGCACTCAATATTCCTACAAAAATGATTCTTTGAACGTTGTTAAAGGCAGTGTTTGCGCTTTGCTGTACTAGGCCACCATACAATAGCTGCGTACGTTATCATTGCGCGGATCACCATAGCGTATATCCAAAATAACACTCTAGGTGTCAACCCCCATGTACATCTCATTTACAAGCCAAAAAAGTACATATGACCTTCTTGGTTCGAGCCCCAATATGATCATTTCAGCTCAGTTGTGAGTCCAGAATTACTCTCAGGTATTTAATATTCCCCTTGTATTGACAATGTAATTATCTCCCCATTTTCCTCTTTTTTGTAAAGATTACCACCTAGGACTTATCCGTGTTTATTCCGAGCCCTTTCCTGTGACACAATCTCCCCTCTAGGTCTAAGATATCGTGATCAGGGCACAAAATGACCAAGACATTGTCAGTTTTACATTATTATAATCCAGTCATACTTGCTGCGACATCTAGATGTTACATGCAGAACAGTCATTGGCACAGGCATATGCATACAAACCAGTGTCATTCAGTTCACTCAGCACGCTGTCCACCACAAGGCTCCACAGCAAAGGCTACAAAACTCCTCACTGTGGACAGACCCTATTTGACAGTGCTTTAACAGTCAGCATATATTAGTCTATGCTTGCTCTCATCCGTGCGACAACTGTCAGTTCAGCGCTTGGTCGTTGTAGAGCATTACATATCAAATCATGAGACGTGCTGTCAAAGGCTATATCGATAAAGGTATCTAAATCGGATCGGCCACCACACAGCGCATTTTCGACTCTTGTGACGAGCCGATGTAGCGCTTTATCTGTGGATTTTCCTCTCTGATAGACAAATTATAAAGGAAGTAAGAGATACTGTACCATTATTTCTTCCTTGATTGGTTGTGATCCACTAACCTTTGCAAGTCTCAATGTAATAAAAAATGAAGAAAAAGTAACAAATCATAATTCCCTGGTCGGCTAATGATCTATCCAAAAACTGTAATTGACCTAATCTGAAGTAGTTGACGATGGTATTCTTTTTTACTTGCACTAAACAGAAGTAGACATTCGATTATTAACTGACAGTTGGAGTAGGATGTCTATGTTAATATATCGGAAGTTGACTAAGTTAGCCTAGTTAGAGAAAATAACCTTCCTTAATTCTATTACTATGAATAAAAATAAAGAAAAAGATCTACCAAATATAAAATGCCAGGTCTTGTTCAACAGATACAGTCACTATCACTTAATAATAAGATCACATAACATGAAAAGATTGTTTTAAAAGGCAAAACTAATTTGATTAATTCAGAAAATAGTCCCTAAAACACGTGAACGTCGTTGAAACGCCATTTTAATTGGAGAATGACATTGATTTTTAACAGTTGAAAGCCCGTTTTAATAGGTACAGTTTACACCGTCCAAGAATAAATAATCGTTCTGGGAACAGAGGTAACCGTTCTTGCAAAATATTATGTTATTAAGTGAAAAGATTGCGAAAAATGAAAGTTGTGACTAGGAACTTTAATAAGAAACAAAGCAAAATGCTATTTTAACCTACACACCTAGTTAGACAGTGTGATAGTAACATTCAAAACAGTGGTTAATAAGTATCTGACTGAGAAAATTGAACAGTGGGGGACCGATTTCTATTGCTTTCTAATTGTATTAAGTATCTATAAATTACGCTAAGGTTTTCTATGTCTCCTCTCTTGTTCATAGAAAGTGGTTCATTGTTTATGTGAACCATTTCTGGGAAGATTCTTTTATGGAAATTCCTTTTTTTTGCTAGGATTTTCGAACTCTCAAAGTTCATTAAATGACTCTTATTTAGTACATGCTCTGCAAGAGCACAGTAAACCACTCCTCTGTTACAATCGCTTTGATGAGAACTTATTCTACCTGAAAGATTTCTAGAGGTTTGGCCTATATAAAGTTGGCCACAATTTAGGCATGGGATCTTATAGATAATGTTCCAGTTTTCTTTCAGTGAGATAGGTGTTTTAGTTAATGCGATTTTTTCAATTTGTTTGGTTTCAATTTTAATGGAGGTTATATTTTGGAAAATCTTTCCCAGCCTAGGAGTTAAATTTTCTATGTAGGGAAGCGACATGTAGATAGTATGCTCAACCTCGTTGTTGTCTGTACCTGGTTGTGATAATTGAGTAGGTTGTGTATGTATTAAAGTGGGTTGGCTTACTCTTTCAAAAGTATTCTCTGGTTAGTCATATTGTGTGGATCACACGGCATACCATTATTTGACATGATTGTAAGACGCACAGAAACCAACGTTCTAAAAACCAGTTGGTACATAAAGTCTATGTGCTCGAACATTTATAAACTTCGAATCTTACCACCCTTCGAAAATGAAAACCAACCTCATACTAGGAATGAAAAGGAGGGCAATTAAACTTACTAGAGCACCATTTGTGCAGCGATGTTCTTGCAAATTTTTGTAATTTTTGGGCAAGACTGATTCCTTAAAGAATATCGAGTTTTGATTCTTTCTTGACTGATAAAGTTTAATTTATTTCATTCTAAATAAAAAGCCTTTAAACTCTACTTTGAAAAACTCATATTAGTTAAAAGGAACCAGAGGTATCGGCCTTGAAAGAGGCTGAAAAGTGAAATATTCAGGGCTAATGCCAAAAAAACATATATATATATATATATATATATATATATATATATATATATATATATATATATATATATATATATGTATATTAGAAGACTAAATCCTTATTGAAATGGAAAGAAAATACTAAAAATAATTGTAGCTTTTGGATTTTAACCCTTATAAATATTTTTTCAATTGAAACTATCGATTTTTTTTCTATATTAAACATTTATTCCATTTTTCTTAAATTACTTTTACTATTTTAAATTATCATTAAATCGATTTAAATTCGAAAAAATGAATTTATTCCGACTTGAAAAAACCTTTTTAACAAGTTAATTTATTATGTACTTGTAATTTGAATCGGAGTTTTTACAATACAATTTTTTTTAAATTCCGTTTTTGCTAATTTTAATGATTTTTGGGTATGTTTTAAATTCCCACTAAACTTTGAATCTTTTTGACTCATAAGATCTCATTTTATCGTTTTAGACAGACCTTTAACTTTTATTTTGAAAAGCTGAGATTGGTTAAAGAAAAACGTCGTTAAACGAATATCGGTTTTTAAAATTTAGAAAATAGCTTATTTTCAAGAGACTAATAAAAAAGCATATACTTTCCTATTTCGTTTTAGGGGGATGAACTCTTCCCTGAATTCATAAGATACGTGGAAAAAATTGGAGCTCTCGGGTTTTTATATTTATTTTTTTGACTTGAAATTATCAATATTTTCCCACTTTGAGCTTTTTCTATTTTTCGTAGATTAAGTTGACAACTCTAATTGCTCGCCCAATTTTTAAATAGTTTTGAATTCTGAAGAAAACATTTTCATCGCTTTGAAAACACCTTATGAACTAGTTAATTTATAATAAATTTTTAATTAGAATCGACTTTTTGCTAATCTTCGTAATTTTCAGGAATGCTTTAAAACATAGTATGATCTTGAGTTTTGATTATTTTTTCACTTATAAGGTCAACTTTTTTCTCTCGTAAAGATCATTAATTAATTTTTCGAAAACTTTGAATTGGTTAAATAGACTTTTTAAGTGAGGCCTTTTTTTGAAAATGGCTTTCTTTCAGAAGGCCAATGCAAAAAAAAAATTTGAGGCCAAGACCATTTTTTCAATGTATTGAAAACACGAAATTAAAATTTGATCTCCCGTATTTGGGTCTTCATATTTTTTCCACTGGATAATGTCGATTTTCACCCATTTTTAACCTTTCTTCAATTTTTTAGATAACTTTTACAAGTTTTACGTCACATTTCCAGATAGTATCATGTTTTTAATATTGTAATACTGGGGGGATATAAAATACACAGGAAAACTATTAATTTAAGGTTATAAGAACTTAGAAAAAAATTGCAGTTAATGGAATAAAACAACAAAATTAGATATTACGGATTTAAAGCGTACCTGAAAATCACGCTGCACAAATGGAATTCTAAAAAGCAGATTCTAGTTAAAAGTATGTTACAAATTAAATGTTTGGATAGGTCTATTCAAGACAAAGGAAATGCTTTTTTCAGAATGAAAATTGAGACCAAACCCTAGATTTAGCGAGTATTTAAACTAGTAAACGTAATCTAAGGAAGATGAAACAAAAAGGTTAAAAATAAGAAAAATATAAGGACTCTAACAAGAACTACAATTTTTTTCTCAATATTTCTTAATTATTTAGGCCTCTAAAGCAAAAATATACCATTTTTTGCATTAGCATCCTGAAAATAGGTAATTTTCTTAAACAAATCATTGGTTTTTTTAAGCAATCTGAGTGATTTAGAATAAAAATTGAAGGTATATTTAAGACGAAAAAAATAAGATCTTATCAGCCAAAAAGGAATCAAAAGTCTGTGAGGATTTGAACTTGCCCAAAAATGACAAATATTCATAGAAACAGCGCTGCACGAATGATGTTGTAAAAAGCCAATTCGAACAGATACTAAATTAGCTAACGAGTTTGAAAGGTCTTTTGAAGATGAAAAAATCTTCAGACTTCATATAGAACCAAATTCAGACTTTTGGCTAATATAGTTATAAGTAAATAAGTAAATCTTCATTGAATTGCTAGCAATATGGAACCGTTCTTAGTTTATTTTTGACTTTTTAATGGCACATTTTTGTAGTAGGTTTATTATTCTAGAAAAAAACAATTAATCTTTTTTCTTTCATATTTGGGCATACTTAATTACGTAACAGTTATATTAAAAAGTCAACAATATTAAACATTTGTGCATGCATGAATAAAAAAAACCGGGCAAATAAAATTACCTGCTTAAAACCATGTTAAACCAAACTGCTAAAATCCATGTGAAAACAACCCGAATTAGGTGGAAGATAAATTTTTCATTAGACAAACTATACTATATTTATTACGAAGATCGCTAACAGATTATATACAACTTATAACAATATTAAATACATCAACCAAGGAACCTTTTTATGCCCTACGTCGGCTGACAAAAGGCCTTGACCGAGTGCTAGACATTAATGTAGACAATAAAAAAATTTGACAATAGAGCCATTCATATTTATACCCCTAAAGATTAACTACGTATGTGAACAATTTTATTGAAACATAAAAAATAATGCCAGGTTCTTAAATAAAATCTTAAATCTAAAATTTTGATTATTTTGATTTATTTTTTTTTTATTGTTACCATTAAGCATTACTATTTCGCTTGTTTTACCATTTTCCATTTTTTATTTTCAATATAAAGTACAAACTAATTCAAATTAACTTTATCACAAGATTATTTATGTGAAACTGATTCCCATCTTATGTGTACAACCTAACTGGTAATTTTTAATATTTGTCTCCCTTTGATGTGATTATTTAAATCTATTCATTTTTGTAATTATAAGTAATAAGTATAAAATATAGCATCTGACACCATCGTTACACTTCGTCGAAGTTCGTGGTTCGCAAATTTCAAATTATTCTTATTTCGGTCGGTTTTGCTACGGAAAGATGTCATAAGCGTGAGGAATCTACAGCGTTAGCTATAAAATTTTTTGTCTTAAGTCAGTTTTTGGGTTATTAGTAGACTAGTTAGAATAATAAAAAAGGTTAACTTACTGATTCAATGTTTGATAAATTATAGGTTTAAAACAACTATAAGTTGATGAAAGTAGTTTTGAAACTGATCTCAGCTTGTGAAATTGAGTTTATTAATGGCGAGTATTACTCATTGTATTTTTCTTAACTAAAAATACATTTATAATGGATGTATTGATCAGCAGTCGTCTAAAAATATATTTTAATACAGGTTCGCTGTAGCCTCTATCTTTATTTTCACAATATTTAATTATTAATTAATTAAATGGTCAATTAGATCTACCACAATTATGTAAATGAAATTTAAAATTTCATGATGCACTGAGGCATACTCTATTGTTCACGTCAATTAAACCAGTTTTTTTTTAAATTGCCACCACTTGAAATAGCAAATTACTGATGCAAAACCAATTCGCATGTTAAAAGTGATCACTTTATAATTGGACAGTTAGCAAGAGCTCGTTTGGTTAAAACGGGGTGGCATTGCACCCCTATCGTTATGGAATGGGGTCCCTTGTTTAAATCTCTTGTTGAGACCCTCATTTGTACTAATTGACTAGGTAAAGAAGAAATACACCAATGGTCAAATATATACATGATATATAAATACTTTTTTCGCCGGGTGCTTGATAGTTAATCGAATCGTCAATCTTTTATTGCACACTAATAAACTGTATATCTACTATTCATTTTTTATTTATGAGCTCAGACATATACATGCCGAATACGAGATATTAGGTAAATAATTTTTTACTACATCATCATTTTTTAATTTTTGAAAATTTTATATTGAGTCTGAATTTGTAGTTTTCCAAATCGCTCGACTGGCAGAGGCTATGTATCATAGTTTTATTTTACGTGTGTTTAGTAATTTTTTAAATTCACTATTCTTCTTTTTAATTATATTTTTGTTCAAATTGTGACAATTCTTCGGAAGCTAACATCAACTTTTTGTACACCGGGTTTCCAAATAACTTTTATATAAATCCAGCTTAGCAAATAGAAAGTTTGTTTATGCGATATTGATAAAACAGAGGTAAAAAGAGGATCAAAACCTAAATGTTAATATTTAGTACATTTTATGAACATACCAAGATGAAATATTCTACGATTCAGGACTATATAGCATATTTACCACAATATAATGAAACAAGTCTTAGAGTTTCAAAGCATCAATTCACATGCAAAGTCAGCATGTTTAATATTATAAATTTAACTAAACTGCATTGAACAAAACATATACAGTTACTCTTGTCATGTACTTAGTTAAATAAAATTTTTAAAAGAAAAACATAAAATTCTCGAGTTGTTAATTTATTCAAAATTGTAACCTGTGTAGGAAAAAAAATCACTGGGTTGATATATAAAATGTGGCTACTGTAAAAATAATATAAATATATTTATTTCTCATTCTAGAATTTTTTGAAGCAGAAGCTATAAAAAATATTAGAATTTATATTTAGATTTTGGTCGACTATGCTTCCATACTCCTATGATCATTGGAAACTGCACGACAAAGTTAGTTTTCCTGATAATCAATCTAAAAATTATTATTTGTTATATTAATTAAATGAAGTACTGATATTAGGATCTTAAGATTCCATTTCATGCAATGATAATAACACTTTACTTTCTTGTTACTAAAATTATTTAGATGATTTCGAATTAAAGATGCTTCATTCACATTTTCATCACAACCCTGTCTTTGTATCTCTACTTATATAGACAATTGATCATTTCGATTCATAACCTTAAATTTTTTTTTACTTTAAATTCATTTTTGAAAAAATTACTCAAATAACCTAAAATTTAATTTATCTGATAAAAAATGATGTTCACGAAATATAAAAACCAAATACAACATAGCCTAATAAAACGCATAAAATACTAAATGTAAGAAATAATTTGAATATACTCCACGAAAAACCAACGATAGATATTGAAAATATTGGAAATTTAATCCGGGAAGCTAAATATTTAATAACTTATGAAAATGAAATGTTGCAACCTCGACATTTCCAACTCAAAAATGTTGCAATATATGAATCATGAACATAAAATTGGGCCAGTTCTTTTTGGTATTTTGGAATAGTAGGAAAGTAGTTAGTGCTGACTAAGAAATGCTTTCGTTTGCATTATTCGTAAGATTTTGATATTTTGAGTTTTCACATATCCTTTCCTAAATCGAGTAATAACTTTTATAAACGTTTAACTTTTAAGTAAGGATATAAAACACGAATAAATTTGATGTGTGTAGTCCTAAATAAAATACATAATATTTTAAAATGTAGCCTCTCAACTTAGAAATGTATTATTTGACCAAAAAATTTAATAAAATTCAAAAAAAATATTACCTTTGAAACCATCAATATGAATGAAAAGAACCACATGTTAATGTACAAACTTATTGATACTTGTTTCATATACAATAAATATGCATGGTTTCTTTTTAAACGGGGCAACACCATTAACTTTGTGACATTAAATTTCATAGCTACTTGGTACGATAGATGAAGAAATAGAACAGTGCTTCAACCTCTATAATATGGTATGAATGTAAAGAACATTAGGATTCTTTATAATTTGAAAAACTTGTCTTACAATAACCAACAAAAAATATCCAATATCTGCCATTGTTTTTAAATATAGTAACAAACATTCCCCTTAACCAAAATTTAAGGTTTGGATATTTATTTATCACAACCCACATAAGATATTAATTTATATTGTTTGTTATAATAATTATAATAAGTTAAATTTAATTTCAAAAATATAGAGTATATCCCGAAAATCAGAAAGCATTATAGTTAGAAAAACATCTGTTCTTTTGATATTTCTAATGCCTACCTATACTGCATGTAAAAGTGACAGAATATCATAGTGAAAAGCAAATTTTTTTAGTACTGCAATATCGCAACTAATAATTGTTTAAAAAAAAAACATAAAAGAATAAAAATATGTTTTAAAGCTCATAAAAGTCAAATATTTTTAAAATTAAATTAGTTTAATTTCTTCTATTTATTTTTTCTTAAATAATAATTAGCCGAGGTACTAAACTACTCACAAAACTAGCTCTTCATCAGAATAGTAGGTCACTTAAAATTTTGCAATGCTATAGGTAGGATTACAATAAGTACCAGAACATCAATACATCAAAATTCAATATTATTCCTTCACCCTATACCAATAAAAATTTCAAAAAGTTCATCCACATATACTGTGTTTTGAGAAAAAAAAATAAAAGGCGAGCAGAAAAATATGTTATGTCGTAATGTAGGTTCTATACTGATGTTGATAAGTCTCAAATATTTTTTAAATGAAAGAGATATGTTTCTTAACAAGATGCCACCTATAATTCGATAACATTTAAACTGTAGAGATAATAATAATGACACTACAAGTCAATAATGCTTTTCTGGATGTGGATTATCGTCTAGAAAAATAATTTTTTACAGATGACAAGTTACGTAGTTTAAGAAGAAATTAAAATACTCAGACTGTTTGACTGAAAAATATAAGAAACTAAATCTAGGTAATACAGGTAAGTTAGAAGTGATGTGATAACTTGCTTCTCAACCAATACATTGTTCACTTCTCTCATGGTCAGAATTGAGGAATTAGTAGATTGGAGTTGATTGATGTGTTTCACCAATTTCCAAGGACTTCTGAAAGTTATTTGTCTCTTTGCTGGCAACTTTAAATTAACTATTTTACACACCAAAAATTGATCTAATACTTTCTAATTCAAATAAATTTAGTGATAACTTCTAAATAATGAATGGCAAAAACTTAAAACTGCCAATTTTGTTATATTACAAAGAAAAAAATAGCAGTTTTTAAAAATTTAGGAAAATAACCCGGCTCTTAACTTTCAATTATTAATCATTTCAGTAAAAAAAACACATGGAAAAAATTATAAGAAAGTCTATTAAAGTTTAGAACACTTTAAATCTACAAATCTTTTTAAATAAAAAACATTTTATTTTATATTGCAAGAAATAAGCCCAAATGTTACTATTTTTACAGTCAGTAGTAATATCAAAATATGATATGTCGTTCATTTTCATTAGAATATAAAACTAACATGAACTCAGAACTTCCAGACATATTTTCGCTATGTTTTCTTATTTGTTTTTTATCCCCCCTGGACCTGAGATTTTCTTCAGTTTCATACTTAGGGGTTTAAGATCATCTTCAGACTTTTCAATTTTAACCTTACAGGTTGTAAAGGTTTTTGGTTCAGGACTAGGTGTGTTAGAAATATCTAAGCGAGTATCTGAACTACTTGGAGGCCTTTAAGTGGCCATCGAAAAAGTATGGACTTACCACGGGCGTTTCAGTTATCCCATCCTACACATTGACAGACCAGGTGTGCTGATGATCGACGTTTCTAAATAAATTGGGATTTTCAGTACTGTAATAATGAAAATGATGTCTATGGACTAATTCGTCATTAAGGAAAGTGGATTTATCCGAAAAAATACAAGAAATTTTCATGTTCTCCCAACATTTCTAGAATCCATAAACAAAATTCGAATCGTCGGTCGCAATCTACTTCCCAATGTTCCTAATATAGTTGAAAGCGGTATGAGTGAAATTTGTGTTTTTTTATTATTCTTTAAATGCTATGACTACTTGTGTATAAATTTTACCGTGTCTTGTATGCGGATTCTCGACCAGAGATCCCATAACTAAAAATCAGTTTTCTTTATTTCCGGTAATTGGTTTCTGACGGACCACTTTTTTATAAGCCACACTTCTTGTTCTTCGAAAAACATGAAGCAAATTTTCTAATGAACGTTTGTCGAAATGACGTCGAGTAGGATATTCTTGAGCTTAAATACTTGATGCTAACAAACAATATTCCTCACACTCCCTAATTACTAAAATCATATCAGTCTTTTCTTCTTGGTGGTAAGTTCTCATTTTAAATAGTAAAGATTTTCAAATAAACTCGAACAACGATGATGGTTTAACTAACAAGTGTCACTAAATTATTTGTGAAGCGGTTATTTACTCTGGCCCGCGCTATGATAATATGCGATAATATACAGGGCATTTCATTTTAATTTTGACAACTTTGATGTGAAACCTATCTGGAGTCACTTTGTGTATTTGCAATAATTTTAAAACGTGGTCCCAATAGAATTTTATGCAGAACAAATAGATTCAATGTTACTATTAGCGGAATCGACATGCTAATTTTTGTAGAATTTTTATGCTTTAAAAATTATTTTTTATTTTATTTTATATTTTGTTTCTTATTAAAATAAATAAATAATTCTGCTTATAGAACATTTGCAAAGAGTCTTGTTAAAATTAAAGGCAATTAACAACTGATAAAAATAAATATGATATTTAGTATCGAAATACTAAAATTTTGATTCATAATTATTGTACGCCAAGTTCAAATCGTCCCAACAATGGCGCAAATATCCTCTCCCCATCATAAACTTGATATTTCGTAATCCTTTCTCCCTAATGTTTCCTTAATCCTGGCGCCATCCTTTTATTCTGTTATAAATCAAGTAAATGTTTACTAACATGAATGCATATTTGCGTTTTACGGATTTCTTTAAGTTTCCGAATTGACAAAGATATTTATTTTTTAGTATTCAGGATATGGTCTATATTGGTACCTTATCCAAACAGATTATAAGTATTATATCTGAAGAATGGCAGTTCTAAAAGCTCTAAATATCAACATTATAAATTTTAGAAAATGGCAAAGAAAAGCAATTTATCTGTTTATTTACGTAAATATGATAGATGATAGTATATATATTCATGACCAATTTCAACACGGTATTGCAAGTTCATTAGAATACGGTTAAAAAAATAAGAAACTTTTGATGGCAAGGAAAAGTTATATTGACAGTCAGATAAATTCTTTACAATTTTCTGTAATGAATTCGGAAAATGTCATAATTTCTGTAAAATAATTTTAAAATACTATTCTCAAAATTAGCCATCCGAATATTTTCAATTCAAATTGACAGTACGACAAAGCAAAATTAGATTTTTTGAGTGTCTTTTGCACACTGTCTAAAGATTTCAATTAAATCAGAGCATGCAGTGAAGAAGCAAAAATATAATATCGAAAAGCAAAAAAAATATCGAAAAGAATTTTAGGAATGAATGGATTTAAGGACAGGCATACTGTAACATTTTCATATTTTGTCCACTAATACTACAACATTTTGCTAAATAAAAGTAGTATTTATATTCTATCAGTAGTAAAGGGCTACTTCCTACGTCATGTAGCAAATGGCACTGGCTAGTGGTCTTTGATCGAATTATATATATCCAGACACGTCATTTCCCGAACAGGTTGGTTCAGATAAGATATGGGAAGTTCCAAAAAAGGTGTAAAAATTGGGAAAGATATTTTATCTTTGGAATTCATTTTGATATCGGTTTTAAAGTGACGACGAGGCCTTTTTAAGATTTCTTATTTAAATCAAATCAAAAAAACGTATTAAGGAAAATGCCCTGTCTTTTCAAATAAGGATTCATCTCTACAAGGTTTATTCAAAGTAAGAAATCTCCAAAAAGGCCTCGTCGTCCTTTCAAAGCCGAAATCAAAATGAATTCCAAAAATCAAATGTCTTTACCATTTTTATAATTTTCTCCCACTTGCGAATTATACCATTTGCTACTTAGCAGTATTCTGTACTGGCATCACACCAACGATTACCCCCTGAGGGCACTGCATATGTGAGACGGATTGTACCAGAATACGTCAATATAATGTTTAAAATTCAAATAGGAAATTTTGGCCTGCGAACCCGGATTGTCGGTAGATATTACCCTCATTTAAAAGAGTGCTTAAAATTCAAAAATTATTGAGAAGCACCGGACGTGAAAAATTACGACATCACTGTTATTAGAAAATCTTAAGGTCGCGGAAAAATATGGCGGTCAATAAAAATTTAATTTTTATAAAAATTTAATAAACGTACGGTGGTTATAAAGGTTTTCGAGGTCACTGAATCCTAATCTGATATTAGAATAAAAAAAATCAAAAGAATATTAAAGTAGACAAGTAATGTTTATTAAATTAACAGCACTCATTTCGAAACAACCTTCTCTTTGTGAACCAAGCCCGGCTATGGCAGAGTTATATATCTTTTTTTGTTTTTGTATTTTTTAGCTTTAAAATTTTTTATATATTTTTTATATTTTTTAATATTTTTCGATTTACGCAATTTTAATATTTTTGTTGTTAGCAACCAATATTTTTAATTTGTAGAAGTTTACGCCCTATGATTGATTAGTCACGATCCAAGCTGGTTGATTGGAAAAAAAATATTTTTTCATACTTTTAGTTGCCGTACTGAATTCACCATGTTGAACTTCGTAAAATTTCAAATTTCAGAGCCTCAAAAATAATTAACAATATGAAAAGTAAAAATTTGATAGGTCAGTAGAGGATACTTGAAAAAAAATATTTACATATATGATCACTATATTGGTTCGGCCATTTTGAAATTCGTAAATCAAATGAAATTTTATGAATCCACCTAAAACCAATTTACAGTAAGAAAAATAAATAATTTGACGTGGTGATCGCTAGCAGAATCAGACAATTTCCGTTTTTTTTTTTTTACTTTTGGTTACCAAATTAGATAAGCTAAATCGAACTTGGTCAATCAAATATTGTATTCTAATTGAACTGCCCTAAAAATCATTGTTTATAAAAAAATGAATACTTTGAGAAGATAAAAGCTGATGGAAATGAAGAAATTGTCACTGTTTCATAGTTTTGGTCACCATATTATATCCATCATAATGAATTTTGTAAATCTGATAGTATGTATGAGATCTTCGATCTTCAAAAGATTAATATCAAGAATTCTTAGTTTATGTTAATTATCGAATTTCGCTGCTAAGGAATTATATTCTTTTCGAATGCATTTATTTATATCAATTATAAATAATTATAGATTTGCAAAACAAAAAAAAACGTTTTAAAGTTGAAATCCTTAACCACTTAAAAATGCAAAGTGGAATTTAACACGAAGTACCAAAAGAACAACTGAAATAAGGGCACAACTATAGTGGCATCTGTGACTAAAAGGGTTAAACTTTTTAAAATAAAAATTTATCTTGGTTGAAACTTATCTATTTAATATATATATACATATATATATATATATATATATATATATATATATATATATATATATATATATATATATATAATCAAAATAACTGACTAAAAACTTATTATTCGTTATCGTTTGAGAAGCTTGGTCTATTACAAAAATCCGATTATACTTTATTGCAAAATATGCATTTATTTAACACCTTGTGATCTAAAGAAGAAGTCACAGTTTCAATCCCAATGAAATATCTTAATCTCAGCAAGGGGTCTTAAAACACTTACTAATATTTTAACGAATCACGTGTCTCTTCTGAAAAACATTCTAGAGGGGTGCAACGTCATTATTTGCGGTTGCCAGGCGACCCTACTTTGTCACGCTTAGATTGCAGTTTTCACTGTTGTTGAAGTATTAAACGGGGTATATATTTGATGTAATGCAACGTGCAAAATAACAATGTAGCAAATTAATTTGATTTTCGACAAGAAATGCTGACAAGCTTATTTTCTATCCAACTTTAAGCTAGTGTAGTAAAGTGAAAGATTTTGTTTGGTTACAACCTATTGGACTCCCTTAGGTGTTTCTGTGAGGATTTATTAAAAATAAAGTTATCTATAGCAACAATATCGACAGGCATGACATTGTAGATTATGAGTGAATCGTTAAGGCTTTTTTTGCCCCTCTACAGCACTTCCACCTATAAGATATTTTATATGTTATCCTGATCTAATATATTCTCGGGATATTTAAAATTTTCATGAAGTTTATTATTTTTCTAAGGGTTAAGGGGACGTCAAGCTGCCGCCTTCCAGCAATTTATGTCTTTTGCAGAAAACTGTTATACATTCGCATAAAGATGTTCCGCTTTTTCGGCTTCATGATCGCAGAAACAGCAAATCGTGTCTTCAACTATTTCCATCTCTTTGAGATGGTATATCGAAGGACGATATGCTGTGAAGAGATTTGTTATTACTCAAATATCCATTCTTGCATTTTTTGACGATGGATTTATACATTTCTTCCCTTGTATAAGACCGGGCGTATTGTTCCACCTTAATTTTATCTGATTTTGTCTCCAAGACTGATGATAAAGACGATGATGAAAAATAATGAATATGAAAACTTAATAAGTAATGAGACTGACGATGTAATATGCAATGACGTCGATAATATAGTTGGCAAATAGAGAAGGCTTAATAATGATTGATTTATTTTTTTTTATATTTTGTATTACATAAGATCAGGGAAAATTCATATTAGATACGGATGCCAGTAATATAGCGATAGCAGATACAAGATGGTCAAGAACGAGTTATTGTATACTTCAGCAGATTTCATCAAGAACGAGTTATTGTATACTTCAGCAGATTTCATTCAAAATCGGAAAGAAATTATTGTGCCAAAATAAAAGAATTGCTTGCCATATTTAAAGTTGTCCAACATTTTCATAAATATTTGTATGGACAGAAATTTTAATAAGAACAGACCATGCAGCTTTTAAATGGGTCCTAAACATCAAGCAGCCTGAAGGACAAGTAGCAAGATAGCTTGAGAAGCTACAACAATGCATTTTAAAATCAAACATAGACCAGAAAGAATGAATAACAATGCAGATGTCATGTCAAGAACATCATATAAGGAAGAATGCAAGCACTGCAGCAAAGTAGAACAAAGAGAAGGGTTTCCTATTCGGAGAGTTACTTTTGACTGGAGTACAGCCCAGATGAGAAAAGACCAGCTTGAAAATAACGATTTGGCGCCATTCCTTCAACTTAAAGAAAATAATGAACCGCATCCTAGTTGGGAAGAGATTTCGAGTAAAGGACTCACTTTCTAGGCAGTTTGGGCTCAGTGGGACTCGCTCTTGATTGAAGACCGGTTACTAAAGAGATCTTGGGAAAGTGCCGATGGCAAGGAAATTAAAACCCAGATAATGGTACCTACAAAGAATGCTCCAGCGATTTTAGAAGAAACTCATAATGGGAAGTTTGGTGCTCATTTAGGAGTTAACAAAACTCTAGACAAATTCCGAGAAAGATTTTACGGGGTTAACTACTGTCAAGACGTAAAATCATGGTGTAGACAGTGCCCCAAATTTGCAGCTAGCCAAGGTCCAAGTACTAGATCTAGGGGAAAAATTAAGAAGTATAATATTGGAATACTGTTTGAACGGATGGCTATTGATATAGCTGCACCATTCCCAGAAACAGATAAAGGAAACAAATACATCGTTGTTGCTATTGACTATTTCAGTAAATGGCCTGAGGTATTTGCAACACCTCAACAGTAGTTGAAATCCTAGTCAACAATGTGTTCAATCGATTTGGAATTTCTTTGGAGCTACATTCTGACCAGGGCGTAACTTTGAATCCAAAATTTTTCAAAAGCTCTGCGAACTACTACATCCGCAAAACTACGACAACAGTTTTACATCCTCAGTCAGAGGGCATGGTTGAACAATTTAATAGGACCATTGAAGAGCACCTCTCAAAGGTTGTGGACAGACATCAGAAAGATTGGGACAAACATTTGCCAATTTTCTTAATGGCCTATTGATCCGCAGTTCATGAACCTATCGGAATTACACCAGCCAAAGTCTTATTTGGAAAGAAACTTAAATTGCCTTGTGACATAATGTTCGGTTTCTCAACTGAAGGAGGTATGGAGATCGAAGACTGGGTGGATGCTTTATAAGAGAAGTTGCAAGAAGTTCATGGCTTAGTTAGAGAACGCATGGATCTGACCATAGATAGAATGAAGACAAGATACAACATAAAGGCAAACTCGGCAGGGTTTCACAGAGAAAGAAGGACCATCGACTATTCTGAAAAGAATTAATGACATTTTTTATAGAATTAACGAAGTTCCAAGGACCAAATAAAAGTAGTACATCTATACAGGTTGAAGCCATACCGTGAAGATACGGAAGCTGATCGACACGATCAGAATTAGGAGGGGGGCAGTGTTAAACGACTAGAAGAAAACCTATTGATACGCCGTCGTATTCCCATGTGATGAGTCATATTTATTATATTGTGCAGAAAGGAATAGTATGTCGATGAGTCATATTTCTAGATAAATCTCAACTTTTATACTCTAGGTTTATTTTGGAATTACCATAGATATATAAATAGAGATATAAGCGTAGTATAGTTGTATAGTTGTATTTGAATAGAGAAGATAAGAAGTAGTAAAAATGGTGTTTTAGCTATGTTGACAAGTAGTTAATATAAGTAATGGAAGTATTAACGAAAGATGTTGTGTTTTATTTTGCGAACCCAGTAAACGATTTTATAGAGACGAAACTAACGATATTGCGAAGAATAACTAAAATAAATTTTTAATACGCTCTTGTATTACAAGTAATATTTTGATACGACGAGTCATTTTTATTATAAAGTGCTGAAAGGAATACTATATCGATATGTCATATTTCTAGATAGTTTTCAACCTTTATGCTAGTATATTTCTTATTATTTCTAGGAAGTTCTGTATGCATATAAACAGGGATAGATATGAGTTTTAAGAGAGTTGTATAGTTGTATTTGAATAGTGAAGATATTAAGAAGTAGTAATTAGATAGTTTTGATTTAGCTGTATTAGGAAGTTAATATTGTATTGGGAGTATTAGTGAAAAGTATTGTGTTTTATTCTGCGGACCCAGTGAGTGATATTAAGAAGAGAAAATTGTAACAATTGGTGTCAGAAGTGAGGAGTATCACCGGATTTCCAGAAAATTCTATTAGAAATTTACAGAGACGGAGGAAACGAATTTCACTGTTGAATTTGTTATAAAGTAAGAACATAAGATTTATTTTCGATAAAGTTCTAGAAATTGTTTGGAAATTAGATGCGCTAACGAAAAAGTGACTTAGCCATCGAATTTGTGATTAAGAAAGAAGCTTAAAACTGAATTTTCTACAAAGCTTTAGAACACTCTATTTGAAAACTAGAAGAGAAAGCGAGAAACGGAGTTCACCATCGGATTTGTTACTAAGAAAGGAGCCTAGAACCGGATTTTCGACAAAGTTCGAGAACATTCTATTTGCAAATTAGAAGAGAAAGTAAGAAACGTAGTTTACCGTCGGATTTGGTATTAACAAAGAAGCCTAGAACCGATTTTTGGATAAAGTTCTAGAATATTCTATTAGAAAACTGAAAGAAATAGCGAAAAACGAGCTTCACCATCGAATTTGTCATTGAAAAGGAGGCTAAGAATCGGATTTACGATAAAGTTATAGAACATTCTATCTGAACACTAGAAGAGATAGCGAGAAATGAAGTTTATCATTGAATTTTGTATCAAGAAGGAAGTTCAGAAATAAGTTTTCAAGAATATTATAGAAGTTTCTATGATAAATACTAGACAGTAAATAGGCGAAATGGGGCAAATAAAAAAAAACATTGGCTGATTTTTTGGAAGTTATAGAACAACGAAACCTTAAAAACAAACAAGAAGAAGAAGAACGGTGTCAAAAAAATGCAAGGAGGAGAAGTACGGCGCCAAAAAGATTACCGTTGTCTAAGAGAAAAACAAGAAGAGGAGAACAGTCACCTAAAAGAAGAACAATGTCGTTTGAAAGAAATACAGGAAGAGAAAGACCGTCGCCTAAAAGAAGAGCATGTAGTCTAAAAGAGAAACAGGAAGAAGTAGACCGTCGCCTAAAAGAAGAGCAACGTCGTCTGAAAGAAAAATAGTAAGAAGAAGCACATCGCCAAAATGAAAAACAAGAAAAAGAAGAACGTCGCCTTAAAGACAAACAAGAAGAAGAAGAAGAACGTCGCATTAAATATGAAGATAAACTCTGCAAATCAATACGAGAAGTCATTGTACAAGAACAGCAAAAATTCGATCAAATTGTTCATGGACAAACGCAAAAGTTTAAGAAAGAGATAGGCGAAGTGCGACAAGATATAGAAGAGGTACGCCAAGAAATGCGACAAGACATAGGAGAAGTGCGAGAAGAAGTGAAAGAAGTAGTAGACGGGATAGAATCTAAAATGAAGAGCCTTCAGATAGAATTCAGTAAAATAAAGAAGAATGGCTTTTCTGATAAAGTTATCACCACCAGACAGAACATCAAACCCCCAACTTACGACGGTCAAACATTTTGGATAATGTACAAATGACAATTTGAGGTTGCTGCTCCGGATTGGAAATTCGAAGAAATGGCTACTGCATTAATAATTGCATTTCGTGGACCAGCATGGAGTTATTGCAAACTATTCCTATAATTCAAAAAAGAGATTATGGAATACTTAGTGTTGTATTGGAAAAAAAAATTGGAGATCAACATCGGAGCCAGTTATGTCGGTCACAGCTTAAGTCAAGACATCAAAGAACTGAAAAAGGTTTACAAAAATATAAAACAGGCGTCCGACGCCTTGTTCATCTAACTTACTCAGGAGCTACGAAATACTTCCAAGAATAGCTTACAATTCAGTAGTTTATTAATGTGATCAGAGATCAAGAAATACAGCATATGTTGCGTATAAGAAAGTTTAATTATTATAGTGAAGCGTTGGCCAGGACTTTGGAAATAGAAGCAGCTGTGTCAAGGCCAAATATAAGAGCCGTTCCATAGCAGAAAGCAAGGATTCACCGATCCAGGCAATGGAGACAATGTTTTCTAAAATATTTAAGAAACTAAACACAATAAGTCATACTTCGTGAAATCAAGTAGAACCAAACACAATAAATAATACTTCACGTTACAGAAGAAACCAGATAAACTGTTACAGGTGTGGACGAACTGAACACGTAAGAAGGGACTGTCGGATGCGATTAAGTTCATCATCTAGAGATTGCATAGAAGAGAACCAGGGAGTTATAGTTTAATCCTTGGTCATCTTCGGTTGTGCTAGTAGCAAAAAAATGGAACGACTAAATTTTGTGTTTATTTGAAGGTCATAGACAACGATGTTTCCTGCGAAGTAGTAGATATGTGTTGGACTTCCAGTGTCTTTATTTCTTGTTAAATGTCACGACGTTTCGGCTAGTAGTTATCTTTAGCCGTTTTCAAGTCAAACTAAATAAATTCCTACGGTTCAATTTATTCTAAAAGTGAATGCAGTGGGATGTAACTGAGATGGGTGCAGTCATGCGTGCTACGCCAAACTCTGATTTATGCTGCATTTGGTTTTAATTTGCAATTATTAAGAAGTGGTTTCCATACTTCTCTTATATCTAAAGATGGTTTACTAAAGCAACTCGGGTTCTGATGTATCCACGGCTTCTTTGAATTTTCGTTTTCTCCAGTGTTGTTTTTTGTATAGAATTTTAGCTTCAGACCATTTTATGTAGTGTCCAGGCACGGTTGGTGGCACAAGATTTTTCTGTTTCTCCTCGAGATGTGTTTTTGATGTTCTTTGATCTTTACGTCAAAGGGTCCCTTTGTTTCGGCAATGTAGAAGTTGCCACATTCACGTGGTATCAGATACACATACAGTTCTTCATGTCCCTTTGAGTTATTGGTTTGACTCTAGTAAGCCGACTTCTCTGAGAGTTACTTGAAGTGAAAACAACGTTGATTTTATATTGTTTTCCTATTCTCTGCCACCAATGTAGGGGATGTTCAATATTGGTTTCCGTTCTTCGTTTGTTGTCGATATTGTCCTATTTCTGCGTTGTTCCAGAATTTTGTCCACCAGATATATCTGTTGGATGTCGGGTCATTTTCAATGTGATCTATCTCTTTCATCAAGTTCTCGTTGGAGTTGCAAAGAGTTAGGGCTCTATCTATGAGATTTCTTATAATTCCTTGTTAGGTGTTGTTGGAGTGATTGGATGAGTAGTTTAAATATTGCACTTTGTGTGTGGCTTTTCTGTAAACTGAGGTTCGAATTTGTCTGCATTTTCTTTCAATCAAAACCTCTAAGAAGGATAATTTATTTTCTACCTCTTTCTCTATGGTTGGGCTAATATTGTTCAGATGAGAAAGAAAATTTTGAAGTTCGTCGTTTTCATTCCAGATAATAAGGGTATCGTCTACGTATCTAAGCTGTGGTTTAGTGTGTGTGCTTTCTAAATTGCGGATTCAATTGCAAAGGTCTCGAACCATTACATGAAAATATTTGCGACCACCGATGAGAATAAGGATCCCATCGGTAGTCCATCGTCCTGGATGTAGAATTTTTCTTTTTCCTGAAAATAGGAATTAGTCAAACAACTTTCCTACAAGTCCATGACGGCGTGCGGTGGTGTGTTGTTGGAAAGTTATTTGTTAGAGGCTTTTCGGAAAAAGTTAGAAGAGTGGGAAAACAATATAAAATCAACGTTGTTTTCAATTCAAGTAACTCTCTGAGAAGTCGGCCTACTAGGGTCAAACCAACAACTCAAAGGGGCATGAAGAACTGCGTATCAGATACCATGTGAATGTGGCAACTTCTACATTGGCCAAGCAAAGCGACTCCTTGACGTAAGGATCAGCGAACATCAAAAATACACATCTCGAGGAGAAACAGAAAAATCTGGTATCGCTAACCATGCCTGGACTCATGGACACCACATAAAATAATCTGAAGCTAAAATTCTACACAGAGAACAACACTGGAGAAAACGAAAATTCAAAGGAGCCGCGGTGATACATCAGAACCCGAGTTGCTTTAGTAAACCATTTTTAGATATTAGAAAAGTGTGGAAATCACTTCTAAATAATTATAAATTAAAATTAAATGCAGCATAAATGAGACTTTGGCGTAGCGCGCATGACTGCATCCTTTTCAGTAACGCCCCACTTCATTTAGTTTTAGTATTAATAGTATTCTAGCTTAGGAATATATTTAGTTTCACTTGAAAACGACTAAAAATAACTACTAGCCGAAAAGTCGTAATATTTAACAAAAAATAAAGACAATGGATATCTAACAGATATCTACTACTTCGCACTAGATTTTGTGTTGACTACAGGAAGCTGAATGACGTCAGTAAGAAAGATACCTATCCACTTCCTAGAATTGGCGACACTTTGACAACATTTGTTGGATTTCAATGGTTGTTCGCACTGGATCTAAAAAGTGGATATTAGCAATAGGCATCCAAGATAAAGATAAGGAGAAAACTGCTTTTTCTACTGGGGCTAGTCTGTATCATTTTAATTTTATCTCATTTGGACTCTGCAATGCTCCTGCCACCATTGGGCGACTAACGGAAACAGTACTGCAAGGTCTTACATGAAAAACAAATCATCTATCTCGATGACTTGATAGTTATGGGAAAAATGTTTGATGAATAATTCCAGAATCTACAGGAAGATTTTGCAAGAATTAAAAACGCTAACCTTCGACTTAACCGCAACAAGTGCATACTGTTCCAACAAAATTTAAATTTCTTGTAGTATCCATAAGGGTGAAAAGGAAATTCAAAGAAAAAAAATTGACCCCGACTACATGACAAACATGAGTTGAAAAGCTTTCTCCGATTTTGCACAACTATAGAGAGTTTTTCCCATATTGCTTCACCCTTGCATAAGTTTACTGAAGAAAAGATTCCTTATCAATGGAATTCTGATTGTGATCAAGCTTTCCGAAAATTGAAAGCAGCTTTATGTTCCAGTCCAGTTTTAGACTACCTATAGATCAGGGAAAATTTATATTGGATACGGATACAAGTAACATAGGGGTAGGAGCTGTATTGTCTCAGATACCAGATAGTCAAGAACGAGTTATTTAATATTTCAGCCGAGTGCATTCAAAACCGGAAAGAAATTACTGTGCCAAGAGCAAATGTTCGCCATAATCAACGCTGTCCAACATTTTCATAAATATTTGTATGGACAGTAATTTTTAATAAAAACAGACTATGCAGCTCTAAAATGACTCCTAAATATGAAGTAGACTGAATGACAAGTAGCAAAATGGCTTGAGAAACTACAACAGAACAATTTTAATATCAAACATAGATCAGAAAGACTGCATAACAACGCAGATGCTTTGTCAAGAAGATCATGTAAGGAATAATTCAAGCACTGTTGCAAAGTAGAACAAAGAGAAGGATTTTCTATTCGGAGAGTCACTTGTGACATTGATCCAGACTGGAGTACAGCTCAGATGAGAAAAGACTAGCTTAAAAACAATGATCTGGCAACATTCCTTCAACTTAAAGAGAATAATGAAATGCGCTCTCGTTGGGAGGAGATCTCCAATAAAGGACTCACATTCAAGCAACTTTGGGTCCAGTGGGATTATTTGAAGATCGGTGACTAAAGAGACCTTGGGAAATTGTCGATAGCAAGGAAATCAAAACTTAGATGGTAGTACCCAGAAAGAAAGTTGCAGTGGTTTTAGAAGAAGTTCATGAAGGAAAATTTGGTGCTTATTTAGAATTTAACAAAACTCTAGACAAATTCGGAGAAAGATTTTACTCGTTTAACTACTGTCAAGGCGCAAACCATGGTGTAAATAGTGCTCTAAATGTGCAGCTAGCCAAGATTCGAGCAAGGGAAAAATGAAGAAGTATAATGTTGGCATACCTTTTGAACGGACATCTTGGTTGCTATTGACTACTCCAGTAAATGGCCTGAGGTATTTGCTATTCCTAACCAGGAGACTTCAATAGTAGCTGAAGTCTGAGTGAACAATGTGTTCAGCCGATTTGGAATTCCTTTGGAGCTACATTCAGACCAAGGACGTAACTTTGAATTCAAATCTTTTTCAAAAGCTCTGCGAACTACTTAGCATTCGCAAAATGAGAATAACAGCTTTATATCCTCAGTCAGATGGCATGGTTGAACGAGTTAATAGGATTATTGAACAGCACTTCTCAAAGGTTGTGGACATATATCAGAAAGATTGGAGCAAATATTTGCCAATCTTCTTAATGGTCTATCGATCCGCAGTTCTTAGATTGCCTTGCGACATAATGTTCAGTTCCTCAACTGAAGAAAGTAAGGAGATTGAAGACTGGGTGGATGCTTTTCACGAAAAGTTGCGACACGTTCATGACGAAGTTAGAGAACGCATGGATCTGGCCACAGATAAAATGAAGATAAGATATGACATCAAGCCAGATTCGGCAGGGTTCTAGCAAACTAATAGAGTTAGGTTATGGAATCCACAGAGAAAGAAAAGCAAATCGCCTAAGTTGATACCATCATGAAAAAGACCATATACTGAAAAGAGTCAACGACGTTGTTTATAGAATTCAACGAAGTCCCAAGGCCAAAATGAAAAAAGTACATCTTCACAGTTCGAGGCCGTACCACGGCATTATCGAATAGGATCGAGACAATCACAATTAGGAGGGGGGGGGGGCAGTGTAACCAAGGACTAAAATAACTTTTTAATACACCCTTGTATTACAAGTTGTTTGAAACTATATAGTTGTGGCTATATTTCTTAACATATACACAAAAGCCACATCTCAGAACTCTGCTCAGCATTACATTGCCAAAACTGTAGTACAAAACTATAGTTCTAGGTTCATCAGTTATTTGAAAATTTTTAAAATTAATCAATATATGCAATTTAACAAAATTAACTTTACCACGATTTCTAAGGGGCGCCTTTCCTGAAGGTTTTATTAGAAGTAACTTTTGAAAAGTATCATACCCTTACTATTTAATGAAGAAATTAAATTATTTAATTAGAAATTTTTCGATTTATTTATTCTATGTGGGACATATTTTTGCATTCATAAGTTTACTAGCTACCCAAAAATGTCATAAAATAACAAGATTGCAACAAAGTATAGTCTTGGTACCGTTGTTATGATCAATTTTTATGAAGCGTTAAACTTTGTTTAATTCTAGTTTTAAGGGAAATCGTCATCCTCCACAATCACTGTATATATTCATATAAAACCCAAGAAATCGCAATAACAAAATAATTATATATAGCATATAAACGACCGTGAAAAGCATTTTCCCCTATATATCGGAATGTTAGAAACATGAAAATTGACTGGATATTTCGGGGGTGGCGGAATACGTAGAAATATAGCGAAGTTGGCATGTGCATCCCAGTAGGATGATGTGTGATGTCTGAAAGTGCCAGATTATCTGCACCAATATATTGCAATTCTAAAATTTTAGTAAATAAAAATACCCTAGTAATTTACTGGTATTAAACACTACAATATTATTATATTTTATGAAAATCATGTATTATATGTTATTACAATATAATATTATTTATTTGGATGGTGTTACATTTTTTTATCCACTTCCGCAACATTTGATTCAGCAATATGAAAATATTAAACCCAAAAAATTTAATATAAAACTTATTAACCTAATTTGAATATCTATTTGTAAGAATTTAGATCTCAGGAATAAAAAATAATAATGTTAATTAATGATAAATATGTTATTAGTAGTTAAAAAATGAGACATACACCTATCTGTCCTTCGAAGGTTCGTCTATGAATGTTAAATCCAAGCGAACGAGAAAAAAGATCAAAGAATTTTGACCGCTGTGCCATAACTTATCTAGTAATAAAGCAATCGCAAGCTAATCTTGCACTAGTGGTGCTGTATTAATAACATATCAAAACGATGTTAAAAAACCATACATCCTTAGAAATGTTTTTTAAACGGTCCAGGATATAGGGCATTTAGCTCCTACGAATATTTAAAATATAGTTTAAATGTAGCAATTTTAATTAATTTTTTTTCTGTATCCGCAAGAAAAGAACGTATTTATTTTTCTGATTTTGTCGAGATCTCACTCAAAATTTGAACAAAAGTGTACTTTTTGATATTCCACTTGATGTTTAATCATCTCTGGGTATGTGTGTGAAAATCTTATCATGGCTTTTTGTGGGAAATATAAAATTTTGAATCCGAAGACATACAATTTTCGACACAAAAGAGCCTAAAATGAAGTCACATATTAACAAATTATTATTTTTTAATTAAAGATGATATTTCATTTTTGCCTAAATAAGTTTATACCTACTCAATTATTATTATGATGAACATATTATGAATGAAAAAATATACAGCTGCCAAATGCATTTCACGGTGCTAACGAGTACCGACATTAAGCCACGGGACTGTGTGTATGTCAATTAAAATATTAGCAACACAGAACTTTTCAATATTTTCAGGGAATATATGTCACACTGACGTCTGTGTAATTTTTATCACTATGAAGTCATCTCTGTTATTTAAATCCATAATGAATATTCGGACTGTAATAAGATAAGATGAAGCTACGACCATGCAGAAATTATTAAATTAATAAAAAATAAAATAAAAAAATGACGTACAATAATCAACAAATCACAGAGACAAATTAAAAAGGAAGAAGTGTAAAATATCCTTATAAAATATTAAATTAAAAAATAGTACCAACAGTTAAGCTAATTAATAAAAATAATGAAAAGATAACACAAACAGAAGGAATGAAAACAAGAGAAAGATATCAAAACCTATATGTAAGTAATAAAAATCTACAACCAGAAAAAAAGGAACGAAAACATATGACAATTGTAGGTTTAGAAGATACCATACCAGAAATGCTGCAGGTTCGAGGAGAACCAATTTCAACAATTCTAGAAGGACTATATAACAAATACCTTGAAAACACAAATACCCTACAAGATTGGGATAACTCAGACAAGTAGTTTTTTTGTATAAGAAAAAAGATAAAAATAAAATCGAACAATTACATACTATCGATATCTTAAAAAAATATTTACTGGGATAATAACGAAAATACTACATCTAAGTTATACAACTATGAACCGCGCGAATAAGTAGACTTCGGAGAAGGCTTCAGCACTTCAAAAAATTAGAATGCTAATAGAAAAATCCCACGAATATAACATTACTCTTTGGAAAGTTTTGTCGATTATGAGAGAGTATTTGACTCCATCGAAACCTGATCCATAATAAGGTAATTGTTGAATTGACAATAGATAGGTAACCCTATACAAAGTATGTTTAAGAAGGTACCATTCCAAGAGAAAATGAACAAAATTCAATCTGGCAGAGGGGTAAGACTGGGTGACACAATGTCACGAAAATGATTTACATTGCTGTTGGAGGATATGGGAAATGGGAAACAACGGAAAAAGAATAGATGGCTTATGGCTAAATCATCTCATATTTGTCAACGATCTGATCGTAAAAGCACCCACTTCAAGAAGTGTTAACGGAGCTGCTTCAAAAATCTAGGAAAATTGGACCCAAAATTAACACATTGAAAACAACGTATATGACTAAGAAAAAAAGGGAAGATGTTGATAACATTAGGAGTAGAAGCCATACACAAATAGAAACAGAATTATAGAGAAAAAATGTGTAGGTAAAGACGAAGTTTGGATGGACACATTACTAGAATTAGAGAAGCTGAATCCGCCACACCATCGGATGGCGACCAAGAAACGACAAAGAAGCCGTGGAGGTCTCTTAACAAGATGGATCAACGATAGTAAACTCATAGCAGGTACCGGTTGGATTCCAAAATAGAGCTGAATGGATATAACTATAGTGTACATATACATATGAATAGATTATAATTTAGAGGAACCAGATATCCGAACATGGGTGTAATATAATGATGATGATTAGTAACAGATTTTTCATGAACCTCTTAGCATTGAACTAAATAAATTTTATTGAAAAAAAAACCGGTATCAGTCATATTAATTTTTCAAATTCTTGTAAAACTAACGATTTTTTAGCCCAATACATTTATTGCATGAAAACAGTAAAAAAAAAAATTTTTTTCACCCCGACATCTTATCTTACATAGCGCACTAAAACAAAATGCGCTGGATGTTGACAGTGAATTTAAAACCATAAAAATGATTAGACTATCATATACAATATAAGTATAAAGAAAAAATGTGTAAAAAATATATATTCAATGGTTTTATGAAACTGCCTGTGATGGTTAATTTTAATAAAGATGACCAATAATATTAAAAATCCAATTACCTTGAAGGATATCCAGTAGAATTTTAATATTTTTTGAAACATAGATAACATACTGATTTTGTGCATTATGCAATAAAAGGAATTTTTTATAATATTGTCTGGTTCATCAAATTATTCTGCATTTTTCGACAATGAATATGACACCCTTTTTGAAGGTTTGTTCGTTTTGTTTCGGTTATAATTGTCAATATCATCTGATTGGATATTTTTAGTCAAGATCTGCAGTTAAATATTTTCTTGAACTGTAGAAACATAAATAAAATTGTTTCAAGATGATGTATGTTCTCATAAAATTTAAAACAACACAAAGTCTTAGAGACTACTACTGAATATTTCCTTTATACTAGTTTCTTACCTATTCTTCAGGATTAGTCAAAGCAACATATCTTGAAACTACTATCCAACAAGGATTAATTAAATCAATATCATACTCAGACATCAGATCTCTACTTAAAAGTTAACCACCAAAGAATACATATTTGTACTAAGTCTACCCCCCTTTCTATTTTTTTCTAAATATAAATATTTTTCATATGCAGGTACAGAATACATTGTTTTCGCAGAACTAATTAAGGAATATTACACTAAATATTCGGCCAGTATGTTGTCACTTTATCTGTCATTTACAATTAGTTCCAATGTATATACTACATGTCGCCTGTATGCAGAATAGAAATAATAAATTTTTCAGCGGGAAAAAATCATTTCCTTGGTAAAGTAGTAAATCGTAAGTTGTAGAAATGTTTGAATTAAAGAAGCTTGCAATGTTGTCAAACATTTCTTTACATTTCAATATACATTTTTTGTTTTGAAATAGCAGAGATATTGTTCATTCAAACAATCATTTGTGACCCTATCTGCAATATCTGAAAATTCTATATATTATAAAGCAAACGGTAAATATAATATTATAAAATTTAAACCTCGTCGTGACGTCTTCATTTCCGGATTAAGTTTAGATTAAGTGATAACTGTTAAAATATTGAGGTAAATTAATGTACTTTTTTACTACTAGTGTTAATGTAAATTACTGTGGAGGCTGTCAGACATGGAAAAAAAATATAGAGCATAGTGACCAGATGTTGCCATTTGAGTGGAAGAAGAACTTACAGCTTATTTAGAAAAAAATATTTTACGGGTTATATATGTATAAAAAGTAATTAAGGTAAAAAACTATTTTTTTTTATGTACGTTGTGATAAATATCTATAAATTCATTGTTAAAAATGTGAATGAAACCATTCCTAAGTAATTAACGTCTAGTAAATAAGTCAAATAATTTTTAGTGTACAGCTAATCCTTTGATAAGCACACAGTGTCTTATTGCAATTTTTGCATATTTGTGGACACAAAGGTCATATTAAAGTTCCTTCAATATTTGGTGGCAAATATAAGAATCTTGACGTATGTACGTAGTTTCGAGTACAGTTCTATGAATATTTTACTTGCTGCATGATGAATATAGAAGTAATTGGCCGAAATAAGGAAATATGGAAAAAGAAAATACCCCCCATTTTTATTAACTGTATATTTCCTGTTATTATAGACCAAAATCATAAAAGAATTATATGTCGAACTTTTAAATTTTGAACTTAGTATTTTTTCTACATCTGAGGGTTTTAAACCATCCTACTTGAAACGTTAAGTATCTTGATGACGACAAATACTATTGATATTATAATCTGTCTTTATTTCTTTTATTTTTATTTTCAGTTATGGTAGATAAACTTTAATGTCCTCTTCTCTTTGCGAACCCCAAAATACATTCACATCAATAAAAGAGTACTGACAAAATTACAATATTTGTCAAGAAGGTTTTTTGTAACTGGAGATACGTATTCATAAGGTAACGGTAGGATTACATACCTACATGGACAGCTACTCCCAGACCGTCGTAAAACTACATTACATGTCCTCGATGGGCGTTAAAACATCTTTAAATTTGCAAAATATTATTGATAGAAGTACAATATTTGCTAAGAATACTCTGTAGAACAGGAAAGACATGTTTATAAAATACTTTAGTTCTCCTTTTAGCACACTAGCAACATATTTCAAGGAAAGTGTTTTTAAAATTTTCTTTGATTTTAAGCTTCATTAAAGGTAGATAAACCATGCAGTTAGCAATTTTTCACGAGCCCACAACACATTTACGTTTAGAGACTATTACTGACAGAAGTGCAATATTAGCCGAAAATGTTCTTTGGGACAGGAAAGACATGTTTATAAAATACTTTAGTTCTCCTTTTAGCAAACTAGCAACATATTTCAAGAAAAGTATTTTTAAAATTTTCTTTGATTTTTAGCTTCATTAAAGGTAGATAAACCTTGCAGTTAGCAATTTTTCACGAGCCCACAACACATTTACGTTTAGAGACTATTACTAACAGAAGTGCAATTTTAGCTGAAAATGCTCTTTGGAACAGGAAAAACATATTTGTAAAGTAATATTATAGTTCTATTCATGGAAAAATAGAAATACATTACAAAGAAAGTTTTATTAATATTTTCTTTTATTTTTAGCTTCTAGAGTACATAAACTCTTCAGTTAACTATGCTCCACGTACCTAAAATAAATGCACATTCATGTTATGTTACTGATAAAAGTAACATACTGGTCAAAAATACTCAATGAAACAAAGGAGATATGGTTAGAGAGTAACAATAATATTACGTCATATTCTAGAAAAACAGAAATATATTATAAAAGAACTATTTTTAAAATTTTATTTTGTATTTAACTTCATTTAGGATAAATAAGCTCCAAAATAACTTTGTTATGATTAGGTAACTGTGATATTAATATGACATTCACTTTTTCATCAATTCTCTCTTTTAACACGACTGATATACGAGTACTAATGATAAAATATTTTGTGTTTGCATCTGTAGTTATGTAAATTTCGCCATAATCATTCACAAATAGCAGTTTTGAGAAAGTGTCTTACTAAAGTTTTAAACTTTGTTTTAGGCGTTGAATAAGTTCATATAATTTTAACCGTTATTGAGGTATTAGACAACATATGACAAGTGGTGATATTGCATTATAAGCTTATTTACATGTAGAGAAATTTTCGCCCAAATATTACACATTTTTTGGGTTACGGTGATCATGTTGATGTTGCAAAAGGATATTCAAACACATAAATACTAATTTATGTATAACTAAATTTTCTAATTTTTAAAAAATAACAATTTTTTCAACAGTATTATGAACTATCAACGTAAATTAATTAATTATGCTAAAATTGCTTGAAAATGTTAGCTATTCCTTTTACTACTAACTGGTTAGTATGTTTTGATAATGAAACATAAATATTAATGAATACACATTTTAAATGCTTCCAGAATTTAATAATTTTTTAATAAACAACGTATACATATAAATCACACCATAAATTATAATTTCTACTTACTTACAAATTACAGGTTGTTAATTTTTATTATATTATAGGATACATGTTATTTTTGTCAATCATTTATTATTATAACTTGACAGATAGTTAATATGTGGTGCTGTTTACTTACTTTTATTTTTTTAACTTTTGTAGTGTTAATATTCTTCCGAGATTATTAATTCTGTTTCACCAGCAAATTGTTCTTCCGTATACATGAATTTGGAAAAAAAATTATTGTTAAAGAAATAAGTCCTTTTTTTGATTAATATTATTAGTAGTAACTTCAGCGAGTACAAGATATAATGTTTAGATTACTCTTTTTTAATAGCCATAAAAAGGTAGTATTATTATCATTCCTGTCATCATGATATTGGTTTATGATATTTTGAAGAATTGAAGAGACCTATAAAACTAATTCAGTAATTTCATCGGGTTTCCCACTCACTATTCATATCATAATAATATTAAAAATATTGACTGTTGATTCTATCACATGTAACCAAGCCTGTACCATCCGAAGAAACCTGTTTGCTGCCTACCTGGATTATAAGAAGGCCTTCGACTCAGTGCAACATCAGTGGCTCAAAACTATATTGAGAATGTACAGGGTCGATAATCATTTTGTTCTCTTTTTAGATCCAATTGCAAGTGCCATCCAGCGATACCATTTAAACTAACGCAATTCCAATACGAAGGGGTATATGTTAGGGCGATTCACTTAGCCCATTGTGGTTTTGCCTTGCAATGAACCCACTATCACGCCGTTTGAACTCAACCAGATACGGCTTTAGTGTTAGAAATAACAACGAACAGGTACCCAGAGTGAATCATCTTCTATACATGAATGATCTTAAACTGATGGCTGCTACCAGAAACCAGCTGGAACAAATGCTTAAAATTGTAGCGGAGTTCTCCGGGGATATCGGAATGCAATTTGGACTTGACAAGTGCCGTATTTTGAACATCGTTAAAGGGAAGATACAACCGGGGGCTTTTGAAATGCAGAACGGTGAAACTATAGCTGCAATGGAAGCAGACCAAACATACAAATGTTTAGGTATGAAATAGGCTAAAAGAATTGACCATGGCACTATGAAGGCCGAATTGACAGCCGAATTTGTCAGAAGGGTAAGGCGGGTATTACGAACTAATTTAAATAGTAGAAATTTATTTAAGGCGCTCAGCACGTATACTTGCTCTGCGCTGAGCTACTCTTGTGGAATTGTAAAGTGGACCGGGATGGACATCCAAAACCTGCAAAGAAAAATAAGGACACTCCTAACAAAAGCACAAAAACATCACCCCGGGAGTGCTATTGAACGTACAATGCTTCCAAGACATCAAGGAGGAATATATTAGTAAGCAGCTCGACCAACAAATAATAAACTTAGGTTCATATTTTCACAGGTTAGCGGACTCTTCCACACTACATCGGGCAATATGCGAGGCAGACGATTCAACGTCGCTACCGCTGAGGGAACAAGATATTGCTTCTCACCATCAAACAGACCAAGAAAAGTTGGTAGTAAGTTGGCAACAGAAGCCACGTCACGGACGGCATACAAATGAGGTCAATCAGGACAATGTCGACAACTCAGCGTCGAACTGGCGGTTGATTTCAGGACAGATATTTCCGGAAACGGAGGGCTTTTTTTAGCTATCCAAGACCAGGTTATTCCGACGAAGAACTATCGGAAGTTCATCATCAGAGATCCCTCAATAGAAAATGACTAATGTAGATATGGCTGTCGAACATCAGAGACAATCCGGCACATAACTAGAGGATGCCAAGCGTTTGCCGCAACCGAGTATAAGGAAAGACACGACTTAGCCGCTAAGATACTCCACCAAGAGCTAGCAGATAAGTTAAACCTATTGCAGGTAGGAAAAATGCCTTATTATAAATACAGTCCGGAGCCTATTCTTGACAACAACCGATTCAAGCTATATTCGGATTGAACGGTTCTGACGGATCAGAGACAGTTGCTCATAATAGACCAGACATTATAGTAACAGATAAAATTTCTAGACGAACTACACGAATGGATATTGCTGTACCTAATAACAATAACCTAAGCCCAAAATATAACGAGAAGATCGCCAATGGAAGTGCAAATTCGAAGACAATGGGAAATGAACAGCGTCAAAACGATTCCCATAATACTGTCACCAACTGGAATGATACCAAAGAACCGCCTGCAGACCATCAAGGGACTGGGCCTTAGTGAGCATCTGTATAAGCCAATTCAGAAAGCAGTTCTCCTTGCAACCGCTCGAACCGTCCGAAAGTTCGTAGGAAATACAGCAGACCACGTCACCTAGGACCGGATAACATGGAAAGAGTCCCCACAGAGCTTCATACTTTTGGTGTCTTTGTATACCTGGTATGAGTGAATAATCCCTGGAGGGAGTGTGAAGCCGTTTGGCTTGTTAATATTAAAAATAATAAGGGTGTCCGGCTGGTAAGGTGCTGCAGTTAGTGGCGCCTATCGCTATCGTTATGTGTGAATGATACTGCCAGCGACACCAGCTGTCCGCTGTCCTAACCCTATATCCTTCCACTCCATCTTATCCACCTTCCTTACCCAACATCACTCCTTTCTGATACTGAAATTTTTTTTCTTAATATGGAGGAACAAAGAGACCGGAATTATTTACCCCAGGTTCGTACCGGTGTCGCAGGGAAATCCTACCTCTCTACCGAGGGCTGTCTCATGGATTCTAGGAGAGACAATCTTCCATTTTTAATAAACAACAAGTTGAGGAGGCAAGCTCTTATCGCACAAGAAATTATAATCCAAAAACAGGAATTACATCAAGACAAGAGCCAAACAACACCAAAACCTCCACCTGCCGTAGGTGTGGCGCAGGAAACTCAACCAGCGTGCATTCAAGCGGAACGACCAAAACTGCACATGAAATGGACTGTGTCTAAGAATGAGACAACAATGCGCATCTTTACAGAGTAACTTATCTAGAACACGAGATGACCGGTTACAGACAACAACTACACATCGATTTCTGCACACACGTACAAATATCGAAACATAGAATAGCAGACCAATACAGGGCTATTCTCTGAAATAAACTAATATCAGAAGCGTAACTAAACATCATCAAAGCAGATATGAAATGAGAGATAAGAGGCGCCGACGATAACAACAAATCGCAGAATCTGCCCAACAACCAAACGATGGCATGAGAGAAGATATCGCTGAAGACCAACAGCAACAACAATAACAACTACATCAGCACGAAATCTAAACAACTTTAAGAGCTCCACCCACCAAAGATCCTGCGCGGAAACCTCAATCAGCGCTCACTGAAGCAGGACGTCCAAGGCAATGCATGAAATGGACTGTGCCTATGAATGAGTCAAAAATACGCAATTTTTACAGAGTAACTCATATAGGAAGAGAAAAGATCAGCTACAGGCAACAACTTCACGCAGAATTCTGCAGGGAGTGTCACAACAAAGAATAGCTGACCAATACAGAGTTATTCTCTGAAACAGCCTAATTCCTGTAACGCCGCTTAATATCATCAAAGTGAAAGTTGAACGTGAGATCAGAGACACTGACAATAACAACGATCCGATTTCTGAACCTGAGCCGGAGCCGGAACCCGAGATCCGAGACCAGCAAGAACAGATGAATAACGATATCCAACAGGAAAACGTTGAACTCCTTTATCAGAAACTATCAACAGAAATAAGTGCTGTGGTGTTGGAGTATAATGAAACCAATTTGTTATGCAGACTGGCTCTGCCAAAATTTAATTCATCTAAAAAATTGGGTATCATTTTAGACATCATCAATAATCGGATTTTACCAGCTTATGTTTAAAAGCCCTATACGCTAGAGTCCTTAATATGACAATCTATTGTGCTGCGACTGCGATAGCTAAAGCTTCAGAATTACAAAAGAGCTCCGATCAGCAAGAACCCAACACACCACCATGGGAGATACGTTTAAATAACATAATGGAAAATATATAGGACAGCTGATGGAGTATATTAAGAGCATAAAAACCAGTAAACTTCAAAGAAGAGTTTAAGAAATAATGATTTGGGACCGGTGCCATTCAGAACATGATCCAGTGAATAGTACGGCTCAGCAATGTCTCAATATGCTGAAACAGAAACTTCATGCTACTGCAGGACGGGTAAAGAGATAGAAGACCAGCAATACCGAAAACGAGGCAAAGCGCTGTCTCAACAATCAGAAAAGACTTTCTACCGTAAACTAAACTCTTCACCTAGCATGACCAATAATAGATATCCCAACAGAGAGCAGGTAGAAGAGTTTTGGGGAAACGAATTTTCCACACTCGTCAATTGTAATATCGCAGCCGGCTGAAAAACTCCAAATATGCCAAGACTACAGCCAAATGCAGTTTGAGCCATTTACCACCGAGGAAATCTCAGGAAAAATAAATAAATGCTATATTTACGGACCAAATCTATTTTACAAACAACAATGATAATACACAAAGATTACTAATCAACTATCAATCACAATTTGTCACACATGTAAATCTATATAATACAATTTTTTTCATTGCGTTTTTAAATGAGCCCAAAGTTAAATTAAACATATCTATATTATCACAGTATTTATTTGTCAGTAAAGATAACCTACTGATAGAAGACATCCTAGAGTAATTAGTTCTATGATATGGAACATAAAATAAGTCATGGTTACGGAGTGCTCTTTGTGGCACCTTTATCTTCATTTTTTCAAACAGTCGTGAACAGTCAAACATATAATTTACTATCTTAAACAAAGGGCAAATATCCAAATAATGCCGACGTTGGTCAATAGGAAAAATATTTAATTGTTTCGTTAATAATCGATTAAATCTGACGGAATTCCTCTCTTAAGCAACAAATCTTAAATTTTTTTCTGAATTCTTTCAATGAGACCTAAATGTACTTTATATTGTGAAGTCTAAATTTGGCTCGCATATTCTAGGGTAGATTTAACATAAGGGAAATAAAGTGTTTTAAAATAAGTGAAATCGTGAAAATCTTGATATGTTCTCTTAAAAAAATGTTTTAAGGCCTTATTCGTGATGTAACTTATCTGATCATTAAAAGAAAATTCTCTATCAAACAGAACACCCAAATCCTTGATAACTCTCACTTTCTTAAGTTCTTCATTATTAATGTTATAATCATAATCAATAACATTTTTTTTTTTCAGTAAAACTGCATTACTTTGCCTTTATCAACATTGAGTTCCATGTCATTCGTATTGCACCAAGTTATTAAATTATTTATATCCTGTTAATCAAGGAATTTTATAACTGGTAAGCTCCAGGTCTCGACCAGGCCAAGAACTACTGGCTCAAGAAGTTTTGGTATATGCACCGTCAACTGGCTAATCTTATCAATGATGTTTTTCTTAACCCAGCCAACAATGCCATTGTTCCTGACAGTAGGTATTACGTATCTCTTGCCCAAGTACCAACATAGCACATATGATCCAGCTACGTATAGGTCAATCTTTTGCCTTCTTCCACTATAAAAAATGATCACCTCATGCTTGATACAACGCATCTATGCACATTGTGAACAAAATAACGTCATCGCAACTCAACAGAAAAGATGCACCAGGGGAGTAATAGGATGCAAAGAGCAACTAACCAAACCTGTACCAATTGAAGAAACCTCTTTGCTGCTTACGTGGATTATAAGAAGGCCTTCGACTCAGTGCCACGTGAGTGTCTTACAACTTACAATATTGAGAATGTATAGAGTTGATACTCATTTTGTTTCTTTTTTAGAACGTATTATGTCAACCTGAAGAACTAGGATCCAATTGAAAGTGCCATCCCACGATACCATCGAAACTAATACAATTCCAATAGGAAGGAGAATATTTCAAAACGATTCACTAAATCAATTTTGGTTCTGCCTTGTACTTTCACGCCGTTTGAACACCAGATACAGCTTTAGTATTAGAAACAACAACGAAGATGTAATAAGATTAAACCGTTGGAACACATGTTTAAAATTGTAGAGGAGTTCTCTGGGGATATCGGAATGCAGTTTGGACTTGACTTTAAACTATAAATATGTTGCGGTAATGTCAATTAGTGTAGTTCGCCTAGAAATTTTATCTGTTAATATCAGGTCTGGCCTATTATGATCATCTCGCTGATCCGTCAGAACCGTTCGATCCCAATATAGCTTGAACTAGTTGTTCTTACGAATAGGCTGTAGATTGTATTTAGAGTACAGCACTTTTCCTACCTGCAATAGATTTAACATATCTACCAACTCTTGCTGGAGTATTTTAGCGGCTGAGTAGTTTCCTTTCTTATTCTCCGTTGCGGCAAATACTTGGCAACCTCCGGAGCCTATTCTTGAGAACAAAAAGCTCAAGATATATTCGGAACGAACGGTTCTAACACATCAAACAGGTGCTCATAATAGATCTAACAGATAAAATTTCTAGGCAAACTACACTAATCGACATTGCCATACCTAACAATAACAACATAAGGCCAAAATACAACGAGAAGATCGCCAAATACAGAGATCTGGAGGTGCAAATTCGAAGATAGTGGGTAATGAACAGCGTCCAAACAATTCCCATAATTTTCTCAACAACTGTGAGAATCTCTTGCAGAACATCAAGGGACTGGGCTTTAATGAACATCTGTATAAGCCGTTTCAGAAAGCGGTTCTCCTTGCAACCACACGAACCATCCAAAAGTTCATTGGAACTACAGCGGACCACGTCACCTAGGACCCGATAACATGGAAAGGTTTCCCACAAAACTTCATACTTTTGGTATCTTTGTATACCTAGTATGAATCAATATTCCCTGGAGGGAGTGCAAAGCCATTTGGCTTGAAATCATAAATAAATCACTCTCGTCGTGAAGGGACTTTATAATTAGAAAGTCCCGTGTCCTGATCATGCTCAAAACTACTGGCTCAAAAAGTTTGGGAGTATGTACCATCGACTGACTGTTCTAATAAATGATGTTTTGCTTGATCCACAGAAAATGAAATTGTTTCTTATACAAGGGGTCACGTATCTTTTGCCAAAGGATCAGCATAATACATAAGTTCCATCCGGGTGATATTTACCCGCCTTCCCACGTTATACAAGGTGTACCGGAGCGGCAATGGGCTGTAAGAGTAACGTATTGTCAATTCGGTCATCTGCAGTCAGGCCTATACCAAACGAAAGAACCTACTCGCCGCTTACTTGGACTACCAAAAAACCTTCGACTCTGTACCATATGACCGGCTCACATCTATTCTGAGAACATATAGAATCGATAAAATTGTTGTATCCTTTTTAGAACACCTCATAGCAACTTAGAGAACTAGGATCCAAATGCAAATACCTTCCAGAGACAACATTGAGACAGACACAATCCCAATGCGAAGTGGAATATTTCAGGGAGATGTTTTAAGCCCCTTGTGGTTTTGCCTTGCTATGAACCCACTATCACGTCGTTTAAATCCCACCAAATGTGGCTCTTGTATTGAGAACAATCTTGAAGAGGTAGCAAGACTGAATCATCTTCTGTATATGAATCATCTTAAATTAATGGCTGCCACAAGAAATCAGCTGGAACAAATGTTACATACTTGGACATGAAGCAGGTACAAAGAATTAACCAATGAGGTTTATAGAATGAGTTAACCAATGAATTCAGAAGACAGGTAAGATGGGTAGTGCGAACCAGCCTAAACAGTAAAAATCTATTCAAGCCTGGCTACTAAATCCCCTTCAGGGACGACACCCAAAAGGGATCAACCAGGATAATATTGGCAAATTAGTGTTCAACTACTACTATCCAAGATCAGGTTTTCCCAATGAGAAACTGTCTGAAACACATAGGCATTCCAAGCATTTGCAGCATCGGAGAGCAAGGATAATTCAAACTATCACAGGTAGAAAACGTGTCATAAGATGAATACAGTCCCGGGTCTATATTGAAGAACAACGAGTTTTAATGGGATGTATTGGACTCAGACTGTGCTTACGGATCATACAATTGTACATAATAGACCAAACTTCATTTTAGTAGATCAAACATCCAGGCAGGCAACACTACTAAAAATCGTCATCCTAACAACAACAATCTAAGGAACAAGTATAATGAGCAGATCGCCAAATACGTAGACTTGGATATGCAAATAGCGAAAATTATTTACATACATTTATTGTGGTAACTAGTGAATTAAAAGTAAACAAAGTCCGGCAGAAAAAGAAATCTATTTTATTTTAACACATCATTACTGAAAATTTCAAAGTTTTATAACACTTAAACATAATTTTTTAGATATCAAAATCTCTGAAATATTTTTTTGAATTCATTATATTTAAGTTTTTTACCAGTTCATTTTCTATATGTAATTTTTTTTCGATAATCTGATGATACCATAATTCAAAAAATAATCATTTTGAGAAACGTTCATTAATTTCTGACATTCATATTATGTTACATGTTTACCAAGTTGGATTTTATTTTATTTCCTAAATATTATCCTAGAAATAGAATGTCGAACTGGAGTTGGATTTTTTCTTCAATAAAAGAATGAATATCATTGTAGAATTATTTAACTTCTTTTCGTTTTGTAATTAAACTATACAATAATTATTTATGTAGAGAAACAAAACATTTTTTGTTTTTCTATACGTTAATAACACAGGTTTACAAAAAAATTGGATGCCTATTTAAGCAGACCATTTTATTCTTATGTAATTAGCCGCCCTATCTAAGGTTCGCTAACCTGTGTCACGTCAAATTTTAGGCCGATTCAAGGGTCAAATGGAATAACATTCACTAAATAAATCTAAAGCAGTAGATACGTACGTTTTTAAGGTCGCTGAATTCGAATTCATGGTTTGTTTAATCCCCCTAGGTCAGCCAGAGGGTATTATAACATCGAATTAAAAAAAATTTACTAAATAAATCTGTAAAAAAGAGAACCCATGCGCGGTTAAATCGATATCCGAAACTCAAGCTCTCAAAAGCACGTAGCCTAAGCAAGCACGTGAACGGTGCAAGTTTTCAAGGCGAAACCTAACCTTCTAAAACCACATACCCCTCGCGCAGCTAGATGGCTATTCGTTGCATAACAGCTAGGCTAGCGAAGCGAGTTTTTATAAGTATATAACACAAATCCCCAACACTCATACATGCTGTGCTTGGGATATATGGTTTTCTGAGAGCTTGGGTTTTATTTTATACATGCGTAACAGGCATTGATCTCGCTGCACGTAGCATATTTGGTTATGAAAGCTTGTTTTGGCATATTTATAAAAACTTGATCCGGTCACCTATCTGCTGTGTAGTGGCCATCAATCTGGCTGTACTTAGAGTGTATAGTTTTGGAAGCTTGGATATCGCCTTAAAACTCGATCCACTCCGATCTGCTGTGTAATGGATATCAATCTAGCTGTGCGTGGATTATTTGAGTTTGGGAGCTTGGGTTTTGGATTACTATTTCATAATAATTACCGTTGCTTGCGCATCTGCTGTGTAACAGACATCAATCTAACTGTGCTTGGAGTACAATGTTTTGGGAGCCTAAGTTTCGGCTCAAAAACTTGATCCGCTTTGCTGTCTGCTATGTAACAGATATTGATCTAGCTGCGCGTGGGTTCTCTTCTTTAATAGATTTATTCAGTGGACTTTTTCAACTTGACCTTAAAATGACTTCTGGTTAGCCTTGAGGTATCAAACAAACCATGAATTCAGAGTCAGCGCCGTCAACCTATTTCCTTTTATAAATCTATTTAGTAATTTTTTCTTAATTTGACCTTGAAATGATGCTAGAATGACCTCTGGCTGACCTTGGAGGATTAAAAAACCACGAATTTGGATTTAGCGACCCCAGAAACTTACATATCTTCTTTTTCAGATATATTTAGTGAATTCCTCTCACTGATCAAATTGAACAAAGTGAAACTGACAACTTCATGTTTTTTCGAATATACACTTACTTGTCATTGGGTCGATGTGATCATGACTACTTCAAGTGACAGAACTGAAAGTGATAATTACTCAAAAGAATATACCTCTTATAATGATCTCTAATCGACTTTGGGGTATTAAACAGGAAATCAGGAATTCGGATTCAGCGACCTCAATAATGTTCGTATCTACTTTTTCAGATTTATTTAGTAACTTTTACCCTATTTGACTTTGAAGTAACCTTGAACCTGACATGATAGAGGTTAGCAGACCTCAGATTTGGATCCAGGGCATCTAATTACATAAGCATAAGATGGTCTGGTCAAATAGGCATCCACTTTTTTTTGTAAACCTGTGCAATTAATTAGTTGATTGATTGTAGAAAACAATTTAATTAAAAATCAAATATTTAACCAGATGAATTCTTCCTATTTCAAGTATGAATGAGTATATTAATTAAAGAATTTTTCTTTCATTATTCAACAGTGACCCCTGCATCAAAAAGGCTCATGTAAGTCGACTTCCTGTATCATATCAGAGCCGTTGTTTATATGTATTATCTTTTCAAGCATAGAAAAGGAAAGAATATATACGAACAGTTTGCTCCCCGCAAATACAACTCTGGTCCTCTCTGCATATGCGTTTCGACCAACTTATGGTCTCGTCAGTGGAGTTGTATCGAACCGAGAGCAACATTCGCAGAAAATAACTGCTATATAAAATATAAATTCCAAAGTATGTCGGTAGGATATTAAAAACCTGCCGACATCGATGATGGACGGAAAAATATCGCCAGTCAAATGACATCTATACAATCACAGCTGTAGTGCGAAATTTTTAAAAATCTAAATTTCAGTAAGAAATAAAGAAATCTATCTGCTGTATTTAAGTAGTTGTTTATATGTATTATCCTTTCAAGTAGAGAAAAGCAAAGAATATATACAGTTTATTTCCTGCAAATACAATTCTGATCCCCTTTTAATACGCGTTTCGACTACCTTATGTTTCGTCAGTAGAACTGTATCTATTTCTTACTGAAATTTTGATTTTTCAAAAATTTTGCACTACTCCGGTTGTTTCTTGCGAATGTTACTCTCGGTTCGATACAGCTCCACTGATGAGACCATAAGGTGGTCGAAATGCATATGGCGAGAGAACTGATTGTTTCTTATTGAAATTTTGATTTTTAGAAATACCAGAGACGTATTACCCCATCATCAACTGATTAAAAGTGAGCATCAGTGCCAGTCGTTTCAAATAACTTCAATTAGAGTTTATAATTAGATTATTGGCTGACCCGGGAATTATGTTCCGTTTTTTCTTTTAATATGCTTAGACTTCAAAAATAAATGTATGTTCGTTGTATTTTTTTGCAGGGAAACGTGTTTGTAAAAACTACAACATTACACTTCACTAAAATTTGTGAAATGTTGGCTCGATTTTAAGCGGATTTCAAAGAAATATCATTTTCTGACAAATATTGTGTGCTGTAAGGTGAACAAAAATGCAATTTTTTTGTTTTTTCAGTGCATATTATGTAACTCTTGACTTCGTTAGGCCTTTCGTAAATATTTCTTGAAAGTTTTAGGTGAAAATCGTTTTTCCTTCTTGAATATAAGCGTTATAAAATTGTCAAATTCATAGTTAAAATAATATGTCGCAAATGAACTTGAAAAACCTTTTCTTAATACAAAGTAGAACATTGTAGTATGTATGACCAGTTATGGACATATGGCAAATATGTTATATTCCATTAATATTGGTGTAGATGATACAGTTTTACTATTCAGCTTTTTTACTGCATTTAGTCGATGTTATCACTACGAATAGTAGCCCTGCTCTACTCGGGGGTGCTTTAATAAGCAAATACACCGCCGGCATTTAATGAACGCACTTAGTGTACACACGCTACACGCACACACCTTTGGGGTGCCACGCGATGCGATCTATAACGTCACTCATGATGAAATACGTAAATCTCATCTGCTACATTGATTTAAATTACTATACAGGGTAAATTTATATGGAAACGTTTATCACATATCAGTAAAACTAAATTTCAAAATAAAATAGAAGCAAAATTTTATTAGAATGTTTTATATATTTATGATAGTATAATTTTATTACCTCGTCAAGGTAGAAACAATATTATTAAGTGAAAATATTTATGACATCGGTTAAGTTTGATAGAAAATCTGGGTTGTCGATATCCTGCTTTTACTAATGAAAATATAAAATCTTTATTTATTTACTTCTCTCAAATTTGTTCAAGTTCATATTAAAAAAAGAATTCTGACAAAAAACAAAATTTTGTATTTTTACCCGTATAATACATGCTTTTTATTTTTGGTATTTCAGTATTTGTCCTGACAAGTTTGGTCTTAGTTCCACGTTTGTTTTTCCTAAGATAGGTCTTCATTTTTGAGTCTAATTTAAATAGACATATGCTATATGTATTTGTACTGTAAAACATTCTTAATTTTTATAGAAGTAGGATGAGGTACGACAAATTTTCCTGGAATTTCTGAAAATATGAAATTAATAAGGTGCTCTGAATGACTTACGATTAAACAACAACGACAGCAACTGCAATAACATTAGCAGGAGAATCAAACAGCACCAAGACCTCCACCCACCGAAGGTACTACGCTGGAACTTTAAGGGGAGTATGTTTCAAAATCATTTGCTCCATATTAATTTATTATTTTGACCAAAATTCGACATTTTTCGAAAGCTGCCATTCAAAGAGGAAAAACGGTTCTTACCCAAAATTCTCGAAAAGCATAATGAGGGCTAGAGTTACATAATATGTACAGAAAAAAAAACTTAAAAATATAATTTTTTATTACTTTAGAGTAGACAAGTCTTCTTCACTCATCACAAAATGTCATGATTTTTAAAATCATTTAAAATCGAGTCAACATTTCAGAAATTTTACTGAAATGTAGTCTTGTATGTTTACAAATATTATTCAATCTATAAATCCCAACCAAAAATGAGTAAAAAGTAACAAATCATAATTCCTGGGTCAATGATCTATTCAAAAACTGTAATCGATGTGATGTGAAGGAGCTGCCATTGGTATTCTCTTTTTTACTTGCGCTAACCAGAAGAAGACATTCGACTATCAACTGAAAATCGGTCTAGAACGTTTCTGTTAAGATACCGGAAGTCGACTTAGTTCAGCTTTTTTTAGCGCAGAAGTCACTGCTGAATAATGCATAGAACATTTTGCTTTATTAATGCAGTCGTCCATAATCCAAATTGGAATAATTCCTTTAGAATAGGATTCTACGAAAATTAAAGGAATCAGAACGTCATAAAAATCATGCATCTTCGTTGCGTTCGTAGAAATAAAAAATAAATATGCTTACAAAATGGATTTTCTAAACCAATCGGTAATAGAAAAATGGCCATAAGAGATTTTTAATTTTTTTTTTATTGTTAATTTCACTACAAATAAGGGTGGCCGGTTAGAAAAAATTACAGAGTTCTTCCATTTAAAGGGATTTATTTATATAATACTCTTAGAGGGTAAGTCTTTTACTTGTAATCATACGATTAAAACATACTGAGGCTATGTTTTTGTTCTGTTACTGCTGAGCATGTAATATTTGATATTATTTTCAGTTTTTTATGAAAATAAGGCTTTCAAGCATATGTTAAACTTTTCGAGCATCAACGAGTATATTAGAAACGATAATACGGTCATTAAAAAGGGCGAAACTGCATCGGAGTCCGATCACATAAAAAATTACGTTTATTGGTTATTAAAAGGAAATCCTTGCTAGTTTGAAGGAAAAATCATACACCGTTGGGGAAGGTTGTAAATCTTTGTTAAAAGTTATTAATTTTGAATTATAAATTTTTTATAATAGATCTGGAGATTTTGAAATTGCAATTTGTGCTTTTTTAAGAGGGATATAATATCACCATATATTTGGACATTACAACATATCTATTATAAACGACAGAAAATGTGCCAGTAAAAACGCATGAAGAAATGTATTTTCCCAAGCCCTGTACTGCTATTGAGCTGAGAATGAGCCATGAATAACCAAATAAAGTAAAAATGAAATTAAGTTCAATACTGTAGGATTTATTTTGTTGCTGCAAGCATACTACAGCAGAGTTAGATGTAAATTTACCCATTATTGAAGACATTCTTTTCTTTGATGATTTTATCAACTAATCTGAGAAAATTAAATATTTTGAACACAAATATGCTATTAATGATGATATCGTTAAGAAATTTGCAAAAAATATCAAAAGATAAATTTGTAATGGAAATTGGTACGTAACGAAAAAGTTTCACCTAACTGCAAGCAATTTTGAGACCACTTTATCCGCTAGTCAGAAAAACCAATATCCTGATAACCTGATAAATTTTATTGGTATATAAATAAGTATTTATTTAGATATCATTATACGCAAAACATTTTTGTTGTTTTCTATATCATTGGCATTCAATACTCACTTTATTACTACATATTTTGTTCATCTTTGTTCATATCGTATTTGATAAAGTAGCTATTAATAATACAGTATATTTATAATTTATGTTCCTACAATCTTGATGCTATCAAATTCGGTGGGGACGAACCCCCGAAAATGATGCCATAGATTTAATTTTAAAAAAATTGGATGTCAGGCAAATTGGTAATTGGTTCTCCACTTCAAGAACTTTGGGAGTGAGTCCAGATAGACTAGTTGAAGTCGATACAATTGTCAAGGTGAAATGCCCACATTCGTATAAAAATGACTTCAATGCAGAAAAATCTCGTACAATGATAATAGGAAAATAGTTGTAATTATAAATCATATTTATTATCACCAAATTCAGGAAAATCTTCATATTAAAAAAAATTCAAGTGTTACTCTGTCTCTGATTATTAAAATAAGTAACAGTATAAATAGAATATGATTCTTTATAGGAAAAAAGTTTAGTAATATTAGACAATTTTCATATTCATCAATATTTACCAAAACCTTTAGGAAATCAAGTAGATATTTGCTAAAAAAGTCGTAAATAAAATCCTCATATATTGGCAAATTTAAGTTATTTAAGAGTTACTTGTAAATATATTATTTTATCTATAGTTTATACCTATCCATTCATATTTTAATCATTATTATTTAATTACTCACTTTAGTATGCGGTAGTGGATGTAATTTGCAAGATTTAAGTAATAAATACATATTGTTTTAATATTTTGCCTTCATAAAAATGTCATTAAAACTGTTTTTTTTTTGTATGTATCGATTTTTTTTTGTAAAAAAATTAATTACTTTTTACCTGCAAAAATAATTTTTATTTAAAAAAAATTAAACCAAAATATCTTAGTTTTAGGAAATTAGACCTAAGATACAATATTTTCTTTTTATTAATACTTAAATAAAATTACATTATTTGATTTACTAAATATAAATAATAGCAAAAAAATATTGATAATTTGGAAACATATATTTATTCAATACTAATATTCCTGAATTCCTTTTATTGGAGGATACTGGAAATTTTTCAGAAAAACACATATCTGGGATTCGTGATATATAGTACTGAAGGAGTTGTTGAATGTTAAAATACTTAATTCCAAGTATAGCCTTTTCAACAAGTATTTTTACAATACCTATAATTTGTGTTTCATACACTTCAAATTCTGTTAGCTGAGCGCTTGGTGTTGTTTGGCTCTCATGCTGATGTAGTTGCTGTTGCTGTTGCTGCTGAACTTCAACAATGTCCTCTCAAATACCGTTGTTTGGTTGTTTTTCGACCTCGGGTTCTAGCTGTGGCTCTGTGAATTTGTTCCTATTTGTCGCAAATGCCCCTAATCTCTCCTTTAATTTCTATTTTTATGACGTGAAGTAGCATTTTTCGGGTTCGTTAATTTCGGAGAATATCCCTGTAATTGGTCTGCTGGTCTCTGTTGAGAGACTTGTATGTGAGGGCACTTCCTGCAGAATTCGGCATGTAACTACATATCTGTAGCCGATCGTCTCTTGTTCTAAATGAGTGACTCCGGTTGAGGTTCTCGAGCAGCACCTTAGGTGGGTGGAGGTATTGGTGATGTTTGGCTCTCATGCAGATGTAGTTTCTGTTGTTGTTGCTATTGTTAGGCTGAAGCTTCTTGTGCAAGAAGAGCCCGCCTCGGCACTCTGTCTTAAAATAGAAGATTGTCTCCCTCAGAATCCGTAAGACAGACCTCGGCAGAAGGGTTGGATTCTCCGGCGCCACCAGTATCCATCTGGGGAAAATAATTCCTATCTCTTTGTTCCTCCATCTGAAAATATTTTTAAGATGTGATGATATCGGGTGTCCTTCCCTAAGTTGATTGCCTTGAATTGACTTAGGACTAAATGCGCCCATTTGTAGCCGTTCGCTCTGGTTCAGAAGCTACGTTTTGGCATTCCTTTTAGCTTGGCTTCTGACCTTTGACCTGTTCGGTATGAAATATATTAATAATATTTAAACTAACACCGGCATGTCTCTAGGGATCATCGAAGCACGCAAGCCCCACCGGTCTCGAAGGGAGTCTGCATATTATTAATATAATAATTATTAATATATAAAGTCGTAAAAATAAAATTTTTAGAATGATCGCTAATTCTAATATTTAAGAAAAATTTTCACATAAATCTGTCCGTTATCTCAATAGTCACGCACACAAATGACGAGGTCGAGGCCATACTACTCCCCTACTCGCAAACCCTCTCTTTAATAAAAGTTCAATAAGAAAAAATATATAGAGATAAGTCAGATTTACGTCTCCTTTTCGAATAAACATAAGAATTAGTAAACTGTTTTCGTATCTGTGGAATTATTTATTGGTAATGACAGAGTCACGTATGTTGATTTAGTAACCGCCATTGACATTTTTGACAGGATAATAGAAACCTGTAATTTTAATTTGACCAAATTCGGTAAATTTCACAAAATGCAAAAAAAGAGGACATTGGTCCTATAATTTTGCGTGGTGAAGTGATCTTATTTTTTAATTAGGTTACATAAATGGCAGCAATCTTAGATTTCAGATTCACCTGTAATAAAGAGGTGGAAAAAGTAATACAAAACTCTAGTAATTATTAGACGAATGAGCGAAACAACTAGGGGTGTAATGGCCATACACTAGCATAGTAAGACCCGCAATCATGTAAAGGGTGTTTTTTTTATAGAGGTATAGAACTTTTAAATGGAATAAAACAAAGATGAATTTTTTAAATTGACATGAAACTTACTTTATTCGAAAGATAACCTTCTGGTATTATAATTTAAATGTGACTTCTGGCATATGACCGCCACGGCTGGCTCGGACGTAGTCTAATCTGGAGGTCCAATTTTCGATGATTTTTTCCAACATTTGTGGCCGTATATCGGCAATAACGCGGCGAATGTTGTCCTCCAAGTGATCAATCGTTCCGGGCTTATCGGCGTAGACTAGCGACTTCACATATCCCCACAGAAAATAGTCTAGCGGCGTGACATGTTGCGACATCTTGTTGAAACCACAGCTCCTGCACATCATGGTTGTTCAATTGATGAACGAAAAAGTCAGTAATCATGGCTCTATAGCGGTCACCATTGACTGTAACGTTCTGACCAGCATCGTTTTTAGAGAAGTACGGACCAATGATTCCATCAGCCCATAAAGCACACCAAACAGTCAGTTTTTCTGGATGTAACGGTGTCTCAACATACACTTGAGGATTATCATCACTACAAATACGGCAGTTTTGTTTATTGACGTATCCATTCAAACAAACGTGAGCTTAATCGCTAAACAAAATTCGCTTATGAAAATCGGGATCAACGGCAATCTTGTTTTGGGCCCATTCACCTAATCTACGCCTTGCTAGGTGATCGTGTGGCTTCAATTCTTGCACGAGTTGGATTTTGTAATCACGCAAACTAAGATCTTTCCGCAAAATCTTCCATAAAGTGAATGGACTCATATCCAATTCCTGTGCACGATGGCGGATAGACTGATTCGGGTCTTCCTCTACGCTACGCTCTACAGCAGCAATGACTTCTTCTGTACGCACGTCTCTGTGGATGCGTATTATCATTTAGAGTAAACGTGGTGCGAAAACGTTCATAGTTAATCGAATTAATTGCTCTGATGGACGAATATGTTGACCGTAAAATGGACGTAGTGCGCGATACGTATTTCGAACAGAACCATGATTTTCAAAATAAATTTGCACAATTTGGAAGCGTTGTTCAGGCGTCAGTCTATTCATGTTGAAATGCCAAACCAAACTAACACTTGACAGTTGACAAAATGGCCGCCAGTTAAAAAAGTGTTGCCGACTTAAAGTTTTATACCTCTATAAAAAACACTCTTTATAAAGTCCTGGCGTTGTGGCCCAAGGTACTGCAAAGGACTACTGTACTAAAATTGAGCAGGTTTGCTTAAGTGGTACGGAAGCTATAAAATCGGCACTAACTTTAGCTAATGGATTGCATTTAAGAGTTGCTTTCATAAGATTTGACATTCCATTAAGGTTACTATGGAGGGTCGAATTATGTAGAAATAAACCGAACGAAAATCGATGTCCGGGGCATGTATTTGGTATACCAATGAAGATACTGAAACTGGAACTCTTTTAAAAAGACAATAAAGTTACACTTTAGTAGGTATCAGGATACGAAATAACCAACGGTTATGAAAAACCCGATGACCTTGCCAGAAAAACTTGGTCTAGTCGGTAATTGGGTATGAGAATGCTTGGGGTGCCAAGGTACGGGACACGAAGAAGCATTGCAAAAACAAACCGAGATTGAACTAACAACATTGAAAACAAACCAGCCATAAAACTGTCTTTAACGAGCAAAAAACCACCACAGACAATCACCGGTAGAATGATAGGACACAATGCTGTTGAAATCCACCTGCAAAAATTGAACCTTTACAACATGGCCTTAACCTGTAGACTTTATGCTACAGAAAGATAGGAAAGCGCATTGTATGACACCGCAAGTTGTTAAATCCGAATGATAGGAAATCTTTTGGCAAGCAAGTTTTTAATCTAATGAATTTCCTGTGTACTAGCATACTTAAATAAGTCGGCTCGGGAAGCTAAGGTAACAAAATGGGTATAAATTAAACTATGTTGAGCATAATAGACCTAATCTGGTTCTAGGTTAACATGGGCCCTTGGACCAAGACAAGTTTAGTCAGTTAAGGAATTAAATAGTCCAAACACATAGTGTTTTCTCTGTTGCATAATGCGTAAATATTTAAAAAAAAAAAATAAAAGTTGTAAGGCAGCATTTCTAAAACCAAAACACTCAAATCATTATATAGGACTATATATTTTAGGAAAACTTAAAAAATTCTATATCTAGTGGTGTAATTAATTAAATTGACTTTCAGTACTGGCTAATTTCTAAAATGAATGTCTTATACGGCCTGAGTTTTATTATTATGTGTTTTAATGATACTAACCTTTTTTTCTATAAGATATTGCATATTACTTCTTTGTACTTTATTTCCATCAGATTTAGTTTGTTCTACTATTTTGTGTGCTTTCTTTGTAAATTTTTTTTTTAATTTTTCACGTTTAGCTTTCCGAAGTGGCAATTTTCTAACTTCTTTTCTTATTTAATTTAACTTTTCCTACTGAATAGTCTCCATTGTTGTAAAATAACCATAAAAAGTTATTTTTCACAATTGTTGGATGTTATCTTCGGTGGTATAATACGTATTTTCCAAACATTTGTCAAATCATCTGTACCGGTTAAGCTGCATAGACTTATTTACCGACTTCTATCGATCGAATTTATTTTAAAAGATTGTGTATCGCACCTTTTTCCTAAGACTTTAACTTTAAAAAAAAAATGCGGTGTATTTAATTAATGAATGATTTTTAAATTTTTTATTCCCGACAAATTTAAAAACTACTACATTTTAATTTGTCATAGTTCGTAACAATAAACAAAGAATATTTTATAGCATATTAGTCTAATATTAAAGCCTAAAATATCCATATGAGTTGTAGAAATAAGGCCACATCCAGAAGTTAGAAAGAAAATAGTTTTCAAAATGTCATTCATATGTAATAATCAGAAAAATATATTTAAAAAAAAATGTCCTTAACACACTTCTTATTTTTATTCTTCTCATGGTAGAGGTTATATGATGAATGTAAAAAGTAATTTTTAAAATACTGGTCGCACTTTTCGAGGTTTTGATATACATCGTGTCTTTAAAGGGTCTTTATAAAGTGCTAATGTAAATTCCTGAGGCTAATATATGAGGATCTAGACCAATTTACCTTAGTCCAAAAGCTGATAGTTTCCGAAATAGTCAAAGTTATAATTCTTTAAAACTTTAACTTTACTTAACTTCAAATATTTATCTTAGTAGTAGCTTAATTTACACTAATTGGAGCACTTTGCCTATATCTGAAGCTTCCTAACTTGTTTGTGAGAGGATATATTAAATTTCTAATTAAAAATTCTTATTTTATGACATATTTTATCCAAAAAACGTATACCTAGTAGGTGTCGTTTCGAGCAATCGTCTCTGAGATAACCGAATTTTAAAGTTTTATTGCGTACTGAGAAGATTCTCAATAATACAAGATTGTAGTTCTCTTCACACTTTATGCAGGCTTAGGACTGGTCCAATAAATTTGGAGTATGTCTAAAGGCCAATAGGGCAACAATAATAAAAATTTACATAGCAACAAGCTAACAATTATAAATATCGTCAAAAGAGCATTGTCTGAATCGATCAGTGTGATACGCTTTTTCGATTAATTAGAAAATTTATCATTTAATTCCTAAGTTTTTCGCTATTGCGGAACATCACACTAACGAACAAAGTGCCGAGAAGATATTAGTTTAAGGGTATTGCTACCGAAATGATTAGGAGTCAGTGAGAGTATATAGAGTAAAATTTCTAAATAAACGCGTTTCAAACCACTAAACATTTGGCGCTGTTGAAGAGCGTCTGCGAGAAATCAATAGATTTGGTCCTGCAATGATTGATTATGGACGAAATGTTATGATTAGGATACCGTAGGTTGAGGAAAATTCGAATCTCAGTGTCAGACATTTTGTTGGAACTTAACGTTTCTAAAGACACAGTAAATAGGACTTTACGAGAACAACTATTGTATCCATTCCATCTCTAGATAGTACAAATGCTTTTACCTCTCCACCTCGAATTAAGGCTAGGCTTCTGTCAATATATTAATGAACGAAGATGACGTGACGTTAATTTTTATAAAAAAAAAATATTTTCCCATGAGTATTGCTTTACAAGAAGTGGTATGATAAATGTACATAATAAACATGTTTATGCTAACGAAAACCCGCATCCAACAAAGGTTGTGTGTTATAAAAATGAACTTAAAATTAAGGTATGGGCAAGGATCATTGACAGACTTACCATTAGTCATGTCATCTTACAACCTCGTTTAAATAGTTTGAATTAACTAGAACACCTAGTAAATTTGCCAAATTTATTGGATGATCTTCCACTGGCTTCTAGACAAAATATGTGGTTCTCCCATGATCGTGCACCCCATACTCCAGATTAAATGTTAGAAATCATTTAAATGAGAATATTGGAAATCGATGGATTAGTATAGGAAATAATGCTTCTGAAAATTGACCACCCCGCTCACCGGATTTAATGCCTATGGGAAATTTTTAACAGAAACTATAGACCTGTCAACACCGAAGAAGAATTGTGGGCACGAATTGAAAGGGTGCAATTCAACTTTCTTTGTAGAATAAATCCTTGTGTACATGAAAACAGAGATCCTTTTGAAACTTTATTTATAATTTAATCAAATAATTAAATAGATAAAATTGTTCTGAGTTGGTTTGTAATGGACTTTTTGTGCTATTTTTACTGTTCTTTGCCAGTTCATTTTTACATTACTATGATTGTTAGTTCGTTGCTATGTGAAGTTTCATTATTGTTGGCCTGTTGGCTCTAAAATATGCTCCAAATTTCTTGGACCAGTTCTAACCCTGGATAAAGTGAGGGGAGGGGGCTACGACTCGTCTCAGTACGCAATAAAACAATTAAATTCAATTATCTCGGAAATGGCTGCTCATACCAAGTACATAATGATTGAAAATAAAGAATTGTGGCAAAGCAAGATAACTGACTTGGAAAATCAAGTGGAATAACTTATAATGGAAAAGGAAAGTCAAGTAAAAAAGGTAAATAAACCAATGGTCCGCGACTCCTCAGCCAACTTTCAAATTGAAATACCAGAAAAAACTACGCCGAATACGCAGGTTTCAAGATCCAGTTTAAAGTTAGGCGCTGCACTCTTAGACCCGAGCAAAAGGGTTACTAGGAATTCTGCCAGCTAGATGGGTGCCAAACACATAACAACTTAATTTTTTGCCACGCGAGTATAAAGAGATTTATCTTCTCTAAACACAAGGAATTTTCATAAGTGATAAATTAAGTGGCTCTAGAACTGAGCCTAATAATTCATAGTTCAAATATCCTTTTTAAATCAGAGATGGTCTATTAAAAATAAAAATGCAGGGATTCAGGCTTAAAAGGCATTTCCAGTGTACACATTGTGATTGAAGCTGATAAATGCCATTTCTAGCGGCAGTATTAGAGTAGATCGTAAATTTTCTAGTTTTGTAGAGTGGCTGGTTGGGCTGAGGTTTTAAAAAGTATGAGGCAACAGTGTGCGCCAAGGATCGATAGGTTTTAAACTCCGGACTATGTGTTCGGATTGCTCTGTGTTACGAAAGGTGTATAACTGCTTGAGAAGAAGTTATAGCCTTGCTATCTCGGAGGCGAAAAGGAGTGCGAACTCTGATTATGTCCGTAATCGGACAGTGATGGTATGGCACAACAGATTTGAGAATATGAAAAGGATTTTGGGATATCTTAATTTAAAAGACCTAAACAATTTAATAATTGTTTTCGGAGCATTGCGAATAAATTGATGTCGGTTCTGCCCACTTCCACTTTGCCCTCTGTATTGTATTTGGAGGTTTCAAATGTCATACCTGAACGGGCGGTTTTTTTCTTTTCGGAATGTGTCCTTGACTTCGGTGAGAGATGCCATAAGCAAGCTAAACAGGGCTCCATCTTGGGGCCCACCTATTTCTTACCTATGTTAACGATATAATATGTTCCCTTGCGGTGGAGGAAATAATACTTTATTCAGATGACTTGCGTATACAGTTTCTCAGACTTCGAACATCATGGAATGCAACTGTGTATTATGCACTGGTCTTCTTTAATAAGCTGCTACAGATTATAAAGGAAATGCTTTTTTTTTGTTCACAAAAACAATTTAGGGGGACTTGATGGGTAAAAGCTTTTATAGCATTAATGCATTTTTAAGTTAGAACATAGGGGATGACAACTTTTTAGTTAATTTTTTATTTTTTTATGTAATTTTTGTTCTATTACCAGACCGTAGTATAATCTTAAAGTTGTGCTTTATATATATATATATATATATATATATATATATATATATATATATATATATATATATATATATACACACTTTGACGATTGTCGAAAACCGGTAGTTCTGTTTATAATAAAAATAGGTTTTCATATTAACTCTACTATATTGATAATTTACCTCTAATCAACGTGTCTCAGATATTGAGACAAAATTTCTTGAAATATAATGCCGTCAGCAGAATAATAAAATTACAATAAAAGTACTCTATTTTTAAAATGAATTGAAATATTGAGTTTTTGGAATATTATCATCAACCACTAATTCAGCTGCAACTAAAACAAACAATTTAGGTCAACGTTTTAAAAATACGAGCAAATTTTAACACTCTATCAGACCTAAAAAAAAAACGACAGTATCAAGCACTCCCAATATAATACCTCGTCTGACCATTCAATTATTTGGCAATCATGCCAAAAGTTATTGGAGAAATTTATGCGTTTTTTATTATCTTAATGAAAACAGATGCTTGTGGAAGTTTGATTGACACTGCGAAAAATGTATACCACATAAAGCGTATAAACGCCCAAAATAATAAGTTTATGCTTCGATTTTTTTCTTCCCAATTAAAACACAGTCATTTACTCGTAATGAACATATTTTTTAAACTTTCGTGTATTGTATTTGGTAGCATACTCAAAAAAAGTTTTGGTACGTTTAGTTTCAAATTTAAGGACCTGCACAGCTACCGATAAACGCAAACTTTTAGATCTGCGTGGGTTCAAAATAACTTTAATAACTGTAACAATCAATTGAACATTTTTGTAGTACAAAGTAACAAGAAGAAAATTCCAGGTTCCGAGTTCGAGACCTTATATATAAATAAATAATCTTAAATAAAAGAAACCTTAAACTTTCGAAACCAAAAATATAAATAATATCCATATCGTTTAGCCAGGTCATTATGCCCACACCAAAACTTGGGAAGCTTTACTAACTGCCCTGTCGTCATTTCTTATATTTATCATGCTTTATTGTTTAACGCTTACAGAGCTAGTTGAGATAAAAGCCAGCTCAAGCTAGCAAATATTTCATCTTATATTTTTGACATTTGTCGGAGTGTTATTTCCTTGATATCTACAAATTTATTGTTCAAATAAAACGTCAGTAATGGCTTTTGATTCTTGATAGGCAATTTATTGAAATAATTCATTGCCAGATTAGAAAGTCAGATTCTGCGGTATTACATGGGTCAATATGCGAAGTAGGCGGCTCAACATCGCCACGGCTGAAGAAATATAACCCAGTTTCCCACCATCAACCAGACAAAGCGAGGCCTCAAACTTAGCTATGGAAGCCAAGCTACATTCTTGAAAAAAAAAACTATTTATAGCAATGAAAAGTTGTCCTTCTGGACAACGTTATGCGATCTTGTTAAGTCAACATGGAATCTAGTAGAATCAGCTTTCTTTCTCGTAATTACTACTGAGGATAATCATGGGACATTTCTATACCTAGATTTTTTAGGTTTTCGAGCATCTTGTTAACCTCGTTGCCTTTGACCAACGAAATTATAGCTGTCTGATTGGAACTTTATCGCTTGAAAAGAGAAAAAGAATATCTTGATTTACTCTGATGAAACCTATAACTTAACAACCTGAGCTTGTACCGATAAAAGTGAGGATAAAATAACCCAAGGTATTTGGAGCAAACCAGTAGATTGCTTTGCAGGTGGTAATGTTGAATTTATATTGTGTTGTTGATAAATTTTGGCTTTGTAAGTGAATTTAAAATAGAAAATTATTTTATATAAATGTTATTAATTGTTGTTTTTTAATTTATTACCGGTAAGTACGCATTATTTTTATTAAAAACCTATACCTAGATGCATAAATATTTCTAACCTTTAAATTTGTCGTTCTTGTCTAAATGTACGACATTCCGTACGTAATTTTAAAATGCTTTGGCACAATTTGAATCAATTGTAATAACACTAGAAAACGACTAAATCTCACCATTTTTGATGTGCTAAAACCGAAACTAAACGTATCTTTTTAATATTGGTTCAAGTTTGAGAGATACGTGATGTCATGTCTCCTTATATATTAACAATGTAACAGCCAGAATGCACCTAGTATATTTGTATTGCTATTAAAAAACTTGTTCTTAAAAATTGCAACTAAGTTTTTAATTTGTTGTACATTTTTTCCTGAATTTTAACAATGTCTTTACGTTTTATCATAGAAGAAATATACCAAGAATTCTTATCCTGTGCTATAACATTGACGCTCCTAAATGATACGCCAAACTGGTACGCCGTCTCATTCATAAAAAGCAATTTACAATATTGTCAATGATTAAATATCAGTATTTTAATGTGATATACACGCTTTTGTTAGAAACAAGTATAAAATATTTAAATTTTCGGATTTATGTTGAAAACGTGACAATTCTGCATATCCTTTCCTATCGACAAAGAGGGGTAAGCTCCACCTTTTTATCGATTTAAATGCAAGGTTGCCGCATCCTAGCGAAGTTTTATTGAAAGGTTTGATCATTACAACGTTCCCTTTGTAAACTTAAACAAATATAATAAACCAAGGGGTAAAAAAACTTGTAGCCGTAGTTTAGATCAACCATCCAATACGGGCAACACTGCATATACATCATTCCTTGCCGTTTTACTACTTATAGTAAAACTACCTTTTATCAATGACCAAGTTTTAATACTTAGCGCTTCCAATCTTCCCATAAGAATGAGCCGTCTTACTATAATTCGTCAATGGTTTTATATTTTTCTCGTGTATATGTATTATGTAGTCAAGCTATTTTTTAAAATTCTATATCCATAAATTAGTTCCGCTTTTAAAATCAATAATATTTCTGGCATTCCCTACCTTACACTTTTATTTGGAAGAAAACTTTTCCTTGCCCTAGACCATAGAACAATATTTTTCGTATATTCGTTAAGTTGTCAAGAACAAAAGGAAATTTCATTTCTATCTAATCTTATTTAACGTATCTATTGATCATATTTTTAAAAAACTGCTTCGCCTTGCTGGAGACATTTTTCTCTGTTTGAATATGTTGCCATTGTGAAATTCCTGATTGTTGTTTTTATAAAGATACTCAACAGTTTAATTAAGAAAATTGTTTAACTTTTATTTTTTGACATCATTTTGTAAAACTCTCTTTAAATAACTTGTAATTTTAAATTTATGTTTTCTTAATATTGCCCACTGTTAAAGTAAATTTTTATCAGGATAATAGATAAGTACCAAAAGACAGTCGTGTAGTATAGGCTATTAATAGAAAAATTATCAAAAACATATATTTAAAAAAGATCAAAGTTAAGTATGTTAAATAGAACATATTTAATATTTTTGTTTGTCACCTACGTGATAATTATTCAGCCAAGATTGATATTCGAATTCCGAGACCGCACTACCTGCCATACTCATGAATTAAAATTTCACTAACATCTATGACCGGTACAAATCAAAGTGACCGGAAACTAGAGGTCAGAAATATATTATATGCCGTTTAGAGAAAATTTAAAATTTTTATAAAAATATGGAACCGACTGCGATAAAAGCGAAAAATAACAATGAAAATTTTTATATAAAAATAAAATTTTTAAAGTCTGCAAATTAACCCGACAAAATGTAATTCATATGAAAATATTGAGAAATACTTGAATAACGTGATAAAATGGGATTCACATAAAAATATTTAGAAATATTGTATTTGTAATTGCTTTCTTACCTATCTAGTGTTGGGAGTTGTCTCATTTGGCGCCGAATTCAAAGATTTCAATTCCAGGTAAAATTTTTCTTATTATTATTTTTTGCCTTTTAACACTTTTTTGGAAGTTGGTTTCATTTTTTTAATAAAATTTTAATTTTTCGATTTTTCATTTCAAATTGAGTTTTTAAGGTCGCAAAAAGTACCATTTTATCAATAGTTGCAAATCATACTAAATTAAAAAAAAAAAAGAATTAGTTGATTCTGAGAATTCCACAAATACCAGTTTTGGATGAAACTGTACCAAACAGTTATCTACTCTGCTATAGTAAATACTCTCTTCTGAATTTAAAAAACTAATTTCATGTTTGTAGCTTGAACTTCAGATTCGTAACCTACAATTCCGAAAACTCCCTAATACCAATCTTGAAAAAATATAAATAACGTACAATTTTCAACCGTTAAATGTTAAATTTAAAATTAGGAATAGGAAAGAAAAAAATCACTTGTTTTTAGGTAGGGTAGATACAAAGTAACTTCTAGTTAATTAACTGCCTAGAGACAACTCATAAATCAGTCAGTGCCAATGATAATTGACAAAAACAGTCAGGTGACAGTTAAAAAAGTGTTTTTGAATCATTTGATTGACGCTGACAAGTTTCTGATTGTTTTACGAACGAAAATAACACAATTTTAGTTAGAAAATGGAATCAGCTTATTTGTTTCTTTCCACAAACCGTAACGAGAAATCATTTCAATCTGGAAAGTGGAATTGATTTTTATTTTTAAAGACATAAAACAAAATAAAATTTATTTATAAACATTTGATTGGCGAAATAAGACCAATAGGTGAAACTAAAACCTTAACTTTTCATCACCAATATAGTAAATTGTTGTGGCTACTGTCCATATCTCACAAATCAATCTTCCGTCTTTTCGCACTTGTATGAAGCCACCCCTTAACCTAAAAATCTTATTATGTGGGCAAACGATACGAAATTCAACTTTTCGTTTGTTTTCAATGGGTGGAAATAAGGATAATTAATAGGTCAAAAAAGATGATCCATTTTTCTTGGAAAGATTATAAAATAGTCCACATTGAAGTAAGTGTTTGAAGCGTGGTAAACAAACATTTTTTACTGTCTTAGACATGTTAATATACTAGTGTGTATATAATTATGGACTAAAAATAACAAATAATATAGGAATTTTTTCTATATTACATATTTTAAATAATATACTTTTAATAATTTTTTCGTACTGAAGCTAAAAAGCTTATTAGTTGCTGATAGTGAATTTAAAATTAAGTTTATCACCAATAACGAAAGAGAAATATGGTCTGTAGCGTTTCATTTATGTAAAATTACCAAAAAATGGTATTAAATTTTTTTACGTCTTTAATAGTAAGAGTATATTATTACTCTTGTTGCATCTTTAAAAATTTCATTATCAGTCATAGTACCAACTCCGAGTTATATTGGCTTATTTATTTTTATTGCCAACAATCAAATAGAATCAAAAATTCTTAGGTTTCTTGACAAATTGGTGAATATTTAACAAATATCGGTAAAGAAAAACTAAACAGCCTGTGTCAATTAAGAGTTGAAACCTTCCTCTTTTTCTTTCAATAACGGTAATATTACTTTTATTTCAATTTTTTATTAAAACAATATCAGAAAGATTAAAAATTGAGGAAATTTTATGTATTGCGATAAAAATGTCGAGTTTGAACAAAATAACCCATGGAATCTGTCTTTAAATGGTTATTGAGGAATCTATTTTAATTTTTTAACTTAGAATAAGAAATCCAAGCGGACTATAGGTACTACTTTTTTAATACAAGATATTTAGTTGCTTTTGATCGATAAAACTACAATGACCAGCACGACTGTGTATTATAATATATACTTTTAATAATAAAATTTTAATGTGTGCCATTAGTTTGTGTCATAATTATTTTTGTTTTTATTTAGTATGTTGTGTATACAAATTGTAACATTCCTATTGTAGGCTAGTCATAAAATGTAATTACGAACAACAATTTCAAGGTATTTGTAGGGCTATAGACAAATTTTTTAGTTAGTCTAAATTTGATTTAGTAAAAAACAAAATAGGGGGAATATCATTAATATCTGAGGGAAAATCGAAAGAAAAAAAAAGAGAGGAAAAGAAAATAAACTGGAATATTAGTAAAAATTCAGTAAACTTGAAGCTTGTAATTTTTATTTGCACATGCGTTTAACCATTCTAGTCTTTCATAGCTATGCTGGTTAGTCGGCATTTTAAACTCATTCACCAAGTTGTCAAAAAACCTGAGAATTTTTATTGTAACTGTTGCCAACAACTAAACTATAAGTCAACATATTTTCATTATTTCAACTTATTTGTAGTTATCTGGGGCGCAAATTTGCCAGAAAAAAATGAAAGTAGTAAAAACAAGGTTTAGTTATGGATTTTCTTTTATTATTTAGGTTCCTTTTTTTTAATAAACCGGTAAAAATGGAGAATTTTATTTATTTTCGAGATAAAATCTGCTATAGACACCGGTGGATGAAAAATTAAAAGTCTTTAAAAATTAGGTTAACATGAAACAGAGCAGTGTATTTTAAATAACTAAATATAAAGAGGGACGTAAATTTAAAAAATATAACAGTCAAAACAACATGTACGTATAACTTACTACGTGAATTATTTTCAATAAGATCATCCATTTAGAAGGCATTGCCAAAGCAGAAAGTTTTTTTCTGGCTCATAGTATTCCGTAAAAACATTTTTATCCGTTTGAGGGTAGAAAAGCACCGTTCTGCTTCAGCCGATGCCATGGGAATAGTGAATAAAATTTTTAAAAGTTTTTAGAACTTCACTAAATGTCTGACTTAGCTCGATGTTTTGCGAAAGATGGTCATAAAGTACAAGAAGTCTCGAAACTGATTAAATTTTTCAGTTTCACATACGACGGTTAGGTCTGTACGGAGTTTTTGTTCGATAATAATAAGGGGTAAATTTTAATCGTATCCTTAAATGGTTGTTGGAGACAACATGTACTACATTCGACATACTGTTCCGAAAAAAAAATCTGGCTGCTACCAAGTGACCTGTCAAGCTAAATCCTTCTTTTGCTTGACAAATAATTATATCACAAATTTCTTTTGCTTCTTGGGAAAACTCCGGGGAATCATCGAACTTACGTCGTAGTAGGACATAGCTCAACGTCGTTTGAGGTAATATTAATTTCTTTTAATTTTGATTCAAAGGATAATATATTTTTATTTGCAATGACAGGGTCAATTTGTCTTGTTTGAAACTTTCCAAATAACAAATCAACTCGAGGCATTATTTTGTAAAATAAGTTTAACCATGAAAGGAAACTCTGGCTGTTGAGAATATTAATATACCCTGATGATTGGTTCGTGGTACTAACGTTTCTATTGTTATCTAAGATTTTTTCCATTGTCTCTAGAATGCTGTTTTTGTATTCGAATACGGTACAAATAACTCTAGAATTAAAAATCTTGTTGGAGTCGAACGAGGTAAGCGTTTGTTAACAATTTGATCTAATATTGCGGTTCTTTGAGGACTATTTGAAAAAAAGAACATATCCCTTATAAACTGGAAAAAAATGCAGCGTTTAACATTACTGTGGGGGATTGAGAGTAAGAGTGGACTGTATATAGGTTTGATTGCGGAGATGAGAAATTATACAAAATACGGCGACAGCGTGACACAAATACTAAAATGGCCTACCTTGTAGTGGAAATCACTTCAATAAATTCTTCTTGGTGGCCACCAGAATAATTCCAAGCTTCACCATATAGGAACCAGGAATCGGGGACACTATCACTGTATTTTGGAGTAGTTTTTGAGGCGAGAGACTATATGTTTATGAGACAAACGATAAACCTTTTCCAAAAGGCGAGGGACGTGCCAAACGTCGAGTACTACACAACAACTCTTGTACTACTCCACGGCTATGGTACTACTACTGTTCTGTCCCTTTTTACATTTGTCCAAATGCGCGAGGGCCAGTAAAATGTGTCACGTGTAAACGCGAGTAAAATTGAACTAAAAAGTAATGAAACCTAAACATACCGCCCACCTAAAATGAGACATTTTATAAACAAAAAAATATTTCTGTACCATCCAAATAAAAAAAAAACTTAAAGTAGAGTAATAAACCAAAAAAAAAAAATTATATATATAATTTTAATTTTGAGGTAGGGGACATATTTGAGTTACTGGTCTTTTGAAATTACCTTGCGCGGTACGCACAGTCACAACGCGCGTAACTCCGTCCGCACCCGGATGCACCTCTAACACCCGGCCTAAATGCCATTTTAAGGGCGGCGCGTGTTCGTCTTTGAGCAACACGAGAGTATCCTTGAGAATAGGAACTGACAACTCAGTCCATTTGCTGCGTTGCATCAAAGTGTGTAAATATTCTTTGTTCCACCTTACCCAGAAATGCTGATGTAAGGCTTGTAGTAATCGATAACGAGATAATCGTCCGAGGTTGGACGAGATCAAGTCCGGTTCCATAAAGGAGTTTAAAGGTTCCAAATTTAAAAAATGTTCCGGTGTACAAGCGTTAAGATCGTTTAAACCTAAACTTAAAAGGTGTCGGAAATTTACCAACGCTTCAACTAAGACTAAAACCGTGTTACACTCTGTGTAAGAGAAAATCTGGGTACCAACAACGCGAGATAAATGAAAGATAAAACGAGCCTTAGGAATACCTTCCATAATAGGCTGAGAAGACTTGAGAATGGTTGTTATATACTTGTAACAACGAGAAAGCAAGCGAATAGGTTTCTTAGGATATAAAATCCACAATTTTTGAGCAATCAAATGCAGTAGGGTTGGTTGGCCAGGATGTAACTTTCTAAAAGGTAGATGGGAGTACGATTGGTGTCCGCCCACCCTCAAGATACCCGGTTCAACAAGCAATATAACATTTCGAATGTACTTAAATAAGCACGTTAGAGTTCCGGAAAATGGTTCCGAAAGAGTATCTTGCGTTTTCTTATTCGAGATAAAACGCAGAACTCTGCACAAAATGCGTATTATTTTATCCAAGGAGGAAAATCTATCAAGAAGATCTAAAAAGAAGTCCCAAGGTGGAACTAAGGTGGACAAAACAGTCTTTTTTTGCTCCAAAGCAGTTTCCGTAAACTTGAACGTTCTACAAAAATCTGGCCAAAGCTCTTCTGATTCTGAGAGAAAAAAGGGCCCCGCCCACCATGGCGAATGGTCAAGCAACTGAGAGCGTAATAAGCTCCGAGAATCACAATCAGCCGGATTGTGTTCGGAAGGAAGATAACACCAACGAGTAGGTGCATTCCTTTCTTGAAGATGAGTAAGACGATTGGAAACAAAAGTATTATACTTATGAGGAGACGATTTTATCCAGGATAGAGTTATAGTCGAATCTGACCACGCATAAATCCGACGAAAATTAATTTTGTCTTCAAACGCAGACAAAACCGAAATCAAGAGATCTGAAAGGAGTACGGCTGCACATAATTCTAAACGAGGAACAGAAATCGTTTTCAATGGCGCAACACGAGATTTTGCAGCTACAAAATAAGTTTTTATTTGATTTTGGGACGTTTCGTATCGAAAATATATAACGGTTGAATAGCCGTAAGAGGAAGCGTCACAAAATGCATGAATATCACAAAACAAATAATCGAGAGAGAGGAGAATACGAGGTAATTGAAAATTAGACAGTAGAGGTAATTCACCCTTAAATTTGCGCCACTTAATTACAATGTCTTCAGGTGGGATGTCGTCCCACTGAAGTCCAAGTGCCCAGAGTTTTTGTATTATAAGTTTACCAAAAAGGACAACTGGGGTTAAAAATCCTTCAGGGTCAAATATGCGAGCTAAATCTGACAAAATATTACGTTTTGTACAGGAGGTTTCAATAACACTTACGTTATACGTAAAGATATCCAATTTGGGTTGCCATTGAAGTCCCAGAATTTTCACCATATTTTCCTGATCATTATCAAATGAAAGAGGATCAATTTGCAGCCAAGATTGCGGTAAATGAGTCAATAACTGTGGATTGTTACTGGCCCATTTTCTCAGCTCGAAACCACCAAGTCGCAAGAGCTCGACGAGCTCCTGTTGAAGCTGTACAGCTTCGCTAACAGTATCGCAACTGCAGATCAAGTCATCAACATAAATGGAATTTTTCAATGCTTGACAGGCTTGAGGATAATTTGCCTGGTAATCATTACCCAGTTGCTGAAGAGTACGAATCGCCAAAAATGGAGCCGAAGATACACCGTAAGTCACTGTTAGTAAACGATAATCTTTAATAGATTCGTCTTGGGAGAAGCGAAATAAGATTCTTTGATAATCACAGTGACTTTTAGTAACCAAAATTTGACGATACATCTGCTTGATATCAGCTGTAAACCCTACAGCGCCAAGTCTAAAGCGCAGTAGCAGAGTGAAAATATCTAACTAAAGCTTGGGGCCAATTAAAAGAGTGTCATTCAATGATATATGATTTGCATCTTTAGTAGAGGCGTCAAAAACGACCCTTAATTTAGTCGTCTGACTCTCTGGGCGTAAAACACAATGATGAGGAATATAGTAAGAGTGGGGTGCTTCTAAGGGATCTGCAATAAGTTCCATGTGTCCAGCTGATAGATATTCTTGCATAAAATTGCAGTAGTCTGGATAAAGCGAGGGATTATTTTTCAGACGACGCTCCAAGTTCACAAATCTACGAAGAGCGATGTCGCGAGAATCACAAAAATTAGGAGAAGAGGAATTGTTGAAGGGGAGAGCTACTACGTATCTACCAGTGTGAGTTCTATCATGAGATTCAACAAACATATGTTCAGCAGCGTTCTCCTCGGGAGAAAGCTTGGGGGTTTGAGCTACTTGATCAAGCTCCCACAATCTTTTTATACAATTTTCAATTTGAGTTAAAGTACAAAACGTTCCTATGCGATAATTATTTTCAAGAGATACTTTGCCCATAAGTATCCATCCAAAAGACGTATTAACAGCGGAGGGTTTGTGGTGATCAAAACAAATTGATTCACCTTTCAATAAAGAGCCAAAAACTTCAGCACCGATGAGCATGTCAATCGAAGAAGAAATATTAAAATTTGGATCAGCGAAGTTTAAATTCAAAAATTCTTTAAAATGTTTTACTGGTAAGTCAGCGCATGGCAAATCGGCACAGATTTGCGGTAAAACAACAAATTCTAAAGTTAAACAAGGTTCACAATGAAAATGAGGACGAACTGTGCAAGCAACACCTTGCGTAGCCTTGGTAGCCATAGGTCCTAACCTACCTATGGAAATATTTAGAGAATAAGAATCCAAACCCAGTTTTTTACAACACTTTTTAGTAACGAAATTAGCCTGACTTGCGGAATCCAGTACTACACGGACTTTTTGAAATTGTCCCCACGCATCTTTGACTTCTATGACCGCGGTGGACAAGAGAACAGTATGGTTACGAGGTAAATTAGCAACGTAAGAGTTAACATCTGGAGAATTATTGTTAGGCAAATTGTCTTTATCTGAATGTGACTGCAATGCACCTGTACCGAGAGAGCTTTCTGCCAAATGGGAAACTTGAGTAGGCGCATGCGTGGATGTATGAGAAACAACTTGAGAACTCTGAGGATAAGAAACAACAATTTGAGAAGATGAGGGCTTAAATTCTGAACCAAAATGTAAAAGTGTATGATGTTTTAGAGAACATTTACGACAAGTGCGAAGAGATGTACATGAAGGCGAAAGGTGCCTTGTACCCAAACAGTTTATACACATTCTTTTAGTTTTAACTATATTATACCGTTCCTGAGGAGATTTTGATAAAAAGGTGTAACGTTATTACAAAAAGGGCATTTTTCTTTGCCATCGGTAGTGTTTAGAAATGTTTTTATTTTATTTTTAGGAACTTGTAATTTTACTGGAGAAGAAGTAATAGAAACAGCATCTAAAGCGTCACAATGTTTTTGTAAAAAGTCTCTCAAAATACCAAAATTATTTGAGCGATTTGTTGGGTTTTTTAATTCAGTATGACAATCAATTTCAAAACGTGTAGCTAAACTGTGATTTAACCGTTCCATTAATATATTAAATAGTACAAAATCCCATTGTTTAACTGGGTAATGCAAATTATTTAAAGCAGCCAAGTTTTCTTCAAACTTGTCCACGAGATTTCTCAAAGAGCTGACCGAATAATCATCAGACAGTTTTTTAGTACCCTGTATTTCTTGCCAGTGAGTTATAGCAATAAGTCTAGGGTCTTCGTATCTATTAACCAGAGCATTATAGGCAATTAAATAATTTGCATCACATAAAGGTGTACATTTAACTAAAGCAAGCGGAGCTTTATCGAGAGAATTTATCAAATAGCTAAATTTTTCCACGTTGCTCAAATTGGAATTAGTATGTATGAGCGAGTTAAATAAATCATAGAATGTTTTCCATGTTCGAATATCACCAGAGAAAACCGGTATTTCCAATTTGGGCAACCTACCATTATTTTGTGATGGAACAGAATTAGAGACATTTAAGTTGACAAGGGGTTCAGCTTCAAAAATACTATAATAAATAGCCTGAATTTCAAAATAATCAGAATCGAAAAGTTCCCTAAAAGTGGCTTCGGTTTTTAAAAGAGCATCTTTGTTTTCCACGCTTGCTATTAAATCAACGATATTCGAATGATTTTTATCAAAATCATCTTTAATATTTTCCAACATTTTATAGTGCATTTTAAAATGTAAACGTACATTTTGATCTGTTCGAGCTTTTTCCGCGATATTCAATAATTCTTTAATGCGAGAATTAGCAGCATTTCTGCGAGCAATGTATATATCCAGTTTTGACATTTTCAAATCTATTATTTACTTTTCTAATCGATCAATATTTAATAAACAACAAATCAATAAACGATATTGTTATCTTTCCAATTGAGAGCCAGTTAATAAAAATAAATCAACAAAAAATATTACTATTTTTTGTTCTTTAAAAGTACGCGATTTCAGTAGTTTCCAATGCGTTAAAAATTCAAGTATTTTATGCAGCGGTATGGAGGGAGTACGACCATGAAATTGCGTGTGACAGGTGCGCCTTCGAGACTTTTAAAGGGCCAACGATAAAATTCTAGAAATGGTACATTCTCAAAGAAAATTTTGCAAAATGTTAATTAATTAAAGAAAATTTCTAATTTTGTGAATAAAAAAATGAAGATCCGGTTCGAAGTGGCCAAAAAATATGTAGGGGATTGAGAGTAAGAGTGGAGTGTATATAAGTTTGATTGCGGAGATGAGAAATTATACAAAATACGGCGACAGCGTGACACAAATACTAAAATGGCCTACCTTGTAGTGGAAATCACTTCAATAAATTCTTCTTGGTGGCCACCAGAATAATTCCAAGCTTCACCATACAGGAACCAGGAATCGGGGACACTATCACTGTATTTTGGAGTAGTTTTTGAGGCGAGAGACTATATGTTTATGAGACAAACGATAAACCTTTTCCAAAAGGCGAGGGACGTGCCAAACGTCGAGTACTACACAACAACTCTTGTACTACTCCACGACTATGGTACTACTACTGTTCTGTCCCTTTTTACATTTGTCCAAATGCGCGAGGGCCAGTAAAATGTGTCACGTGTAAACGCGAGTAAAATTGAACTAAAAAGTAATGAAACCTAAGCAATTACATTAATTAAAAAGCGTTCACTTGGTTTTACTTACACATGCCAGAAAATAGAGAGCAGGAACTTCATTATATTTAACTGCTTTTCTAGACTCCCTTAAAAGAAATTCTTAAAAATGTCTATTACCTACCCCTCCTTCGTAATTCGGAATCCTTTTAATTCGGAAATCGAAATCGGCCACTGTATTTCTCTGCACAGTTTGGGACAGACCACTTAATTTTGGATATTTTGTTTCTCGCCAAACATTTTTAACTTCTTTAAAACGTAACAAAATATTTTGATCAAAGTTTAAAAATTTTCACTTTCACAAAAATTAAAATACCGGTACAGTAGACATCACATGGTTTAACTGTTGCTTGAAGAAACTTTTACTTGATACTGGCAGCGCCACGCACGACTGGAAGCAAAAGTTCAAATACTCGTCCAATGGAGTGGATAAGAGAAATCTTTCTAGTTGAGGGATATACGCATATACGCTCCAATAGATTAGCTTGGATTGCATTAAAATTGCACACCAGCAGAGCGATAACGTTTCCAGATTATTGATATTTAGGCAAAGTAAATTAAGTTATTTCAATAATTGACTGCTGTTTGCGTATAATCTATGTAAAAAATTACTAATACTGTGATACAGACAAATTATTTTTGATATTTAGGCGAATTAAGTTAAATTATTTCAATAATTGACGGCTGTTTGCGTATAATCTAGGAAAAATTGATTTAAATTTAATGACTAATTATCAGAAATTAAGAAAAAATATTTGTACTTATATTTACAGAAGTAAAAAAATTATTTATTTTTTTTTATTTTAATTTTTAAGTTGTGCTGCTCCGGTGGATCTATAGATGTCGTTTGACAGACGATATTTTTCAGTCTGATATAGAAAAAGCCTGCAAGTTTAAAATTCTGCCGATATATCTCGGAATTTATGTTTTATATAGACGGTTGTTTCTAGCAAATGTTGCTTTTAGTTTGTTACAGCTCAATTGATGAGACCATTAGGTGGTCGAAATCCGTATGGAGAGTTGGTATTGACAGGAGTTGTATTTGCAGGAACTAAATTGTATGTATTTGGTTTTTCCTTTAAGTGTTTGAAAGGAGAATTGATATAGGCAACATATTTAAACATGTTATATAATTTTAACAGGTTTTTTCGTTACAATAGAAACAATGCTTCCTATATTATTTCAATATTTTGTAAAATAATTCATATTTTACGTGTTGTTCTCACTGAACAATTATACAGCGTGTTAGGAAACTTAAGAGACATGATTTTCTAGTTTCTGGTATATAAAATTAAATGTTTTCTTTGATTTTTAATTGAAATTTAATTTATTTCTAGATTGATTAACTTGGTATTTGGTACGAGTACTAAGATTAACGAATAGTTTTCTTCACTTTCTTACAAAACTGTTTTGTTTTGGCAGAAACAATCAAAATAATATAATTTTGAAGGTAGTGAGAAATTATTCTTCTTCTTCCTGTGCCCTATCCTCAGTGGACGTTGGCGATTATTCTGGCCCATATTACTTTATTTACAGCGGCTCTAAATAATTCAGCAGATGTCTCTCCGTTCCATTGTCGCAAATTATGTAGCCATGAGATTCGTCGTTATCCGGGGCCTCTCTTACTATCCATTTTGCCTTGCATAACCAATTGTAGGAGTTTGTATTTTTGGTTACGCATTATATGTCCAAAGTATGCTAACTTCATTTCTTTAATGGTCCTCATGATTTCTCTCTCCTTACGCATGCATTGCAGAACAGTTTCATTGCTTACGTGATGTGCCCAAGATATTCTCATCATAAGTCGGTAACATCACATTTCAAAAGCCCCACTTCGTTTACATGGAACCTCCATTAATGCCCAAGATTCTACACCGTACATCAGTATAGAGAACATGTTGCATTTTAGTAAGCGAATTCTTAGTAGTGGATTAAGTTTCATATTACATAATAGTGTTTTCATGCGATTGAAATAGGCTCTGGCTTTCTCGATACGTATTTTTATTACTTTTATTTGCTCACACTTATTATGTAGTTGTGCGCCCAGATATTTGATGGACGATACTGTTTCAATAAAAGAACCTCTGACACGAAATTGGGGTACGTTTTTGCTTATTAACATAAACTTTGTTTTGCTTATATTCAGTCGCATGTTGTACACAGATCTCATCTACCCTTTTTGTCAGTCTTTAAAGTCCTTTAGCTGTGTTTGCGAGGACAGTATCATCTGTATATCTCAGATTACTGATCAGAAACCTATTTAGAGAGACCCCGTTTTTTACCTCTTCAAGAGCTTCCCGAAATAGTTTTTCTGAATAGATGTTAAAGAATAGTGGGGATAACACACAACCCTGCTGAAAACCCTGACGAATTTGGAATGTTTGAAAGTCTTTTTCGTCCACCTGAACAAATGATTCTTGTTTCCAATAAAGGTTGGAAATAATCCGTAAATCTTTATCATCCAATTCATGCTCTTGTAATGTTTCTATTAGTTTTTGATGATTTATTCGGTCGAAAGCTTCTTCAAAATCAAAAAAGCAGGTAAATACATCGCAATTTAGATCACGACTTCGCTGAATTAAAACATTTAAACTAAATAGTGCCTCTCTTGAACCTAAGCTGTTCCTGAAGCCAAACTGCGTATCACTAATGTCCTGTTCAAGTTCCGGGTATATTCGTCCATGTCTTATTTTAAGAAATACTTTTAGAACATGAGTCATAAGACTAAAAGATCTATAATCCTCACATTTTTTGGCTGTGGGTTTTTTGGGAATAGGAATAAAGGACGAAATTAGCCAGTCATCAGGAACATTTCCTGTGCCATAAACATGATTAAAAAGGTCGGTTAAGATATCTAAATGGTCTTCTTGAATTAGTTTAAGCAAGTCACCACAAACTCCATCTGGTCCTATGGCCTTTTCTTTTTTGAGATTTCGTATTGAATTTGTTACTTCTCCTTTTGTGATATTATGCCCTGTTATTATTTCTTTTTCTGCAAGTTTACCTGGGTTTTCGTCATTGAATAATGATTGCATATATTCTTTCCATTTCTTAACCTAATGCTGGGCTTCCACAATGACTACTGTCATCCATAATAATCTCCCTACCCGTTTTTCGTCCTACGCCAGCAGTTTCTTTCAGTTTTTTGTGTAGATTAAACAAATCATGCTGACGGTTTAACAGTTCTATTTCGTCGCATTGTTTATTCAACCAATCTTCCTTTGCTAGTTTTATTTTATTTCTAATCTCGTTGTGGACATTCTTGTATTTTGTTTGATCTTTATTCTCGTATTGTCTACGTTTTTCCATAAACTCCAAGATTTCATCTGACATCCATTTTTGTTTCTTTCTTTTCGTGTTTGTCCCAAGTTTTTCTTTAGTAGTTTCTTTAATTATGCTCTTAACAGCATTCAATTTCATTTCTACATCAGTCATGTTCTATTTTATTTCATCCATCTTATTATTTATGTAGTAGTAGTTTGTGAAATTCCCCTTTTAAGTATTTATATCGTAAGTGAGAACTACCTCTAAGCTTTTACGAGAAACTTTGTTTCATCGGCAGGGTTATTTATAATCTTGCGTTTTTCGTTGGATCAAAATGCAGCTTATTACGTCGACGCTGTGGATCCTGAGCATCATTTTATTATATCGATGATTATATGCACTGAGTGTGAATAGTTTTTCATACCTAAATGAGCATACGATGAATTAAAACAATGAATTTTGTACTCTATTGGTCACATATAGAGAAATTCTGATGTGAGAAATATTACTCCGCATGAATAATTTGACCTACTAATTACCTGTAGAGGTGGTAATAAAAAAAAACGTATTTAAAAGTGGAATTTTGTTAGTCTAGGTATTTAAAAATAGGGGTTCTCATATGATTGCTACCATGTGACTTTCAAGTAACTTTATATGTATAAGACCTGCTTTTTAATCCCCTTTTAATGCCAATCTCTATTATTATTTCCATAATCATTGATCTTTATTTGGATTGGGATTATATAAGAGAAAAAGAAGAGAGAATGTCATAATAAGGATCCTGCATCTTTCTTGAATTTGTGTTAATGCATAAGTATGTCACTCTCTTGAAAGAGACAAGGAAAGGGAATGTCAAAAAATAAGCTCACAGAATCGGGTCCAAAGGATCCGATATTTTTTGACATTCCCTTTCCTTATATCTTTCAAGACAGCGACATATTTATGCATTAACATAAATTCAACAAATATGCAAGATCCTTATTATGACATTCTTGTTCCCTTTTCTCTTTTTATATCATTTATCAATGTGAGCATTATTCTGAGAGAAAATAATGAAATATGACTTAGCTACATAAACTTGAATAAAATAATTAAAGTTCAAAGATATAATTTTAAATATTTTGCAATAGCACATTTTAAAAATATTATTGTTACTTTTTTGTAATTAAAAAAAAGGTTAACAGATGAAATTACATCTGTAGGCCCCGGAGGGATTCGAACCCTCGATCTCCTGTTTACTAGACAGGCGCTTTAACCAACTAAGCCACGGCGCCGTTGATAAGTTGGTCGAATTAGTGATATATAAACTAGTACGTGTTTTATATTATTTTTCAAGGAAAATTTTAATATATCTGCCTAATAGTTTCTTTTTAAATTTTATTAATTTCACTGATATGTATGCATGGTTTGCACTAGGGGTGGATCCAGCCTCCCTCTTCTTAGGGAAGGGGGGGAATATCACAAAAGTACAGTATAGCAAGTGAAAGCAAGTTGTCGACAGGAGGGAGACGCCAGCAATATTCCCATTTCTAGTGTAAAAAGCAAGGTCGAGTCTATTTTTCTGAATTCGAAGATCTAGGGGGGGGCGATAGAAAGAAAAACAAGTTGACGACGGGGGGAGGGAGATGCCAGCAGCATACACATCCCTAGTATAAGAAGCAGAATCAGGTCTATCTCCTGAACTCAAAGCTCTTGGGGCGGGCGATCGCAAGAAAAAAACAGTTGTCGACGGGAGGGAGGGATATGCCAGCAGCATACACATCCCTGGTATAAGAGGCAGAATTGGGTTTATTTTCCTGAACTGAAAGCTCTTGGGATATATACTATGGTAATATCGATGGCTTCAATCCGAATTGAAAGTAAAGCGACTTTAAAACGAATTTTTAAACCTATCTTTTATTTCGGTGACTTGAATCTGGGTTGAAAATTACTTTCAAGTCACTTTCAAATTAATTATTTCGCATGCGTGTGTTCCTACCTTCAATAAATAATATTTGTGCAACATTTTTAAGAATTTGTGTCGTATACTGTAATAAACTGAACTTAAAGGTAAAACAGTTTTCTTATTTGTCGTAATATACAAAAATAAATAACTATTTGGTTCATAACCTTAACCCAAAATCTATCATTGTCAAAATCATACGTTCCGATGATCACCGATTTGAATTCGTAATTCGATTATATCGCATTTTGAAATCGCTTTAGTAAAGTCAACTCTGTACAGTACGTTTATATCTAGGGCTTGAAACCTAATTAAAAGTGAAGCGGCTTTAAAATAAATTTGAAGCCTACACATTTATTTCCGTGACTTAAATCTTTATTGAAAATCTTTTTCAAGCCACTTTCAAACTAGTTATTTCGCATCCGTCTGTATCCAACCTTAATAATTACTACTTGTAGATTATTTTGAAGACTTTTTGTCACGTGATGTAAATAAATTGATCTTAATTTAAAGACAGCTTCCTTAATTTTCATATTATACAGGGTGTCCGGAAAATACGTTTACAATGTGTTATGACAGACTCTTGACGTCAAAATAGATCGATTTAAACCAACTTGGTTATATCCGATACTGCTTTGTTTAGGTGGTAGAAAACGTAAAAGTTTTAAGAAAATATTGATTTTTCCCAAACTTCTAGAAAACGTGGTAACTGAATTTAGTTATTTTTGGTGTGTGATCTAATACTATAATATGACGTTTTCTAGTGGTATAACGACTGCCTATAAAGTAATGTAAGTATTATAAAAGTGACGTCATTTAAAAACATCGCTTCTGATTTTTTTTATGTCATCAACGTTATAAAAATCTAGATATTTAGATCGGATACCCACATGTATTTGGAAATTTTTACCCCTTAAAGAATTTTCATTGGTTTTGCCAGGAAAAAAAATATTTTCAATTACACTGATACACCAATTTGCTGTAATAATATATCAATTTTTAAAATAAATGTTGGAAGTACATGTATGTATTTTAAAAAGATTGAAAAAACTAACTAAAAAGATAATATTAATTAGGCAAATGTGCAAAATGGCTGCCATTTTGCTGAATACCCTTATTAACAACTAAAATAATGAAATTGGATTAGATTTAATATCTCTGGATTATTAAAAATGTTGCTGGAGTTTGAAATGCGTATCAATAATTCTTTGCGGGTGTTCAAAGAAGTCTTGTATACTCCTGTTTTCAGAGCACCACACAAAAAGAAGTCATACATATTTAACTCTGGAGAACGTGATGGCCATTTTATTGGAGCCTCATTGCCTATTCCAGCACATCGGTTGGGATATTGGTCGTGTAAAGATTACCGAACAGCAGCGAAAAAATAGAGTGGGGCTCCATCATGAATATACCATAGTTCTCGCTGAAGTAAAATAGGCAAATTTTTCAAAAGAACTGGTAATGTATTTTGCAGAAATTTAGATATTTCTATTTATCTTGTCTGGAATCACAACAGGACCAACAAAGGTAGGAATCAAATTTTTTCTCAAAGCTACCCACTTCTCGGAGATGACGCTCAGTGTTTGACAGTTTGGTATTCGGAGGTTGGGAAATCTCTCCATGTAAATCCTAACTTTTCGAGGCCCATTTCCTTCACAAAACCCACACATACCAGGAGCATGTCAACCTTCTTGGAGTGCATGTAGTTGTTCATATTTAATAGTAAAATAGGCTTAGAAATTTAGAATGTTGATCTTTTGTCAATAGTAAAATTATTAAATGCTAGTAACAAAATCATTCGAAAAATTATTGTTACAGGTATTTTTTATTATTACAGTTAATTGGTGTATGCATGTAGTTGAAAATATTTTTTCCTGGCGAAACCGCTCATTCAACGAAAATTTTCCAAGAACTGAAAAAGCTTCCAAATACATGCGATTATCTGGTAGAAATATCTAAGTTAACATAATATTGACGACAAAAAAAATCTCAAGCGATATTTACAAGTGATGTCACCTTTATAACATTTACGCTACTTTATAGTCGGTCGCTACAACATAGGATAACGTCATATTATACTGTTAGACCACACACAAAAAATCATTAAATTGAAATACTACGTTTTCAAGAAATTAGGGAAAAATCAATATTTTCTTCTATCGCCCAAGCGAAACAGTATCAGATATAACTAAGTCGACTTAAATCGACCTATTTTCCAGACACACCGTATAAAAGTAAATAAATATTGGTCTCATAAACTCAACTCAAAATCCAAGATCATGTCCCGACGATCATCGATATCATTAAATCTAGCTTGAAGCCTTAATATCGAATTTTGAAGTCGCTTTAGTAAAGTTAATCCCATTTGATTTTAGTCTTGACGAGTCGCTTTCAAGCGACTTTTAAAAGACGATTGAATTGGAACCGGCTTCAAGTCATCGATATAAACGTAGTCCATTTTATTTTAGGCTTGACTTGAGTTAGTCACGTCACTTTTAAGCGCGTTTATTTCACATTTTCAAGTCGCTTGAACTCGAACTGACATCAAGTCACTGATATCATTGACGAATTATACTAAGACGGCTCATTCTTATGGGAGGATTGGAAGCGCTAAGTATTAAAACTCGGTCATTGATAAATCCGAAAATTTAAATCTTTTATACTTGTTTCTAACAAAAGTATGTATAACACATTAAAATACTAATATAGATATCAGTTATTGACAATATTGTAAATTGCCTTTTATGAATGAGACGGCGTACCTTCTATGCTGATATAAACGTACTCATAAATGGTGAATGCGCAAGGTGATCCAGGAACACGAGTCTTTCTAATACATATTTTTATTATCTTAAAAGAGTTTGTAAAAGTTCTTATCACCACAGATTCGGCGATATTTTATTAATAATACTGATGATTAAAAGTTATATTTTTTTAGTCTATATGCACACTTCGATGCATTAATCATTTGTTCTGGAAATTGTTATCATGAACTACGAGGGCAGCCTTTATATTTCTGGAATAATAAAAAAAAAACAAATACTTATAATTTAAAATAGATTTATTGTTTTTCAAAATATTCTCCACAATGACCAATACACTTTGGCATACAGTTGAACTAATTCGAATAGCGTTTTTGCCGTTGTGAAGACGGTATCAACCAAAACATGGTTTTTGAACGCATCCGTTGCCACCTCTGGCGCAGAAAACCATTGATCAAGTAATTTGTTTTTTATATGCGGGAACTAAACAATCATTGAGTGCCAAATAAGGGCTGTACGGCAGATAATTCATCAATTCCACTTTTTGAGTGCTCAAAAAGTCACTTATTTGAACCGATGTGTGAGAGCTGATATTGTCACGGTGGAGACTGATCAGTTATCTCCGACTTGTTTTTCTCAATTTACCCAAGACTTTCGGCAAATATATTGTTGTATACCATTCAGAATTTACCGTTTTACCAGTCTTGAAAGTCAGGGATGCGAAATGGCACAATTTTCCGAATAAACAGGCGACCATTTGCTTCAAAGTGCTTCGTGCGCGAGTAACTTTTTTTGGTTTTGGCTCATCATGGAAGACCCATACGTTTACTTTCGGGCTCATATTTATAGATCCAAGACTCGTCGCCTGTTACGATCTTATAAATGTGTTTTGAGGTACTATGATCGTGTTTTTTGAGCATTTCCTTGCATCAATCCACACGAGTTTTTTTTGAGCGATAGTCAAATTATTCGGGATCCATCGTGAACATAGCTTATTTACGACTAAATGTTCGTGAAATATAATATATACGCTGGTGTTACTAATATCCAGGGATGTCTCAATCTAACGGTTTAACACATGACGATCTTACAGTATTAGTTCACGCACAGTATCGAAGTTTTCCAGCACTACAACCGATTTTAGCAATATATAGTAGTTTTTGTAGATGCTTCATCGCCATATAAAGAATTAGGTTCATTGATGCACTTTTCTTGAGATAAATTATATTATGTCGACAGTTGTGAAAAATAATTACACGAAATTCTATTTTTTGGCCGAGATGAAATTTTCCTCTATTACAACATCAATAGCGTCCGTATGTCAAAATGTTTTGAGCACTTATACCATATAAAATGGCAAACTTTACAATGGACACATCAGATAGCACTTAGTAACGCCAACACATAATTTTGCCTGTTTAAGCCACCTGCTGTCAATTTAGGACTGTTTTAGAGTTCAACCATGTTAGTGAATTACGGGGTTGGAGTCTTTCTCATAGTTTCGGGATATATTATATGGAGACCTATTGATTTTGTCGTTTTATTTTATGATATTGTGGATTTTGATTATTAATATAAAATTTGTGAATTCTTTTTTTGAATTGTTTGTAATTTTAGGTGGATAATTATTCATTATTAAGGCATGTTGTGCTTTGTAATGGCTTTGTTTATGCATTTTGGATCGGATCATTTTATGACATGATCTGTAATTCATATAAATGAAATTTTTTTGGGATAGAGGACTGTTTGGGTTTCATTACTTTTTGTTTAATTTTATTCGTATTTAGCGTGAAGAATAATCACGTGACACATTTTACTGGTCCGCGCGCATTTTGGACAAATGGACAGTAGTAGTAAAGTAGTCGTATAGTATAGTACTCGACGTATGGAAAATCTCTCGCCTTATCGAAAGACTTATTTACTCTCAAATGTATTAGCTCTCGCCTCAAAACTATTCCAAAATATAGTGACAGTGTCCTTTATTCCTGATTCCTGCAATTTGAAACATGGGATTATCCTGGTGACCACCAAGAAGAAATTAGTGAAGTGATTTTGACCACAAGGTAGGTCATTTTAGTATTTGTGTCACCGTATTTTGTATTTGAATATTATTTGTATATTTTCTCATCTCCTCAACCAACCTATATATAGTTCACTAATTATTCTTTTGTCTCAATCCCCTATATATTTTTTGGCCACTTCGAGCGGTATTTTTATTGTTTATTCATAAAATTAAAAAATTTTAATTTATTAAAATTTTGCAAAATTTTCTACCCGAATTTACCATTTCTAGAATTTTATCTTTGGCCTTTCAGTCTCGAAGGCGCACCTGTCACACGCAATTTTATGGTCGTACTCCCTCCATACCGCTGACCCCACTAGTCCTGCTGACCAGCAGAATCAGTATCGTGGAATTTTCGACATAAGATATTTGAATTTCAAAGGCGTTGGAAACTACTGAAACCGCGTATTTAATTCCGTTTTAGAGTACGAAATAATAATAATATCTTTTATTGATTTATTTTTATTAAATAATCGTCAATTGGAAATATTACAATCATATTTTTTATTGATTTTTTGTTTATGAAATAGTGCTCAATTGAAAGTAAATAATAGATTTGAAAATGTTAAAACTTGAGATATACATTACTTGCAGAAATTCTGCAAATTCTCGTATCAAAGAATTGTTAAAAATTACAAAAATAAATTTTAAATAGGCGCAAAATGAATTTTTTATATTTGACATATCTTAATCTGTAATGATTGGATTCTTTAAGTATCCGCGGTGGAGACTCATCTCGTTTTGAAATGTTAGCTACAGTTTAAAAAAAATGAAATTACTTCACTTGAAACCCGATTAATTTTAAGCCATGTTATACCTTGTTATTGTTTTAAGACTTGTATGAATATGAGCCTATATACTTAAGTTAATTTGAAGATCGGAATGTTTTAATAACTATAATAGTATACTACTAATTGCAGCTAATATATCAATTTAAGTGAATAAGGGTAATGTGAATCTGTTAAGTCAGCATCAAAAACATTTTTTTAGTAAAAGGGAAAATTCTTAAAAATACTTTTTTAAACGACCAACTACTTTTATCTTTAAAAGCCCGAAGAAGAGCGATAGCTAAAACTGTTTAGAGGAAGTGATTTGGGTGACCAAACAGTGTCGCCTAAGTCTAGATGAGTTATCGGACACGAATATGTAGGTTTTTCTGGAATATAGCAGAACCCTAAATCGTTTAAATAAAGTACCCAGTATACACATTTCATTGGCTATGTGGTCCACGGCCAACTTCGTAAGTTGTTTTAAAATATAAATTTATTAAGTTTGATTGTTTTAAATGCATTTAAACGTAAATATCATGGAAACAATTGGAGATATAAGGCTCAATATCGAGTAAGAACATCTTTTTAGCCAAGAAAAACACTTCTTTCAGAAACTTGAATCGAATCATACATAATTTTACAAATAAGAAAAAACGCCTGGACGTCTTCAATTCAGTGCATATAACTAGTGCCTTGCAGTTGGAAACTAAAATTGTTTGAAAATTCTGATTTCTTACAAATAAGAACATAATAATGCCATTTGAATATCACGTATTTTCCAAAATAAATTTTCACTCTAAACACTTGATATTATATCTTTAACGAGCAAAATTTCGAAAAAACTTATATGTTTTAATTGGTCTATTTTGAGGTCTGGTATATTTCGTTGCTCTATAGCCATATTTTTTTCTCTTTATTTATTAATTATTTGAACTTTCGGCAACAGAGCAATAGCTTAACATGGGCGGCTTTTCTATAATTAGTAGCATAGGATCATGGAATTTATTGATATGGTGCAATGGAAAGCAAAGAAAAGATATCTGATATATTTAAAAGTTAGTGTTTGTTATTTCTTGTGCATATACCGAGGTATCTACATAACATTTATTTAAACTTTAAAAGTTAGTGCCTGTTTTTATTTTGTTATTAATAGTGTTTGTATTTGTCGCATTGAGTACAAACAAGGATAGTTAGTTAAATAAGTCTTTTAGTGCGCTTCCTTTAGAGAAACAATCCGGAGTAAAAGAACCAAGACTGTAATTGCCTCATTTAAGAATTGGAAAACAACGTGGCACTGTCTCACTCTCGCAAATGTAATAAAAATGCATAAGCTTGATAAAAAATAATTCGCTGTGCGGGTGTGAAGAAACATATCAAATGTTTTGTTTTATATGTGAAGATGACGAAACATAGCCAAAAAAGAAATTATTTATATGATAAAATCCATTTACTAGTTATCCAAGGTTCCCATGAATATTTTTTTTTGTTTCTCAGTAACAGTAAGAGATACGGACTTGATTAAATGGGAAAAAACACGACTTGTTTAAGAACCAAAGATAAAATGCGTAATTTTTTTTTATATATTTGAGTTATTTAAAATATGAATTTTCGGATTTTCCTTTCCTTGCGTTGACATTAAAGTTAGAACTAAACCGAGCTTCTATCATCAACTTAATTTTTTTAAATACCGTTCCGACTTTCTAATATCAGATTCTAAAAGTACTTTTTATTTTGACTTCAGCCATGTTTCACCTGGATTTATTATGGTTTAAATGTATCTTGAATCTTTTTTGACCATTATTCAGAAATTCAGAGGTATGAATATTTTATTATTTTGTGTTAAAATAAATTCTTATGGTAAGTTAAACTTAATAATATTAATAAAATATTGAAATGCACATAATAATAGTTATAAAATGTTAATTTATTAACAAACCAAATTAACAAAACAATAATTATGAACAATAAAGAGAAAACAAATAAATAAAATACCGGGATATGGATAATACTAATAAAAATAAAATATATTACATTATTTCCTTTGGGAACATGTTGAACATTGTCTATAAGGAAAACTTCAAAGCATAAGAAAAGCTTAGAGGACTGGTTTCTGAAGCATGAAAAAGTATAACGCCTGTAATGCAAAGCAATGTATTGGTTAGATTCTGCAGCTTTGAGTTGCTATTTATTTTTAGGAAATAACGACAATATGAAATCTTGATTTCCTTAGAAAATTAAAATTTCAGTAAAAAATAAATAAATCTTTTACTGCCTTGTTGTTTGCAGGCTTGCATATCTTACCGACCAATCTCGAGATTTATATTTTACATGGACAGTTGCTTCCTGCGAATGTTGCTCTTGGTTCCATACAGCTCCACTAACGAGAATGCTAGGTGGTCGAAATGTGATATGGAGATGAGCTGTATTTGCAGAAAATAAACTATGTATTCTTTCCTTTAACTGCCTGAAAGGAAAATAAATATAGGCCACTTAACTTCTTTCGTTTTGATTTTCGTATTATTATTATTATTCTCATATCGCTGTATTTTATTTTTTTATTATATATTGTTAACATTTATTGGTTGGTAATTAAATTAATGTTTTATAATTATTATTGAGTACATTTCAATATTTTATCAATAATAGAGGTTTTAACTTAGTGTATCAAACCGTTTTCAGAAAAATAATAGAGTTATAGATCTGTACTTTAAAAATTTCTAAATAACGGTATAAAAATTCAGAATGTAATTAAACCAATGTTGATTTCAGAATAAAAAGGCATTTAAAAATCCTGGATGATATGTTGTTCATTGCAAAGCTCAATCCAAATATCCCAGTACACCATACTAGGGATTCAGTCACATTTTTCTTGACGAATGTTGCCAGTTGGTTTCACCATTATATAACGATATATACAAGCATCTAAAATAAAGTATATATATATATATATATATATATATATATATATATATATATATATATATATATATATATATATTAACTACAAGAAACTTAAAAGATAGTTTAATTTATTGTTTTAGTAGTTGTAGTGTTGTATTTTATAATAGGATTTTTTTATGTAAAGAATCTGTAAAGAACAATAAACAAATAAATAAATAAATAGATAAATAAAAAGTTACCAGAATCATATTTTAAAAAAATGAAATTGATTGGACTTTTTAACTGTATACAGAAATTGTAAGCAATGTTTTTGGAAAGAGCATTATGTTTATATTTTTTAGTAATATATTTTTGTTTAAATTTGTTTTAGAAAACTCTTTTTTTACATTTTTCTTCTAAATATTATATTGTATTTCTATTTCATTTTTTTTATTAATATAACTGAAATTAAATTCTTTTTTAAAATTTTCTTCTATTTCTAGGCTATATTAAAACTACTAGTACATAAAATAATAAAACAATCATCTGTACCACAGGTACGTATTTGATACAGTATGGTCGTGGTCAGTGTTACCCATCGTCCGTTAAATAATGAAAAATCATATTATTCTGTATCATTCATATTCTGTATTCCAGATTATCTATGCTAAGCAAGTATTCGGATTAATAAGGATTAATTTACTATTTAGATAGTAATGTATTTTGATATGTTTTCTCACATTACTAAGAGGGACTGTTTACGTCAAAAAATAAACACAACACGGATAACATTTGTCCAACCTCTATTATGCATGGCGATTCTGAACTACTACAATCTTACTCTCAGAGTGAGACCTATCCTTTTCTAATTACATTAAACTAACAAAGACAACCTCTACATTAAAAATAAAAGAACTCACCAGTTTGGGGTCTTTTCACTGTATCGTACTTTTTATTTTTTTTCACTGCTAATATCATAAAGTGAAAATAAACTCAAAAACCTGCTTAAAACTTCGAATTTAGTATAAATATATAAACTAAATGCCAAGATTTTAAATAGATTTTTAGGTTTTGTATCTCACTTTTAAAAAGCTAGGATTTATATTGTCCTGTTGGCAGTAGCTAGTTAACTTCCACGGAAAGTGTAAACATGATTTCTTTAAAAGCTATACTTTTGCTACTATCAACAAATCTTAATATTAACCATTGGTTTGGCAAAAATAGTTGTTTTCATGACAATCATGCAACGGCTACTGTTACAAGTACATTACTAATTCTTGCTTTAAAAATGAATGTACAATTTCAACAATTTTCAAACAAAGAGTTAGTTTACGATTGATGGAGTATTTCTTATATATTTCTTGGACCTTTATTAAAATATTTTTTATTTATTTGTTTTTCTTGGGATTATGGTCCATTAAGAATGGTGTTGTCATATTAATGTTTCGGTAATTTTTTTTACCTTCGTCAGAATGTGTGTAGCTAAAAAAATAAAGTATTTGGTTGATTTTACTATCAAATTATTTATACGTTATGTATTTATTTTGAACAATGATTCAGGAATAATACTGCACTCACATGTATAAATTTATTCAAAAATTATGTTCTATTGAGAATTTATTTTTCGCGAGATTCACAGGGTTCAAGATTCACCAAAGACTAAATCAAAACAGAAACACGAAAAACACGTATCACTTCCGTACATCCAGACACTCTCTGAAAAACTCCAAAATACGTTCAAGAAATATGATGTAAACGGTCAGCCATAAGGGACACAACCTCCTAAAAAATTGCTACAGTAAGCTTAAATCGGAAATACCAAAAGATAAAAAAACACATGTCGTCTACAGTATCCCATGCAAAGACTGCAAAGGCGAATATATAGGCCAAACAAGCCAACATATAAAAAATCGATTAAATGGTCACAAATACGACAAAAAAAAAATAAAACGGCTTTAACAACACATAGCATGGAAAATCGCCACTCCTTTAACTTTAAAAAGGTAAAAATCTTAAAAACGGAAAACCATACAAAAAAATGAGAAATCCTAGAAATAATAGAAATACAAAAAAAGAAACAAGCAGTAAATGCTAAGGCAGATACCAAGCAACTTAGCAAAATATGTAATAACATTATAAAATAACAACCAAAAAAAATAAAATTCTATAACTAAAAACGCATTGCATTTTCGGACTAGACCCTTTTAACTCACAATAGCCAAAACAACCTTCACTACTTACAAAAAAATACCATCTGTTCTCTCAGTACCATCTTAACTTCAAGATGACACACGTGGTCATCTTGAAGTGAATCTCGCGAAAAATAAATTCTCAATAGAACATATATATATATATATATATATATATATATATATATATATATATATATATATATATATATATATATATAGTCATATTCCGTCAATCGTAAACTAACTCTTTGTTTGAAAATTGTTGAAATTGTACATTCATTTTTAAAGCAAGAATTAGTAATGTACTTGTAACAGTAACAGTTGCATGATTGTCATGAAAACAACTATTTTTGCCAAACCAATGATTAATATTAAGATTTGTTGATAGTAGCAAAAGTATAGCTTTTAAAGAAACCATGATTAAACTTTCCGTGGAAGTTAACTAGCTACTGCCAACAGGACAATATAAATCCTAGCCTTAAAAAGAAACTCGTAATAGTTTTCGAACTAAATTTTTGGTTATTACTTCGAATTAAACTTATTTATTTATTTATGACTGTCCCATTATTGTTTTCATTTATTTTAACTTATGACTGCTTACTTTTTTGCAATAAAATTGCTTAAACCTGAAATGTTTGAGGTATTATTTTTGCTTTCACCTGCTTTTAGAATATTTGTTTAAAGTGAGATACAAAACCTAAAAATCTATTTAAAATCTTGGCATTTAGTTTATATATTTATACTAAATTCGAAGTTTTAAGCAGGTTTTTGAGTTTATTTTCACTTTATGATATTAGCAGTGAGAAAAAATAAAAAGTACGATACAGTGAAAAGACCACAAACTGGTGCGTTCTTTTAGTTTTAATGTAGAGGTTGTCTTTGTTAGTTTAATGTAATTAGAAAAGGATAGGTCTCACTCTGAGAGTAAGATTGTAGTAGTTCAGAATCGCCATGTATCATAGAGGATGGACAAATGTCATCAGTGTTGTGTTTATTTTTTGGCGTAAACAGTCCCTCTTAGTAATGTGAGAATACATATCAAAATACATTACTATCTAAATAGTAAATTAATATATATATATATATATATATATATATATATATATATATATATATATATATAATGAAGTAAATGCGAACAGTAAATGCAAACTTCTCTCCATCATATCCTTTCTGTGTTAGAGGTTGCACAGTTAGGATAAATTGTTATGGAACGCAATTTATCTAATTCCACCACTATCGAGATGATAGCCTACCTGTACCACCATACCGAGAATAAAGTCAAAACTTACCCTCCCCGCCACAGTGATACGGCAGAGGTACATGTTTCGTCTCTACTAGACTCATCAGGGTACCGACATGCACCTGGCTGTGCAAAGGACAGATCGGAAGAGAGCATGCAAATACTGGACGAGGCTTCGCCGACCTCCCGCCGGATTGCGTATACATGTTTATGCGGATTTCACGGATTCCTCCGTGTGAGATACAATAACAGTGGATATATCCACATTATGCCGTTGTAGTGCTGAAATTACATTCAGCAAACGTACAACTATATGCAGCTCAGTATACGAATGAAGTAAAATGCGAACAGTAAATGCAAACTTCGTTCTAACCATATCCTTTCCGTGTTAGAGGTTGCACAGTTGGAACAAATTATATATATATATATATATATATATATATATATATATATATATATATATATATATATATATGTATATAATGTATATGTATTTCAAATTACAAGCTGAGCAGCCGTCGAGAAAGCATCACTTGAAAATGCCAGCTGAGATGTTGGCGAAACGTCGTGACAATTTTTTTACTGATGAATGGATTGAAAACCGGAAAAAGACGAGTGCATATATATATATACATATATATATATATATATATATATATATATATATATATATATATATATATATATATATATATATATATATATATATATTGTGTAGATAATGGATAAAACCCAATATTTGTTGGAAATGAAAGATAAAAAAATAATACACAGAAAGGTTAAGATCAAACATTTATAGATAATAAATTAGTAACCATAGTGTATATTAGAATATAAATTAGAACTAAATATAGTGTAATGTGTTTTGTTTAACATTTAGTATAGATAATTAGGAATAGTTTTAAGAATAAGTCAATATCTACTAAAATGCTGGACTAAGCATATAATTTTAGAACTGAGTTTTTTAGCAAAGTTTTGATTTATTTTCCTCTTTAGAGATAAAAGTTCAATAAAAAACGGTGTTAAATATATTGAACAAGAAAGAGGAAATATAATTGTAAACTAATATATATTTTTATTTGAACTATAAGTGAGTGAATGCATTAAAAAAAACTAAGAATCAAGTGGTACTTTTTTTTTGATCCCAATATAAACAATTACACATTGATACAGAAAGTGCGTGAAGTGTACTATTAGTGCAGATTTTGAGCAAAAAAACACTGTGATAAGTGAAAAACATTCATTAATGTTCAGTATCAAACAAGAATGTAATAGTTTTAAGGTTTATGGAACAATATATGGGGAAATTAAAACCATGTATGGTACAAATCCGTAAAATATAATACAGATTTATCTAGTTTATAAAATAGATTTAAGTTTTTTGTTAGCAAATTTAGGATTAAAATGTCAAGAAAATGTTGTTTAATACGTGGATAATAATATCCGAGGCAACAATAAACATTTTAGAGTTTTTTTGAATAAAATTACAGTCAAATAGTCATATATTTCTATGTGCAAGCCGTTAATTTTTATCAGGTATAAAAAACAAAACCAAGGTATTTATAATAGTCTAAGCAGTTAAATGCTATTATTTGTTTGTAGACATTAAAAAACTAGAATAAAATAAAATTAAACTAATAAATAATAGCTTGTTATACTAACCTGATAATACATCAATAATATTCATCATCAATAGTAGGTGTCACTATATTAATTAAGCACTTGAATCACATCACGGCAAACGACAAATTTTTAAAAATAAACTAAATTTCGTGAAATTAACCACGTTTTACAAATTAAATTGCAGTAACGCCACCTAGTGGACGGTTGGTAAATTAAAGTTATAAAACATTGCTAAAGAGTGATACAAGTTATTAAAAAGGGACGATGTATGGTAAATTGAAATAAATAAATGACAATAATGATAAAAGATATATTTGCATGAAATATTATAGCATTGTTCATATAATTTCTTCCAGAATTGTTGAAAATTGTGCCATTTATTAACTGTTGATTAAAATATTTATATTGTGCTTTAATCTATTTGTGTATTGATTATCTGAGTGTGATCTTTAAAAATCTGAACTCACCTGAGAACAGAGTCAAATTAACAGGTAGGAACACATATGTATATCTGTAGAATATTTTAAATATAAAAATTTTGAAAATTGAGCAATACTTTTTCAGAATTTTAAAGTTCTTGAAATCAGAACATAATAATAACAAATAAGTTTCCTACATAAAGTAAATAAAATTAATTTTATTTTCAACTGGATAAAATTTTATGCAGGTGCGTATAGCGCAGAGTGTTCGTGCGGCGACTACCACCTAAATCGTCACAGTTGGCGCCCAACGTGGGGCAAAATTTGTAAAAAAAGGTTCATTAACGTGGGTTCAAAAATTTGTCAAATTGATCACTAACGTGGAACAAAAATTTGCAAAAAATGAATCACCGACGTGTGGAAAATGTTTTAAATAAGTCACCGTCGTGTGGAAAAATTTTTTAAATAGATGACTGACGTGTGGAAATTTTTTTTAAAAATAGATTAGTAACGTGGGGCACGAATTTAAAAAAAATAAAATAAGAAACTAACGTGGGGAAGAATTTTATTACATTTAGGAAACAATAGTTGTGAAAATAATTTTTAATTAAAATTTTTGTATAATACAGGGTAACAAACAGGTAAGATTTGTATAAAAATAAGGTATTGATATTTTGTTTAAAATAAAACGGCAAATTTTTTATGTATTTTTTTTTTAATATAAATATGGTAGATAAACACATCACCCTTAGGTCAAGAAAGCAAATTAATGTAGGTATTAGTATAAGAAAACCTGAGACATATGAGGGTACGGAAAGTACTTCCACATCTTCTAGAGGAATTGATTTGGACAGTCAGGAACAGAATATTCAACATGAAAATTTGGCAGAACACCAAGGAACAGAAAATGAAATAGATAGACAAGAAATAAGAGAAGAGGTTGCTTCAGAAGATGCAAATGCGTCTTTCATGCAGTTTCTGATGAATATGCAAAAGAACCTTAAAAAGGATAATCTAGATTTATTAAAGAATATTGAAAAAAAAAGAAAAAAGGACAATCAAGACTTATTAAAGAATATAGAAGGAAAAATGGATAGAAGCCAGCAGATACTAGAAGAAAAAACAAAACAAGGACAACTAGAGATGGAAAAGAGGATAGAAGAAAAAATGAACAGTAGCTAACAGGTACTCAAAGAAAAAATGGAAAAAGGAGAACAAGACCTTGATAAATTATAACATGACCTTGAAAAGAAGACTGAGATGGGACAGAAAGAGCTAAAAGCAGAGATAACTAAAGGACAAAAGGATTTATTGAACATTAAACAAGATCAGAAAAGATTGAAAGAAAAAGTGGAGCAAAGCATACAAGAAATAGAACTCAAAATCGCACAATACATGTCTACTTTTGTAGAAGAAATACATGGAAAGATAGTTCACAACAGCAATGAAGTGATCAGTTTAATTGAAAGTTAAAAGGCAAAAAGAGTGTCTGTCATACAAAGCATTAATGAAAATTTGGATAAGAACATTCAGGGCATCAATCTAGATATGAGAAAACAATAACAAAAAATAGACAGCATCGATGACAAATGCAAACGTATCTTTTATGAATATGATATTATTATGGAAGAAAAATTAAGGAATAACATAACTCAGGTAGAGAAGAAATTAGAAGAGGAGAAGAAACATTTAGAAGATGTAGCTAAAAGTAACTTAGGAACAGGTGTAATAGTGAGTAACATGACTGATTTGGGAATGAAATTTTCTGGGAATATCAAATTATTACATCCAAAAGCATTTATTAGTAGCATTAAAAATAGAATATCAGATATTACAAATTTTCAAAATATTAAGGATTTTATAAGGGCTAATTTGACTGACAATGCAATAATATGGTTTGCTAGTATAGAGGCAAATATTCAAAATATCACCGATTTAGAAGTACAATTTTTAGACTATTTTTGGGGAGAAATAAAACAAGCTGAATTCAGAGAGAATCTTTATTTTGAGAAATTTAATTACAACAAAAATAATGATCTTGTTAACTAGGCATTGAAACTAAGTACTGTGAGTAAATATTTAGAACCTCCAATGAGAGAGGACGAGATAGTTTTAAATATTGCAAGACATTTTCATGACAATGTAGTCCAAACCATTACTATACAAAATATTAAAACAATGGCTCAATTTATTACATTTTTAACTAGAGTACAAAGAGAGAATGTTCATAATAATACATATACAGGTAGTCGTGGTAATACTCAAAATTTTTCTAAAAATCAAAATTTCAAAAATAATTTATCACAAGGATGAAGATATAGACAAAATGTTCCAAATTATAATTTTTCTAGGAATAGAAATTTTTATGGAAATAATTCTTATCAAAATAATGTTCACAATATTAACAATTTTACAAATACTAGACAAAATAATAACAATTACAATAGACAACAAAATACTAATAATAATTACAGAGGAATATTTCAGGGCGATTCACTGAGCCCATTGTGGTTCTGCCTTGCAATGAACCCTCTGTCACGCCGTTTGAACTCCACCAGATATGGCTTTAGTATTAGAAAAAACAACAAAGAGGTAGCAAGATTGAATCATCTTCTATACATAGATGATCTTAAACTGATGGCTGCTACCAAAAACCAGCTGGAGCAAATGCTCAAAATTGTCGAGGAGTTCTCCGGGAATATCGGAATGCAGTTTGGACTTGACAAGTGTCGTATTTTGAACATCGTTAAAGGAAAGATACAACCGGGTGCATTTGAGATGCAGAACGGTGAAACCATTGCTGCAATGGAAGCAGAACCAACATACAAATACCTAGGTATGAAACAAGCTAAACGAATTGACCATCGCACTATGAAGGCCGAATTGACAACCGAATTTGTCAGAAGGGTAAGACGGGTGTTACGAACTAGTCTAAATAGTAGAAATTTGTTAAAGGCGCTCAACACGTACGCATGCTCTGCGCTTAGCTACTCTTTTGGAATAGTAAAAATGGAGCAGGACGGACATCGAAGGCCTGCAAACAAAAATAAGAACACTCCTAACAAAAGCACACGAACACCACCCTCGGAGTGCTATTGAACGTACAATGCTTCCAAGACACCAAGGAGGAAGAGGATTGGTCGATATTGGTAAGCAGCTCAATCAACAAATAATAAACTTACGTTCTTATTTCCATAGGTTAGCGGACTCTTCCACACTACATCGAGCAATATGCGAGGCAGACGATTCAACGCCGCTACAGCTGAGGGAACGGGATATTGCTTCTCACCACCGAACAGACCAAGAGAAGTTACAAGCTTGGCTAACAGAAGCCACTTCATGGATGGCATCCAAATGAGGTCAACCAGGACAGATGTTTTCGGGAACGGAGGGCTTCTTGTTAGCTATCCAAGACCAGGTTATTCCGACGAAGAACTATCGGAAATTCATTATCAAAGATCTCTCAATAGAAAATGACCAATGTAGATATGGCTGTGGAACATCAGAGACGATCCAGCACGTAACTGGAGGATGCCAAGCGTTTGCCGCAACCGAGTATAAGGAAAGACATGATTCAGCCGCTAAGATACTACATCAAGAGCTAGCAGATAAGTTAAAACTATTGCAGGTAGGAAAGGTGCCTTACTACAAATATAATCCAGAGCCTATTCTTGAAAACAACGAGTTCAAGTTATACTGGGATCGAACGGTCCTAACAGATCAAACAGTTGCTCATAACAGGCCAGACATTATACTAACAGATAAAATTTCCAGGCGAACTACACTAATCGACATCGCTGTGCCGAACAACAACAACCTAAGGTCAAAGTACAATGAGAAGATCGCCAAATACAGAGATCTGGAGGTGCAAATCCGCAGACAGTGGGCAATGAACAGCGTCCACACGATTCCTATAATACTGTCAACAACTGGAGTGATACCAAAGAACCTCCTGTAGAACATCAAGGGACTGGGCCTTAGTGAACATCTGTATAAACCGATTCAGAAAGCGGTTCTCCTTGCAACTGCGCGAAACTTCCGAAAGTTTGTAGGAAGTGCAGAAGACCACGCCACCTAGGACCCGATCACATGGAAAGGGTCCCCACAGAGCTTCATACTTTTGGTGTCTTTGCATACCTGGTATAAGTGAATAATCCCTGGAGGGAGTGCGAAGCCGTTTGGCTTGTAAGTCATAATAATTACAGTAACAACAGATCACAAAATAATAATAATAACAACCATTATAACAGGCATCAAAACAATAATAATAATTATAACAATAATATCAGAATTAGGCCACAAAATAATAATACGAATAATCGTACAAATGAATGGAACAATCAGCACAATAATACACATGGTCAGAATAATTCAACAAAAATTTTTTATAACAGACAATATAAGACGTTAAGACGGACTTACAGTGACTGCAAGATACGAGGCAATAATACTCAAGGACAACAAAATACAAATTGAAATCGTAGCTTTAGTTCTGATAGAGGTAATAGAGTATCAGAATCAGGTGCCCAAATTACCAATCGAAATTTTTAAATTGGAAATAACATTAAGATGACCAACCTTTGTTATGAATATCCTCGTGAAATAATTTCATTGCACGATACTTTAAACTTTAATAACGAAATTAAGGATTTAGTTTACATAAATGGAAAAATTTTCAAAATAAATGTTAAAATGCTCATTGATTGTGGTTCAGAAGCATCATTAATAGATCAAGAAAAATTAGTATCTATTTTATCAAATAATAAAAATATTATTGTAAATAAAATTCCTAAATTAAAGTTGATTGGGGCTAACAATAAAAAAATGTGTGAAGTTAATCAATAGTGTATATTAAAAGTTCAAGTGGACAAAATGACAATCGAATCTCAATTTTTAATAGTAAAGGATATTAATGCGGATGTAAAAATTGGGAATGACATATTATCTAAATATAGGGCGAAAATAAATTATGAAAATATGGTTTTGGAAATTGAAAATGAAAAAATTGAGTTTGTAAATAATATAGTGAAAGATGAAGAAGTAGATAGTACTTTAGCATGTATTGAAGTTTTTGAAGAAGAGTGTCCTATGAGGAATTATAATAAATTTTATAAGAATATTTTATATGAAGATGAGATGGATGATGATATAAATAAAGTATTAGATGAGGAAAATATTATTTGTAATGAAGAATATAAAAGTGAAGTGATTTACATGCTAAAAAATTTTAAAAATTTCATTTCAAAAGAAAATAGAGTGGCAAGAGATTATGTACACTCTATTAAAATAAGAAATATTGAAAATTTGAAAGCAAAAATATACCCCATACCATATAAATATCATTCTCAAATCAAAAAAGAAATAAATGATGTTGGAAAATGATATTATCGAACGAGCTTACACTACATATATAAATCCAATAGTAGTGGTGAAGAAACGTAATGGAGATCTTCGATTATGTCTTGATGCAAGAAACATCAATCAATATATTGTTCCACAGTATGAAGCTCCAATGATAATTGATGCAATCTTGGGAAGAATCACTAATGCAGTCATTTTCACGAAGATTAACCTAAAACACAGTTTTTGGTTAATATCACTAGACCCTGAATGTAGAAAATACACTGATTTTAAAATGAAGATAGAAGAAAACAAAAAGAAGAAATGTAAATTAAAGAAAACAAATTTTAAAAAGATAATTGCTACAAATTAGCTTATCCTGATACTAAGCAAATTAGGGGTGTTTATAACATAAAGGATATTTTTGAGTATAGGAAAAATAATTAAAAGCAAATTAATTGTATTAAAAAAAATAATAAGAAATTTATTTATAAACCAATTTATAATGGGATAATTCTTGTAATACAATATAAAATTAAAACTTACCTGATAAAAAAAATAATGGTAAACATAAGTTTGAGAAAAAAAATCCAAAGTGCGATATTGATGAACGATATCCATAATATAAATAGATGTCCTAAAAAATACATAAAATATTTAATATATACGTAGATATAAGATGTGTTGTTTACATTTTAATTAAAAAAAATAAGTTTCAAAAACGGAAGTATTCATATTAAATTTTTTTTTGCGTTTTTAAAAGTTAAAAAAAAATTAAAATATTCATCTTTGAGGCATTGTGTAGATAATGGATAAAACCCAATATTTGTTTTAGAATGCAAGATAAAAAAAATAATACACAGAAAGGTTAAGATCAAATATTTATAGATAATAAATTAGTAACCAAAGTGTAGATTAGAGTATAAATTAGAATTAAATATAGTGTAAGGTGTTTTGTTTAACATTTAGTCTAGATAATTAAGATTAGTTTTAAGAATAAGTCAATATCTACCAAAATGCTGGACTAAGCATATAATTTTGGAACTGATTTTTTTAGCAAAGTTTTGATTTATTTTCCTCTTTAGAAACAAAAGTTCAATAAAAAACTGTATTAAATATATTGAACAAGAAAGAGGAAATATAATTGTAAACTAATATGTATTTTTATTTGAACTATAAGTGAGTGAATGCGTTAAAAAAACTAAGAATCAAGTGTCACTCATCTATTTTGGTCCCAATATAAACAATTTATACATTGATACAGAAAGTGCGAGAAGTGTACTATTAGTGCGGATTTTGAGCAAAAAACACTGTGGTAGGTGAAAAACATTTCTTAATGTTCAGTATCAAACAAGAATGTAATAGTTTTAAGGTTTATTGAACAAAATATGTGGAAATTAAAACCATGTATGGTACAAATCCGTAAAATATAATACAGATTTATCTAGTTTATAAGATAGATTTAAGTTTTTTGTTAGCAAATTTAGGATTAAAATGTCAAGAAAATGTTGTTTAATACATGGATAATGTTTTTTTCTAACAAAATTAGAGTCAAATAGTCATAAATTTCTATGTGCAAGCCGTTAATTTTTATCAATTTTAATTTATAAATAGTATGCCAAAGTGGTTTTAATATATATCAAAGTGTCGAGAAAGCTCTAAAGTTTATTTTGGGCAAGTTCAATAATGCTCAATGATAAAATTTTGGTCCATATATTCATCAAAACATAAGAAATTCCAGTAAAAATTGGTCAAATTAAAAAGTATTTATAAATCGCAATTTTTCAAGGTGGAAACATTTATCGAGTTATCTGGTGTCATAAATCTGACCAATCAGGTGGATGACATTTCAGATTTTTCGGTTTCTTATAAATAGCCGAAGCGTACAAATTTCGTCAGAGTTGAAGTTATCCGGTTGCTAAAAGCATCGCGTCTATTCCTCCCGAAAATTTACCATATCCTCAAATTTTTGATTTCTCTACTACGTCATCTGAAAACAAAAGTGAAATATTTTGTTTTTTATTTTTGACAGAGGTTATGTGTTTGTTTTGTTAGGTAAAACAAGTTTAGAATTTATTAAAATTAATTAAAAGTATCGAAGTTTGTCCTATGAATAAAATTATCAACTCTCAAATAACAACAAATACGAAAAATAGTGATTTGAAGAATATAAGAAAATTTTATTGGAATAATTTTAAAGAAGAGATTAATTGTACGAGATTTTAGAATAAATATTTGTAATTTCCTTACTTGTCAGAAAACTACTACAAAATATTTTGGATATTCAAAAATTTTGAAAAAGAAAACGAGTGAAATAATATACTGGAATTGAATGCTTTTATTTGTTTGTAGACATTAAAAAACTAGCATCAATAATAGTCTAACTTGTCACAAGAATAAATAAAACAAACTAATAAATGGTAGCTTGTTATACTAACCTGATAATACATAAATAATATTCATCATCAATAGTAGGTGTCACTATATTAATTAACCACTTGAATCACATCATGGCATACGACAAATTTTCAAAAATAAACTAAATTTCGTGAAATTAATCACTTTTTACAAATTAAATTGCAATAGCGCCATCTAGTGGACGATTGCTAAATTAAAATAATAAAACATTGCTAAGGAGTGATACAGGTTGTTAAAAAGGGACGATGCATGGTAAACTGAAATAAATAAATGACAATATTGATAAGAGATATTATAGCATTGTTCAGTAATTTCATCCAGAATTGTTGAAAATTGTGCCATTTATTAATTGTTGAATAAAATATTTATATTGTGTTTTAATCTATTTGTGTATTGATTATCTGAGTGTAATCTTTAAAAATCTGAACTCACCTGAGAAGAGAGTCAAATTAACAGGTAGGAACACCTAAATCCTCACACAATATATATATATATATATATATATATATATATATATATATATATATATATATATTTGAAAAAGTCAGATACCAACGTGGGGCGAAAATTTTTTTTTTTGAAAAAGTTAGAAAGCAACGTGGGGCGAAATTTTTTTTTTGAAAGAGTCAGAAATCAACGAAGGTCTAAATATTTTTTTTTTTGAAAAAGGCAGAAACCAACGTGGGGAGAAAATTTTATTTTTGAATAAGTCATAAACCAACGTGGGGCGAAAATTTTTTTTCTTTAGAGTCAGAAACCAATATAGGGAGAAAATTTAAAACAAAATGTCAGGAACTAATATAGGGCGAATTTTTTTTTTAAGTCAGAAAGATAAGAGCCTACAGTTTTTTTTGAAAAATCACAAGACAAGGGGCACAAGTTTTTAAATTTAAAAATTTTTATATCAGTTAATATAAATAATAATAAATTAAAATGGCTGACAAAAACATTACATTAAGATCAGGTAAGCAGATAAATATTGACATAGATATAACTAGACAAGAAACAGAAGAAAATGTAGAGAGTTCTACCACTTCTTCCACAGGAATTGAAATTGGTGACCAAGTTCAGCAGACAATAATAGAAAATGTGGAAGAAAACAGGCAAGCAGAAAATATTCAAGAAGCACATAACCAGACCAGAAATGACAAAACAGGCATATTGCAATTTTTGCAAAATATGCAACAAGCACTTGAAGATAAAATGGAAAAAAGTCAACGATCTAGAGAAAAAAATGGAAAAAGGTCAGCAAGACGTAGAAAAGAAAATGGAATAAGTTCAGCAGGAACTCAAGGAAGAATTTAGTAAGGAACAAAAAGAGTTATTAAGTATTAAACAAGGACAAAAAAAATTGGAAGAAAAGGTGGACAAGAAAATACAGAAAACTGAAATTAAAATAGCTCAAGGTATGACTATATTTACTGAATAGATCCAGGACAAAATCACTCACAATAATGAGGAGGTGATTAAGTTGTTGGAAATAGAAAAAACTGAAAGAACTTCGGAGATGGAGCAACTAAATGAGAAACTAGATGCAACCATGCAAAATATGACCAAAGATATAGAGAAGCATGGACAAAAAGTAGATAATTGATTAAAAATACAGAAGAACATTTGCAGAGTATGGCACTATAATAGAAGAAAAATTAAGAAATAATATACGGATGGTAAAAAGTCATGTGGAGAAAAAGCTAGAAGAGAAAGGACATTTTAAAGGGATAACCAGGAGCAATATAAAAACAGGTGTAATGATAAGTAATTTTGGGGATCTTGGAATGAAATTTTCAGGGAATATAAAACTATTACATCCTATAGTTTTTATTAATAGTATTAAAAACAGAATTGGAAACTTAAACAATTTTTAAAATGTAAAGGATTTCATTAGAGCTAATTTAATAGATAATGCTATAATATGGTTTGCAAGCGTAGAGTCGACAATGCAAAATTTTAAGGATTTCGAAATACAATTTCTAGATTATTTTTGGGATGAAACTAAACAGGCAGAATTCAGGGAAAACGTGTATTTTGGTAAATTTAATTATAACATGAGTAATGATTTAGTCCATAATGCATTGAAACTCAGTACAGTAGCCAAATATCTTGAACCTCCCATGAGAGAAGACGAAATTGTGTTAAATATTGCCAAACATGACAATGACAAAACGATGTCACAAATAATCACTTTTCTCACGAGAGTGCAAAGGGACAATATAAATAGTTCTATACATATTCAAAATCGTCCTAGTATTCAAAATTTGCATCACAGTCAATAGTAAAAATAATTTTTCTCCAGGACCTAGATTTAGAAAAATTTGGTATAATAATAATAATTTTACTAAACCATATGAAAAGAAATATTCGGTGACAGAATTAGAACTTGCTAGCATACAAAAATTGAGATTTTATTTATTAGACAATAAATTTATAATAGAAACTGACCATATGGCACTCATTTCAATTTTAAATAACAAGTATGGAAACAATAGAATACATAAATAGTCATTACTGTTACAAGAATATAATTTTGAAATAAAGCATATTCCAGGAAAATTGAATTTTGTAGCAGATACATTGTCCAGAACAGAAGGTTTGGATAAAGATAAAAGAAAATCCAAAATAGGATATAATATATTAAAAGAAGGACACGGGCTTTTCTCAAAAAGACAAATCATAGAGGAACAAATAAATTTAGAACAGGACATTAAAAACAAAAATTTATTTAAAGATGGAATGTATCTCAAAATAATGAATAGAAAATAATTATATATCATCCACACTGGCAAAGAAAATATTGCAAGAATTGCACATCAAATTTGGATACACAGGATCTAGGAAACTATGGATGGTTTTCAGAGAAACGTAGTATGGAAAGAATGACTTGTCTATAGCCAAAGAAGTAACACGAATATGTGATATATGTCAAAGGCAAAAATATTACCAATAGAAACCAGCCAAAATCGATTATTGCGAATAATCCTAGAAAAATGATAACTAATGATTTTATAAGCAATTTACCACCGTCGTCCCATAAATCAAAACATATATTAGTAATTTTGGATATTTATTCAAGACATGTTACTCTTTGTCCATGTCAGCGGACTGATGTCAAAGAAATTATAAAAAACATGAAAGATTACATAGAAACAATAGGAAGTCCAAAGTTTTGCATACTAGATAATGCAACAAATTTTCAAAATAAAAGATTTAAAAGATTCTGTGAGAAGAAAAATATCACGTCAAATTTAGCTAGTATAAGATATCCACAAGCCAATCCATCTGAAAGATATATAAAGGAGATTTCTAAGTTATTAAGAATATTATGCCACAATAATCCATATACTTGGGAAGAAAATATGGTAAATCTATAAACATACCTTAATACAATCCCAAATTTAGTGACAGAAGAAATTCCAGCGCAAGTCAAGGGACAAGAAATTGAAAATATACCATGAATTTTGGATATAAATAAAGAATATGAAGAAGATATGCAAGAGGAACTTAAGAAAGGCTGACAAGTATATAAAAGGCGAAGAGAAGAACATAAAAAGACGATGTAAATTTAGAATAGAGGATTTAGTTATTGTAAAAGCACTGAAAAGGACTGATAAGAAAACGGGATAGTTTAGTCGTTTTCAAAGGCCATACGAAGGACCATATGAAGTTATTATCGAGGATGGTGAAAACAGCTATAAGCTGGTGTATCCTGATACAAAGCAAGTAAGAGGGATATGCAATATAAAAGACATTTTTGAATATAAAGATAACAATAACTAATTAATAATTTATAAATTGTCAATACAAAGAAAGTTTATTTAAAATTTTTAAAGAATTGTCTAGAGGAATAAACCTACCTGTCAATATTTATAATTTAAGATTTCAAAGAATGGACAAAGTCTTGGTTTCTGAGGTGTATTGTTTTAAAAATGATAGGATCAATGTCATCAAAAGGTAATACCTAAGAAAAAAAAAAAGAATGAAGCACATATCTATATAATTTTAATTTTAACAAATGTTGAATTAAAGCCGATAATAATGAAAATATTCATATTTAGTATTTTATGCAATACAAAAAGAAATATTAAATATTCAATTTTGGGGCATTGTATAAGTAGTCACCTTATCTCAGGTGTGATAAGTTTTAAATAAGAAAATGTCAGACAAAAAAGGACATAAATACTTAATTAATGCATTTATGTTGTAAGTGTAGATTGTAGAATAGATATTGTTCCGGACGGCCTGTCTTCAAACAAACTATATACACTGTATTATTTTAATAACTTTTTATTGTCAACCTTACTTTTGACACTTGTCAAACTAATTCAATTTGCGTCGACAAACTTTCAAACTATACTGACCACGAAAGCCGATCTGGACCCTTTATATACTCTTTTGGTCGGTACCCTAATTCCCTAATTCTCTAAAGGATTTCCATACTACGTGGGGTAATAAAAATAGGAAAAAGGAATAATCCGGCGATCTCTAGACCTTCTATCATAGGCGTTCCATGTTAAAAATAAGGAAATATAATTCTCTAAAAAGTTCCAGGCCTTCTGTCATAGACGTCTCCTGAGGAAATTAACAAAGCTAAAATTAATTAAATAAATTATAAACTCGTAGAAAAAATACGTCAAACCCTCCAAACTACAAACACAAACTAATACTATGAAACATAAAACGCTACAAAGTTCGTTACATTAGGAAATATACCTAAAACCCTACAAACTACGAACACAAACTAATGCTATGAAATATAAAACGCTACGAAGTTCGTTACATTAGAAAATATACCTAAAAACTATATATATATATAAATACTATAAAATGTACAATGCTATAAAGTTCGTAACATTGCCCCCTTCCCAGTCTTGATCATCCCGATCAATCTTCTTGATCTTGATAATGGGCCAATCTGTCCAGATGCACGACTTTCATCATGAGGGCTTTTCTGATTTCGGTACAACACTAGATCGTTTAGTCGAGTCACTACGTTGTACGGACCTTCCCATGACTTTTGAAGCTTTGATGAATGCCCTTTGGTTCTTTTCGGATTGTAAAACCAAGCTCTTTCACCAACCATGAATCCACCAGTATTGGCTTTGAGGTCATAGCGGGTCTTCATTCTGCAGCTTTCTATCCGATAGGTTGATGGCTGAATGCATTTATTCCAGTTATTTTGTTGTTCATTTACTTGTATCCTGATGTAATTCTCCAGCGTTCTGTTAAATCTTTCAACCATTCCATATGACTGTGGATGTAGGGGTGTTGGGTGTTGTTCTAGTTTTGTGGATTTTCAGAAGCTTGCAAAGGTTCGTAAAAACGTCAGATTCAAAGTTTCTGCCTTGATCAGAGTGCAATTCATATCTACAAATCCACTGTTCAAACAAAATTTCAGTAACGGTGGTGGCTTCTTGATTTGATATCTCATAAACTTCTGGCCATTTACTGAAGTAACCCATAGCTACCAACATATAGCGGTTCCCGGATTTACTAATAGGAAATGGTCCTGTTATGTCTATTCTTTCAAAAGGTACTCCTACATTGTACTGCTTCATTTTACCATGGCTACGAGTCCTTGGTCCTTTACTGGCAGCATAGTCGGTATAGGTTTTGCACCAATCTTTTACATCTGCGCGGCTCAACAGCCAATAGAACCTCTCTCGAATTTTTTCAAGAGCTTTCATAACCCCTAAGTGTCCACCCTACACCATTATGTAAAGCTTGCAGTACTTCTGGAACCTTTTTGGTGGGTAATATAGTCTGGTATCTGTAGTCTTTACCATCAGAGCTCTTCCAAACTTTTTTTAATAGACCATCGTGCAGAATCAAGGAATTCCATAAGGCCCAGTAACCTTTTACTTTTTGAGATTTTGATGAGATTTCTTGAAAAGTGGGTCGATTTGACTTATTATTCTTTAATTTAATGATAATGTTAAGATCTGGGTCTTCTTATTGTTCTTTGGAGATGAGTTTGGGATCTCAATCCAAAGAACATTGTAGTTGTGTTTTTCGATAATAGAAATTGTCAGGATTTTCCCGCTCTTCGTGTCTGTTACAGTGCTTGCATTCTTCTGAATATGGTCTTCTCGACAAAACGTATGTATTTTTGTGGTTAAAGCCCTTTCTATGTTCAATTTTAAAATCGTATTCCTGTAAACGTTGTAACCATCGTGCTATTTGACCTTCAGGATTTTTAAATTGTAAAAGCCACTTTAGTGATGCGTGGTCTGTTCGCAGGAGAAATTTTTGACCATATAAATATTTATGAAAATGTTTCAATGTCTTTATAATGGCGAGTAGTTCTTTTCTTGTTACACAATAGTTTCGCTCAGCTTTGCAGAGTACTTTGCTAAAATAAGCAATCACTTTCTCTTGGCCGTTTTGTATCTGAGACAAAATTCCACCGATAGAGGAGTTACTAGCGTCAGTATCCACAACAAATATCTGATCGGGCTCAGGATATAACAGTATTGGAAGATTACAAAGTGCCTTCTTTAGTTCATTAAAAGCGGTTTCGCAGTCTGCGGACCATTCAAAGCTGTTGCTATTTTCAGTCAGTCGATGTAAAGGTCTTGCAATATCGGCGAATCCTTTTATGAATCTTCTATAATAAGTACAGAGACCTAGAAAACTTCTTAGTTCATGCTTATTTTTCGGTGTTGGCCAGCCTTGAATGGCTTCTGTCTTCTCTGGGTCGGTTCGCATACCAGCTTCTGTGATTATATGTCCCAAGTATTTCACTTCTTTCTGGAAAAATTGATATTTTTTCGGATTGAGCTTTAATTGTGCACTTCTCAGTTTTTGAAATACATCTACGACATTTTTCAGGTGATCGCCAAATGTTTTTCCTAGAATTATGATGTCATCTAGGTAGACTAGACATATTTTCCACGTTAGTTCATTTAAGATTCGTCCCATTAAACGTTCAAAAGTGGCTGGGGCATTGCATACACCAAACGGCATAACATTAAATTACCATAGCCCCATTCCAGTAGAAAAGGCGGACTTTTCTTTATCCTCTGGATGAAGCTGTACCTACCAATAGCCACTTTTTAAGTCAAATGTGAAAAACCATTTTGATCCAGTTAAAGTGTCTAGAGTATTATCAATACGAGGCAAAGGAAAACTGTCTTTCTTTGTGACTTCATTAAGCCGTCTAAGTCAACACAGAATCTAGTTGAGCCATCTTTCTTCTTAACTAGTATAACTGGGGATGTCCAGGGACTCTGGGAAGGTTCTATAATGCCTTGATTCTGCACGTATTTAAGCATCTTGTCCATCTCGTTACGTTTTGCTAATGGTATTCTCCTTGGAGCGTGTTTAGTTGGAATTGCTTCTGCAGTATTTATTCGATGTTCGACTACATTGGTCCTTCCCAAGCCATTATCAGTTAAAGAGAAAACATCCTGATTTCTTCTTAAAACATCTTCCAGTCTAGCCATCTGAACTTGATTCAATAGAGGTGTTGATGTAATAACTAAGTCTTGAAGTACTTTAGGTAGGCTAGCATGTAATTTATCAGGTTGTGACAGAATACCGGTGAATATCACGTCGAGAGGTTGACAGGTAGTAATCTTGTCACCCTTTCTGATCTGTTGAGGATAATCCTTCAAGTTCAGCATCTTGACAAATGTAGTGCAGGAAGAATTCCTTTTGCATACAACGAGCAAGCTTGAATTGGTTCAACCAAAACTATTTCGTCTTCTTCGGAATCTTCAACTTTTCCTTTCACTACACATTCTGAACTTGGCGGTAACATCGCATCTTCAAGAAGTGCAATTTCCCGGACCGACACTTGACTATTGTTTGGTAGATTCATAACAATTTCTTCACTTCTAGTTCGTAGTACTCGTTGAGGAAGATCAAGAACAAACTTCTGGCGTTCAATGACATTTAGAGTATTACCTCGTCCAGAATATCAGCAACAATAACTACATGTTTGAAAGTGGTGTTTCCTTGGTTCCTTGAGGTCTGTTTGGCTGTTTCAAACTGAAGGGTATAAGCAAGAGCCTCGGAAATTCTCTTCAGTCTGGCCATTCTTAGTGTCTGACTTGTTTCTAGGTAGCGTAAACCTTCAATAAAACTATTCACTGCTAAGTCTTACTTTATTTCTTCTGGGTATGTCGGGTAGGTCAAATTTATTAACCACATTATATCCGCCTCGTATTCTTGAAGACTTTCGTTGTATTTTTGTCTTCTTCTTTGGAGTTGGGCTTTAGAAACTTCTTCGAGGTGGGCTTCCCCATAGCACATTTCCAGAAAAATAACAATGAACTCGTAATCATTTTGTTTTTGTTCAGGAATATTACGTAGGACCACTATAGCTTCACCTCGTAGTGCTAGAACAAGAGCACGTGCCTTTTCCGGTATTCCAGTTATTGCCGGTGGCGGCGGCTTCAAACTGACGGATATAGGAAAGCCAAGGTACCTTGCCGTCAAAGGTAGGTGGCTTCATCACACTAGTTGCAGGAACACTATCTACCTTTATTATACCTGTACTGGCTACCTTCCCGATGTGAAAAAGTAGCTATTGCTGGATTTCCGCCACCTCATGTTGTACTTCGCAATGTACGTCTTCTCTAATTTTACTCATCTTCTGTTGCATTTCTTGTTCTATGCGCGTCCTGTCTTCTTTCATTTCTTGTTTCATATCTTCGTGACTGGTTTTAAGTTCCTGTCTCATGTCCTCTAGGCGGGTTCTTAGTTCTTGTTTCATGGTTTCTTGATTTTTCTTAAAGTCCTCTCTCAGTTCTTGGTTCATGTTTTCCTGGCTTGTTTTCAGTATCATCAATTCTTGTTTCGTATCATCTTCGCTTGTCTTTAATTCTTGTTTCATGTCATCTTGGCTTGTTTTTAATTCTTGTTTCATGTCTTGTATCATCACCAGTATCTGATTTAAACTACCTTGAAGTTGTTCTTCCATTTTTGCTTTTTGTTTTCTAGTTTCTACGGGCATACAATTCCAATTTACTTTTTTTTTTTAAATTTTATAACCTGAACTAACCTCTTCTGGATTTGATCCACTTTTGACACCAATTTGTTCCGGACGGCCGGTCTTCAAACAAACTATATACACTGTATTATTTTAATAACTTTTTATTGTCAACCTTACTTTTGACACTTGTCAAACTAATTCAATTTGCCTCGACAAACTTTCAAACTATACTGACCACGAAAGCCGATCTGGCCCTTTATATACCCTTTTGGTCGGTACCGAAAGAGTCTCTAATTCTCTAGGATTTCCATACAACATGGGGTAATAAAAATAGGAAAAAGGAATAATCCGGCAATTTCTAGACCTTCTATCATAGGCGTTCCATGTTAAAAATAAGGAAATAAAATTCTCTAAAAAGTTCCAGACCTTCTTTCATAGACGTCTCCTGAGGAAATTAACCAAGGTAAAATTAATTAAATAAATTATAAACTCGTAGAAAATATACCTCAAACCCTACAAACTACAAACACAAACTAATACTATGAAATATAAAACACTACAAAGTTCGCTACATTAGAAAATATACCTAAGACCCTACAAACTACAAACACAAACTAATACTATGGAATATAAAACGCTACGAAGTTCGTTACATTAGAAAATATACCTAAAACCCTACAAACTACAAACACAAACTAATACTATAAAATGTACAACGCTATAAATTTCGTAACAATATTAGTTATAGTGTGTAAGAATTTGTATATAAATCATGTTTCAAAAGGACATTAAATGCCTACAATTTTGTAATGACATGATAAAATGTATAAAAATTAGAGTGAAAGTTAGGGCATTATTGCAATTAAAACAAGAAGAATAAACATATTTCACTCTACAAGACATAAAGCAAGTAAACTAATAAACAATAGATATTTCTAATAATGTGTGAAGTGTTGTTGACCAGAGATAGTGACTGCAAAAGGTATTTTAACACAGTATTGTGAAATCCACAAGGAAGAGAATCTTGAACACCCGTTTCGTGCGGCTACAGATAATATTAGTGAGAATAAAGGTCAAATAATAATCATTTAGTGAAATACAGACATTATTTAACAATAACTATTTATAATATTTTAGTTTTAACTCATTTCAACAACAATATTTATAAAAACTTTGTTAAAAAAATTGTAAATTTGTAAGACTATCGGCAGGATATTACCCGTAGAACTTGATGCCGGATTTTTTTACGATATGGGGATTTGAAGTAGACAGTTGTTTTCTGTACATTTTGCTCTCGGTTCGTTACAGCTCCACCAATGAGACCATTAGGTGGTCGCAACTAGTGTGGAGAGAGAACCAGAGTGGAATTCGCAGAGAATATACTGTCTGTCCCCTTTCTTAATGATCGTAAGGAGAATAAATGAATTTTCCAAATACATAGAACGTGAAATTATTTATTTTTAATAATTTCGTACCGCTCCGTGGTATATTCAGATGTTCGCTTGCATTATTTAAGATAACAGTCCGGCATCAAGTCCTGCGGTTAATATCCAGCCGATATTTTACAATATGGGGATTTTAAGTAGACAGTTGTTTTCTGTACATTTTGCTCTCGGTTCATTACAGCTCCACTGATGAGACTTAGGTGGTCGAATCAAGCATAGAGAGAGAATCAGAGTGGAATTTGCAGAGAATATACTCTCTGTCCCATTTCTTAACAGTCGTAAGGAGAATAAAACAATTTATATATATATATATATATATATATATATATATATATATATATATATATATATATATATATATATATATATATATAGTAGTCACGTGATGCAAAATGTCAGCTGTATAAGCTAATTTATATTTTTTTGTCCATTTTTTGCAAATTGCACCACTGTTGCAAAATAAGACTCAATGCAACATACATAAAACTTCCTAGTTGTGACAATGCTTCATTCCAGACATATTTTGTTTAAAGAAGCGCCATATTAAATGTGTGGTTTTTCTACAAAATCCAAATAGGGCTATTAAAATTTGGTCACATGTGATGCAAATTTTATTTATTTTTGACCTTTTATAAAGTAATTTCATAAAATAACTATTTTTGAAAACGTAGCTTGTGTCTAAAAGTAATACACATTAATATTAAGAAAATAATTTAATAGAAAAGACTCAAATTTTCTAATAAAAAAATCATAATTTAAATATTAAATCATTATTTTTCACTTAATGCAGACTTTACTGATGACACTGTGTACTTGTTTGTCTTAATTATAATATGTATTACTTTTAGACACAAACTACGTTTTCGAAAATAATTATTTTACGAAGCTTATCCAGCTATCTCAGAGTAACAAAATGTCAAGGAAGGAAAAAAAACAAAAATTATGAAAATGCCTTAAATAAAGGGCGAAACGTCAATTGTTGGCATTTTTTGTTAAATAAAGGACCTAAACCCAAGAAAAGACAAAATAAAGAAAAAATGATATATGTAGATATATATATATATATATATATATATATATATATATATATATATATATATATATATATATGTATGTATGTACGAGGTTTGTCCCAAAAGAATCCAGCCTACCTTCATATCTCCGCATTGGCGTTATTCTTTATTATCCGGTGAGTGACATCTTTCAAAGTATCCTCATTTAATTGAATAACACGTTTCCAGCGGTGTTTCCACTTCCTGAAGCAGTCGTGGAAGTCAGTTTTCGGAATTGCCTTCAATGCAATCGTCGCATTAGTTTCAACCGTCTCTTTGTTATCGAACCGGTGTCCTTTGAGCGGCATTTTTAATCTAGGAAAGAGCCAAAAGTCGCAGGGAGCTACGTCGGGACTGTACGGAGGCTGGCGAAGCTGTACGACTTGATGTTTTATTAAATATTGCTGCACAAGTTTCGATGAATGCGCTGGTGCATTGTCGTGGTGAAGCAGCCAATCACCGCCTGTCCAAAGCTGTGGCCGTTTTCTTCTGACTGCGTCATGCAATCTTTTTAAGACTTCGACGTAGTATTCTTTAGAGATCGTTTGACCTTTCGGAGCATCTTCGTGGTGCACAACACCTTCATAATCAAAGAAAACAGTCAACATTTTCTTCACTTTGCTCCGACTTTGACGTGCTTTTTTTGGTCTTGGCGATTCAGAATGCTTCCACTGTGAAGACTGTCGCTTTATTTCTCTAAATGTCTTATTCATAATATTAATTGTTTCCGAGCAACTTTTTCCAAGATTAAAGCAAAACTTGATGCAAATTCGTTGATCCAGTTTTTCCGGCATTTTTTACAATAACAAAATGCGATGAACGAAAAAAAGACACTGTGGACAAACGCACACCGTTCACGAACTAACACGTCCAGTCGGTAACTGCGCACACTAACGAGTTCGTGAAGACTTACTGGTGACGCCCATGCCCCACAGAGGTCGCTCGGAAGTTTTGGCGCGGAGATATGAATGCAAGCTCGATACTCTTGGGACAAACCTCGTATGTATATTGATAATAATCTATTGTATCTGAAACAATCAAATATTCTAGATATTAAAGTATACTTCTGAATTAGTTTGTGTTTGCTTACTTGGATCCTTGACCTTTCTAAGCTAGGTAAGGCTTCATGGCCTTCTGAACATCCGATGGCTTTCTGGTTTAGATTGGAGCTTTAGTAAACCAATGGCACCTCGGATGGATTAGTAAGTACAAATTTCCTCATTTTTTTAAATAGTGGGGACCCCCAACCTCTTTCTTAAGCTGTCAAGTACCTTCGTCGCGTCCTTCGCAACCTATTGGAGCAACTAGCCTGAGTGGTTGTCAATTATTGGACTGAGATAGTTAAAAGAAATAAGGAGACAACACCAACTTTGAGGTAATTTTTCTTTTTAATACATATATATTGTTTAACAGTTAAAAGTGTACAAATTTTGGCACAAAATGTATAAAGTGTTTCAAAAAACCGCACAATTAAGTAATAAACGTACACATTTATTTCATACGTTAAATAAGCCGGAAAACATTTGTTGTTCTTTAGCTACTTGATGCGCAATTTCAATAAAACTCAAGAATTCTATTATTTTGCTCGATTTTGCTGTTTACTTATATAATTTTACTAATTTCACTCTTGTTTGGTGTGGTTGTAATTTTGACGAGAAGAATTTAGATGACGCCACGCAACTATTTGACATTTTTTTTTCAAAATTGTATCGAATTATCTATAAAACTATATAATAAATTAATCAAGTACCTTACCTGTAATAGAAAAACACACGTATTAAATAAAAAATTAGTGGAATACATGACTTGGCGATATATGGAGGATCTTATAAAAATTAAAATGTCTGTGTGGATACTTTTTATGAGCATTGTATAAAAATACCAAAAATGTACGTGACTGAGTGGGATTAATGAAAACGTTGCCGGTTATACGTGAAATAATAAGAAATCGTAGCACATTGTGTATAAAATAATGGGAATCCCTAGCCTTTTAAGATTGCGTTGTTAGGAGAATGCATGACCAAGTGACTTGATTTAAAGATTAAGGCTGGGCTCCATTATATATATATATATATATATATATATATATATATATATATATATATATATATATATGTATATATATATATATATATATATATATATATATATATATATATATATATATATATATACATATACAAGAAAAAGATTTTCTAGTTAGTTTCAACGTAATATCACTTTTTACGCAAATACCAGTCAAAGGAACTCTATCTGTAATAGAAAACAAATACAATCTGCCCAAAATATATTGTCGAATTAGCTAGACACTGCCTCAATAACACTTATTTTATGAAGGACAGCGATATAGGCTGTATTCTTTAGAGTAATTATCAAATGATCAAAGTGAAAAAAGTGAAACTGATAACTTCATGTTCTTTTGAATATGCATTTACCTGTTATTAGGTCGAAGTGATCATGATTACTTCAAGTGATAGAACTGAAAGTGATAGTGACTCAAAAAAACAAGTCGAGGGACCGAGCCCCCATGGGATCGCCGCTATCTCCTCACTAACTTATTTAGGGAAGACTTCGAATCAAAAGCTTTAGAAACCTCCTCACACACACCAGGACTGTGGCTGCATTACGTAGATGACACATTCGTTATTTGGCAACATGGAGAAGAAAATCTCAAAAAATTCCTGAATCACGTAAACAGTATACACCCAACAATCAAATTCATCATGGAGATAGAATAGGAAAGAAAACTACCTTTTTTAGATATCCTACTGAAGAGAAAAGAGGATGGCTTGCCTTCGCACACTGTTTACAGAAAGTCCACTCACACCAACAGATATCTCAACGCCGATTCACATCACCACCCCGCCCAATTATTTGCCGTAGTGAGATCACTTGCGTTTCGATAGCAGTCTCTTACACATGAAGAAAATTACTTCAAAGAAATGAACATACTGAGAATAGCTTCAAAGTTTTTATTCCTTGTGTCAGAGGCATTACAGACAAAATCACAAAAATTCTTAAGAGACACAATATTGAAACCATCTTCACCACAGACCATTAAGTAAAAGATGTCTTGCCAACACCTAAAGAAAAAATCTCTCTAGAAAACCAGGGAGTGTACGAAATTCCATGCAGAGAATGCAGCTCACCTTACGTAGGCCAAACCAACCGTAAAATAAGCGCCAGAAGAGACGAACATATAAACGCTAAATAACAAAAAACAACTTCTGCACTGGCCCAACACTTGTTAAACACACGACATAAGATAAATTTCTCAGGACCAAAAATGTTATCGAGATATGAAAACCTGTCCACAAGAGCTACAAAGGAAGCCATCGAAATTGCAAAGAGGCCCAACTACTTAAATAGCAGAGATAATGGGCAGCGTTTGTCCAATACTTGTAAAAATCTGTTTACGAAACATCAACCAGTAGTAGGTGGTAAAGAAACAGATCACAACTCGGCAACATGACCCCAAATACGGGCAATAGGGCCGATGACACGCAGCAGGCCTCGCAACCTGATTGGCCAGAATCATCCAGTCAACTGTTGTAACTACCAACATCTCACTGATATTCCCAGCCGCTAAATGAATTGCAATATAAGATCCAAATTTAATATAGTACGACGAGGGGTGTTTGGAAAGTGTCAGCTGAAACTCACCGAGGAGTCCTAAAGCTGGCACCGAGTCGAAACACCCAAATTTTTACATAAAAATCTGGTTTAGCTAGCAAGCAGACGCTGATATATGGATTTTCGAAGTTAGAGCGTAATTCCGTAGTAGCAAGGCGCCTACACGATTTACGACATGGCATCCCTGGAAATGGGTACATGCTCTTGGAGCGGGCAAGTTGTATGGGTGCCTAATCGCACCTAATCTACGACAGGGTGATAGTTTCCGCAGTTCTCAGGCACAGTACTCATAGCTTCATTGTATTCGGGATCTGGAGTACAAATCTCCAATTCCCAAGGAAGTCTAGATTATTTCAATAATTGACTGCTGTAAGCGAATACTCTAGTTAAAAATTGATTTATTTTGATTTACAATTTTTTGGGTGGTTACGCAAACCTGAAAACCTAAGTAAAAGCCGAAAAAGCTGTATGTAGTGTACAAAGAGAAAACGTTCCTATTTCTACAGTGATTATGAAACATACTTATTAAACTTTAAAAATAAAAACTGCGTCATAAAATTTAATTTTGCCACGCTTTTCAGGCGTACCGTTAATATTATATTCAGTTTGGAACTGAAAATGTAATTTAGAATATGATCGAAGTCAAATCAACACCAGTGATCAGAAATTTTTAAAATGATTCAACATCAATATATCCTGAAAACCTTTTTTAACTCTAGAATTTAGATGACAAAGTACGCTTGGATTTTTATGTCCTTTTTGGATAACTTAATATTTTCACATATTATCTGATTTATTTTCAAAAATGCTTTTTAGCTACTGGTAGCACGTTTTTGGACATAGTAGATACACATATACTTATTTTTTATTGATATTAAGCACTGCGTTAAATAAATCAATCAAGCATAAACTACAGTGTAAGATGGAAATTTATTATTCTAAAAATAAAAAATTTAACTAAATATTTTATCATCAGAACTAGTTTTTATAATATGTTAGGAATGCATTATAAAGTATATCGGATCTAGGATTCTAAATGTTTATCATTTATACACGTATAGCAGGCTATATACTTACTAATATATTATTACTCACCCTTTCTATATGCTTCCCAAATATCTCATCAAAAACCTCTAAAAATCAAAATTATTTCAATACCATATTATTTTCTTATAATGTTGATTGTAAGCAGTCAGGTAAAACAAAATACAGTATGTCTATATATCACATACACAACGTATTTGGATAAAATATTACCTCTAGAAACTTAAATAAAGTTAAATTATATATTTCATTTGAGACATTCGTTAAAGATGAAATTTAACCAAACTCTTTAAAAAATCTCGAGATTCCAACCTTAATTTAACTAAGCAACCTGACTTGAGTAGAACCACCTCCGTTGAAATCTGAATTTAGATTTTAGTCTTAGTAATTTCGTTGCGAACAGCATTCCTCACACACCGGCGCGCGGCAATTCCGGTACGACATTTAAATAAACATTAAACAATGACACATTTTCGATTTATTTTTTCATTATCTATGCTTAAATCAATAAATATTACTTCAACTGATAAAACGTTGGCTACATGGCGGCAGAGATAAGCGTGACAGGTCTCATTAACTACGGTATCACAAATAATTCTCTTGTAAAATAAAAAAATTGCTATTTGGATACGAGTTTGGTTATAAGGTTATTTCCCATTTTAGTGAGTTCCCCGAAAGATACACTTCTATATAAGACGTGTTTATAGTGAAAAGTATAAAACATTATAGTGTTTGTGGTGTAGCATGCATTCAAATTTTGTTTCTACTTTGTAGTGCATCCTCTCAATTCCTCTTAAAAGGACAACTGTTCGAATAATTTAATAATGACAAAAGAACTAAAAATAAATAGTTTACGAGAAAAATATATTAATTAACTGACAAAATTAAATTCAAGTGTTAAAAATAGTTTTATAACTGTATCAATTGTTTAGTTAATGAGTGATTCGTTACGTTTTAAAATGAGCGTGATTTATATAGTGCTAGCAGCATATTTTTGGGCTGGTATATGTGGACAAATTACTGAGAATAGTTCTACAAGAAGGTTAATAAATGATCAAAACGTGACTAATAAAACATCTTCGGTAAGAATGATTTTAATGGTTACATCTTTAATCTTCTACATTATCAATCTCCTAAATTGTTCTTCTTTTATTCATAATTCTCTCTTTTTATCCATAAGTATTTATAGAAATCCACATTACGCGACCACAATCATAAGTACATTTTAAAATGTCTGCATTAATTTATTCATTAATTTTTGCTAGTTATTACTGACTCTGCGTTTGGGCTAGGTTCCCGCTTTTCTTAAAACTTAGTACATTAGTAGGGGAAATAAATAAATATACTTCTCAAGCATGCTTGAACAACATTTCGGAACTGAATTTTAGGAAAAGTTTTTAATGAGAAAAAAGTTTTGGAGAACACATCGAAATGATTTATTTCGACCATACAGGGTTTGTAAACTAACCGAAACATTTGTTTTTTTTTTTGTTTTTTGGGGATTTGTGAGAAGTGTCAAAAAGATTCCGGGCCAAGTCGTGGCTTAGGTAACTAGCAGAAGCTCAGTAAGCATTTTTTTTTCCTTTTTTTTAACAATATGCATAAGTATTACTTTTGCCAATTAGCAGCTAAAACTATAAATTAATGCAAAGACAACAGATCATATTTTGCCACATTTTGAGAATAATCAAGTTAAATTTTATTCGTTTACCGTTAAGTAAACCCTAGTGAAAATTATCACTCTTTAAAGATCAGGTGCGTGACACACGCAATTTATATTTCATTTAGTTTAAAGTATGTTGTAAACGCATTTGAACACAAAACTAAAATCCAACCACCGCACATAGGGTTCTCCAGATGATTGAGATCAGCTCACTGGTAGGTTAAGACTGGGCCTAAAGCGATAAGATAGTGCGTTTTATGCGAATCACCTTAGATTAGATATAGTTTTGTTCATTGTTCATTCAGTTTTTTTTTTGTAATGTAATCCTTAGCAGTAGTGGTAATTATTTCAATTAAGTGAAATCTAAAAAAAAAAAAAACATTTTTTTAATTAATTTGCCCTCTATGTCGAGAAAATACAATTCTGACCTTGGCTTTTTCATTATTTTTCTTCAGTTTTTCAGAAAACAGAGAAAATACATTAAGGTTCAATTTTTTGCATTAAATCATTAAAATTTTCTTCTGTGTTGCAATTTGCATTTTTTAAATCGGAAAAATCAAGAAAAAGATAAAAAAAACAAATCAAAACAAAATCATCTGTTACATCTGATTGTGTTTTGAGTTATTTGAAAGGAAGAGTAATTTGTGCTGTTGCCAGAGCATAAATATGGTTACTGTGAAATTAATACATATTCTTTTCTTTCTATTTTCTTTGATTTTTATATTATGCATGATTTTTCTACCCAATATTAAAGGTTTAAAGGATCATATTTGTTCTATTTCCTTCCTCTAATTTTATATTAGGTATGATTTCCCTCCAAATATTAACCGTTCATGTTGTTCATATTGCTTTTGTCACTGTTAGAAGGAAGTGTTGCGTCAAAACAAAATGCAAGAAGAAAAACAGGAATTATGTCTGGGTTGCGCTCTAACTTGCAGAGAAACTCAAGGTCTCTACAGACATATTGTGCCATGAATTTTTGAAATATATGGGATAAGCTCATCCCTCTTTTTTTAATGAGAACGACGAAGAACTTTATTAATTTGCTGTTAAGGGAGATTTCTTTATGCCGCCTATTTCTTTTATTGTGATGATACCACACAATACCCTTTTTCCTTCGAATTTATAATCCTAACTTAATTTATACATTTTGGTCTCATAATTTTATTAACCACACTTCTTATTTTTTGCTGCAGATACTAAACCATCCGCTTCCTTACTAACTCCGACCTCTCTCTATATTCTTTCCTAACAGACATTGTCCCGCCCCTACGTGGTCTCTGTTGAACAATAACATTTTTTAATTAATATATCTAGGTCAGTTTAGGTTGATTCAGGTCAGTTTCAGTTTCTTAAGCTAACTAAAGCTAAGCTAAATCTGAAGTAATCATAACTAACTAAAATTTTTTTACATAAAAAAATTAAATTATGTTATTTGCTCAGATGGACAAATTTTATATTTCTATTTTAAATAAAAATTATTTAAATTTGTCAACGTTGTAGTGAATATTTTGACTTTTCAGTAATAAATAATAAATACAAGTTTTTCTAAATTTGTTCCCTAAAATGAGTGCAAGAATAGTTGAAATATATTACGTACAATGTAATTTAACCAGTACCATTCAAAACAAATCCAAAATTGCTATATCTTCTTGAGAAATAAAAGTGACCTTGCGAGGAGAAAGGAGTGGTTTTTGTGTTTTCCGGGAAAGAGGAAAAATAATGGAAAAGCAAGGCTAAAATCGTGTGTGAAATAAGGAGTAAATGGTGAAATTTTTTTTAAAAAATTTCCTTTTCCTAGATTTTACTACATCGAAATAATTGCCGCAATAGTCTCTGTAACAATATATTTTATAAATTAGCATACATATTGTATAAATACAGATTTTCGTTGTTTTATACAATGGTGTGTATTAATTTTTAAAATTGTTGTTTCCCTCAAGGGGTCTGCTTGCCTAGGCACAGCTCTAAAAGGAGAAGCGATAAAAAAATAACCACTTGTACTGAGGCCACTTAAAATCATCACTTGAGATGGCAGTACCTCCAGATTTCTCGAGAGCATACAAGGGAGGTCAATATAACCTTACTTTGTTATAGAAAAAAAATTCCTAAAGTGTCTCTTATTGGAGATGTAGAACCCTAAAGGGGTGCCTAGCGATTTACCTTATCAGTTCTAAGGTTTGGACAAGTATAATCTAATGAAATTTTAATATTTTATAGAAGCCATAAGGACTCATTAAACCAGTAGATGTTTTCGATCATCAGAGAAGTCAGGAACGGACTTGCAGCCACACTTATGGGGTCTAATTTTTGATAGGTATCATTTTACAGAGCTGAACACTGATTTTTTAAATAATTTGGTCATTCCTCTTCAAAAGAGGAACTCTTAATTTATTTCAATAAAACTGGCGGTTTTCGAGATAAATCGATTTTTATGAGAACTAAAAAGTTACTAATGCTAAACACAAATAGGTAAAAATAAAATACGCAGGGTTTGCAGATGTGCTTTAATGTATGGGGAAGTGCTATTTAACACTTCGAAGGCAAGAAGATGTTATGCTGAAAAATTTCCAGCTCACACATTACCAAATCCAGAAACCTTTCAAAGGGTTTATCGGGGCTCAATTAATTTACAATGTTATTATAAACCAAAAATAGTGAAAACTTTTAAATGTTATTTTGGCAAATGTTAAATATGGGCTCCACGTACTTCAATAAATTTTCTTAAAATAAATAATATTTCGGTATTAGTTCGGACATCGTTAGAATGCTGTGCTAGTAATTCTTCGCTAGTATTTACTGGTGTTGAATAAACTAGTACATTTAGATATCCCTAGAAGTGATGGTCTAAGAGATTTAGGTTTGGAAACCTTGGTGGCCATAAAAGAAGCCCACCTCGATCTATCCATCGAGGGTCAAAAACATTTGTTAAGTATTGACGTATTATACGGTTAAAATAAGGTGGAGCGCCATCATGCACGTACCACATTTGCATTCTTCTATCAAGAGGTACGTCTTCCAATAAATTATTTAAATTTGCTGCAAAACTTGTAAACATCTCATCATTGAGTTTTCTTTCCAAAACAAATGGACCCAACAGGATATTTTCGATGTTGCCAACCCACACATTTACTATAAACCTTTGTTGGTGTTTGTTTTGAATTATAGCGTGCGGGTTTTCATCAGCCCAAAAATGGAAACTGTCTGAGTTTATTGTGCCATCTCTTGTAAAACCGGTGTCATCAGTAAACAAAATAAGGTTAGAAAAATTTAGATTTAGGTTATGTTGCTGTATAAGCCAGTTGGAGTATTGAAGCCTTGCGGGATAATCATCCGCAGACATAGCATGTAATTTTTCAACGTAGTACGGGTGAAGTAACTAGAGTTTAACCCATTTTATAATATTGTTTTGTTCGTGAACTTTCTTATGCTGTTTGAAGGATTATAAGCAAAATTTGTTCCTCTATTTGAGAGTTTCATGCTCTCCTGGGAGGGCCCTCACCACCACGTAGCATAAAATCTTCTTGCTTTCGAGGAATTTGACAACACTTCACCATCATAAAAACCGATTTATCTCGAAAAAAAAAAAACAGTTCTATCGATATAAATTAAAAGTATCTTTTTAGAAAGGAATAACCAAAATCAGTTTTCAGCTCTGTAAAATGACACCTGGCAAAATTAGGCCCAACGAGTGGCTACAAGTTGGTTCCTGACTTCTCTTATGATCTAAAACATCTACTGTAGTATGGATTAATGAGCCTTTATGGCCTCTACAAAATATTAAAATTTCATAAAATTATACGAGACGGGTCAAAACTTAGAGCCGATAAGGTACTGGGCACCCCTTTAGGGCTCTGTATCTCCGTTAAGGGGCATTTTAGGATTTTTTTCTAGGACAAAGTAAGGTTATTTTAGCCTTCCCTGTATGCTCCCGAGAAATTAGGAGGTACTTACAGGTATAGTTGAAATTCCTCCTGTTTAATTGTAACAATTTGGTGCTCAACGTGGGGCAAGAGGAAATTGAGACACAATTGGTCCGTTGAAACATCGAAAAGCTTTGCTGGGCCGCATAATTTTGCGAAAGCTCTTAGTAATCGGCTTACGTAAGCGCTTAACATAAAGATGAGGAGGTAGTATATTTGCATGTGTTTCTGGTTCGACCGAGTAAGATTTTGTGAAGGGACAGCTAACTATCTAGTTAGCGGATTGGCTCGTAATAGAGAGGCAGTCTAAACTACATATATCACAGGATGTTTACGAATGGCCTCGATAAATGTCAATGGACTTTAGGTAGTGTCTCATATCGGAAATGCACTAACTCGTAGGAACAATAGATATTGAAGGGGCAGTAGAAGCTACAATTTTACGGTCTAACAGCAACTCCGTAAAATTAATGCTGCGTCGGGGAAAGTCAGATCTTTTATGCTCTGCACTACGAGAATTATGAGAATATAAAGTTGGAGCCGGTACAGCTCTAAAAAAGTTGATTAAGTCAAACTGGCAGCTTAGATCAATAAATATGTTGGTGGTAGAACGTGACGGGCAGCCTTCTTGTTTTTTTAACAGTGACCATGTAGTGAATCTTTTGTTTTTTTCTTTGTTTTTTTTTTTGTTTTCCGCAAATTTCTGAAAGCGTCAAAAAACTGTTAAACGAGCTTCTGCCAGTTACCTTAACTGAAGCTCGGCCTAGAATCTTTTTTCGCGCCTCTGAGGATCTCCAGAAAACCAAAGAAAAAATAAATAATATATGTATTAAAAAAAATAAATGTTTGACACATTTCTGAGCCTTTATTTGGCATATTTAACATTCTTAATATAGCAATTATACATTGATAGATGTATAAACTTTTAGTTTTTAATTTAATATTTAATAAAAAGATTGTGTGTTGAAAATAAGGCTTAAGGTTATAGTGAATTGTAGTTCTATTAGTATAAATATTTATAGTTTTGGTTGTAGAGAAACAAAACCATACCACACTAGAATATTCTATAATTATCAGTACAAATAATAAAACATTGAGATCATAATTGATGAGAATATTAAGAATAGTTTTAAATATTTATTATGTAGAAACCAGTGCGGAATATCATTTTTCATAAAAAGGATAAATAGAAAACTTTTCCATGCGGTGCTGACTTTTTCGCAGAACCTATTTATCACTTTAAGAGATATGAATTATTGTTTTATATTTACGGGTGTGCCACTAAAATTAAACTTCGAATACTTTTATTTGTTTTTCAAATTTCTGCAAAAATTCTTGTGAAAATTTCTATTATCATTTCATTTCAATAAATTATTATCTTGTATATACAGGTTGTCTCAAAAGAAAGTACACATTTGTTTTGCTTATTGCGTGAACGCAACTATTCTGAGCGGCGCGGGGGGTATGTCAATCGGTAGCCTGGCTCTTGGGAATTTAGTCGCTATGGAGCGTTTCTCGGGAGCGGACCGTGCTTTGTGCGTACGTGAGTTTTACAAAAACCATAATTCGGCGACTGTAGCGCGTAGAAAATCCTGCAATTTTCGACATATTCGTCACTTAAATGATGCGCCAAGCGCTCGGCTTATTGGAAAATGAGTCCAGAAGTTTGAAGAGACCGGTTCAACACTAGATAAACCAAAACCCGGGCGTCCGAGGTCTTCGAGAACGGTCGAAAACGTAGAGAGTGTTACTCAGTCTGTTCGTGACGACCAAAACGTTTGGATTCGTAAGCGTGCTGTTGCTTTAAATGTGCATAGGTCATCATTATTCTGCATTTTACACAAAGATTTAAAGCTGAACCCCTATAAAATTCAGTTGGTGCAAGAATTGAAGCCTCAGGATGCTGGTCAGAGGCTTGACTTCGTAAACCAGATGACTGAACGCTTTTCAACGTTTACCAACATCTTCTTTTCAGATGAAGCCCATTTTCATCTTAATGGTCATGTAAACAAGCAAAATTGCCGCTACTGGAGTGCAAACAATCCAAAACACAAACATCAGAAACCTCTACATTCGCCGAAAGTGACTGTATGGGCTGCGATGTCGGCGCGAGGAATTATCGGCCCGTACTTTTTTGAAGATGAAAGGGAACGCACAGTAACAGTGACTTCAGAGCGGTATGTGTAGATGTTAGACGACTTCTTCGTGCCTGAACTGCAAAATTTTCCTGGCTATAACCAAAGAACATGGTTCCAGCAAGACGGAGCAACTTCGCACACATCCAACATGTCTCTGCCACGAGTGCGTGAAATTTTTCCTGGAAAATTGATCTCAAAGAAAGGTGACATAAGTTGGCCTCCACGCAGTCCTGATTTATCACCTATGGACTTTTTCCTATGGGGTTATGTCAAATCAAAAGTTTACGCCAACAAACCGACTTCCCTGGCACAATTAAAAGAAAATATCCGCAACGAAATGGCAGACATCACGGAGAATACCTGCCGAGCCGTCATGGGCAATTTTAGTGCTCGATTAAATGAATGCCGTGAGCGCAACGGATTACATTTGGACGATATCATTTTTAAAAAATAAATTCCCAAACAATGTATTTTAATATGTAATAAACATTTTTTGAATAAAGTCCTGACTTTTTTTTTAAATCGATTTTTTAAATGTGAACTTTCTTTTGAGACACCCTGTATAAGCATTCTTTTTTAAAGCGACCAAACTGCCTTGTTTAAAATTCTGGGGAATCAACAATGTTCCGATAGAGTTCGAATTTTAATTTATGATCTCTCTTTTTGCCGAGTGGCTTTTAGTGAAGAAACAATATGACGTCTAATAGAAGAATTTTTTATTTTTCGTGATAAAAATATAGGGGAGAGTGGGGGTATCCCGGACGGCGGGTAATAGCGGACATGCCAGTATAGCTATGTTAGAAAAAGATAGCAGATATTTTAACCGCTACAATCGCGAGTCGCGCCCGAATGCAGTGCCGAACAGTGAATGGTGAGGTGAGGTCGCGTTCACCGTACAAGGTAAGTTAAGTCGATTATTTTTCAACATTTTCATCTTATTTTTTAGTAAAATTGAATACGTGTATATTATTTCAAGCTAAACATAGGATTCACGTTTTTTTTAAGTGAACTAACGTCTAATTAAGCAACGTTTGTAAGTAATCGCCAAGTGCATTATGATATTCTAATCTCAAATAAATATATAGTTTTTCGTTCTTTTGTGAGTCGGGTAATGGCGAACGATTTGTGTGGGGTAATCACAGACATCCGTAATTACCCCTATATGGGTTATTATAGGCCGAATACCCAGTTATATAGACTTTTGATAAACCTACTCAAATAATTTTTTATAAACCTACCTAAACCTTTTTATATTTCAGATGCCTTGAAATTACCAAAGAAATACGGAGACCAAATACAAATTAGAAGATTTACAAAAAGCTATTCAGGACGTCAAGAACAAAAAACTTTCATTAGGAAAAGCAGCTATCATATACTCTATACCAAAAAGCACTATACACGACCATCTTAATAAAGAAATTATAAAGACCCCAAAAAGTGGAAGAAACGCTATATTTTCTGAAGTCCAAGAAAAAGAATTAGAAGAACACATTTTAAAATACAGTAAACTATTTTATGGCTTAACTATAGAGATGATGAGGAAAATAGCTTTCAAATTTGCTGAAGTAAATCAGTTAGCATAATTTTGACCAAACATCACAAAGGGCGGGAAAGGACTGGTTTTATGGATTTCGAAAAAGGCATCCCAACATTTCTCTCCGCAAACCTGATGCCAATCGCATTTACAATGTTGACGAGACCGGCATTTCTAATGCCCAGAAAAATTCTAGAATTCTAGCTCCGAAAGGCCAGAAACAAGTCGGCATGGTTACAAGTGGTGAAAGAGGCACAACAACAACAATTGTTTGCGCATTCAGTGCTTCAGGAAAGTATATCCCTCCATTTTTTATTTTCAAGAGGAAGCGAATGAATGCTCATCTAGTGCATGGAGGCAATGCTGATATGGTTGCAGCCGTGAGTGATTCGAGTTGGATTAATGAAAACCTATTCATAGATTGGTTACATCATTTTATCTCTTATGCTAAACCAACTGTTGAAGAACCTATTCTTCTTATTTTAGACAACCATGAAAGTCATATTAGCCTGGCTTGCTACCTACTTTGTCGCCAGAATGGAATAATACTGTCATCTCTTCCACCACATACGTCACATCGTATGCAGCCGCTGGACTTAACATATTTTGGACCGCTCAAAACTGCATACAACAGAGAATGTGACTTATACATGGCTTCAAATATAGGCCGAAAAATTACACAGTATGAAGTTGTTGAGCTTTTTACTAAAGCTTTCAATCGAATCAGCAATATAGAAAAAACTGCAAATGGTTTTCGGGCTGATATTTGGCCATTAGATACAACAAAATTTGACGAACATTTCTTTGATTCGGCATCACCTGATGTGCAGACAGCATCGACATCCAATATGCAAAGAGCAGTAACACCTGATGCCCAGATAGCATCGACATCACCTGTGCAACAAGCAGCAACACCTGATACCCAGATTGCACCGACACTATCTATGCAGAGAGCAGTGTCACCTAATGCACTAGTAGTTCCATTATCAGTTGTGCAGCAGCGATCAGTAACACCTTTACCTGTGTTGGACAAATCAATTCCACTTCAAGATGTTCCCCAACTGCCACAACAGAAAAGTAGGCAATGTTCCAGAAAGAAACATTCAATTACAATCACTAGTATCCCTATGAAAGACGCTTTAGAAGAAAAGGAACAAAGGAAGAAAAATAAAGAAGAAGCAAAAGAAAATGATAAGTCTGTACTAACCACTGAAAGAAAGAAAGGTATGAAGAATCTTAAAGCATTTGAAGATGACATGAAGGCTAATGATAGAAACGTACAGCGCAAGAAAAAGAAAGTCAACAAAAGTGCTACAAAGGTTGATGAAGGGTATTATTGTCTTATTTGTAATGAAAAGTATGAAGAACCAATCACAGAAGATTGGATAATGTGCATTAAATGTAAATTGTGGGCCCACGAAAATTGCACGAGTAGTGCAAGCACATCAAGGGGATTTATCTGTGATTTCTGTGCCAATTAGATTATGTCAGTGATTACCCCATACATCATCCGTAATTACTCCCCAAGCTGTGGGGTAATCCCGGACACCAGAGGTTTTGTTTTTTGTTGAAATTTGATTTTATTTTTGAAAATGTATCTAAGTTGATTATGAGAACATAAGAATGATTAGTTTAAGTAAATATTAAGCAATAAATAAGCCTTGTAACTTCCTTTGGTTTTATTGTATTTCAGTTCTCTCTTAAGTGTTCACAATTATCCCACCTTCCCCTATTCTTAAGAAATTACTTTCAGATTGAAATTCTACACGCTTCTTCTCTTTTTTGATATTAAACATGACTCATTCAATATGGTGGCTAAAACGTCAAAAAATTAAAATATGTCGTTTAAATATATTTCAACTATTAAATATACGTTTAGACCTACATTGCGCATATTAAAATTCAGGATGGTAAATACAATTTGGCGGCTAAAATATTAAAATACTTTCCTCGAAAGCTTGAAAATCGTTTTAAATTCAAATTCTGTGATGAATGTCAACTTTCTGATGTTTAAGCCTAGATATTGTATTTATCTCATCTTCCTGAATTTTGAAGCGAGCAGTATAGGTCACAAACAAATGTAAAAGAGAGCACAGTTTGAGTGTGCCAAAAACTAATTTCAAAAGGATTTTCGTCATATTTCAGCAAAAAATAAGTCACTATATTGAATGCACCATGTTTAATTTCAAAAAAGTCTCTACGATCAATGGGAGCCTACAATTGGAGATTGAAAAGAATTTCTTGGGGATATATTTTTAACTATAAGACTAAGAATTTACATTTTTATTTCAAAGTTCCCCATTTTTCGGTACCATTAATATGGTACCTAATGGTCCACCATACTTTTTTCTCAGAAAAGACCACTCGGCTAAAAAAAAAAATAAAGATCATAAGTTAAAGTTGAGTCGGGATAGAAAGCTTTCAGTCGCATTGAATTTTGGATAAGGAGAATAGTCGCTTAGAAAAAGAATGCCTCATCCTCGGTGTCTGTCTGTATATTATAGTCATTTTTCTCAGGAAATACGCATATTTTCGATTTAAGGGAATCAAAAATGACACTCGAAAAATTGGCTTTTTTCTCTACTAGGTTAAGTGGGGTTTCATATAAAAGCAAACTTCCTAATCAATCTAAAATTATGTTGCGTAGGTTTTGATTTAAAAGCTAATATTACATTATAAATCCCCCTACCGCAAATGTATGGCCAAAAACATAGCTCTAATTAAATCTAATATTTATCTGTATTCCATAACAGTACAGTTTTTTTTTATCAAACCGCCAGATCTTGCATTGTGGTGTAATTAAAGTAAGCCCAGATAAACCACACAAATTTTAGCAAAATAGATTTTATAATATTGTATTTATCATTATTTTAGTTTAAAATGTAATATTGTAGTAACATTAATGACTGTGATAACTTCGCTTGTAGAACAATCAGAAACTAGTTAGCACCAATAAGATCGTCTAAAAACAGTAGGCCAACAGTCACCTGACCTGATTTAGTAAATTCTCTTTGGCGCTGACTAGTTTGTGATTTCTCTACTATTAAACAATTTTCCATTAGACATTTAAATTTCGTTTTGCATGATATATGATATGCAGGTTCGGTAGTGCAGTGATATAGCATTTGTCTACCAATCGGAAGCTCTCAAATTCCCCTGCGCGTCCGAATTGCAGTTGCATTTTTCAGTAGTAAAAGTGAGCTTCTAGGTCCACTCAGCCTACAAATGAGTACCTGGGACACTATCTTCGAAATCGTTAAGTGAAGAGTGATATGAAAGAGGGATCTGAACTTTCACTTCATATTTTGACAGTGAAGGAAGTATTCTTGAATAAGCAATGTTGTTAGATATTGAACGTTCTTAAAACCATATTTTTATAGTTGTATGCACAGAACGTCGGTAAGAAAGAGCGCTATATAACTCTAACAACTTTCTTTTCCCGACTTTCTTGTTCTGGGACCCTAACATTAAGATCCTCCAATTAAGAACAAAAAAAATACTGATTGAAAAAGTACGATAATCTTCAAAAAGAAACATTTTCACCAAAGTTTACCCTAGTAATGACGAAAAAATTGTGGAAAGAGGTTGCTTTGATATTAAATTCTGTGCATAGAGGAGCAAATGAAAATTAGAAACAGTGGCGAAAGTAAGCAATTACTGGCTTATATTTAAGAAACATGTATTTCGCTTTGATTCTGTTATCACTTTAAGTATGTCAACATTGATTTTTCATATTGAAAATCTTATTGTAATGATTTAGAATTACCTTTTTGGTAGAGCGTAACTTTTTTTAAATGCATTTACAAACCTGACAGGACTCACGGAGCCAGCAAAACAAAAGTAGCAACTTTTAAAAGATATTACAGTACCACCGGTGATAGTGGACCATGAAATCGTAACCTTAATGACCCTGAAAAGGTTATTCTAGGCACAATCCCCTCTGTAAATTTGGAAGAACTAGCGCAGATCAGTTTTGATTTTAGAGAAGTAAGGCGTTGAGCATTTAAATGTCATAAATCTATTGAATAATGAGTGTATATTATTTTGTTATTTAATCGCTAGCAAAAATGAGTGAAGTAACTTGGAACTATGTACATGATTCTTTTTGTGGTGTGATTCAATTTCCATGCCTTATGCGAATGTCAACTGAAATTAAGGTTACTTCCATCAAAACTAAAAATGAAGGAGTCGAAAGTTTTACAGTGTCACACCCAATATATGCTGTAGAATACACCAAAGATGATCATTGTTATATTAATCCAGTAGTATTCTTATAGCAAAAACAAAAAGATCAGCAAAAACTATGCGTTAAAAAAAATCGCAAAAATTATCTGCAGAGATACTAAAAATCATGGAAGAAAGAACTTCCATAGTACAATATTATAATAAGGTTAAAATAAATTCCTTAAAGCACACTGAACCTTATCGTGAAAAAAACTGAACTTTTACAAAAAAGTTTAGAAATACAAAATCAAACATCAAACCGAAATGAAAAATATTACAGTGTTGCTTGAAGGAAAAAGTAATATAATTATTATTCATATATAATATGAAAAGAAACCAAGACTGTTTCAAATCTTAAATTTTTTTTAATGAATTCCAAGTTTACAAATTTTTACCGTTGATCGTAGTAAGGAAAAACCAAATCAATTCGTATTAATAAATAAATTTAACAATGGGGAATTATTAACTTCTAATTGGTCATATAAAATATTATCTGTATTCTGAAATTTGTTAATTTCTAATGATTCTAATAAAGTCTACCTTTTGCTTTTACTAGAATTATGAGCGATTAACAAATTTACACATAGAATACAAATAACATTTCGAATGTCCAATTAGATATTAGTAATTCACCATTGTTAAATTTATTTAATAATAAGAATTGATCTGGGCTTTTCTGTACAGCCACAAAAATTTGTAAATCTGGGAATAGGTACCGGAACATCATGAATAATATTTATTTTTTAACTTTGTTTATCATTACCAATTCGACATCTGACGAAGTAGCAGTGCTACAAAATATTTTATGTCTGTTTAAAATATAATTTTAAATAAAAAACAATAAGTGTAGATTTAAAACAATCTTGGTTTCTTTTCATATTATATACGCAATACAGATCTTCAACTATCCCATCAATAAATTATGAATTATTATTAATATATTATATTAAGCTATTTTTGTATTTAATTTTATGTATTTGTTTAAAGAGTGAAAAAATATACTGTGATTTAATTATTCTCATAGAATATGTAATTGTCTCTTTAAATATTTGTTTTCTTTTTTTTTACGTATTAGCTGCCGCAATTACTATCAGCAACAATCATATTTCAAAGTTTCAATGTTGGGAGACTACTTCTGATAATGATGGGTTGGTTGACAGTCAATGCTTGCTGCAGCAATGCTGATATTTAAGTAAAGTGTTATATTTGTTTTTATTTGTTATAAAAATTATTGTTGTTATATTGGGAGACTGTTTCCAATAATGATGGATTTGTTAATAGCCAATAATTGTTGAAAAACAATATTAGGGCTTATTGATTCCTTATAACAACTATGACGATATTAACCAAAAATGTTATATCTGTTCGTTCTTTAAATAAATTTACTAAAATTCTTATTTGTTTTTTTATAAACATTTTCATGTACTAATGGTTCTGTAGTAGACAAAATCAAGTTAATAAGAAAACAATATAAAATTCTATTAAACAAAGATAATTCCTAAAAACAAAAAATATTTTCTAAAATACCCGTTTACAATAGTTTGCCTTAAAAGTCTTCCAGCCATTAGATCAGGATTTACCCTATCCATGTGTTAATCGATGACCATCAGGGATATTTATCTCAAAGTCAAAGCTACAATGGTTTCACCATCTAACAGTTTTGGAACGTTATTAGCAATATGAAAGTTATGTAGAACATACATGCCTTGACAATTTTTGCACCTTTCTCAGGGCTATCAAGTAGAACTCCGAGTAAAAGCAAACATCAGCAACGATTTTTTAAAACAGCATTATATCTTCTATGATGCTTCTTACAGTCTTATGTCTACCATTCCTTCCAGAAAATTCACAGCAAGATTTTAGAATGGTGTAAGTAACCATGGGCGTAATGGATACCCCAAATTATAAACAGTTTTTCAAATACTTAACTTATAATTTATGTTTTAATATTTATCTGAATCATTCAGCAAAAAAAGTTTCTATATATTCTATAAATCTATTCCATTTTATGGCTGACCAGGGAATTAAAGCATAAATTGATCAATCAACGGAATTCAATAAAGGTATGCGCTATTTCTTTTCCATTTAAGGCATTTGTAATTTCATTAACAATTCCACTGACACTACTTTGACCAACCGCTTTCCTAGTATTTTCCTGGTAGCTTTCGTGTTTATTGAAAAGTAGTACAATCAGTACCTAGAAACGTCAATATATTATTGTCCAATATAGTTAAAATTTAAGAAATTTTTGTGCTTAAAACTAACATTTTAGATAAAAAAAACCTTTATAATTATAATACTTGCCTTTATTTCTACAGAAAGTGCTAATCTTTAGGAGAGCTAATTGTATAGGTCAAGACTTTAGAAAGTCGAAATAATTCAACAAAATTATTATTCCCTTAAAGGGTCAACCATATTGTAAAAAGTACAAGCGTGTTCATCCATTTCCACCTCTGCTAATTGTAATTCAATAATGTGGTTTGCCAAAAATGCTTCATCTAAATTCATAATTATAAATAAAAAATATCTTAAAGGTTAACTAAAACACAACTCCTTATATTAGTACACACCCAGTGCTAAAAAATACTCATTTGCATAGGTTTTAGTAACTCCTTTTACATTCCGCTTACTTTCAACATAGCGAAGGGATACGAATGATGACTGCGTCGAGAATACAAATTCGCTTTTTTTCATGGTATGTGATTATTCACTTCACATTCCCTAGTTTGAGGACAAGATCCCTGGGTGAAACATTAGGTAATAATAGGCGGTTGAAACGTAGTGCTGGCCACATTACCTTCCTTGTAGAATAATCAGTCTTATTAGATAGAAGCTGTATTTGATATACCTCAAGGCGTACTAACGCTATGAACGGTATTATAAAATATATAAAATATGGCAAATATATAAAAAATATACAAAATAAACATTAGGGTTATTTGTCGCTTAAATTCACTAAAAAGGCTTCTGTTTCAAATAGGATCTAGTTATCACGGTAGTTAAATCTTTTCATTCGCTAGTTTGTTTTGTTCTTAGCATTGTAATATCTCGTCTTTATACAGCGTGATCAAGTACCAGACTTAGGATAAAAAATTCATTAATATATTCGGTCAAAAATTTCTTCCAAAAATATATTTAAATTCCAAATTTCATAGTTAGGAAACGTATTTGCTATGATGCTACTGCAAATTGTTAATTTCTATAAATATCTTAAATATATTACCTACCTGCATTATATTTAGGATATAAAAATTAACGATTTTTAGTAACAGCAGCAAATAAACTTATTTAGGTCATTTGCCATATTTATTAGCAAATTTTTTATCCCAAAGTCGTAGTATGTATAGTTTTTAAAATATACCCGCTCGCCAGCTCTGATTGATTAGGGTATATACGTCATCGAATAAATATTTATATAAGAGAATTAAATTATGGATAAAACTTGGAGATAAAAGTCTCTGAATTGGTAACAGAAATATTTATTTGGGTACCGAAATCAATAAAATTTTCCATTTTGGCCGGTTTGGTACGAAAAGAACATAGTTACATTCTTGTATTTTAAGAGTCAAAACTTGATTCATTTCTGTACAACGTAATCTTAGATCAGTTTTAAAGTTAAATCTTGTTAGTGAATTAGGTAGTAACTGTTGTTAATCAAGGATAAATTCATCAAAACAGCAATCTGCAGAAAATTATTTTTTTTACATTTCTTAGACCAACGTAATTTTTTTTGATTAAAGTATGAAGTAAAGTTGCACATAACAATTCGATTGACTCAGTTTATCTAAATTCTAAACCAGATCTAGTTACTATAGATTAGTTAGTTGTTTTGATTATTATGTTTTTCCGACTTGAAAAATTAGTAAACGATGAAATGATCCCTTTATTTAAATAATTATTTTTTGCTTCTTACTCTTTAGTATAAAATCGATTACAAAATTTGTCATTGGATCAAAATTGGACAAATAAAAAAATAGACATACAATAAAGCGAATTTATATTGGATTGTCATCCAGTCATGAGCTATGCCTAAAGTCTATAGCTCAACGGGAAGTTAGTTTAAGATCGATTGCAAAATTTACATTGAACAAACAGACAGACAAGAAAGCGAGATAAAAAAACGCGAATAAAGAACAAAGTTGACCTTAAAATGACTTCGAAATATATATTCAAGGTCATAATATTGTATTGTCATCAATTTTATATATTTGTACCAAATTTTAACTGGGTTGGATAATTGGAAGTGAAGTTGATTTTCAAATATACGTGTAATGTCATAATATTGCTTTGTCATCGGATTTATATTATATATATATATATATATATATATATATATATATATATATATATATATATATACTAAATTATAGATTGAATGGATAATTAAAAGTGAAGTTGACTTTGAAATGTTCTTAAATTGTCCATAGAAGGTCAGTTTTAAAATCATAATAATGTATTGCCATCGGGTTTATATATGTTTACCCAATTTGAGCTGGACTGGATAACTGGAAGTGAACTTGATCTTGAAATTTATGTTTAAGGTCAAAATATTGCATTCTCATCGGTTTTATGCATGTATACCAAATTTCAGCTTGATCGGATAATTGGAAGTGCAGTTGACCCTGAAACTAATTTGAAATGTACGTTCAACGTCAGTTTCAAGGATAAAATATTGCATGGTCATCCGTACCAAATTTCAGCTTGATTGGCTTCTAGGATATGTAAATCATCACAAGAAAAAATTCTGCACACATGCATTTACCTAATTATTATTATAGACAATTTATGATATCTCTATTAAAGTTTCTGTTTATTATGATAATGATGGCCTATTACAGAATCTTTATCAGTATACTACAAGATTTGAAATCTGACGGGTGTGAAGCAAAAGAGTAAAATAATGTAAAGAAGGACTAGGAGAATTTTTTGATGCGCCCTTATAGAAATATTATTTCGATGCGTCATTACAGAAATATTATGGTGACGAATCATCGTATGCTGGACGCGAAGGTAACGAAAAATTATTATATATCAATAAATCACCATAATTTGATATGTTTCTAGTATAATTATCATATATTCTAGTAGATTCTAGAGGTATATAAATATGGATAGGATAAGTGTAGTTAGTTTTAGTTGTATTTGAACAGTGAAGGTGTTAAGAAGAAGTAATTAAAGAGTTATTTATTATTGAAATGTGTTGTGTTTTTATTATATCGACCCAGTGAGTGATTATAAGAAAGACAAAATTCTAACAATTGATGTTAGAAGTGAGGATTATCACCGGATTTCCAGAAATTTCTACTTATAAACTAGAAGGGGAAAACCGATTTAACTATTGGATTTGTTATTAAGTAAGAAGATAAGATTAAGTTTCGATAACGTTCTATAGAGAACGTTCTATTTCGAAACTTAAAAAGATAGCGAAAAACAGACATTGCCATTAAGAGGCTTAAAACCCAACTTTTGACAAAGTTCTGGAACATTTTATTTGAAAACTAAGAGAAATAGCGGAAAACTGACTTCATCATTGAATTATCATTAAGAACGAGTCTTAGAACCAAGTTTTCAAAGTTCTATAACATTCTATTCGAAAATTAAAAGACGTGGCAGGATATTGACTTCACCATCTGATTTGTCATCAAGAAAAGAACTTAAGATATGAGTTTTCAAGAATATTTTAGATATCTCTGTGGTAAATATTAGACAGCGAACAGCCGAAATGGAGCAAATAAATAAAACATTGGCTGACTTTATGGAACTCATAGAAGACCCAGACAAACAAGAAGAAGAAGAACGTCGCTAAAAAGAAAAAAAAACGCCGACAAAAAGCCGAATAACGTGGTCTGAAAGAAAAACAAGAATAACGTTGTCAAAAAGAAGAACATCGCCTAAAAGAAGAACAAAGTCTTCTGAAAGAAGAACAAGAAGAAAAGGAACGTCGTCAAACAGAAGTAGAATATCGTCAAAAAGAAGAGAACGTCGCCTTAAAGACAAGCGACAAGAAGAACGTCTTCAAAAAAAGAAACAGCAAGAAGAAGAACGTCATATTAAAGATGACGATCAACTTTGCAAATGGATACATGCAGTCGTCATACGAGGACAGCAAAAATTCGATCAAATTGTACAAGGCCAAACGCAAAAGTTTAAGAAAGGGATAGGCGAAGGACGAAAAGACACGAGACAACTACGAAGAAAAGTGAAAGAAATCGTAGACGAAATAGAAGTAAAAGTACGCTAAGAAGTAAATAGTGTAGAATAAACTGTGCGACAAGACGTAAGAGAAGTGAGACAAGCCATAGGAGAAGTGGACAAAAAGATTAAAAGTACGCCAAGAAGCATATAGTATTGAATTAATTGTGCGACAAGACATAGGAGAAGTGCGATAAGAAGTCAACAAAGTCGTACACGGAATAGAATCAAAAGTGGATATTATAGGTTCTAAAATGAAGGACCTTCTGAGCGAAGTCAATAAAATAAAGAAGTATGGCCTTCTGATAAAGTAATAACCACCCGACAGAGCATCTAATCCCCAACTTACGACGGTCAAACATCTTGTATCATGTACAAACGCCAATTTGAAGCTGCCGCTAGTGCAAATAACTGAAATTACGAAGAAATCGCTACTGCATTAATAATTGCACACCGACGCCTCTTCATCTGGCTTACCCAGGAGCTACAGGAAATTAGCGATCCAATATTTTATTGATGGTAATGATCAAGAAATATAGACTATGTTTCGTACAAGCAAGTTTAGTTATTGTAGTGAAGCGTTGGACAGGGCTTTGACACAAGAATCAACTTATAATGTGTCAAGGCTGAAGCCGTTACTATAGAGGAAAACAAGGATTCACCGAACCAAACAAAGAGGTATTCTCAAATCCTTAAGAAACACAAGAGGTAATACTTCACGTTATAGAAGAAATAAGATAGAGTGTTACCAATGTGGATGAACTTGCCACATGAGAAGGGAGTATCGGGTGCGATTAAGGTGACCAATATCGAGAAAGCCTCCAGAATTATTTCCATTCGTAGCTTAGGAAGGACCGCCGACAGTTTGATACTTAAAGGAATAGTCAATGCTACACCATAACTGTTGACACTGGTGCAGCCGTATCTCTGATAAAGTCATACTTTATGGGTAAATCTAGAATCCTACCGTTGTCCAGAAAAATAAGTACTGTTGAGAATTGTAACTGGAGAAGTGGAGGTACTTGTACTTGAAAAAATGCTGAATGAAGAAGTTATAGAAGAACTGTCTAGTCCTTAGTCATCTCTGGTTAAACTGGTAGTCAAAAATGATGGAATTACTAGATTTCTTGTTGATTAGAGGAAGTTTAATGATGACATTAAGAAAGATAGCTATCCACTTCCTAGAATTGACGACATTTTGACAAGGTTGGCTGGATCATAGGTTCTCTACACTGGGTCTTATAAGTGGATATTGGCAAGTAGGCAACCAAGGTTAAAATACGGAAAAGACTGGCTTTTCTACTGGGGTTGGCTATATCGTTTTATTATTATACCAGCGTTCCTGCCACCTTTGAGCGACCAATGGAAACAGTACTGCGAGGTCTTACTTGGAAAACAACTCTAGTCTATCTTGATAATGTCATGGTTATAGGAAAAATATTTGATAAATATCCACAGAATCTACTGGTGGTTTTTGCAAGAATTAAAAATATTAACCTTGGACTTAACCCCAAAAAGTGCTTACTCTTCCAACAAAAAGTTGAAATTCTTGGACATGTAGTATCACAAGAGGGAATCCATACAGATGAAAGAAAATTTCAAACAATAAAAGACTGGTCCTGACCACGTAACACGTATGAGTTGAGAAGTTTCTTGGGCTATAGAAGATTCGTAGAAAGTTTTGCAACTATTGCTTCACCCTTGCATAATCTTACTGAAAACAATATTCCTTACCTATGGAATTCTGATTGTGATCAAGCTTTCCGGAAACTAAAGACTTCTAATCCATTTTTAGGCTACCCACAAGATCTCGGAAAATTTATATTGGATACTGATGCCAGTAACATAAGGGTAGGAGTTAAGTTTTCTCTGATACAGGATGGTCAAGAAAGAGTTATTGAATATTCAGCCGAGTGCATTCAAAACCCGAAAGAAATTCTTGTGCCGCGAGGAAAGAACTGCTCGTCATGATCAAAGCTGTCCAACATTTTCATAAATATTTGTATGGACTGAAATTTTTTATAAGAACAGATCACGTAGCTCTTAAATGGCTCCTAAATATGAAGCAACTTAAAGGACAAGTAACAAGATGGCTTGAGAAACTACAACAGTATAATTTTAAAGTCAACCATAGACTAGGAAGATTACATAACAACGCAGATGCCTTGTCAAGAAGACCATGTAAGGAAAAATGCAAGCACTGAAGTAAAATAGAACAAAGAGGGTGGAGTAGAGCTCACATGAGAAAAAAAAACACTTGAAGAAAATGATGTGGCGCCATTTCTTCAACTTAAAGAAAATAATGAAAGGCTTCCTAGTTTGGAAGATATCTCTGTTAAAGGTCTTTTATTGACGGCATTTTAGGCTCAATGAGACTGGCTATTGATTGAAACTCGGTTACTAAAGAGATCCAGGGAAATAGCCGATGGCAAGAAAATGAAATCTCAGTTAGTAGTACCCAGGAATACAGTTCCAATGGTTTTAGAAGAAATTCACAATGGGAAGTCTAATGCTTATCTAGGAGTCAACAAAACTTTAGACAAATTTCGAGAAAGATTTTACAGGGTTAACTACTGTCAGGATATAAAATCATGGTGTAGACATTGCTCTAAATGTGGAGCTAGCCAGGTCAAACTACCAAATCTAAGGGAAAAGCGAATAAATATAATGTTGAAATGCCTTTTGAATATATGGCTGTTGATATAACTAGACTATGCCCAGAAGCAGATGAAGGCAACAGTAGCCGAAGTCTTAGTCCACAAAGTGTTCAGTCGATCTGGAAGCTCTTTGGAGATGCATTCTGACCAAGGATGTAATTTTGAATTCAAACTTTTTTAAAATCTCTGCGAACTACTTAGCATCTATAAAATCTCGAGAATAGCTTTACATCCTCAGTCACATGGCAGGGTTGAACGATTTAATAAGACCATTGGAGAACCCCTCTCAAAGATTGTGGACAGATATCGGATAGGTTGGAACATATATTTACCAATCTTCTAATGGCCTACCGATCCTCTGTTCATGATACTACCGGAATTACACCAGCCAATGTCTTATTTGAAAAGGAACTTAGATTACCTTCCGACATAATGTTCAGTTCCTTAATTAACGGAAGAATGAAGATTAAAGACTGGCTAGATGCCCAACAAGAGAAGTTACGAAAAGTTCATGAACTAGTTAGAAAACGCATGGACCTGACCATAGACAGAATGAAGACAAGATATGAAGTCAAGGCAAACTGGGCAGGATTGGATATGAAATCCACAGATGAAAAAAGGCAAATCACCCTAAGTTAATGCCAACATGAGAATTATCATATAATGTTTTGAAAATAATTTATGTTGTTTTATATAATCCAACGAAGTTCCAACGCCAAAATGAAAGTAGTTCATCTTCACATTTTGAAGTCATACCATGGAGGTATCGAGTTCATGAACTAGTTAGAAAACGCATGGACCTGACCATAGACAGAATGAAGACAAGATATGAAGTCAATGCAAACTGGGCAGGATTGGATATGAAATCCACAGATGAAAAAAGGCAAATCACCTAAGTTAATGCCAACATGAGAATTATCATATAATGTTCTGAAAATAATTTATGTTGTTTTATATAATCCAACGAAGTTCCAACACCAAAATGAAAGTTGTTCATCTTCACATTTTGAAGTCATACCATGGAGGTATCGAAGCTAATCGGGACAATCAGAATTAGGACGGGTAGTGTGACGAAGGAATAGAATTATATCGATGAGTCGTAATAATTTATTATGTTCTCTAGTACAATTCTGGATTTGTATTCTTATATATTCTACTAGATTCTAGGTATATAAATAGGGATAGGATAAGCGTAATTACTTTTAGATCTATTTGAACAGTGAAGATTTTAAGAAGTAGTAATTAAAGAGTTGTTATTTATCAGTGAAAAGTGTTGTTCTCATTATGGAATTATATTAATTTCAAACTTATCAAACAATGGAATCAACTAGAATGTTAAGAAACACATTACGTAATTATTAAAATGTAAATAAAATAAATATATTTTTGCTTAAATTGATTAGTTTTAAAGAAAAATATCGTCCAATCTTGTCTAATCTTAATACGTTAAATCGCTAGACTTTCAAGGTAAAGTAAGTTCTAAATTGTACTTACAAAAATTATTAATAAAGTAATAAAGAAATTCAAAATGATGAAGAAATAAAGATTTGATTTTAGAAAAAGTTTGGATCGCGATTGTGAAAATAAAATAATTGAAACCTAAGTGTATATGATTCATACACGCGATAGGTCATGTTCACAAGACTACCCCCCAAGGCGACCTAAAACATACCTGCCTACTGAGTGCCCAGTATACTTATTTTCTATTTATTTGATTGATAGCTTATATTTTTCCTGACATATAGTTGGAAGTATATTAAATTAATTAGAACTTTTAAAGGATATTAAGCAAGTAACGGAGCTATTTTATTTTGGGTTTCTATAGTTTTAATGACTCTCGAAATTTTTAGAAATATCAAGTAGAAAATGACCTGGATAATCTTAAATATATCGGAAATGTGGCACTTACTCATCGTAGCTCGTTTGGTAATAATTGTTTTAAGCAAAAATGATCCAGATCGGATTGAAATTGAATCGCCGAGCGATTTTTGTCTCACTTGGAATAGCATGTGTCATGTCTATGACACATGTTAAAAAGCATCCGTTATCGTTTAATCATCATTTTACAGGAAGTGAATATCTCTGTATTTGCCCAGAAAAATTATTGCTGATTTTACTGCACATTATATTAATTCACAGTTGAATATAACGAATTTTCGGCTATAAATCTAAAATTTCACCGTAGTTAAGCAGAAATAATAACATTTTGAGTTAAACGAAAAGGACCATATTTGTTTTCCACAAGGAAACTAACAATACCATTTATATGGATTTAAATATATATATATATATATATATATATATATATATATATATATATATATATATATATATATATATATATATATATATATATATACATATAAATTTATCCGTTTCATTACAGAGTTAGGTTTAAGAATAAGTTTCATTAAAATTCTACTGCAATTGACCAAATCTTCATTAGCCTTTTTTAAGATCCAATAAATATAAAGGTGCGAATACAGTATTTGCAAATTCGGTTCATTCTATTTTGAAATTAGTTTCGTAAGATTTATATAAGAAACCAATACATACTATTAAATAATATTAAGTTTGTTAAATTTTTCAAATGTTCAAAAAAGTAAATTTTAGCAAACTTTAAAAAAATTAGTGGGAACTATCTACTATTTATAAAAATTGGTTTTAAATCAATAAAAAGATCACTACGTATTCTATATATTATTGGTAATGATTTACCTTTGAATAACATATAAATCAGATGAAAGCAAGTTATGTGCTTAATGTCGCTAAATAATATTAATATTGAAATTAATTAATCCGACTCGTTTCGGTCAAAATGCACCAGTATATTTTCTCGCTTTTCCAGATTATGAGCTTCAAACTTTTAATTTGATTTAAAATGTGATATGTATTACACCATTTTTCTTTTGAAAATCGGTCATGCACGTGTCCAAAAGTTATTGATACTTATTTACATATTAGCATTAGACTGGGGCTGATCTGTAAAAGTCTATCATTATTTGGCTGTTGAGAGGGGGGGCTAATAATTGTTCTAAATGCTCCAGAATAATGCCCATAACAATAACTGAGATATGCTATCTCTCAAAAAATACCGCTACATTTATTTATTTAACAAAAAGTGGAAAAAATTTAAAAACGCGTTTTTTTCTTCTTTTCTTCCTTATAATTTTGGAAGTTTTCACTTTAGGGAAAAGTTAAAGAGAAAAGAAAGTTTCGTAAAAATTGACAAAATTTAAACTTTTTTTCCAAAAGAAGCGTCTTTTCGAATACTTTCAAACCATGTTTTCAGAAAAATTTTTCGATGAAAATTTGCGGAGATATTCAATTTATTTATAAGCAAAAAATTTAATAATAACTTTAAACAATTCCTGAGCGGGCCCTAATCATCTGATTTTAATTTTTAAAAAAGCATTTAAGAGCTTGAAATTTTTAGTATATGTAAAGAAAATTTCAATAATGTGACTTTCCGATTTAAGACAAATTTGAAAAATTTTCCATTTTTTGAAAAAAAATGGATTGCAAAATTATTATGCAAGAACTATCCAACCATTTTTAATGAAATTTAGCACGTCGTTTTATTACAACATGAGATTTTTTCCCCAAATATGAAGATCCACAGAGAAATGTAAGGGGCCGAAAAAATCGTTTAAAAAACTAATTTTTTTTTGTTGATTATTATAATTTTGAAACAAGGGTAATAAATTCTGAGATTTCTAACAAATCTATCGTATAGAAAATTTAATTACGAAACTTTTTTCTTTTCAATTTTTCTCTAAAAAGGAAGAAAAGGGGAAAAAACGCGATTTTTCATTTTTTTGCCATTTTGTTAAATAAATAAAAATAGCAGTATTTTTTGAAAGGGAGCATATCTTAGTTATTATTATGAGCATTCTTCTGGTGGATTTAGAGTAAAAATTAGCGTGCCCTTTCTCAACAGCCAACCAAAAATAGATCATCCCCGGTCTACATATACAAATTTGTTTTCTATCAGTAAAAATCAAAAATATTTATTTTAGTATTTTGTTTATTATTTGAATTCATCGCAAGTTCATAAATTTTTGGGAGCAATAAAAAATACTTCAGTATTCACTGTAACAAATACGAACATTCTTTATTTGCATCATATAAAAATCATACAATACTGTTTATGGAATGTAAAATGTCAAAATTGCATTTTTTTAATGACATCTAAAACTACCTGTTCACTTCATTTTAATTCAAATACTAAGTTTATTGATTCGTAAATCTTCCATTTTAAAACATACGTATTTTATAATCGTTGAACCTGAAAACTTAAAAATGTCATTATACTGAAATATTTCCTTTGTAACACTGAATTGGTTATTGTAAATTTTCTAAGTACTTTTCTTGTCTTCACTACAGTACTACAGACATGCACACTTTACGACGCTAAATACTAATTTTGAGATAACCCAAAAATTTGCCTGATCCTGGCAATTCCTGGGTACATATTTCAGTCCAAATCAAGAATAATAAAATGTTTGATTCTACATACCGGATGCGATATTTATATAATATTTCAAAATTAATCACATACACAAAGTTTACACATTTTATCTAAGAAATAAATTGGAAACCTATGATATAGAATATCAAAAAATCCTTATTATAATGGAAATCCAAGATAACATAATTTGAGTCCGTTACTCTAAGACAACAACTTTGAATTTGGTTCATTTTTATGGAATACCATAAACGATACGTGCTTAAGAAAACAAACAATGCGTGTATAAAAACACAAACAGTATTTAACCTTATTGATAACTTATCATATGCGTCACAAAATAACTTTTCATCTTTCTTGATACATTCACAAAAGGATATTGGGCAAACAGATAGGTGAATACTTAATATGACGTTACAGATACAAAAAATAAACGTTTATACATAACTTATATTAAATACAAATTCTAAAAAAAAAATATTCATTTATAGTGGAAACAGTTCTGTTAGATATTTTAAATTTGGGTTTTTCTTATCAGTTTTAGGTGTCTAGGCAGTTAGTATTGAATTTGACGTACCTAAATCCTAGGAAATATTTTGCTGCTAACAGATAAACAATAGAAATACTAATAGAGATTTTATATATCTTTTACACAAGATATTGAAAATTATCTTTAAACCTTTTTTTATACATTGAACTATGTATATATACCGACAAAGAAGAATTAACATTCACTTAAAACGAAAACACGTTAAACCAATTTAAAATTTAAGAAACATATCACAATTTTTTTTGTCTAAAAATATGTCTTTTAGATGACATATGGTAAGAGCAAAAATAGTTCTTAAAGGAAGTTTTATGGAAAATTAGAGTGCATATCATCTAGAAATAGAAAAAAACCCACGTTGTCGTCACTGAAAATTTGCAGTATAAGACGCAATGCGGCAAGAATTATTATAAGAATTATAATTTTTCGTAGCATTCACCTGACTTCTAATTTTGTGAGGTGAACTTCTTTTACATTAATAAATAAGTAGGTTCTTTTGGTTCCAATTTTAAAAAAATCACTGAGTAAATTCAGTTTTCAGTGGGTTGCAATTCAGGTAAATAATTTAGGAACTGATTATTTTACAAAATGGCAATTTGTTTAAGTTCCTTTTTTAAAATCATCTGTTCAAAAATTAAATGTACAAAATTGTCGCCATAAAGAAAAAAATAAACATAACCTTACGAAAAAAAAATTAATTAATAAGTTTCAAACCTATCGTCAGTAATCCTTATGTATGGTAATATATGTTACTACAAAGAGGAAATTGGAAGTAAAAAAAACCTAAAGAGAATTTTAACTGACCTTAAAACAAATTACCATGCTTCCGGCGGTATGTTAGCTAATTTCTTGAATGGTGTTGCCTAAAATTTGGTTTTTATAACATTGTAAAACCCATAATGAACGACTTTAATCTGTTATTGTAAAATCGAAAATATGAATGAAGCTGTATTCCGAATAACTTTATTGAATATTTTTAAGATATAAATAATATTTAATAAAAACTATTTACATTTGTTATTTGATATCTGTGTTAAATAATATTGTTAGTGAAAATATCTTATAGTTAAATTAGTTTTCACTATAAATATTTGGATAATATATTATATTTAACGATAGAAATACTTTTGTAATTTAATATAATACCGTAAACATTTTTAAAATGGTGTTATAAATCATTCTGTTTATAAAAAAAATACTGTATAAACAACAGTGATTAAATTCAGAGAATGAAAGCTGTGAATTGCTGGACAATTGAATGGAGGGGGACCAAGGGTGACTAAATCTATTTTCCCGTGTACTTAATCCGGATTGATACTACCGCTGCCTTATGCGTCAAAATACAGAAAATAAAACCTTAATATTGAGTAGATTATTACAAACTATGGAATTTTATTGCTAAATAAAACTGTACTTTCATATCACTTATCGAAAATTAGGCGATTTATTTCTATAAAAATAACTGTTTTTAATTTAACCCCCCCCCCTCCCACTTGTGTACTTTACCAGGAACAGAACAAAAACTAATGCTAAGACATTTAAAACATACTGTTTAGAGCCGTGGTTCCTAACCATTTTTTTAATCGCTACCTATTTTCGATTTTATAAAAATGTTCGCTAGTCCCCTTTCCGATCCGCTATATTTGATTAGTAGAACAAAAATAAAGGGTTTGAAAAGTGATGATTTTTTATTTATTATTAATGATTAATGTGATGATTGAGCTTGCATTTGTTTATTAAGTGTTGTAATTCTTGTTTAAGTTTAAAAAAGTCTAAGTCTGTAATATGTTGTATTCACAATGCTTTGTTCTCAAGTGACGTTTAAGCTTTGAGGGTTTTACAGATTGAATAACGGAAAATATGAAACACATTGTAACCTATCTAGGTCATTATTAACATCAGGTGAATATACAAATTTTAAATAGTTCTCCGAATATTTTCTTATTTTGTACATGACACTGATATCTGGAAAATAAAATATTTAAAAATAATTTTGAAATATGGTTCAAAACGGTTAATAATAGAACAGTCTATATTTCTACGCGTGCCTATCAAAGATGAATTATGGCGAGCTAAAAGTTCTATTGCAACGTTTTTCGAATCAAGCAAGAATAATAACTAACTATTCATTTACAAAGGACAAAAAGAACACAGTGACGACTTAATACTAGGTAACAAGTGTCCTGAGTGAGCGGATTTATCTATACATTTATATTTATTTATATTCGAAAGTTGCGGTTGAATATCTGATGACTGTCATCCCCTATGACTCCACTCTGCTTATATATTCTTCGAGAAGTACTAGAATGTCGCGATGGCTGCAAATAATCTTGCCAACTTGCCCCTTGTTGGATTTCACCGGACATATAATGAATAAAACTAACAAACTAATAATGTAAATATTTGAATTTAGTTATCAACCTATGTCTAAAAATTAATTAAAATTAAAAAAATAGTATTTTGAAATGAACTGCGTCAAATGTGTGTTTGCTTAGAATTATTTAATCCCCAGTAATCAACAAATATTGGAAAATAAATAAATTTATTTTTTAGAAATTAGAAAACAAAGAAATAAATCTAAAAGTATTTCAAATAAAATCCTACTAATATCTAATATACCCTTTAATGATTTGTAGTTTGTTAGTATTTTAATTAATACGAGACTATAAAATATGAACAGTTCAACGACGTAGTGAAGAAATGAAAATATTTTGAATTAAAGAGGATTTTAATTGTATTTTCTTTTTTAGATCCTAGAAAGAAAGTATGATTTTCGTTCTAAATTAGATAAAAGTTGTAAAAGTAAATATATTTTAAACCTACACCAATAAACACCTCAATAGGTTTTCACTGAGCTCATTCGGTAGAATTTTATCCAGTTGAATTGAAACACTTCACGAGTTTTTAATAACATAGGCAATTAAATCGAGAAAGATGATGGAAAAAGACTGTTACAAATTCATTTAAATTAATGAAACCGCTCTATTCCTCTGGTGTGAATCAGTAGTTCAGAAGGGCGTTGGGGTTATTAATTTGTTGCATCGACTAATTATTTGGTGGCATTAATTCATTATTTTGATGAACTAATTGATCTAGCTGTAATTTTTTATCAAGAAAACTATGATTTAATTTAATTTAATCTGACCTCCAGTTTTTCAATTTCATGATAAGCGGCATCGTAGTCATCTACCGTGGGTATATTATATGTCTGGCTTGCTGTTTCATTCCCATCCATGACACACACACACACACACACAAAATCACTAATATCGATAACATAACAAAAACCACTGTATTTGCTATTTGCTCAATCTTAGGTTCGAAGTAAGTAACACAGCGACAAAAGCACAAGTGCTTTTCTTACTATAGCTGCTTGGATCTCATGTTAGAAGCTATTTATTTTATTCAGTAATAATTTCTTCAAAAATTTCAGTTCCATAAAAAATTTTTTTAAAGCTTTCTTAGAGAGAGGTTAAATTTTTCTATAAAATATTATTTTTCGATATTTAGTTTTAAACTTGTCATAATATTTATAAATTATTTGAACGAATTATTAAATGAGATGTGTGGTGTACTTTGCAATGTTTCTAACGTCGCATTTTATCTTAAGTTGTAAACCACACTAAATTGCACAACAAGAAATTTTTTGAATTTAAGAATTCTCCAAAGACCAGTTTAAATGAGATTGGACCAAATAAATATTTAACCTGCCATAATCAATCTCAAACAAAAAACAATAGCGATATTGAAAGAACTTGAGACCGACATTTAAATTATTCATAAATAGTTTTAAATTCGCAATTTACACCCAGAAAAACCTCTCAATAACAATTTTGGACAAAATCGAGATGTGAAAAATTTTTCCGCCGTATTAATTCTTTTTAAATAATTTTAAATTCGTTTTGGGCCATACTGAAAACTGTCCCATACACATTTTGGAGAAAATCGGGAAAAATTAATTTTTTTGTCTGCCATACTATAAGCGCCATTTTGGATTTTACTGAACCAATAATATGGGACCATCGTAGCGAATGTCTAAACAAAACAGAAAAATTTCATTTAAATCGGGGGAGTCGTTCTGGAGCAATCGAGGTACATACATGAAAAAAATACATAGAGGTCGAATTTAGAACCTCTCCCTTTTTTACAAGTCGGTTAACAATTGGTGGATAGCTAACTTCGCCAGTACAAAATGTTAAAAAAAATATAAATACAAAAGTTGTAGGTAATGGAATGGGACATCTTATGGTAATCTTTACATTTACCTTGAAGGTCATTTCGAGTTCAATTCTATTTTTTTTCAATAAAGACTAATAATTTTTATTTCCGAAATAGAAGCCGGGAAAATTCCAAATCTTGACCGTAACTTGACCTTTACATGACTTTCAAGTGCACTCTTAAGATCAGTCTCAGAATTACCATACGGTTCTCCGTTCGATTTTTATAACTTTTGTATTTAAAGTTTTTTTCTACATTTTGCAGCGAAGTTAGAGGGGGGCCGGTACTTTTTGGTGACTTTGAGATTTTACATTTTTATTAAAAAGTTTTAAATAATAGAAATATATTTATTTACTATGATTACTGATTGACAATGTACCAATCAAAACAATAACCGTCATATGAGAAAAATCCTTGATATTAGAATATTTTCAATCTACTCTGGGTCGTGTATTTACAACGATCCTTATAAAGTTTCAATATACTAGTAATAAGGGTACATTTATGTGTATATTATGTATATCTATTTGAAATTTCTCTTTAAGTATAAAATTATTTTTATTAACATGTTGTTTAAAAAAGGCAAAACCACTACAATTTACATAATTGCATAGTTGCAAAATGTTTCCGTCCTTGAAAGCGAAGATCTGATGATAAACCGCATACATTGTGAAATTATAATATAAATAGATTGAAATCAAATATGCTACCTTAAAAAATAACTACATAGCAGTCTTAGTCCTAGATTATATAAACAGCTATGTACTTGACCAAAGTAAATATTGGCAATAGAAAATAGATTTGTCATCTTATTTTACTTACAGGAGTCTAAAAGTAGTTTTTAAAATATTTAGGATGAGCAGCGTTGTTTATAAATTTTTTGAAAATATAAGAATAAAGAAATTTTTCAGGACATAAATTGTGATGACTAAAGTTTAGCTCTTATTATTACTCTTCTTTTTCTTCTTCTTGTTATTATTAATTAATTGATGAATCTAATGTTTCAATTTCAACTACTCTGATGATATACGAATTGTTGGTCAGTTTATTTGTAACATTGCAATGACTTTATAGATTTTTAATCAACAGAGAAAAAAAAAATAAGTAATTCAGAATACTGACTATTCCATCACACTAAAAACAATCTGTAGTGATGTCTTGTTATATTTTCCACTCTCTACTGTAATCTGTCAATTTGTTATAAAAAATTACATATGTATGTCGACATACAACTTTCCTCGGCAGTCGTACTGCCCCACTACTCTTCTACTTTCACGCACTTGGCCTTTTTCGTTCATGTTTTCTAGCATTTTTTACGTATTTCACACACCTCTTGATACACAATGAGAGGCTTATAAAATATTACTTCTACTTTTAAAATCTTTTTACAAAATTAAAATCGGACCATCCCTAACGCATCGGGGCGCGCTGAAATATAGTGCAAAATTTTAAAAGGTGCAAAAACTAATGCAATATACCGACAGCGTCTTGTTTTGGGCACGCATAAAATACATATAAATTACTATTATTTCGCGAAAGTCGGCGTTGTAATTTGAAAAAAGGATGCTGATACTTGATGAATTTTCCGTTTTTTTCTGTTATTCTCCGTTATTAATGATCCGATTAAATCGATTCGATGCTTATTATATTGGTGTTTTTATTCTCTACAATTCATCATCACTGAGATTGCTTCATTATTTTTAATTTTATAATAAAAAAAAACAAAAAAACAGTATGTTATGTTTATAACAAAAAAATGGATCATAGTAGAAAGTGGAAAATACAACAAAATATCAGTACGGATTGTTTTTAGCCTGATGGAGTAATCTGTATCCTGATATTATTTTTCCCATGAAAAAAAATCTTTTTCTCGGTTGGTTTTGTACGCATCTTATATTTTCGTTATTACCAGAGTCATCTTCTTTCCTGTTGAAATTTTGTAGATATTTTTATGTTTCTGTAATTTCACCGAACATTCAAATGTTGTAGCTAAATATTGGCTATCGCTATAACAACTCATTTTATGTTTTAATAACTGAATTTTTGATACTATATTTTGTTTTCCGATATATTCGACATACACATTTGGTTTGTATAATCATATAAAAAACTCAGCACTCGGAGAATATTGTTTAATAAGAATTTATTTGAAGAAATCTAACTTCTTGACAGAAACTTTGTTACTACCTCCGTATTTAAAGTAGGCGGGAATAAATAAATACTCCACAGAAAGAACCCATACTCAAACCAAAAAAATCAAGAACAGAATATAAACCAATTAGGAACCTGAAAATCAGCTGCGCTAAAACAAAAAAAAAAACAACCAGAACCCCTGGAAGTCCATAAAATCACCACAGGAAGACCGGTTCGACTGTTGACGCATCGGAATGTTAGCAAAATAATAAAACACCAATACAAGTCGTAAAACTTCTTTTCGGATTATTAGTACTATTTTAGGAGAAATTTTAATTGAAATCGTTATATATTTATAAGTGAATTTCACTGAAATCTAGTATTTAAAACCAGCGATCCTTTTTTACACCTTATACAGATAGCGTTTAAAGTTAATAAACCTCCCTCCCCTGTACCTAAAGTTATAGCTTACAGCTTCTTTATATTGAAATTATATTTTCATTTTTTCTAAAACAAGAAATCCAAAACATAAAATTTTCAACTGCTTCATTTGCCTTGTCTTTGATGCATGTCCAAACAAATGTTTTGCATTTTTTATAGCAACTTTTCTAAACAATTATTTTAAGGTCAACAATTAGCAAGTTTCTTATTTTACCTACTGCTATAATAGTTTCTAAGAACTATTACAATGTTAGAAATACCCAAATAATACCTATTATTTTAGATTAAAAAAAGCTTCATGTCCCATGAGAAATTTACTTTTTAATATTCCTAGCAAATCTTAAAACAAATGTTCGTTATTTTTAGAGGAATGACATGTCTTTTATGTGTTTTTTATACAAGCTCTTTATTTATTCATAAACAGAAAATAGCCATTGTCCTATTTTATCTATTATTTGACTGTATTCTAATATGTCCTGAGGACGATTACGGTATTAGAAATACAAAAATAATGCTTATTATTTTAGATTTAAAAGAAAACTTGTGTCCGTTTGAAAATTTGCTTCTTAATATTCCAAGAACGAATCTTATAATAAATGTTCATTATTTTTAAATGAATAGCATATCCTTTATCTTTTTTTTACATAAGCTTTTTATATTCAACATGAAATTCTTATATGTCTAGATACCATCTTTAAACCAAGTCCCTATTAATAGATATACAATCTACACAAATATATTGCAGTAGAGATAGTCTAATAGTTTTGTAACTCAATTAGTAATTTCTGATTATTGATCATTATACATCTTAGAATAAGAACTAAATTTTTTAAATTATACCTATACCTATTTTTCAAAAATTCTTAGCAAAAAAGGAGATTACTAGGCCTCCTTTATTGAAATACTGCATAGTGATCTTTATATGAATTTACATAGAAAATATGTAGGTGCATATAAGTATACACTTAATAATCTCTCAGGAGTATATAGAAGAACTCAAAATAATACTAGCATTTGCTATATTTTTCTGAATTTCTTCCTGGCGGAGATATCAGACTCTTAAGAGGTTTCCAGAAATTTACGTTTTAGGTTATAATTTTGAAACCACCTTGTACGTTTTAATAAAATTTGGTGTAGTATATTCTAGATAAGCGTTCATGACTTGATGTTGATATCGAACTTTTCATTATCATATTTTAATAAATGAGTGCTGGAAAGTGTATATAGTATTTCCGTTCACTTGAAAGATATTTGTGTAAAAATTTTTTAATCCAAATACTAAATATTTAATTTTACAAGGTAATATGGTTTTATTTAATGTTAATATTATTTTGCTAATATGGCAGGGCTGAAAAATATCTTCTTAATTTCTTTTTTGAGTTAAACAATAAATTTGTTAACGTACAGAAATAGTATATTTTTTTTTTGTAATCTATCAAATAATCTGTGTATTCATTGTTGAAATAATACAAATTTAATGTTAAGAAAGAAACACTGTACTCCTGAAAAATGATAAATACAAATATGCATAAAGCAGGAGTACTTAACTCAAATATTGCAAAAAATGTAATGTGTGTAATATAGAATTAATAAAGACAAGTTTCATTTAAAAAACAGTTAAAAGACTGGAAGAAGTTATTGCAAGGATGACAAAGAAAATCACATATATGGAACCATCAAAAATAAAAAATATTATTGAAAATGCCTTTAATATATGAAAGAGTGCGAAGTCTAAGCAAAGCAAATTTACATGGCAAACAATTGAATTTATATCCATCATGTTTACGTCTATCTAAACTTAGAAGAAAAACTAGAATACTCTGATTTTATTCGTTTTCTCCGACACAAAGCTACGTTATTTGAAGCAAAATAGTTGATTTTTTTTTGATACATTTAAATATAATTATTTTCAACTGTGTGCGCGATATTAAAGAAAGACGAAAAAACTTTTGCGATTTAAGAACACTTATGGTAAACACAAATCATTATCTACGTTTAAAAATTAAAAACCTTGTCTGCCAACACTAATCATGTCTGTTGTTGCACGTGTAGTTTAAAAGCTATTAAAAAGTAACAAATATCCATTTCAGTAGCATGAAACATTTCGTAACCAAAATAAACATGTTACAGTATATGTATGTATCAAATATAAGATTTGACCTTGCTTATTAATACACTGCCCAGCTAGTATGAAGTAGATCTGTTTAACAGGTGGCAAATGTATCCTAATATGTAAGCAGGGTGATGCAATCACAGCAGGGTGGAGATTGACATCTTAAGGTGAATTTTTATTACGCGTTATGACAACGATATGATACCGAAAAGGCAAATAATCGCACGATACTAATAATATGATTATTAAGTTTTAAATGCAACTCATACCATACGACAATGATCTGAATGTTTTCCGTAATGGTTCTTATAAGTTCGTATCATATTATATGAGAGTATTTTATTGTCATTTTCTGTAAATTAGTTTATAGCAATTATCAATAACGAATGGGAGGGTTCAACTATTAAACTGGAATGTGGGCATTCTAAAATAACAAAAAAATTTGAAATCGTCGCCCAAAATTTTTTGGGAGGGTGTAACTAACACCATCAATTTTCCATTTCTTTAGAATATTACATACCCACCTGAGATGTTTTCTATTTCTTAATCTTATTTTATCATTTTTTCATTGAACCTTATAATTATGAGCAAGTTCACAATTGGAAAAATCTCTTTATTCATTTATTATTTTTTTATAATTAAACATTATGTACAATCAGCTAAAACAGAGTGACTAATATCTTCGATTGCCACCCCAAAAAGGTGAAAAAAAGGTCGCATTTGTCATACTTTATCATGACCTATGAATCCCACAAAATCCTTTTATCATTTTCATGTTGTTATCCTGACGTTGTTACATATGTTATATATATATATATATATATATATATATATATATATATATATATATATATATATATAGGATAAATTCATCTTTATTCATAAAATAGATTTGGTAAATTTCAAGCTAATATTGTTATCAATAAAGTCATCTGTTTTTAAGAGTAGGTATATAGGGCATCTTAGAAAAATGTGACAGTTAATGCCTTATTGTGTTTTTACTTATACATGCAGCTTCAATATTATTTTCGGGATATTGTTTTGTGTTGTGTTTTATTCTTCGGACCCAGTGAGCGATTTAAAGAGATAAAATAGTGACGATTGGTTTCATAAGTGAGGATTATCACCGGAATTCCAGAAAACTCTATTGGAAATTAGAAGAAACAACGAAAAACGGATTCAAAGTTTTAAAAAATTCTATTTGGAAACTAAGAGATAGAGGAAAACTGACTTCACTATCGAATTGGTCATTAAGAAAGAGGCTTGGACCAGAATTTTCAAAAAAGTTCTAGAAACTTCTACTTGGAAACTAAAAAAGATAGCGAAAACCAGACTTCATCATCGGATTTATCGTTAAGAAAGAAGCCCAGAACCGAATTTTCGACCAAGTTTTAGAACATTATATCTGAAAACTAGAAAACATAGCGAAAAACAGACTTCACCATCGGATTTGACATTAAGAAAGAAGCTTGGAACCGAATTTTCTACAAAGTTCTGGAAGATTCTATTTGAAAACTAGAAGAGATAGCAAAAAACTAACGTCACCGTTGAATTTGGATTTGTAAACAAACCACGTCATATAAACGAAAAACTCAAAGTAGAACAACGTCGTCTGGGAGAAAAATATGAAGAAACAAGAAGAAGTTGCACGTTGCCAAAAAGAGAAACAGCAAGGAGAAGAACGTCGCTTTAAAGGCAAATAAGAAGAACATCGCCAAAAAGAAGAATGTCACATTAAAGATGAAAATTAAATTAACAAATCGATATAAGAGATTATTGTAAAAGAACAGCAAAAATTCTATCAAATTGTACGGGAACAAACGCAAAAGTTTAATAAAGAGCTTGGAGAAGTTCGACAAGACGTAGGAGAAGTGCGCCAAGACGTAGGGAAAATGTGATAAGACGCAGGAGAAGTGGGATAAGAAGTGAAAGGAATAGTAGGCGGGATAGAATCTAAAATAAAGGACCTTCAGAGAGAAGTCAATAAAATAAAGAAGCATGGCCCTTTTGATAAAATAACAACCACCGAACAGAACATCGAATCACCCGCTTATGACGGTCAAACATCTTGGATAATGGACAACTGCCTATTTGGAGCTGACGCTGGAGCAAATAACTCGAACTACAAAGAAATGGCTACTGCACTCCACTTCGTGGACCAGCACTGAAATTATTGTAAACCATTCCCATAATATAACAAAAAGACTATGAGATCCTCAGTGTGTGTGGAGATCAACATCGGTGCCAGTTATACCAGTCACAACTCAAGTCCAGACAACAGAGAAATGGAAAAAGTTTGCACGAATATGAAATAGATGTCCGACGTCTAGTTCATCTGGCTTACCCAGGAGCTACAGATATGAACGAACTAGACACATAAGATGGGACTGCCAGGTTCAATTAAGGTCTAGTTCACCATCCAGAGAACGCATAGAAGAGAACCAGGAAAAACTTCAACAGTACAATATTAATATCAAATATTGACCACGAAGACTACATAACAACGCAGATGCCTTTTCAACAAGACCAACTATATAAGGAAGAATAGAAGAACTGCAGTAAAATAGAAAAGACAGAAAGGTTTTCTATACAGAGAGTCATTTTTGACATTAATCTAGACTGGATTATAGCTCAGAAGAGAAAAGACCAACTTCAACTTAAAGGAAAAGTCAGTGCTACAGCTATTACCATACCTGTTGGTGCTACAGTATCTCTGTAGTCAAACCTTGTTGATAAATTTAGAATCCTACCATTGTCCAGAAAAGTAATGTGGATAACTTTAGCTGGAAAAGCAGCTGATTGGAGAAACGCAAGTTGAACTTCAACTTGAAAGGCTAAAATTAAATCATTTGGTGTTAGTTGTCGCCCTAGAAGATCAACATGGATTTTCTTTTGATAACAAGCCTAACACGTTTGGCACCGAAGGGGAGCCCGGAGATGATCATTTACGGAAAACTGGACGAAAGTTCTGGAAGCAATGTAGGATTAGTTCAAGACTTTAACAAACTCAGTAAACACCTGGTACCCAGGCTTTAGTCAATTCATATGACATCAAAGTAAACTCGGCAGGGTTCCAGCAAGATAGAGTTTGATTATGGAACCCTCAGAGGAAGAAAGGAAAATCAACTAAGTTGAAGCTATTCTGAGAAGGACCGTATACTATGACGTTGTTAATAGAATCCAATGAAGTCTCAAGGCCAAAATGAAAGTAGTTTATTTCCACAGATTGAAGCCATACCACGGAAGTATCGAAGCTGATCGAGACGATGAGAATTAGAAGAAGAGGCAGTGTTACGAATGATTAAGATAACTTTTTGATACGCTCTTATATACAAATATTATTTTGATGTAATGAGTCATCATATTTCTAGGTAATTCTCGATTTTTATGTCAGTAAGTTCTAAATTTATATAGGAGATTCTATAGGTATATAAATAGGGATAGGATATGAATTTCAATATAGTTACATTTGAATAGTGAAAATATTAAGAAGTAGTAGTTATGATTTAGCTGTAGAAGTGCTAAGTAGTTAATATAGTATTGGAAGTAAGTCAGTGAAAAGTGTTGTATTTTATTTTTCGAATCCAGTGGTGGACCGTACTTTATGATAAAGGAAAATGAAATATCGGGATTGCGGTCTGTAAAATATGTTTATTCTATTTTTTATTTACCTCTATATTTCGCCATTTATTTATGGCATCATCAGGAGGACACAGCTAAAAGATAATTTATCACAGTGCTACACAAAAAAAAAACATTCCAAATATAAATTTAAGAAAAATAACTAAACAAGTAAATACAATAATAAATACTATTTGAACTGCTTTCATCTGCAATTTGAAAAAATGGCTAACATCCATTCTGTTTTAAAATAAATTTACAACATTACTTTCACGATCAACATTAATAGTCATCAACATTTTAACTTTACTTTAGGTTCACATGGTGCACAAAAATAAAAAATGACAAAATTTACCATGTGATGTGATCCAAATACTTGTTGTTTAATTTATCTCAAACTAATTTGTAGCAGGTAAGAGATGACCCCAAAAAGGCAGATTACTGTTTTAAAATGTTGCAATAAATGGTACTGAGTAGATCTATTATATGAGATCGGGAAATGATTGCCTCGTTTTCATTATTTATACGCACTGTTTCCAAAAATAAGCGCTTTCTAAGGCTGTTCTAGAAAGGACACATTCTCATAATTAATTCAATTATTCTCACTCTGGAAATGGTTAGTCAAAGCACAAGATTTCTTACCAATGCAGCTATGGCTTTTATGCTAATACGTTGTTTTAAGTTCTGTTTTGTTTGTCCTATGTAGCGTTTATCACATTACCCACGAGGTATTTTACAAGTTTCATTACAACGCTGTAACAACGAAACTTTATCTTTTGTTTTTGAAAATATGTTCCCAATTGTTATTGTGTTATACTTGGCTATTTTTATATTGTTTAATTGTTGCACATGCTTAATTACATTGTTAGTTAGACGTTGTATACAGGGAGGCTTTATATATCTTACTGGGGGTGATGGTGCACCATCATCTCGAAAACCACACACTCCAGTGTTATAAATCAACTATTTTGCAATATGTTTTGGGTAGCCGTTATTAACAAATAGATCAAACAATTTATGTAAATTTTCTTTTAGAAATACATCATCCAAAATATGGGTGATTCAATTTTTCATTGCAATAACCGTAATATACTTTTGATTAGTAGGGTAGTTAGAATAAAAGTTAATATTTCTTCTAGAGGATGTTAATTTCAAGTACCAGTTAAAAATTATTTTATTGTCATTGGATCGTACAATCAGAATCATCCACTTTTATTGATTTCAGTTTGAATTGTGAACTATATTTTGAGGTAAATTGAATTGAAAATATTCAATGTATTGCTGATTTCATACTGAGGGGCAGCAGTTATCAAATCATTTACAAATTTATATAGAAATAAAAGATCGAAAGGCAATTTAAGCATAATTTGTTCAAATATGTAGTCCATGACGATTTGCGCTAATATAGGGCTGACGAATCATCCCATTGGAGTACCAAAAATTTGTAAAATTTGTCGTCAAAAGAAAAATAGCAATTATTAAATACTAAATTCAAAAGGTTAAAATCGTTCTTAGATACAGTGGTGTGAAGTTATAAGTTAATATGGAATATTTGTGAACAGGGATATTACATCTAAAGATACTAAAACAAATTCTCTTGGCAAAACAACCCCTTCATTGTATTAATAATTATATTACAATCTGATCTATCAGCTCGACATGCTACAGGGATATTTGAAAGAAATTTTGAGAGGTTATAAGTAGCTCTATCTCCACAACTGACTATGAGACGTAATGGAAAATTTTGTTTGTGTATTTTGGGTAAAAAGTAAAGTTTGACAATGGCAGAATCGTGAGTAGTTAAATGTACCTAAATGTCTTCAGTTATTTCTTTTTTTTTTAATTTTAAATACCTTAATGTTTCATTTATTTTATTTTATAGTTTGATTGTTGGATCATGTGCTAATGTTTGGTAAGCTTGTGTATCAGCTAGTAAGTCCCTAGTTTTAGAAATATATTGATTTCGATTCATAACCACAGCCCTTTTCTGTCTGTAAAATGTATGTTAGGATTTATTTTTTTTTGTAATTACTCAATGTAATATTCGATAGGTTACAATTTTTCAAGAAAAAAATTCTTTTAGTCATTTTTTTAATAGAAAAAAAAGAGATATCATTTCATAATTTTGCACATATTCGTACTTTAAGTATACAAAAATATTTTTTTTTTTGGATTTTTTTATGAATTTTTTACCTATAATAATTTAAACAAAAAAAACCTCAAAAAATGACGGCGGACGTGATTCTAGGTGACTGAATCGTCTCAAAAAAAATACCAAATTAATCCTTGTTCAAGTGCCCATGGTCGGTACCGGAATGATTTTTTTTCATCAAAAAATAACAAAACTGCGGCCATTTGAAAAAAAATCCATTTTTGAGGGTGAAAAATCGGGTAAAAATCGGAAAATTTGTTACCGCTCAAAGTGATTTCGGTACCGACCATGGGCACTTGAACAAGGAATAATTTGGTATTTTCTTTTTTTTTCCCACTTTCCATTTCTATATTAAAAAAATTATTTAACCTTGAAATAACCCCCGGGGGTAGCTTTTAAAGTCAACCGCAAGATTACAGTGAGACGATTCGATTACAACTTTTACTTTCAGAATATTTGTTAATAACGCTTAGTTTTCTTGGTGTAAGCTGATTTTTTTACTAATTCACTAATAAAGTATAGCCCCCTTTAAATAGTTTTAATGAATTACATTTGACCCCCAATTTATTCATGCGGTTGTATGCGGAATTTTTCGCACTATCTCCGTTCCATTTCTTTCAGCTTTTGTGCTTAAAGTTTCTTTCGATAACACTTTGTTTCCGCACTTTAGGTTTCGAAAGCCGAATTAGTAAAAAAATCAGCCTATAGTCCGGAAAAAAAGTGTTGTGGAGTCAAACTTTAAACATAAAAACTATAGGAAATGAAAGAGCGCATCCTTTGGTGATCTCAAAGTTGATCTTAAGAGTGACCATTAATGTCATTCCAAGATCAAGTTGACATTTTTAATCGAAAATTTAATGTGTGCGGTTTATTGTTCTGGGTCCTAAAGAAAAAACATCGTCCGAGCGGCGAGTGGTTATAATTAGTAGACTTCTGCGTTGACATTTGGATGCTACATAAATCATAGTCAGGAGAATAATTCTGACGGTAAACCAGGGTAGGAACTTATTTATGAAAGGTCGGGAGATGATTTTATTCGATCTTTCGGTCTGGTCTAGCTTATGAGTGATGTTGAGGTCATCAATGTCAATGATTTTGTTTAACTTCATGAGTTTAATTCCTTATGGATGATTTTTTTAGAAGCTGTTCGCAACTCTTCTGTGGATATCGTGAAGTTAATTTTTAATGAGTAGCTTTCCATAAGGTATTCGCCCAAATCTGAAGTTTTGCATTGTAAGAAAGCTTGGTTATTATGTTCATTATAGTGTATGTTTTGTTTATAGTTACTAAAAGTTGCTTCGTCGATTCTTAGTTTTTAAATAGTGAAAATTTGATTTCTCATTAGACTTTAGTCAAAGTTACCTGTGATTTTTTTCTATGTTGTTTCCATTATTAGGCTTATATTTGCATCTACTCTTATATTTTTATATTTAAGGTTAACTGAATCAAAGGTTTATCTAAATATCTTACTGCGAGTCTGTATCTCTTCTTTCGAGGCTATTAGTCAAGTGGGAAAAGATTATTTAGCATGGTACTGAGGATTTTAACATTATGCAAGATTGATTTTTTCATAGATAATTCCTTGTACACCAGAAGTGTTAATTTGTCGTTTGATATTTTAATGACGCCTCCTCCATGGAAGAAAAACCCGATCGTATTGTTAATAGGTATTATTAAGTATTGAGAAAATGTAACTGCGAACAACACGCAGAATTCGTACAAGAAAAATTATTCAGAGTAGGGTTTTAACTTAGCAAAGTTAGTTTTAGTAGATTGATTTGTTTCAGGGTTAAAAAGAATAGCTGAATTTAGGTAATTTTCTGTAATTTAAGGACGGTTGGATAATTTTTCGACTTTTTGTTTTAATTTAAGATTCCTTTACGATATATTTTTTGAAATAAAACTAACTGTTTTGAAAAAAGTGGAATATTTTTATCTTGGTCAATAAATATTAATAATTTATGCAAGAAGACGTCTTCTGCTAATCACCGCTTAATTTTTCTTGACTAAACAGTGTAGCAGATATATTCAAGGATCTTTTTTTTTGTTTTTCCAATCTCATCTGCGATATAGAATCATGCGTTGGGGCCATTCACAAAGATTTTGAGAGTTTTTATATTTACAAGTATACAACGCTAACCATGATTATGAACCTTACAGGAACCGGAAGATGTTAAATATATTTAAGGAAATGTAGTTTGGAAGTTTGGATAATAACGGCACAGGTCTTTAATGATTAAATTATTGAGTTCTTGGCCGTAGTCGCATACTGTTCTTAAGAAAGTGCCGTAGCGCTGAAAAAATATTAGAAGAGTTTTTCCAGTGAGCTTAACTAAGGTTGTTTAATTCGCCTTCTGCCAGCAGTGTGTAGGTTTGTACAGAGTATTTAAATATGTCTACATTGATATTTTCGATGTGTTTTTATCATTTTTGCCTTGCATTAATTTTTCAACGTCTTTAATGAGGATAGGCCATGTATATTTTTCTTTGGCTAATTAGTTTCTTTCGCGGTGGTAGTGATTTACAATTTATAGAAGTTTGTCTAATGTGTTTTAATCCTTTAATCCGATGTTGGCCAACTTCTAATATATATATATATATATATATATATATATATATATATATATATATATATATATATATATATATATATATATATATATATATATATATATTATTTTCAGCTCAGACTATTTCCAAACGGCAAACTCGAGTTAGGTTGTGAAGATAACATAAAACATGAATTATGGTTTCTGAATCGACTTAGGGTATAATGAAATAATTCTTATCTCTCTCACAAACTAGCTCTATATTACTATGTTAGCACTTGTTTTTATATTGCTAGTCGTGTAATTTATCTTGCCAAAAAAAAGTGACTACATTATTATGGGATTTGCCCAGAAGGTGTACGTTACAGGTTTCTATTCTGGAGTAAGCAATCAATCAGGAGTATTGTTTTGCTTGGTTCTATAAGTCTGTTGTATTCTCGTAATATGGGTTTTTAATGCCTTCTTAATTATTTTTCTTTTCCTAAGCTTTTTTTTCTAAAATTATTAATGTTAAATAAGCGTTCGGTTTTTTTAAATGTTCGACCGAATGACCTTTGGTATTGCATTGGCGTTAACGATAGATGTTAGAAACACTTCGTTATTGTTTACGTGCAAAACGGTGTATGCTATCCCAACTTTTTTCCTTTCTTTCGCAATTAACATAGGGTCTGTATTCATCAGGTCACATTTCACTTAAAATATTTGATTGGCCTTATATAATTTCTAGCCCTACCATCAGTATAAGTCTATTCGATCTGTTTGGTAAAGTTGGAATACGCCTAATCTAACTAAATGGTTTTAAAATGTTATTAGCGTTTTAGAATTAAGATTTATTACGCATAAGCAATATTCCAGAAAATCCAGGTCTAATATTTCGCCAAATCCTATATCGAGATCGTATTTAAATACTTTGTGGTGGCCGCCCGAGTTGAAAGGTACTGGATAATGATATATTCTGGGATTCTATGTTGGTTAATTAGTAGTTAATAATTTAAATTTTTTGAATGTATTGTAGATATAATAGAGCTTTTTGAGATTAACTGCTACAAGTGGGTTTAAAAAAATTTCTTTTTTGGAAATTTAAATTCAGAGTCATTCTTTCAGTGGTCTGTTATTGGGAAAGTCTTGATCGGGAAATGATTTTGGTTTGCGAGAGAGTGAAAATTTTGGTATTTGTCATTTGGGGTCAAAGTGAAGTCACTCGAATATAGGTTATTGTCACCACAATAATTTTCAAATGATCCATGATTTTATCAGCGGTATTAGCGGTTGAGCAAGTTTTAGGCGTTTTCTTTATTAAAACTAATTTTTTTGAACAAAAATGACAAATTATAGTGAAATATAAAAAAAATAATGCGATACATAATAGAAATATCAAAAACGGATTAGTCCACAGGTAGTTTTAACAAATCACTGTAAAAATATAATACATTAAATTATTCAATTATAACATACATTGCTATAAGTTTGAACATTGGTTGTTTTGTTCTCTAACCAGGAGCTTCACTAGGTGTTCCTTCCGTTGCAGTCATTGAATAAAGACGCCTTTTGTGGTTCTTTCTTTCGTTCAGGGATAGGGGATTAACAGTTGAATAGTCTTCTTGACTTGTCTACATTGATAAATCTTACCAATTGCGCCAATTGTTTGGTTAATTTTTTCACAATTCACTTTTTAAAAAGTTTTTATTTACTTCAGCTCACCATCATCATTTTTAAAACACTTTATGTTTTTTATTATAAATTAATTCTTAAATGAACAAAGTATTTATATAATATTTATAGGAATGTGAGCAAGGTTTACAGGCTCAAAAGTCACGATTGCAACATTGCCCATTCTGCTTTATTGGAAAAACGAGTTGAGTGGGCATGCGTCATATTATATAAATGTGACGAATATATAACAACAAATAATTGATACCAAGTGTGCTCGTAAATTGAATTTAATATTCTTAATTATTAATTATATGATTATAACAAAATCATAAGCTAAATAAACTGACCAACTAGGTCGAACTTCCCTGACAACTATTTTATATCTAAAAAATACCTACACGTACCAGAACATCATATTAAGCTTTAAAACTCTGTTGCTTTGGCAACGCAAAAATTATCAAAATTTCCTCTTATAATTTTTTTCAGCAGTACATCACATTATTTATGATAATATAAAATAAGCGAGATTTTTTGTTGGCTTAAATAATTTGTTTTTTTATTTACATACGTTTAGTAGTAATCAATTAAATTAAATTAAAAGTTGTTTTTTTTTTGGACGAGAAGTTCATTTTAAAGCCAGCTATAATTTGCTACCCAATTTTTATTGAATAACGTTCTTTATATTCGTACATAGTCCAGCCATAAGTTTTGCCTCCAATATCTAAATTAAACAGGAAATAAATTAATATCAAAAAATTACAGGTTTTTTTTTACCTAAATATCAGGCATCATAAAAAATATAAAAATTTATCAGAACGTGACCACAGAGCCTTGGCGCATTTCTTTAATTATTTAACTATAGGTTTGTGGCAATATTACTCTGTAAATTAAAAATTTTGCTGCTAAAATGCCAAGGTATAAGGTTACGTTTTTTGAAAATATCCGGAACATATTTTACAGAAAAGTATACTCAGCTGTTGTAATAGAATTATTAGGGAGAGAAGTCAAAATAGGTCGATACTCGGGTCTAAACCTGACGAATCGATATACGGAATAAGGAAATTAAGCTTTAAGCATATTCTTCGCTTACAAGATTGCATTAGAATATGTTAAAATTTTAATACAAGGCTAAACTATTGTGTTTTGATTAGGAATGAAAAAGCGCGTTTGTGCATATTTTTGAAAAAAAAAATTTCTTATCGTCAAGTGCACAACTGATTTCCTGTTTTCGATCGATTAGTTTGCTAATGTTATTGTAAACGGCAATATCGGTTCGACGCCATTTTTAAGTTTCATGGTTTTTGCCTTGCGAATTGTGTGCGAATTAGATGGATTCATAGTGTTTAAAGCGACTTACTTATTTGTGTTTTGTGTGTTTTATTTAGTAAAATGAGATTTACAGAGCTTATGCTTACATTTTGCCAAAGTTCGGTTCTTTTAATGACCAGCTGAACATTTTCTGATGCGCATGCCTAAAATTACTGAACTATGTTTAGGTTTTAGCATCGTAAATATGCCATTTTTGAGATTAAACTTTGCGGATCTAATAAATTTATGTCTAGGCATGCCTGTCACCATAGTAGTATTTTTATTTTGCATGCAAACAGAAGCCTGTACAGACCAAATTTGGACTTGGTGTGTGGTTGTTATATTTTGTATATTCTATGAAAAATGAATAAAAATGTTTATACATTATTGATTTTCATTCTTTTTTTGTTTCCCTTGTACATAATTTTATTATGGATAGAACTTATGACAAAACAATGTATAGTTACACTTATTTAAAATAATCATAAATGTTACTATATTTAAAATAAAAAACTATTTTTGTAGAGAAGTGTAGTAAAAGCTCATTACGAATCTTTAATTTAAAATTTCATGATGAGATAAATTGGACGTGTTAATTAAACAATTATGGACGATTATGCATATTCTTTCATCAGATAATTTTGTTTTGTTTTTGGTTATTTAAAATTCCAATCAAGAATTAATCATAAATTGTTTATTTTATGAAATTATTTTAATTACTTTTTGGATTTTTTAAATAATTTAAAAAAAAATTTTAGAAATTAAAAATCTAATTCAGTGGTAAGTAATTAATCTAAAAATAAACACTTTTAAAATAAAAAATTATGATGTTTTCATATTAGTTGAATAATCTGATATTAAGTTAATACTATTTAGAATTAATTTTAATATTCGTATTAATTTTAAAGTAAAAAAAAACTTGAAAGGGTACACTTTCTTACTCTCTTATGAGAAATCACTGAAATTATTGGAAATTAAATGAAGTTTTGCATTTTTGCATTTTAGAAAAACTTAGGGAATACTTACGTATTGCGATGTTAACTAAAAGCAAAATTTTCCGTAAAATAAAAATAGTAAGTTTCATTCATGAATTCACTCAGAACATTTATTAGTGCCTTGGAAAGAAGTTATTATACTAGTAGGCTTGAATAAATATAGTGATGAGGCCCATTCTCTGATCCTTCAATCTAAAGTCTGCTTGATAATTATTCAGCTAATTTCAAATCATACAGAAGTAAGTCAATAAGAGCGTTTTGCTTAACCAGAGACACTCAATTATTTCATGGATGTACCGGTTGCACTCCAAATTTCGATCAGATAATAAAATCAAGAAAAATATACATAACTCTTTGGTTGATATTCGTTCTCTACAATGTTGGGAGGTCTGTGTTCGCATCGAATTCTAATACCAGTGGTTTTATTCCTGCTGTACGCAATAAGATTTCGTACTGTGGTGGAAGGAGGTAACTACTTCTTTATCTCCACGGAACTATACTGAGCTGGAAGCATACGTTGCGCTTCTCGAAAGGTAACCCGAATGGCTAGCTACCATAACTGCAAATGAAAAAAAACACGTGAAAGGAATACTACAAGTTCATATAAACTTTTTTCGTATAGGACTCCTCTTCCGAGATAAGGGCTCCCAAAGAGTTGCAATGGAATCAAGTTTTTTACACATAATTATTTAACCACCAGGTATGTTTCATTTTGTTCTTAATATGATGTATACCAGGTAAGACCCTTCAAATTACTGTCCATGTCAATGTTGTGAATTACTAACAACTGCAGGGACGGAATAGCTGTAAAATTCATGACCCCATTTTTTTATGCCGTGTATGATAAGAACTTTCGAAAACGTTTTTTACATACCTTGAACTATTGACTAAAAATTAAGTCCCCTTCACTCATGTCGTGAATCCTAACCGTTTCTGAATAAACGTCATTTAATTACACTGTTAGTCCTCTAACTCCTGTCGGATTTAATATGAAAAAGAGGAAATTTCCCATGGCACCATAGTTTCAGTAAAAATTAAACTAACTGCTTAGTTAAAAACTTCGTGAGAGGGTTCAAATGGATTCCGTAAAGTCTGATACTATCGACGGGGGTGGAATACACCAAGGTTTTGGAGTGGCCCCCACAAGTAAAAATCCAACGGTGTTAGGTCGGGAGATCGAGGAGGCTAGGCAATAAGTCTTCCTCTACCTATCCAACGGTTTAGATAGACGTTATTCAGGTGCTCCCGCACAGTAACGTTGAAATGAGGTGGTGTCCCATCATGCATGTAGTACATGTTTCGGCGAGTTTCAGTGGTAAGTGCTCTACTAAATCATTAAAAGCGTTCTGAAGGAATTCCAAATAACATTCTCCATTCAGTCGTGCCAACAATACGAACGGTCCAAGCAAAAAATTGCCAGTGATTCCTGTCAAGACATTAATTGATTGAAACCGATGTTGACGATGCGAAACAATAGGTGTATGAGGATTTTCATCAACCCATACATGTGAGTTTTGTAAATTTATGACACCATTTTTGGTAAACCCTGCTTCATCCATAAAGAGAATAGTGCTAATGAAGTTTACATAATTTCGTTGCTGATCCTATAGCCAGTTTGCAAACTGCATTCTACGAGGAAAATCTTCAGGAATCAATTCATGCACTTTTTTCAAATAATATGGATATAACAGCTGTTTTTGAAGAACTTCATTTACTATTTTTTTTTCGACGTATTAAACTACGCTGATAATTTTCGAGTTCTGGTTGAAGGAGTGTCATCTACAGCATTTAAAATATTTCCCTCTAATTGCGGCGTACGTATTTTTTTTCCCCGACCAGCATCAGTACTTCTTTTCCCAAAATTTTCTCAAATTATGAAGAAATTTTATAATATTATCTTATTAAGTGGAATCGCCTACCATTCTCCTTTAAGTTTGGTCAACTAGTTCAATTGTTTTCTGATCTGGCAGAGTACGATTAGGATATCTGTCGTGATATAACTTCCTGGCTTACAAAGCATTACAAGGTGCAATACTTTACATAAGATGCATCTCTGGAAACTCAGTAAACGTGTATTCCATATTTCGAATTATTTCACAATTGATTTCACCACGAAATCCAAAAATCAGTAAATTAATATCCAAGTAAAGAATCAATGTGTCAGCGATGGGAAAGCTGACAAGTTCTAAAATGCAGGATATTTATTTATTGCATACCTAGCAACATTTGCGACGATAATACTTTGATTTTGGTGCCTATAAAATAAAAAGCACATTTTTTGCGAACTTAGGTCGAATTGCAATTCATAGAATTAGACGTTTTTAACTAAAGAAGTACACTCTAATTTTGGATTGAATTTTTTTTATCATAAGGTTGAAGGTTAAATATTTGATATGAACAAAGATGTATCTTTTATCGAAATACGGCAAATACATTATATAAATAAAATGATGTTTTGTCGAAAATGGTTAGGATTAGCGACATGAATAAAGAGTATTTCGTTTTTAGTCAATAGTTCAGAATATGTAAAAAATATTGTCCAAAGTTCTTATCATACAGAGCGTAAAAAAATGGGGTCATGAATGTCACAGCTCATCCATCCCTGCAGCTGTAAGTAATTCACTACACTTTCTTAGAGAATAATTTGAAGGATCTTGCCTGGTATATAGCATATTAAAAAAAAAAATTAAATGTATCTGGTGATTCAAACATTATGTGTAAAAAACTTGATTCTATTGCAGCTGTTTGGAAGCCCATATCTCCGAAGAGGAGATCTATACGAAAAAATTTTATATGAACTTTCAGTATTCCTTTCACGTACTTTTTTCATATCCGAGAGATGTCCCTTATTTTTCCGGATACCCTGTATAAAGTGAAATGTTTCATTGATGAAGTTGAAAGTAAAATTACAAATAATAATATGTAGATATTTTAATGATTTCTGCCTGGATTTCGCCTCTATTTTAGGTATTTCCTCAATTGTTCTAAAACATAGCATAGTAAAAATTGTTTATTAAACTTATTGATATTTATGATAGTATTGCAGAAATTATAAAATCGGTTAACATGAATTAAAAAGATGGTCGTTGACATTTTGTAAAGAGTAAGTGAATAAGAAAAGGCCATGTCATGATATTTGAAAGTCTATTGTTGCGTAAAAAATTAAATGCTAAGAGTGCAACTTTCAATGAAATTCTAAATATGTAAGAAGCAGCTCATCAAAGGAAGTAGCAAAAATCACTGGGATTTTAAGATGAAATAAAAAATTAGACAGAACAGATTTTTAATGAATTAAGAGTACCTTTCGAAAATTTCCTTTGAATATTAAAATTTCCCTTTTTGGTCGGAAATGTAAAAAAAACTTATCACTACCTGGCAAAATAAGTTATATGTAATAAAATAAAAGTAGTAAACACGTCGCACAGTGACAAAAATATTTGAACAAATGTTGAAACATAGTGGGAGTTCTTTTACTCACCAGCGCATCCGCCGATTATACAATATCCCTGTTTAATTGAGCTATTTAAACGTAGTAATCGATAGGGATAAATTAACTAACTCGAATTAATTTTTGGTTGCTAAGCTTATTACTTTATTTTAGATATGTAAATAAAATCCAACAATACCCGAAGAAATACCTTTTTTCGATATTAATTATAAACTTAACATTTAGCATATTTAAAGGATCTCTGACAATCAAAAAAACTGCAGACAAATTAAAATGAAAAATATTTATGTATGCCAATTAAAAAAACCGTTTCGTCATCGACCGTAAGCAACGACCGAGTATGATCAAAACATTCCACCATGACTGCAAGTCATTTGGTGCCAATCGTATTTGAGCACTTGTCTGACTCAATCGGGTAATAATCCCCCGTCTTCCAAAATTTCTTATCCTCTGACTGTTAAGTGCTGAATACTTTCTGCGAACAGGATCAGTTTTATCCTACTCCAAACACCATTATAATAAAAAATGTACATTTTGCCTTTCTAAAACAGGGTTTCTAAAATGTAAGAAAATATATAGATTAATAACTACTTTGAACAATTATATAAGAAAAGCTTTTTTAATTCTCAACCAACTGCTAAAACCTTATATTATAAAGACAGACGTATTTTTTCTAACACGGTTAGAGACAAAGCACTATCTCAAATTGAAAGAATACTAGGAAAGATTAGAAGCCCTTCCCATTGTAGTCACCGCCATCTGTAGAGCGGTTTCCAACTTATTGGTTCTCGTCGGTACAGAGCAGAAGATTATATATTCAGATTACGTGCAATGCTGGGAGGTGCATTTGCCTTCTCTATACTAACGAAAACCAATAAGTTCGAAATCGGTCTACAGACGGCGGTGCATTTTCATGGGAAGTGCTTACAATCTTTTCTAGTATTCTTGCAATCTGAGACAGTGCTTTGTCTCTAACCTTTTCAGAAAGAGTACGTATGTTCTTATAGTATAAGGTTTTAACAGTTGGTTGAGAACTAAAATATGTTCTCTTATATAATTGAATTTATACATCCAACTGCAAGGTATATTATATCCACTTTTGGTATATTTTATAAATCTCTTCGAGAATAAATATTCGGATTGCGTGAAATGTTGGGAGATGGCGCTTCTTGTATTATATTTCATATTTTATCTAATATAAGTTGCTTAAAGGAGTTCTTTTGTTTGTTGAGGTGCACTCGTCTGCTCTGTACTGATGAGAACCAATAAGTTCGAAACCGGTCTATAGATGGCGGTGCACTACAATGAGAAGGACTTTCAATCTTTCCTAGTATTCTTGCAATCTGAGATAGTGCTTTGTTTCTAACCGTGTTAGAAAAAGTACGCCTGTCCTTATAGTGTAGGGTTTTAGCAGTTGGTTGAGAACTAAAATAGTTTCTTATATAGTTGTATTTATATATCTAACTGCAAGGTATATTATATCCACTTTTAGTATATTTTACTTACTTTGTGTTTAATTTTAGTAATTTTAGTGCTAATAAAATAGATTATTGATAATTTTTTTGCCTATGATTGAGTTTTTCTTTTTTTATCTGAAATATTTCTTTAATAATTTGAACATGAAGTCTTTTACTAGTTCGTGAATATATTTAGAGACGTATTTGAAAATTAAAAAATAAAACATTGTGTAATTATAGTTGTATAGATCTATCATGATGTATCTAAAATATATTTCACAATAAAGCACACTGTAAACTTCACATTAATTATAAGGTAAAGTGCTGGAAGCAAATTTCATAAACCGTTTCTTAAATTAATTTAATGTTAATGTATTAAATTTAATAATTTTTTCATTAAATCTAATGTACCCATAATTTCAATAATTTTATTGAAATTTAAGGTAACATTCAATTAAATTTAATGTATAAAAATTTAATTTCGAGGACATGTAACTTTATATTCACGATTTAAGGTATAAATCCATTAAATTAAATTAATGAATGTACCTTACATTTAAGGTTTTTTTAACAGTGAAGCCAAGATTTTATTTATAAAAATCAAAAAGGTAAATTTAAAATCGATAAATTTATAGTACTTACGACATATTTCGAGATATTAAAACAAATAATTTATGTAATAGAGATAATGCAGGTTTGGAAAGTAGTAATAGTACATTATTTTTTTAATATTCGATATTTTTATAAAAAGTTAATTGCAGACGAAAAAGATGAACATTTTTTGATGAATAAAATAAGACTGAATAAGGATATATCCTTTACAACTCAATACTTTTATTTATTAGATCGCCAACCTGCAAAATGTTGGTGAGATAAAAATAACTGTTTCAAAATGACCTATAGGTATGAGCTTATCCATAATTTGATTATATATTTAACGAGAAATTTTCTGCAGTTTCCATTATCTATAGAAAAATAAGGTTTCATATTTTGGAAATTCGACGTCGAGGTCAAGACCAAGGTCATCCTTGCGGTTTTGCAAACCGTAAATTGTTTTTTTTTTATGACTCTCCTAGAGAAATTTTTGCTTAGTGAGATGCAAATAGTTATACCTGAAATAACTTCTAGGAGTAATTTTCATCGATAAAATTAGCTATTTAGAAGTGAAATTTTCCTTAGTCATAATTTATGACTTCAAAAATAAGGACTCCTTTTTAAAAAAAAAAATCAATACTGACCTTAAAATTCAACTTCACCCTAAAATTTGTGGGAAATATTTTCCGTTCAATGGTTACATTGGCGAAATATTTTTGCGTGTTAATTAAAATGAACTACCCGGTATATACAGCTTGACTGCCGCATTGATATATTTGGACAAACTTGTTTTAATAACCATGACAAGTGTCATAACAGTTGACATCAGCTTCATTGTTATTATACTATGAATTATTACAACGGAGGGTGTTGATTAATTAGAATTTTTCCTTTGTAGAAGACAAGAAACTATTCCTATGATCCTCAAATCCCAGGATTCAATAGTACAAAGATAATATCAGGTCCACTAGTTTTAGCTGATAAAAGAACATTGTTTATTTCAAACATACAGTACCAAGGATCAGAAGTCGCTTTGATATTTTATGCTGGAATCGGTAGTCCTTACAATGATAAGAAACAACTGGTCGCTGAGGAAAACTTTTTAGGTAATATTTTAATCATTATAATTTTAATAAACGAGCAGCTTAATTTTTTTGTTTTTAATACTTTTGTAATTTATATTGCTAAATCTCTTACATTGGTCTTTTACGTATGTTGTATTTAATTACTATTAAAAAATGTTTTAGCTATTGCCTTTATAAGTACTCAATCTCAAGAATTCATAATTTCGATTCATAATGATAGATATTTGATCGGAAAGTGGATATGAAATTACATGGGTTCTTATGAGAATGCAGGATACTATTAGCGGAATAATGAAAACCCCGAATTTTTCGCTGAATTTTTGCACATTTTCGAGTCGTAGAACACGAATCTGACGGTCGCAAATAGTTTTCCAAAAAAAAGTTTTTTACTTTCACCTGTCACCTATTCCGTTACAATTTGCCATTTTCATTAAAATCTATATGAATATTCTGTACTATAGCATATTTTTTTTAAAGTAGTACATAATATTTTGTTAAAATATAACAGAAAACATCAACCATTGAGCTGAAAAACTAAAAGCTATCAAACTTGAGTTATTATAAAATTACGCTGGTTCTGTATTTAGAAACTTCCTAATCTATTTGTTCAAAAATTCCTTATCAAAATAAAAAAGAATGATTTTTCAAAAGGTATCGATAAAAACAAAATATCTGTAACGTCAAAAAAAGTAAATCCGGCTGAACTTTAAATTACTGAAAATTCATAAAATAATATTTCTACATAAATCAACCGTTTTTCCATGTCCTGCAGTTTGCAGCATTAAGGATGGTGTAGGTTTAGTACTTCAGCTATTAAGTTGTGTTTTTTTCAAAAAGAATTGCTATGAACAGACAAGAATTTTTTCGGCCGTTGTTCTTTGGACTTCATGGTACACACATAAATAAAAAAAACGGAACTAATAGTAATAATCTCTTAGAATAAGTTGTAGAACCTTTCTCGACTTCCGCCAACCCTTTCCCCGTGGTCTCAGCAGTCAAGCAGAATGGGGATACCAAACATAAACAAATCAGCATTAGAAGCAATAAAGTTGTATGCTGTGCAAGAAAGAGACATACAAAATAGCTTTTCTTATGAAGTTTAGTTTAATTTAGGTCAGGCCAGTTCAGATTTCATCTTGGTTTTTAGACCAACATAGCTTGTTGAATGATCTGTTTATGTTTGATACCCCGATTCTGCACGTTTAGGCACGTTTCATGCTACCATACTGGAATGGCAGTAACTATTTGCAATTAACTACCAAGTTTTTCAAATCAATGAAATTTAAAATCCACGTCAACGTGACAACACCGCATGTAAAATGTGTTTGGGTCCAAACCGTTGACACTCCTAAAAATAAGACCAAACGACAAACCGACAGTTTGTCTGAGTTTTTGTGGAAAATTCATATTTTTCTGCGATAATTTATGTCAATTTTGTTAAAAAAATGATTAGATATTGTGTTGTGCTTATGACTTCTACTAGAAGCGGTAAAATTTAAAGATAGATGTCGGAAAATATGAATTATACGTGCGAAAGTATTTTTTTTTTGGATAAACCATACGAAACCCCTAAAAAAAACTTCGGATTCGTGTTGTACGACTCAAAATTTGTATGCAAAAAATTAGCGAAAAATTCTGCGTTTCCACTATTCTGTATAATTAATTACTTCACTAGCTTTATTCGAAAAATAACTTTCTCTAGTTAAGAGAAACGAATATAATTTAGGGAAGCGATAGAAAAATAAATTATAATTCATTTAATATATTGGTAAACGTCATGTAGGTGCAGTAAATATATTGCAATTAACTTTTTATATTGGAGGTCAGCAAAGGCAACAATGAATGATACAAAGGTGGTGATATTTGATCATCGATGCCTAGGTCTGATTCGGCCATTTTCCATCCCACCATAGCTGCAGGTCATTTGAAGGCGATTGCCTGTGCGAATTCAGGCAGCTTCGTTAATGGAACTTGACTAATTGCTCTCGATAACAAACTTGTATCTCCGAAATATCTCTGTCTCAGTCTGTTTAGTACTGATTCAACCAACTGAGAATCGTTTCAATCGATATTAATTGAGGTGTACGTAGATACTTCATAGAAAATCATAGAAGCTGCGCCGTCTCCAAGGTTATTGACGCTCACGGCGAAATTTCGATATTGCGTCCTTTAAAGATCGAATATACTTATTAACTTGCTGATTATTACTTATTATGATTAATTGATTAAATACACCATGTAAATACTATGTCAGTCCAATACTATTTTAATCAGGTATTAAAGTAGGGGAGACATGGGACAACATGTAAGTAGTCAATTATTGACTGCGCGGGTTAAGCCTTCACATGATTATCTTTTTTCTTTATATGTCATTAAGATTGCACCTAATTTTATTTATTACTTTACAACTAAATATAGATATTTGAATAACTTTATATATATATATATATATATATATATATATATATATATATATATATATATATATATATATATATAAAGTATATTCTTTATAATTGTGGCAAGTAAAACACATCTATTTCTTTCTAATTCCACTTCCCTTAAATATATTCGTTAATATTAGTAAAAATTAAAAAACTGCATGTTTAAACTCGAAAGCCACCAACTCATCACCATAGTAAAATCAAATGTCATAAATAATTTGGTCCCCCCCCTGCAGCAAGCTTAAGTATAAAGTTTTGGGTTTGAATATTCGTTAATTCAGATAATTAATCATTTGTATAAAGTATATATTGTCTTCGATATTATATATTTTCGTTGATGATAGTAAATAAAATTTTTAATGCAATCCCTCATTAATAATAGATATTTGTAATAATATACTTTGAAATAAATGTACAGTACGTAGATAACATAATTATTCAAAATTTGTAATTGTAGAAATCTTTATCAATAGAATATGTTTTTACTAAAAATAAAAGTATTTACATGTACTATAGTATGAAATTTAGTTGTATCATTATATTTTCCTTTGTATGTATTACAGAATCGTACGTATATGAGTAATTAAATGATGTTTAATTTATTAGTTCCTTTATAAAAATAGTTAATTTTTTGTACAACATTCAATTAATAATTGATATCACCATTTTTTCACTCTAAAATTTCAATCTTTTATCTCATATTATTTATAGTTTTAAATAACAAGTTAAATCAGTTGTTCTCGATGATTGTAAAGCGGGTTTTATTTTCATTTACAATATGATCATAGGCATTAAAAAGGGTCATAGGTAATATTTACAAAGTTTCAGTAACTATTCCCTACTCTATCTTTAATACCTCAATGTTTGGAAACGCCTTTAATGTTGAAAGGTTCATTTTTGTTATCTTGCTTGCATGGCGACCCATTATTACACTGTACGAAATGATAAAACTAGAAATAAATACTACGATGTAGTTCCCCACTGATAAACGGTAAAAACAAAAGTCGAAATATGTCTTACTACTTTATTTTTTTATAAAAAGTGCCGTATTTCTTTAAATTAAGAGAGAGAAAACAAATAATTCTAAATCAAACAATCAAATAAAAAACACTAAAGCGCTGTACAATATTTCAACAAGAAAATTATAATAAACAAAGCAACTATAAAATAATGATTATAATAACTAAAGAAGTAGTACCTGATTTACATACAAAATAATTGAAAATAATGTGAAGATGTGGTTATATTTCTAAAATCTGATTGGGACTGACTGGTTTCTGATTTATCTACACACAGGCACATTATTGCTGATGGCTCTTGTAATTCTATAAAACTAGAATCAGAAACTTTCTTAATTAGATAAAATGGATTACGAAAGAAAAGAAGAAATATAAAAATATAAGAATTTGTTGGCAATTTCTACTCTTCCATTGAATGGTTCTTTATTTTTGCGAACCAACATTAATTTACTTGCATGTATTAAACGAAAACAAGAACTTTCTGACCTAGATTAGGGCAAAACTCAACTTTCTCGTACTATACATATAAGTTTAAATCGATTACACAGGTACCAAAATTTGTTCCTACATGTTTCAATTCGGGCATCATATGGCAAAATTTTGTGTTGAAAAGGCAAAAATAACTAGATATGATTGTGAGAAAAAAGAGTTAATTTTTTTTAATTAGATTGGCACATAATGTTCTTTATAGAACTTGAATGAATTATCGGAAAAACTTCAAATTTCTATTTGCAGATGATCTCATTTGTAAGAAAGGACAAAGTTCAATATTGCATGCAATATATGATATCAGTGTATATGTATATGTATTTATAATATCAATAATACTTTTTCAGCAAACCATAGCAACGTATATATTATTCTACCAGAAAATCTTACTTTAGATGTTATTGACTTTATTGGCATATCAGAAAAGAATTCTTTGGACTTACTAGACTATATAATATTCGAAAAAGTTAATAAAAGTACAATAAAGGATTACCAAGAAGAAATAAAGGTAAGTTTCACTATAATATTTAATCCATTTTGTTCTTCACTCGCCGTTCTAGTCAATAAATGCTGTGTTATAGATTTAAATAAAACTATCATGCTATTCAAAAATAATACTAAAGTTAAGATTAAACTATGAAATTTTTATTCTGTTATCGCCATCCTGTTCTACGTAGGAACTTACAGTTTTAGGTAAGACTCTATTTATCAGTACAAGGTTTTAAAGTTTGGAAATGTATTGCTACAATTTCTATCAAATATACTTCAAGGTTAGCGTTCAAAATGCAAAGGAATCATTCTTTATTAGCTGTCAAGTAGCCAGGCTTAACCGTGGGGCTCGTGTAATATTATGCCTAAGAACTGACCATAGTTTGCTCTGTGATAGCCCACGAAAAGAAAAACTAAGGAGAGAGGGCATATGAAACGTGAATGTAGATTAAGGTGGCTATGGGATATGACTGACTTCAGTTATTACTTTGACATTAGCGGACGCGTATCATTTTTGACGAGACCATTCACCAATAAAACGCAAATAAAAAACAAATTTTTAACATATTTATGTTTTATTATGCTGTAATGTAAAACATTTTCAGTCATGTGACAAGTGCTGAATCATTAAGAAAAATAACAGCAACACCTATTACACTTAAGTTAAAATTTTTAACTTTTTTTAAAATTTGGAAACATCAAAAACTGTAATACTCTAGGTATTAACAAAAAGGTAAGTAAAAATCAAGATCACAGATATCCTCGTATTTATTATTTATTACCTAAGTCACAACGACGGGCTAAGTATGAAAAAAAAAGTGTCAAAATCAATGAAGAGGCATAAACCAAAGATTTGCTAAAGATTTGAGGAAGGTCTGGTTCTGTTTTTACATTTTAAGAAACTCGAGGACACAACCGGAATCAAACTCTTTATAGAGAGTGTCGGAGTGTTTAATTTTAGCATGTTGCTATGATCCCTATAAATTGAAGCTTGTATCAACATGTTTTCAGTTGTATGAAATTACTTCCATAATCAAAGGAATTGATGTCCTTTTAGATATGCACATTTTTGAAAATGAACTAATTTTCAGTGTATAAAAAGCAAGCAAGAAGTTGAATTACTGTCTTGCAAAAATGAATTTTTTTCAAAAAAAATCTTTCAAGGAAGAAGTCTATTCCTTGCATTTTGGAAAAATAAAGCCATAATATTGCACAAACGGGCAAGATTGATAGTGGAAAAAATAAGAAAATAATAACAGGTCGCGTGTTAACATGTTTTTTAATTGTTTTTAAATTGACAAAGTACTGCACCCATTAAACTTCAATATTTTTCATCATTCATGCTTGCCTTCAGATTTTAGAAACAGTGACCAAAATAACGATAACGAATACAGGGTGTTCAAAATATTTAAAGATGCAGAATTAATCTATACATTTAAATAAAGTTAAAGTATCTGCCTTTAAACTTTACAGACATGAACAGGAAGTTGTCAGACTGTTTTTTTCTATCTGTCTGTATGGGAGTTATCATCGAAACGGCATAACTAATTTCGATGAAACTTTACAGATAAGAGGAGAATGTTGTCAAGAATAATATGAGCTGTGGTATTTAAGTTTCGGGAATTTGTCAACAAAAAGCAAGCAAATTAAATTTCGGGCAAAATTTATTATCGAATTTCATAATAGTCTCCCTCTAACTCTACAAAACAATTCCAACGTTGCTCTCACGATTGTAAGCATAGTTTAGGATGAGTGCGGCAAAGTTGGAATGCCTTTGTTCGCCAAAAACTCTTGCACAATGAACGAGGAGTAAGCCGGCGCATTGTCGTGGTGCAAGCCATTCTCGGCGAGTTCGGGTCGCACACGGAAAATGCAAGCACGCAGCCGCTCCAGGACGCCAACATAGAACTGTCCAGTTACTGTCTGATCAGCAAGACTATATTCACGATGAATGATTCCGTGGGTATAAAAAAAAACGATCAACATTGCCTTTAGCCGCGACTTGCACATCCTGGCTTTCGTTGGCCGTTCCCTACCTTTTCCACCCACTGCTGACTGTTTACGGGTGTCCGGGTCATACTCAAATATCTAGGTTTCATCTCCAGTGTCTACCCGACTCATCCAGTCTCTGCCTTCGCTCCGAATGCGGGACAACAAATCCTCGCAGATCGATTTTCGTATTTGTTTCTGTTCATGGGTGAGAACTTTTGACACCATCTTTGCGCAAATCTTTGGCACGTTCAAATTCTCGTGTAACATCTTGCAAACGTTTTTTTTTTGTTCATGTTTAACTCGTCAGATAACCCACGAATGCTTAAGCAGCGCGCCCACTGGTTCGGTTCGGTTCAGACCGCTCGGCTCCGCAAAATCGGTCCCTTTTGGTTTACACGTAAATAAATGAGAGCCCGCTCACTGGTTCCGACCGGCCAGAAGGCTTCCGCGCTTTCAGCATCGGCGTCTCTCATTTATTTACAGGTAAACCAAAACGGGCCGATTGCGCGGAGCTGAGCGGTCTGAACCGAACGGAACCAGAGGGCGCGCTGCTTTAGGCGTCGGTCAGACGTGATCAGCGTGCGCAAATGGTCGACATTCGCGTCGGTACGAGAGGTGATGGGAGCTTCTTCACATGGTTCGTCTTCTACCGACTTACGCCCCCTCCTTGAACCGTTTCGCCCATTCAAACACCCATTTTCACGACGCCACTAAAAAAGTTACTTTCGAAAAATGCGCATAAAGCACAAACCAAACCTGCTTTTAACTTCAACCTTGAACTGAAACGAAAAGGAAGGTCCTCCCTCTCTAGATAGATGTTGACAAACGACGTAGTGTTGCCAGTTCCTGAGTTATAACTAAATTCCCGGAACTTAATTGCCACACCTCGTATGGGTTACTTTTGTTTATAAAAATTACATTTATTACTTATTTCTCAAGTTTCTTACATACGAAGTAGTACGTAAGAGCTACTCTTAAATAAACTACTGTTATTATAATTTTGTAAAAAATTTATTTAAAGTTGTTCCGAAATAGAAACAAAGCCTAAATACGTAATTTAATAAAAAAAAATACAAAAACTAATTTCACAATAAATTAATTTTTTTAAAACAATGTTGTGAAACCTTAACAGTAAGTTTGAAATAAAAAGATAATTATTCCATATATTGACCTCTTACTAGTACACGTATATCTTAATCTTTTTCTAAATTTTTCGTACATAGATACAATCATATCTGCATTTATAGTTGCAACAGTTTTAAAGTTTTTTCTTTGACTAGGTCAATTTTGTCATTAAAATCACTGTTGTAAACCTCTCGTTTTAAGTAAACCCATGGCGTTACATCGGGAGATCGAGCAGGCAATACCATTGGTCCAAAACGGTTAATCCAGTGAGCAGAACATCGTCTTGCTGAAAAATAATATTTCTTCTAAATGTTCATCGTGTAATTCGGTCGTAAAAAAATTGGTTAAAATTTCTATATACGAATTTTGATTTAAATTGTTTATTAAAAAGTATGGTCCTATTATTCTATGATACATTACGCTGGACAATAGGTTTTTTAATTTTTTAATTATAAATAGCAATTCTAAAACTCGAATTTTCCTGTATCCAGTAACTACAATTTTCTAACAAGGGTACCCCAAAGTTTCCCCGTCGGAAAATAAAATGTTCCTATAAAAAAATCTAAAATATTTTACCCATTATCAAACAAAAATCCAAACATCTTCATCTTGCAGTTTGTTAATAAATTTTAGTTTGAATTCTCGAAATTTACTTAAGGATAATTTAGGATTTTGTTGTATTGAATCAAGAACTACCAAGGTGGCAGTGTCATTGCACTGTTTTCCTCCTTTCTTTCTGTTTTTCACGTCCCTAGTAGCATTAAATATTTGAGTTAATTTACTTCGGCTTTTCGAGTTACACATGAACATTTGGGTACTTTTCATTGAATACTTCAATCGCATCCATAATATTTTACTAGGCAAATACATTGGTCTAAGGTTAGCATGGTTAACTTGTTATTTAGTTACTATTTTTCGTAAAACAAATAATTTCTGTTACGTTGACGTTTACAGAAAACTATGCATTATCGAAGTAATTCATCTGTTCAATTAAAAATAGGAATAATTATTACAAGGTCTTCTAAAATGACAAATTAGAGTATTTTGTTAAAGATTAATTTTACATTTCTGAATATTTTGAACATCCTGTATACGTTATTATAACTTTGATTAGTGGTTTTGTAATCCCAAGGCAAGTAAATTTTTTTATCAAGAATAACTTTTCCTAAAAAAATCAAAAATATTGAAGGTCACTAGAGCGAGGTATGTTATCCATGGACATACTATATGTATATATATATATATATATATATATATATATATATATATATATATATATATATATTCTCTTTAATGCCGTTTAAGGAAGAGTGGAGAGTTTGTTTTCTCTAAATTCCACTCTGCTTCTCTCTCTATATGCATTTCAACCACACAATGGTCTCATCAGTGGAGAGAAATCCACAGAAAATCAGAACAAGAGCAATGATAACAGCTTTTTGAAATAAATGCTTCATGGTTCCATGAATTACAATTAGGTCTTTCTCAGTTCCAAGTTCTTCGGAAGCTAAAAAAACAATAAGTTTGTACCTAAATTAAACAGTTATCATATTTACTTATTTATAAAAATTTTGTACATAAGAAACGTTTTAAATAAATTCTATTGCAGATAATAAGTTTTCGTAACACCTATAATATAGGAAATGATGAAAAATATACCTGCAGCTGGTATATATAAATAAATGCATATTTAGAAGAAACCAACTGAAAAAGCCTTATACATGTGACTGATTCTTGTACGGAGTGATATATTTAAAAAAATAAAATCTCACGCCATCTTATATTTTTGAAGCACTTTGTATTGTTTTAGCATCAGTAACTTCTTTAATATTTTCTGACTATATTACAGGTAAATGCATATTTAGATGAAACCAACTGAATAAGCCTGATAAGGACGGGCGTGCTTTGTTCAACTTAGAAATCAAAAGCAATATTTTAGATTGCAAGAAACCACCAGAAAAAGATGGAAACTTTTCCCATTGGTAGTGTACCGTCACCTACAATCTGGTTTCGAACTCATTAGTTTTCGTCAACACAGTAAATTTTTTAGGCAACTTATATGAAACTAAACAAAAAGTTCGATACAAGCTCTGCCATCTTCCGGAATTTCATGCAATCTGAACAGAAAAATACCTTGCGAGATTTACTTAAAAAGAAGATGTTAAATGATATACTTGCAACTGGTATATATAATAGTTATTATAATATAAGGCTTTTCAGTTGGTTTCTTCTAAATATGAATTTGTTTATATAAGCCTGTAATTATATCATTTCATTATCTACTATTCAAATAGATCTTGCAACAGATTTTTCTGCTCAGATTGGATGAAATTCCAGAAGATGTTAGAGATTGTATTGAACTTTTTGTTTAGTTTCATATAAGTTGCTTAAAGGTCTCACTTTTTTTTTTGGCGAGATATACTTACCTGACCTATACCGGTCTTCAGGTGGCGGTACACTATCAATGGGAAAAGTTTTCACCTTTTTTTGATATATTCTTGCAATCTGAAGTAGTTGCTTTTGATTCCTAACTAGAACAAAGCACTCCTATCCTTAGCCTTCTTCAGTTGATTTTTTCTCAGTATGCAGTCACCTATAATATAATTAGAAAACATTGAACAAACGTTATTGATGATTAAAAAAAGGTTCTACAAAATTATTTCTAAATAAATACACTTGATACTAAACACATTCTATAGTAATTAGATGTACTTTTAGAACAATACCAGGAGCTTAAAAAAAGTAAGATAGCATGAGGTTAAATTTTTTAAATATATCACTGCGTACACGGATCAGTTACTTATAATTTTACAACTTTTTTTTATTAAACACATCACTGACATGAATATAATTTGTGAGATAACAGAGTTTTTTAGAAAAATTGCATTTTCTAATCTTTTAGGGTTTTGTAGCCTGCTAGGAACCATTATAATTTCATCATATCCTTCCGGCTGTCTAACCTTGTAACCATGAGTTATTCTTCTTTTGCAATATACATGCTTTTCAATTAAGCCAAAAACAGACCAAAGGAGAATTTTGAAGAAAGATAGTTTACCTTACTTTGTGTAAAAAGTAAGGATGAATCTTTTTCTGTTGAACTGATTGGGGTATTATTGGACGAGGCTTTAAAAATACAACTGAATACGCCCAATAATATTTTTCAACGGTAACATTTAAAAAAGAGGAGTAGAGAGAAAATTCCAATACCTGGACGTCAGTGAAATCGTGGCGGACTGCTCCGTCCGACTCACCACCAGATATATGGACTGGTCTTCAGACTTTGTGCACATCCCAGCGGATTTCGCTATTCTGAAAAGCTTATGTCATGTGCCTTCACAGTATTCTGAGACGTTGAACCCGGAACTGTCGTTTGTTGATAGATCACCGCCAAGTTGTGCGTGATGCATCTATTTAGAGCCTCTCAACTCAACTGGCAACCCAATCTTTTTAAAGGCGAAGTGCCCAACGGGGAAGAGGCAGTTCCCTGTTTCCGCTCCATTGGACCCTTTTCTTCCTACGTTTTAGCACACAAACGTTTGGCCTTTTAGGTTTGGCTGGAGATACTATTTCAGTTCCTCCAGTGTTACTAGAACCGGGTAGGACAGTAAAGGCTAAAGATATATGTTCGGTTCTTTGTCGCCCTGTAGGGAAAGGAGGTGGTGAAAGAAGTATATGTTCAATTCCTTCTTCGTTATTGGTTTAAAAGAGGAGACGTTACCTCAGGGGTTTCCCCAATTTGGATTTCGAATTCCAGGTGTATTCTGATGTCACGAGTTTAGAGAAAGTAAAGAATCAATACCTGCAGTGCCCTCTGTACGGGTGTAAGGCTAATTACTCTGAAATTCCGCCTAGACTCTGCGACACCTAGTTAAGGTCAGATGCCACTCATCATGGATCGCATAATACCCCAAGGTTAGGCCTTGTGCTAATATGTGTAAAAAGAAAATATAAGAGAAGTCGACTTATTCCAGAATAGTGGATAATAGGTAGTTTCTTATTTAAAAAGAAGAACTTCGATTGAATCTGTTATACATATAGAGAATTATTAGAATAAGGTTAGACATTTGGGCGGATCAATGGAAGGATATTGTCACCTACTAACTTTAAAATAAATACACCAAACGGTCGTCAATCATAGTAATTTTTCTAGAGATCCAGATACCACTATATGAACTTATTACATTGAGGGTTACTGGCTCAACAATATCTACGTAAATTAAGGGTAATTAGTTGATCTTTCCTGTCTGAATCAATCGATTTATTTTATGAACCGCGCCAGGTGATAAACAGGTCTTTCTCCGAACGATAACTAATACTCTTGTAAGGGAGATAACAATTTAGTTTAAAATTTTCGTGTAAATTTATATATAACAAGCAAATTAAGTGAATTGTTATCTCCCCTCAGAATGAATTTATGAGGTTTTAAATAGATTTTATGACTGTGCGAGTAGATGTACATGTGCGTGTATGTTTGTGTAATTAAACAATATTATGTGGGTTTGAAACATAGCGGATAGATGGAGACAGAAGCTTCCCTTTTTATAGCTGCCACTGAATATTTATTAAATCTAAACTTAAGAAAGGTGTCTATACCAAAGAGCTCAAAAGGGAGATAAATTCCCTGTAAAGTTGATTCTCTTTATGTAGAAACATGGTATAGATTATTGGTTCGGCAGCATTATGAAATATTGATAATACACAGCCTCTTTCCTATTACCCTTAATTTCTTTAGCATGTTATATTGCATTTTTATAGAGCGACTGAAAATGAATATGAGTCTTTCGAAATTAGATGTTTTAATTTAAATACTTAATGTAGGATCAACCAAATGTTTATTTGTATATTTTTAAATGATTATAAAATTTGGAGAATAAGTGAAACCAAATTTGAAATATTACAATATGAAATTGAGAGGATAGTATTTAAAACTAATTATGATGTGATCAAATAGAGGAAATTAGTATAACTTAAAAATATTTTCAATGAAGGTAAACATTAAATGTCGCTAAACCTGTAAAACAAATTGATTTTTAACTGGTAAAATGCACGATTGTAACGCCACTATAAATTACCCTGCAAAAATTTAATATTATATTTTTGTTTTTTAAGAAAACAAACAAGACGTAGAAACACAACCTGATTTTTTTCTACCTCTAATTATAATCTGAAATATTTGGTGGAATTTATATACAAGAATTTTTATTCTACGCTAGCAATTCTTAGTCTGTGGGAGGCGCTTCCTTAAGAAGGTGTCTTATAAAAACCCATAAAAGCATCTCTGAAAAATTCGATACTGATCCGAATATAAAAAACTGCTAAAAACGGGGCGTGATGAAAACTGGTACAGAAACTAGGATTACAAATTTGAAAGGCCAAAAACCACTAATCTAGGCGATTGTTTTATGCATGTTAAATATGATAAATACTTATAGCATCAGGGATTTAATCATCACATTTTAAAAATTACAGACAATCCTGACGAATGGTGTAGTGGTAAACATATGTGCTTGTTGGGACACCTTTTACAGTATTAAAACATTATTTCAACTAAACTTCTAAAATTTGTGATGAGTCATTGCCGTGACACATCCTGTGTATATGTAAATGGTAATTTGTTAATAAAATTATTTTACTGTATTTTTTAGGGAGATACAATTTATAGAATTCCAAAATGTTGTCAACACACCAAATATCTCACAACAGCTACAAAGGGATGTGTCGAAGCAGAAGCAGGAGAGGAAATTAATTTAAATATTAATATATTTGAAAGCAATGAAACAGGTCTTGATCCCGCTATTATCTTCAACGCATCAGATTATCAACTTAGACCATACTTTCAAGGACTCAAGTGCAATGATAATGAATATAAGTAAGTAACAATAGAGAAAAATTCTGTACAATATTAAATAAATAATTTTTTTTTTAAATTTAAATTTTATCCTCTACACCCTCATAGCTTATCATGTGAGCGTTTATATTTAACTTGGCCCAAAGTTGTACATAAACATATACACAAATAGGATTTATTTTACAAGCATCAGGAATTACTAAATGAACAACAAGCTTACGATATTGCTTAACTAAAACTAGACAAAATTGGAAAAATATATCCAGCGTTGCCAGTCGTGGGTACCAATATTACATTTTTCTTCAAATCCCCTCTCTCAGATGAGCTAATGTAAGAAATGAACGATATTTAGTAAAGGTTCTTGTGGCTGGGAGATATTATATTTTGCATTTTATGTGAATGTAGGTTCAAATCTCGATAAATACAGATTTTTTTAATATTTCTTTAAAAATATGTTATTAAAATTAATATGAAATTTTTTCCATTTTATTCAAAATCTATCTGGAATTAGTTAAAAATGAAAACAAGAAAATCGAAGATTTTTTAAAATTTCTTGACAGAAAGGGTCAATTAAAAATAATAATTCTATTGTTCTTGCAGAAATATTTGTTGTACAGGGTGAGTCAACGATTGGATGAAGTAAGTTTGTGCCTTTTCGGGGAAATTAACAAAGAAACTATATTTATTGTTTGATACAGTTTATTTTTAAGCAGATTTTAAAAATATTTAGGACTCTACAGGGTGAGCCAAAAAACTAGGATAGCATAAAGTTGTATTTTTTTAAATAGAACATCCTATATACGAATCGTATTTTCGATTTAGCTTATAATTTTAAATCTTTTTTATTAAGAGTTTACTATAACAAAACTTTATAGTTTCTGAGATAATTAAGTTTAAAGAAAAAAAGTCACATTTTCAAGCATCAATTCAATCCTAAATAACGTTTTCAATTTTGTGACAAATATATTCAAATTTGGAATTTAGCAAGGCCAAGGACAAGTTAACATAATTTTTACCTAATATTTGCAATAAAAGCTACAGGGTGTTGAACACATCGGCTCAAATTTGAACAAGTTTAAATGAATAAATATCTTTTTTTTTTAAATGGTACACCCTGTATATTTTCATGTTATTTAATAGAGTAATAAAAACCCTAAAAGTTTTGTTCAATATATCCTATACCTGTTTATAATAGTTTTTGAGATATTTCAGTTTTTATAATTTTCCATACTTTTTTACAGAAATAGTCTTCATTATCATAGTAGCCATGGCAAAAACAATGTAAAAGAACATTTTTCTGTGTGTCAAATTTATAACCGCAATCGCTTCTTTTGGTTTTTATGTAGTGTAGTTTGGTTTTTTTTGCATTCATCTTATATTGTAAAATGAATTTTCCAAAGAATGAGTTAATAGATATGATTTATACAATAGGAGAGGCTCAAAAAAATTGCCTTCTTGCTCAAAGAATTTACAAAATGAAGTATCCTGATCGACGTCAGCCTAATACCCATACTTTTCAAAACTTAATGCAAAGATTTGTTTCTTCTGGTACTGTTGCTTATCCAAAACGTAAAGTGGTCAACAAACCAGTAACTAATGAAAAAAAGAACTACAAGTATTGTTAAATGTTCAGGAAAATCCTTATATTGGTAGCCGTCAGTTAGCAGCATTATGTGAAACATTACAATCCACCGCTAATCGTACTACCAAGAAATATAGGTATCATCCATATCACATGGAATTACACCAAGAATTGCATGGACAGGATTTTGAAAGTCGTGTAAACTTTTGTCGTACAATAAATGCGGAGATTCAATTAAATCCAAATTTATTATGCAAGGTAATGTTTAGTGATGAAGCTACTTTTAGAAGTAACGGTGCCGTAAATAGACGCAACATGCATTATTATGCCACAGAAAACCCATTTTGGATTAGAGAGGTGCAACATCAAAACCACTGGTCATTAAATGTTCCAGCACGATGGTGCGCCTCCTCATTACCATCGTGAAGTTCGTGCGTTTTTGGACCAACGATATCCGCAAAAATGGATTGGACGTGGGGGTTTCATTGAGTGGCCACCAAGGTCTTGCGACATCACCCCATTATATTTCTTCCTATGGGGTTATATTAAAAATAAGGTGTATGTTAATCCACCAACAACAGTGAAAGATATGCGAAACACGATTAGGGATACCTGTAGAGCAATAACGCCACTAATTTTGTCCAGGGTCCGAGAAAATCTGCAAAAAAGACTAAATTTGTGCATTGCACAAGAGGGTCGTTTATTCGAACACTTATTAAAAAGAAATAATTAATCTCAGTATTTAATAGGTAATTTTTTTGTTTCAATTCAGTATAAAAGTAAATATGTATTTGCCTTGTCGTTATTGTTGTGTTAATTTTTTCACATTATGTTTAATTAAACTATTGCCGTTGTAATATAACGAATAATGTATTTTATCATATTTCACCACATTCTGTTTGTTTCTGTAGTTTCTTTTTATTATTTTACATGGCTACTATGATAATGAAGACTATTTCTGTAAAAAAGTATGGAAAATAAGAAAAACTGAAATATCTCAAAAACTATTATAAATAGGTATAGGATATAATGAACAAAACTTTTAGGGTTTTTATTACTCTATTAAATAACATGAAAATATACAGGGTGTACCATTTAAAAAAAAAAGATATTTATTCATTTAAACTTGTTCAAATTAGAGCCGATATGTTCAACACCCTGTAGTTTTTATTGCAAATATTAGGTAAAAATTATGTTAACTTGTCCTTGGCCTTGCCAAATTCCAAATTTGAATATATTTGTCACAAAATTGAAAACGTTATTTAGGATTGAATTGATGCTTGAAAATGTGACTTTTTTTCTTTAAACTTAATTATCTCAGAAACTATAAAGTTTTGTTATAGTAAACCCTTAATAAAAAAGATTTAGAATTATAAGCTAAATCGAAAATACGATTCGTATATAGGGTGTTCTATTTAAAAAAAATACAACTTTATGCTGTCCTAGTTTTTTGGCTCACCCTGTAGAGTCCTAAATATTTTTAAAATCTGCGTAAAAATAAACTGTATCAAACAATAAATATAGTTTCTTTGTGAATTATACCGAAAAGGCATAAACCTACTTCATCCAATCGTTGACTCACCCTGTACATGTACAACAAATATTTTCTATATAAAACATGTAGAGGTGTGATTCGAACCCATGCAACAAACGGCAAAATATTTTCTAAACCGGCTAACCACTCAGCTACAAATACATTAGAATAAGATAGTAACATTTCTTTCACTTGATCATCTAGAAGGGGAACTTGCGGTGGAGAGGATCTGTAGAGGAGAGATATTTGTGGTGGGAGCAGCGTGCGAGAGAGGTAGCATCTAAACAGTGAGCGGCGCTACGAAACCCAAACAATTCCATAAAAACGGCGCTTCTGTAAGAATCTGTATTCGTTGCGTATGTTTAGTAAAATAAAAGGATATAACCACATATTTTAATAGTATTGGTATAAAGAAGTATCAGAGCCCCGTTCTGATTCATGTAAATTTTGGGATATACCTCAATCTGCTTAATAATTTGCATAATTTCCTAATTAATTTAAAAATTTAGCACTTTTTTTATTTTGAGAACTTGTCATATGTCTTAAGTGGCATCCAGAAAAGTCGTTCCTGTATTTTGCCTGATTTAATATAGACAAATCGGACTGAATTTTAAGGTACTTTTTGTACCTGCTGAGCGTTGTGATGATTTAAAATTGGTCGCCATTGTTTTTTCTTTTTAGTCATAGAGAGGTCACACAATACCCCTGGCCTTCGTTTTCCCTTGCTATTTTCATCATCTTTGATCTTTCTTGCTATTACTTTCACGATAACTGCTTTTCATGCCGTACGTATCAGTCTAGGCCACAAACCACCTCCTAATGTTAGCGTTTTCGAGAGCCTATCGAAGATCTATTTTAATGGTTGAACTGAAGCTCCTGTATTTCATCCGCTTCTGCCTGTATTCTTGGGACACAATTTAATTAAATTTTGAAAACTGACTTGGCGGTATGTTTATTCCAACCATAGAATCACTAAGGGTTTGAGAACCACTCTCAAGAGTAAGCCGTTAGTTTAGTTTACATCTTTATCGCCTAATATACTATATCTTTAGAGTTTTGGTCTTTCTTTTATTTTCACTAATTTCCTGTTTTTTTTTTATTAAGAAAATGGTTTCTATCTTAGGGCCCTAAAACAAGATGGCGCTAAATATTTTATCACGACCACTATCCGGCCTTTTTCTGAACGAACCGAATAAGCCCTAGAAGATAGATATCTCATAAAAGCCATCTCACCCAATGAGATAAATTATTTATAGCCTATTATTTATATCTAAAATAATAGGCCGGGGCTGAGTCGTACAAGTTTATTATGATTTGGCTGTTGAGGGGGGCATGCTAATTTTTGCTCTAAAGGCTCCAAAATAATGCCCCTAACAATAATTGAGGTAGACAAAAAGGAGGAAGGGGGGAGCTCTCGCTCTAAAATTGAATCTGCCAGTTCAAAATACGTATGTTCAACAAATGTCATATCTCGGCTTCCAATGGAGCAATTTTGATAATTTTGTGTTTAAAATGATGTCACGTTAGAGAAATCCAAATATCACTGTACCGAGTGTCCATTATGCGTTCTTTTTGTTATAAATAAATTACGTCATTTATGCATTATATGTGCTGCACACTATACCCTATGGTATGCGTTTTTTTTTTAAGAAAAAGTTTATTCATTTATATATTTTAAGTTGCTAAATACAAATACATCCCCTATCTTGTAGGAAATTTAATTATGAAACTTTTTTTGTTTTCAACTTTTCTCTAAAGTGAATACTTTTAAAGTTATAAGGAAGAAATGGAGAAAAAACTCGCATTTTTCACTTTTTGTAAAATAAATTAATGTAGCGATATTTTTTGAGAGGGAACATATCTTAATTATTGTTATGGGCATTATGCTGGAGAATCTAGAGCAAAAATTAGCGTGCTCCCTCTCAACAGCCAACCAAAAACAGATCAGCATCGGTCTATAAATCAATTTATACCTAATTCATTCTTCTACATATTATAAAATTGTATTGTTTGTATATTTTCAACACTTAAATTAAATTATTTTTACAACTCTTAAATTAAATTCTCATAATAAATTTTACAAATTGTTATTATTCTTTCTTGTCAGTACACCTGATGTCGCATCAAAGTGTGTAAAATTCTTTTTACAAATTGGCGGTTATCAATGGGTTTATTGTGCGGTCCTTTTTTTTTTGGTCATTAAACATGATTTAAAGGTAGAATTTATTTCTCACTTGTCAATGGGTTTATTGACTGCGTTTGTTTGGTTGATTTTGTTTTATAATTGCATTATTCTTAGTGAGAGCGTAGACCTCTGGATTCGAAAAATAAAAGAATCGGCCTTTGAAGTGATTTTACTAACAGATAGGTACAGTGCGTTTTTACAAAAGACCCTATTTAGATATTTCTGATTGAATTTTTATTGTTAGTGCTGGGTGCATCACTGTCTATAGTATGTTTTGGTAAGGTATTTTAGAGTAAAAGTAAATATAGGATTTTTGTTCTCATGGGTCCGTACTGAAGCCGGATTCATTGCGGTCAGGCCTGTTGTGCTCACCCTTGACTTACCGCCACCCTAGTCTCCTGCTATTGTTCAATCCCTTTTTTGCTGTCTAGTGATTTTTATACTCTTTTTTGATCCATTGCTTCTCGTGCCGCACACCTTGGCACCTCAAGAGCCGGTTCTGGACCAATGCATTGAGATGTTGAGCAGCTTTTTCATTTCCATGTATGGCTTCTTGTACTGGTACCCACAGTAGTATAAGCCTTCAGGCTGTCTGACTGTCGGAATAAATCTATATCTGCTTCCCTTTGTAAGCTCTCCTTTTCTATCTCAGCTGCATATTGTAAAATTGCATATATTCTGCCTGGAACACTGTGGGTATTTTCCTAAGGGAAAAATAATCTCTTCTGGGTTGTAACCCATATATCGAGTTCATGGCCCCCGTGATGCTCAAACAGGTGACCCCCCCTGTATGCCGCCTAGCTTGGTCATAGTTGTCCTTTACATTATCTTGGGCCACCCAACCAAGGCTGCACATATGATTGCTGGTCTCACCACACTAGTGTATAACCCATGGACCATCTTGGGTAAGATACCCCATGTTTTCGCTCAATTTCTAACATTTTTCTAACAATTGTTTCAGGCCAGTTTAGAGTCCAAGATATTTTACTTTCTGGAAAGGTCGTACTAGTTCCTTGTAGAATAATCGGACCGAGGTTCTCTAGTTTTCTCCGCTTTGTAAAGAGGATTAGAATAGTCTTCTGGGAATTTATATTGAGTCTTTCCTGTCCTACCGATGTTTCTACAATTTTCAGAGCCTGTTGCATTCTTTCTCTCACATTTGTATTGAATTTAGTTTGGGTTAAGATTATCAAGTCATCAGCATATCCTAATACCGAGTATCTCTCCCAGCTCAGAATTCACAAAAATCTGTCCGTTGCCAGGTACCAAAGCAGTGGAGAAAGAACTCCCCTGTGGACATCCCCTAGTTCAGCGTTGCTCCAAGCAGTTATGTGTAGACAACTTTGACTTTCAGCATGTTTTCTATTCACTTGCAACAGGTCTCTTCTAAATTGATGTTCCATATTGCAGTGGTGATTGTTTGAAATGACAGATAATTGAACGCTCCTTCTATGACTAGAAATGCTCCTAGAGGCACTTCTCCGTTTCGCAGCGTGTTTTCTACTTTGCTAATCCAAAACGGAGAAGTGCTTCTAGGAGCATTCTAGGCATATTTTAGGCTTTTAAAGCGTTAGTATACCGGTTGTCTCAAAAATATGATCTGTAGTTTTCGGATTTAGTTTTCTTTGTTCGTCTTGTGTTATATTATTAGAGTATATATAACGGAGCGTTTAAATTATTTAGTTGAACCTATCAAAAAATATACAGTTTATGATTTAGGTATCTCCTTCAGGTAAATGTATCGGTATTTTTCTTTCGGTAATTTTTTTGAGCCCTCTATTCGGTTTTTTCTTTTGGTTAGTAAAGGTCAGGTAAAAGTATTTGAACCTTTCTCATTATAGTGAAATTAACCAGATCATATATTTATTCGCTATATATGACATTTATTCTTGCCTTTATATTAGCTACATATTTAGAAATATTTTTGAATTATTATGTTGTTTACGAAGGAGATCCGATATAGACTTTATGTTTCGATGTAGAGAGCGAATTGTGCCTATGTAGAGCCAAATTATACACTTTTAATTTTGATGTAAAGAATGGCGATAATGAATTTGAAAGAATAAGTACATTTTTAGCTCATATAAAGTTAAAGATTAATAGAATAAGAACATTCGAAACCTTGGAACAGGAACATAAACAAAAACATGAGCAGTTTTTGACACAACTTCATTTTGCTGATAATACATTTGCAATGGAGTTGAACAAGCGGGTGGAAGAACAGTGCTTGGGACAGGTATATCAACGTATCGAGTCTCATAATAGTCTGATAGATAGAGATAATCACAATATTAATGCTATTATCGTACAACTGGAAGTTATTGAGCCTCCAGTGGAACATACCAGTGTCATATAATTTGCTGTCATTTGGGGATAATAGCATTGAAAAGGAAGACCAAGCAGTTCTAAATGAACAAAATTTAAATATTCCAAATCGGCAAGCAACTACTACTGTTAATGTCCTAGTCACGTTTATTTATAACCAATGATATGTAGATATACTTATTTTACTAATAATTGTGAACCGATTGTCACTCATTCACAAGGTATATTGCAGTCTTCTCAAAATGTTCATAATAGACCTGATATGTCCGCAGTCTCTTATTTCTTTTGGTGCTACTAATACTGAACGTCAATCTGTTGCAAGACCAGAGTCTCTCGATTTAGCCAGACGTTTAATGATTGTTGATACGGCTCGACTCATATATTCGGCTACCGTTAAACTTTTGACTTCAGTTCTTAAGTCAACCACTTCTGAAACGACAACTACGCGTTCACAAGTGCTAATCTGTAATATTTCCACGAGAGATGGAGAACAATTTTTTAATTGTTCCCTCTTATCTTTAAATTTATCATCTGCTTCAATAGCGAATTACCAGTAATATTCTGCATATGACCAGTCTCAGTCTTATAATGAACTTGACATATTTCTTCCAGATACAACACCTTCGAATACCCTTATTTGGGGCCAAAATTTTACAGAAAATTCACAAATTGGAACTTCTCTTTCAAATTCTCTTTGACATCGGGCACCTTACAATTTATGCCGTCAAGGTGAGTTTCCTAATTCCATTAATGCCAGTTCAGCTATCTATAGGCTTTCGCAATATGAAAATCAACAACCCTTGAATTCTCAAGTTCGTTTTTTCGAATAAATGTCTCGTCTTTCCCTTGCTGACTACAGAATTTTCTCCATTACATGGTGTCCCTCGTGAACCACCTTGGCGTTATGATGTTACTCCACATTTTTATGATATTAGTCGCTGGAATCTGGAACCTAAAAAAACAATTATTATGTGGTACCGAACTAATTTTGCTAATTGGGATAATCTAGTATATAAGCTTAAAGAAGCTATTCAGCCATTGGACTATGAATACGAACCATACCAAGATAACAATTCTATGAATATCGACGCAATGTTATCCAATCTTGTATTCTGGAATGACAAGAATCTGGTCATGGATTTAAACACTGTAAAAAACCTCTTGGTCATCTTTGCTACCGTTGTGGCACACCTGATGCAATGTTGAAAACTTATACTAGATGTTCAAAAAACGTTTATCAGGGGAGGCTGTCGTAGTTTTTCAGTCTTTTCCAAGCCCAAATCACGCGGACTTGAACAAGAAAAAATTATTCTAGATTATATTCCATCGTATGCAAAGTATAATTGTCGTCCTTTTCTACAAGTATCAATTCAGAGATAAACTTATCGTCCTTTTCTGCAGGTATCAATTCAGAGAAAAACTTTAAAGGATTGTTCGAACCATGATTGGTAATCCAGGATGGAAAATGATTTAATCTTTTTGTTAGTTAGACAAAAGTGCAAAAATAGATTGTAGCGTAGAAAATGAATATATCTGTCAGTCTTTGGGTACAGTCCTTTTACATTTTCAACTTCGGGATCGAGTCACCCTTACTCTTATTCTTGGTATAGATTTTTGGGCAAAAATTAATATAGTTCCCTATCTTCAAGCTGTGGTCCTTTGTTATTGAAGCAAACAAAATTTATATATTTTTGCTATAGAGTCGTTTGATTCCCTCACTTCTGAACGGCTTTAGTCACTTCAAGCCCTTGGTGCTCAAATTTTTTTGGCAATGGGTGATAGGTTGGGATGTATAAACTTAGTGGAGCTGATAATTAAAAAAATTCATCGCCTGTTAAACAAAGATACTACCCGCTGTGACCAGCACTACAAAAAGAAGTTAACGCTGAGTTAGAACAAATGTTAGCTGATAGGATAGAGGAACTCTCAGATTCTCCCTAGTCTTTCCCTATCATCATGTTTAAAAAGAAGTCTCGTAGTTCGAGATTTTGTATTGACTACCGTATGCTCATTAAAGCTACCATTCTGGACGCATTCCAATTTTTGTATATTAGTTCAGGTTAGTTCTATGCTGGATAAGCTTTCAGATGACAGATATTTGAGTTCTTTTGATATTAAGTCAACATTTTGGCAGGCTCCTACTGCTCAAGAGTTACAACAATTAACAGCATTTACAGTACTGAATCGAGGATTATTTGAGCTCAGGTGCATGCCTTTTGATCTTACTAGAGCCATATCAGTCTGGTGGAGATTAATGGTGTTGTTGGTGTAGACTTAGAACAATACATGAATCGTATTGTTGATGTAGACTTAGAACAATATGTGTTTATATATCTAGATGACGTAATAGTCTGCACATCAATATTTAAAGATGATTAGCGTTTCTTAAAAGAGGTTATTAAGCATGTATTGAAAGCAGACCTTACTTTGTCAGTTTTGCAAATCAGAACTGAAGTATATGTCGTTAATGCTTCTGGATTATTAATTGGTATGGTAAAGACATTTTTACCAAGCTTTTAAACATTTATAGCACCTTAAAGTTGGCTTAAGACTCCGATTGTTAGGCAACTTTTCAATCGATTAAGGAACATTTAAAGGCTCCGCTCTTATTATGCCCAGACATTGGTTTTTCACACACCATGCAAACTGAGTGATTTCGGTCTGGGTGGTGTTTTGTCGCAGGTACAAAATGGCAAAGAATACGTCATTGGCTACCTTAGTCGTTCTCTAACAAAGATTAAACGAAAATATAGCAGATATGATTCAATTCCATAAAGGACGCTGTTGGAAGAATTGCTAGATGGTTCGTAAGAATACAACAATATGATTTCGACATAGTTCATAGAAAAGGCAAAGATATTCTACAGGATGCTCCTTCGCATTCAGTACCAACTATAGATGCCCTGAACGATAACCAGATTGATTCTAATAATGTTAACCCTACTACTGAATCTTCTGATTGTTGGTATCTATATATGTGTATAAAAATCTAAACATTCTTATTCAGCTCCTATAATTTTACAAGAAAAGCGGTCCGTAATTATTAAAGCCAATCATGAATCTTTAACTTGTTGGGCTTATTTAAAACACTTTCGTAATTTAGCCAACGATTTTTTTAGTCCAATATGCGTCAAGATATCGAACGGTGTCTTATTCGCTATAATATTTGTTTACAAACCAAACCAGAACAAAAAGCATCTCAGCCTTAGTAGAGTGTTAACATTGATTTGGTTGGATCGTTGCCTCAATCATCATCTGGTTATTAGTGCATTTTATCTGTATACGATGCGTTTAGCAAGTTCGTTTTGTTTCCCCTTAAAGTTTGAAAAATCTTCGAGTCTCGTTAAGTGGTTAGAGGAATAAGTTATTTTAGTCTATGGAGCCCCAAAAAAATCATCGCGGTTAAAGGAGGAACAGTTTCGGAGTAAACTTTTTGTCGAGTATTCTGCCAATTATCATCCCCAGGATAATCCTGTAGAGCATATTTACCGCGTTCTCAAGATTATCCTTGCGAATTATGTGGCTGAGGATCATCGCCAATGGGACAAATTACTAGCTAAAACTGGCTTCACCATTCGATCAACCAAATACAAGGTGACTGGCCTAATAACCCATAATTTCGTGGTGTTCGCTTTCTTTTGGAGACGATTCTACTCTTTTTGATCGGACTTCCAGATCGCGAACCCTCAATAAAGACTTTAAGGACATTCACAAGCGACTTCAACAGGCTTATGAATGCACTAGTCATGGATATAACCTGCGAAGACATGATGAGCAATTCAAAGTAAATCATGAAGTTTAAAGGAAAATTATTATCTTTCCGATGCACCAAACTACTTTAACGCCGAGCTGGAACCGACATTTTTGGGTCAATATATCATAACCATGATTTTATCGCCGTAGACTTACCAATTGGTTGATAAAAACAGACGTAACCTTGGGTTTTGGTTTGCCAAGGACTTAAAAGCGCATCCACCCGACGATTCTAAGTAAAAATTGTATCTGTTTTAATACAACTATGTATATAACTCTTGTAAATGAAATACCTGTCTACTTACAGGTTTAGGTTAGGAAGGGGAGATGCTGTTACGCTTCTATTTGTTTTTCATGAATAATTTAAATTAAAATTATAGTTTGACAGTTATCCTTTCCATCTCTTATATTTTTTGGGCATATTTATAAATGAGGATAAAGTTTTGCAATATTTTTTTTTATTATGATTAAGTTCACAATTTTGAAACCTGAATAATAGGCGTTTTGGCGATCCTTGTTTTTTTTTGGCTCGTACTCAAATATAAGAAAAATATTAGTTTTGTATAAAATACACGATGCATAATATTTCGAGAGAAAGTCTTAACTGAAATAGTATTTTAAGTTCGACTTGAAGAAAATGTTTCTTTACCACTTTCTCTAACCCTGTCGCTAATAAATATTATATTATTACCTTCTTCTAGACTCTTTAAGAGATTTTGAGTGAAAGCTTTCTGGACTCTATTGGATCTTCTAAGCACTGTTATTTTCTTGCTGTGCCAGTTATTCTGTGACCATTCTTACTGATTAAAACGTAGAATTATATATAGACAATAATAGCCGAAAAAAAAACTTTACAGTTAGAACCAACTCAACCTTACTTGTAAGAAAATTTTACCTCAATAGGTCCCTTTCTGATTCATGTCAATTTTTAGATATTCCTCAATATGCTTAATAATTTGCATAATTTTTTGAATTATTTAAAAATTTAGTATTAATTTTTTGTAATATTATTGAAATAAAGATCCCAGTATCTTCTTCCGTCACCTGAGAGAAAAGAAAGACGAACGATATTTTTTTGCAGAGGTGCGTCGAGAAAAATGGTTTCTGCATTTTGCAAGATTAATTCGGACAGTTCGGGTCGTGGGCTGAATTTTAGAGTGCTTTGTGTACCTACACTACTAGCGTTGAGCTGATTTAAAATCGTCATCATTGGGAATAAAACCATTGTCCGTTTTTTTTTTCTCACCACAAGGAGGCCATAATTATCGAGTGTATTTACCTTTTGAGAACGTGCTATAAGCGGTACTTATCAAGTCATGCAACTATATGTATATAGTGATATCTTGGTTATGTATTTGTAAACTCGAGTAATCGTGGTGTTGACAAGTTACTAGTGAAAATCACTTCAAAATACACCTTTAATTTATTAATAGCCTTGTATATTTCATCAGCCTCTGTTTGTCTTCTGGAGACACAATTTTAATAAATTATTATGATTAACTAAAAATTTTAAAACCAAATTGTCGAATAACTGTCACAGGAGTGTTTTTCCAACCAGAAAACCGCCTAGGGTTTGCGAGCTATCCTGAACACTATATATATATATATATATATATATATATATATATATATACAATATCTTTAGAATTTTGCTATTTTGTTCGCTTTCATTAGTTTCCTTTTTTTTGAGAAAACGATCTCTATCTTAACAAATAGGGCCGCAAACAGGCTCTAAACATTTTACCCCACTCTCCGGCCCCCTTTTGCGCTAGACAATTAAGCTTTCAAAGATAGAGATCTCATAAAAGCCATTTGACCAACTGAGATAAATTATTTACAACCGAAAGAATTACAAGAGCGAAAAGAAGATTCTTACGTTTGATTGCTCTTAAACGAGGTATTCAAAGGGATTGTATTATATACACATAATGACATAGCTGATGCTGTGGATTTGCTGCCATTATGTACGGGGCGCATATATCTTGATCTTGTTCTACGCTATAAAATTTTTAACTTCTATATTTCGAATCTACAGGGAATTCCATATCCACCGAAGTTAACATTTCTTATATGTCAATTATTTTTTCTTGTTGAACTAATTTAATCTTTGATTTCTGCATTCTTTAATTTTAATATTCTTTTTCGGCAATATTTGTTTTTAAACTGGATGGTATGGATGTTTTTCTTTTATCAATTAGCATACCATTATTATTATTATGATTTATGGCGAATATCGGAAGAAATTCCAGGGCTGCAGCAACTATTATCTTATACCAACAGTGAATCAAATATACGTGCCATTGTATCTATTTCATTTATATAGGAGCAACCACCCTATTCTAAAATGGTTTTTTCAGTTGGCTGAGAACTATAAGGTTTGTCTTATGAAAATATAATTATTGCTTTTACTGTCAACTAAGTTTCAATGCCAACTTAGGTAAATACTTTTCTGACTTTATGTGTAACAAATAATGTTTTATTTGACGTACTTTGTCATGTTTATTTGAAAACCGTTAAAATGTGTGTTTTGATAATCTTGGGTAATTAGTAACATGTACTACACAACTGCTATTTAAAATTTGAAACTTTCTGTTTAATGTCTTGATAAAAATTTGTTTGCAATTACAAATTATTTAAAAAGTTTTATAAAGTAATGTTAAAAATAGAAGTTAAACAATGTTTTTGACCAAGCTACTGAGTAATTTTATAAAAATAATAATCAGTATCTTTAAAATAGCTGCATACTCAAACTGAAAAAAAGGCCTTCAGTGCTGCTATCTTAAAAGCAAGGTACCACTTGTAATAGAATCCCGAAATGAGAGTTTAAAAAGCTATTCAATAGTCCAATTGTAACTTAAAATAACAAAACTTAAACTCGCCTTCTGAGAGATCACAACTGATAATCAATTTTTTTTTTTTTGGAAAAAATGTATTTTTGCCAACTAAAGCTTCGTTCAAAAAATGGAATTTATATTCTTAGTATGAATAAAATTGGGGCACGTAAGATAATTTCATCGGCAACCAGTATATCGATTATTTTTTGAGAAATATTTATCGTAATTAAAACTATTATGTGAAAATTTTATTTCAGATTGCAAGTAGATGATGAATTGCATGGTCTTATATACAATTCTTCTTTAATCATACAGGGAGGTGGAATTCTATCCCATGGTGAATATTGTTTTGAAATGATAAACGACAATGGAAATTATACAACTAGTGCTCTTTATTGCTATCCTAAACCAATTGAAACATCTGACCCAAATCTATATTTACCTGGTAAGTTGAGCTTCTAATGCTGTTTTAAATTATAAAAAGTGTAAGTTCACAAATTTTTTCCGAATATAATTAGATTAATTTAGAAAACTAAATTCTATGCTTAAAATTAACACGTTTGTCATTATTCCAGGGGCTTATTAAGCAAACGGTTTAATATATTTAGAGTCCGTCCAAATTCTAAACAACAAGAGAAAATATAAAAGGTATCGATTCTTTAATAATGCCACGTTATATATATATATATATATATATATATATATATATATATATATATATATATACTCTTGATTTTTTCTGGGAGGAAGCAGCTTCAGCGTGGTCGGTTTCACTTCTTTCAAGAAATGGAAGGCAGTGGAGGCTCCATATTTTATTCGTTATCTTCGAAAAATATTTATCAAATACAAGTTTATATTTCGAAAAGTGGCAGACTGGCTTCACTAGGTACCATCTATAAACGTACTCAGAACCTTAATTCTTTATACGACCATAAAGCACCTACCAAAACCACTGTATATCGTTGGCTTAGGGAATTCAATCGTGGCTGTCGTTCGCTCATGAATGATTCGCGTTAAGGTCATAAAAAATCGGCTGTAGTGCAAAAAAACATCGAACGTGAACTGATAATGTAAGATCATCATGAGACATACAATAAGACTGTATAATATATTCATGAACATTTGGTCGCGTTGGATCTCGCATATGATAACCGTTTAAAAAAATGCTCATGTCGATTAGTGCAAGAAAATGCTAAAAAATACGATCGCGGTGCTTCAAAAGACATGGCCCTACAGGCGCGGATCCAAGGGAGGGCGGTGGGGGAGATCGCCCCCCCCCCCCCCCAAGAGCTTGGAGTTCAGGAAAATAGACCCGATTTTGTCTCTTACATTATAGTTTATTCAAGAACTAGGAGTTTTTCATTTTTTACCTTTTTTTTTTCTTCGCGAACTACCTGTGTTCTTTAGTCCGTTGTCTTTGTCCAAATCTGTTAGACACATATATTTTTCATAGCATTGGGTTAGAAATTTTATAATCAAAAATACCAGTTTATAATAATGGACTACTTGGGTTGGATAGCAATAGATATTTGGATGTGTGAAGTGTTAAAAAGGATTTTAATCCTTGTCATAGGCGTGGGAAGGAGGTTTATTTTATCATTAAATATTTATAGCATAGAATATTATTTCAGTAATAAACTTAAAATAAAAAGTTTTTAAAATATTATTTTATTTGTTATGATTTTTTAATAAAGCACATACTTTAGAAAATATAGATAATTTTGACATATTTAACACAAATCACAACTGTATTTTTATTATTTTTAATTTTGTCATAGAAACCGTTTTAGGCACAATCAAACTAAAAAAATCCTAAGTTATAATTTAAATACTTACAAAATACTCATTATCAAAAATACAAGAAGTTAAACATATATAACACATATATAAAAAAAAATCGTCAATATAATATTTAAATTTTTTTGGGGCTATCGGTCATTTTATTGTTAATTAACAACATTTTTGGAATATTTGACGTTCCAGTTTATTTATTTCTTAAACCATCTGTAGAATTACAATTAAACACTAAAAAGGGATTCAAATATCATTAATTTTTATATGTTACATAAAATTTAAATAATAAATTGTGTTAACGCTGGTAAACATTACGTATCTAATTGGTTATCAAAGTCAAGGAAGCTATCTTCGCTCAAATTAATTATAATTGATTTCCCTCTCACCGATCATGAGATCGAGTTTCCACATTTTCTTTTATTCTTTTATTATATGGATTTTTCGCAATTATCTGCGGTAATTTTATTCAAAAAATCTCTCAAAAGTCCAGTTAAATTATTAATTTTGTAAGTTGTGTTATTTCCAGCAACTCTACCTTTTATTTGAGAGAGATATTTCCTTCACCAACGGACATTTTCCGGACGATCTATAAGAACAGATTTCCTATCTGATTTTTCCCAACAAAAATTAGGTTCTCTGAGCAATTTTCAGAATTGAGTTCGTTTAATTTCAGGTAAATCTCGATCTTCATTGATTTTAGTTAGAATTTTGTCAACGGCTGGGATCTGCTTCTCATAATAAAATGTATGTACAACTCCTTTTATTACAGTTTACATCTCTTCTTCCAACGAGGTTTTTCGTCTGCCTGTGATCGAATGTAGCTTGGGATTACAAACAATTCCAGTCATTTTTTTCTCCTTCAGTATTCGGTACATAGTGGATTTTCTAACTCCTGTCATGTTGGAACGCATCTTAACAAAGCTTTTAACATTATTATCTAGATATTGATATCTTAAGGCATCATAAACATTCATCGTAATAAGTTTTTCGTTGAGGAAAAAATGCCCTGGTTTAACGATTTTGTAATAAATAGAGATGTGAAAGCTACATCTTTTGGGTATCTCACTAATCTCAAATAATATATAAAAACAAGCACAAACAAGATAAATCACTAAGGACACACTGTAAGGTGTACTTTGCTCACTGACAGAAATTAAATTGAATTATCAGAAATTTTATTGTTGCAGTAAATTTATAAAACCTTATAATATTTAAATATAATTAGATTTACGGGGGCACTGAAGTAGGTACGTTGGAGGTTTCGGTAAGTTTTATTACTCTCTCTAGTTCTTGAATAAAGTATAGGAATGTGTATGCTTGCGATCGCCCCTCCCCTTTCCAAGGGTTTTGAATTCAGGAACATAGAACCGATGCTGCCTTTTATATTACGAATGTGTATGCTGCTGGAACCCCCCTACCTTTGACAACTTGTTTTTTTTTTGCGATAGCATCCCCCCCCCCATCCCAAGGAACTTTGAATTCAGGAAAATAGACCCGATTCTGCCTCTTATACTAGGAATGTGTATGTTGATCGCATCCTCCCACACCCCTGTCGGCAACTTGTTTTTTATTATGATCGCCCTCCCCCCTCTTCAAGAGCTTCAAATTAAGAAAAATAGCCTCGTCCCTGCCTTTTACACTAGAAATAGGAATGTTGCTGGTATCCCCCCCCCCCTCGGGGACAACTTGCTTTAGCTTGCCATACTGTACTTTTGTAATATCACCGTCCCCCCTCCCCAAGGAGAGAGGCTGGATCCACCCCTGGACCCATATGCTTTTAGAGAATCGTAGAACTATTATTATGAATACTACATCCATTGATTTACCGGAAGTCTTCAGTGGATTGAGAAAAACAAACCGAAGACCGCAGAACATTCTCCACCAAGACGATGGGAGCTTTCACACAGCGGCTCAAACAAGTGACTTTTTAATTAATCAAAACGTAGAATTGACGTTATCTACCATACAGCTCTGATTTTGCACCAAATAATTCCTCCTTGTTCCCGTATATCCAGAACAAACTGCGTAGTCAACTATTTTGTAAGCCAGAAACGGCGGTTTATGGGGTCAAAAAGCATATTCAGGGGATATCATCTTCACAGTGACAAAAATGCTTTTCGGTGTGGTTCAAATGCATACAAAAGTATACATCATGGAGAATATTTTGAAAAACAATGAAATAATTTTTAATGATAATTATGTGTTTTTGTTTACTATTTTCGAAATATAAACGGCTACCTTAGTATATGCCAGATTTGGAAAGGTGTTAAGATATTGAACAGTAACTGTAATACGTCCAGCACGTACGGTGTCTTGACGTACAAGGACTTTATCAAATAAATATAAGAATTCATAGAATATTGACATAAAATAATTGTTTTCATGATATATCAGAAAATTCAACTAAAAATTATTTATTTTTTTAGTTACTATTGACATTTTGTCATGACATAGTTTTAGTGTAAATGTTATTTTTTGAGGAATTCTGATTTTCCAGCAAGAAATCAAAATTTTTAAATGGGACACAGTATTTTTTTTGGAATCTAGACATTATTCTACTTATGGCTGTAACATGTTGGATGGTTTGTTCAAATTTGAATTTTTTATTTATTTATTTTTTTAAGTTAGAGTACCGTTATCCACTTGAAGGGCTCTTCAAACTAGTCAATAATTATGGAAACATATAACGACATTTCATTTATTATTACTTTGTTTTTTATTTGCAAAAGCACTAAATTAGTTTATTATTCAATTGTTCTGCAGAATTTTTCATCTCCACCTTATCGCTGCCGTGCAAAGATGCCATACAACATCTAGTTAATAAATAGTAATTTTAGATTTTAAGGAATAAACTGATTTCGCCAACTTTGGACTCTCTTATAAAGCATTACTTCTATAATGCTACTAACGTTTGTCCCTACGTATTTCCACATTCCTTCTAAAATCCCTTCTTAATGTAAACCAGAAATTTTGTACATTTATTCAGTGAGCAACTAAAAGGAATGGTATGCAACTCGAATTTTATTCGGGACGGGCGGCGATCGAGAAGAAATAAACGCCATTCTTGACAAATGGCGAAGATAAATAATTTTCTTAAAAAGCTCTATTGAGGCGTGTTTCAAGTGTGCTCAACTACACTTTAGACACTGCATTAATTACTTTGTATGCATAGAAGTTTCTAGGAAGGCAATAATTCGTTACTAAAAAAAAGTAAGCAATAGATTTTAGTTAAACAGAAATATGAAGTTAGAATGACAAAGTAAATATTGAAAGAGTTTGCTCTAGTAATCGATTTGATAAACTCAAATTATATAGGCAATTGCCTTAGTATGCAAATACGGTAGAATCGATGAAATGTTTAAACAGTTAATCTTAGTTTATTATATTCCAAATTCTAGTGACTTGAATTGATAATCTGGAATTTGCTTAGACCAGGTTAATCAAACAGCTTATAGGATCAATTTCCTGTATTTGTCGACGTTTCAACCTCTATAAGATCATCCTCAGGACTCTCTAATAGAATGTGTACAATAAAGAATTTCTTCTAGTGATATTCTAATTAAAATATAAATTTATATTTAAAATGCAAAATATATACTATAATTTAATGATAAGTTGTTCTTTCTGTATTCTTAATATTTGTGTTTAACTATATTATACAAAATATAAAGGTTACCTTTATAGGTACATAGAAAAATAATAATATATGCAATGATGACCATAAGCTCTAAAAGAAAAAAAAAATCAATCTTATTTACATAATTTTACAAAAGCAGTGCACCCCTGCAGTACTTACGAGGACATATAGCTTGATCCCTTGAGTACAAAATGAAAATATTTCTAGGAAATATGGTCTATTTTTAAGCATGGCAAACGTGCATCCTTGAAAGGAGTAGTCACGACTTTTCTACATGTACATATGTGTTCCATCTACTACAAGTATCATCTTTGCCTTCTGCGCAGAGGGATTTAGCAAAATTGCGAGTGTGCAGATTAATGACGTCATCTCGTGAAATGTGATTAACCCAAGATGATTGTTAGCAAAGCCACGCTTTCCATAGCCTAGATATTCCAAAAAGCGATGAAAGTATTCATTGGGACAAATTCGTTCGCAACTTCATCAAAAGTAAAGCGAGACACGTTCGTGCGCTTCTATTCCGAGTATTATGAATTTTATCACTGATTGTACTGAAGAGGTGATTGAAGTTACACTTAAATATTCCAGTGAGTCGACGGCAATTCTCATCACTAAGTGCTTCCGGTTCATCAAAATCTAGTGATCGTTTCTGAGCTAGTTTGCGAATATCATTCTACAGCTGAAATATTTAAGAATCATTCATTGTAGTAGAAGGTTCTCTTTCTTCGATGCGGTGATGGTCCTTCTTTTTGAACACACTACTATTCAAATGCCTTTTAGAGTATCGCGGTTTTCCTTGCATAATTATAGCGCGTTCAATAAACAATTTAAGCTTTGTTCTGCCGGGTACGAGAAATGAGATTTTTAGTAACTTTACAAATAACACAGTTCCTGTGACTTTAAGAAGTACGTCCAATGCAATAAGCAACGTAATAATTGCGAAACGAATTAATAGGAAAGAGTTTTGTGAAGAAAGAGCTTTATTGGAAGAAAGAGTAATAATGAAGAAAATGTAGTAAATGTATATCCTATTAACAAAAGGGATTCAGTAGTGAAATGTTGACAGTATTTCTCATATTTGGAAAAAGTAGTAATGATACATAATTCGATGGTTACAGTTTGGAAATGAAGATAGCCAAAAGCAACAAGCAATAATTATAATGAAATATATTTTGAGCTTTTCGAATAGAGAAGAGTTATTATACAAGATAATATAGATTACCAAGTGTAACTAAGAATTGGTATGGGCCAAACACAGGTTTTTATGGCAAAATACCATTTAGTATAAGGTAATATTGATTTTCAAGGAGTTGTATTGTTTGGTATAACAATAAGTGTCAGTATGGGTTTTATCAAGGATATGGCTTGATATGGGGCTATATAGATTAATATGGTCAGTTTCATCTCAACTAAAGGGTAATTATAAGGCAGTTTTATCTTCAGTTTTTAATAGGTTTTAGATGAATTCAGAAGAATCTTAAATCAGACCTCACTTACTTTTCCAAAAGAGTTGACTTAAAAAACGACTTTAGAATAACCTTAAACCTGGTTTGATATATATATATATATATATATATATATATATATATATATATATATATATATATATATATATATATATATGAAGTAAAATGCGAACAGTAATTGCAAACTTCGTTCCAACCATATCCTTTTCCATGTTAGAGGTTGCACAGTTTGAACAAATTGCTAAGGAACACAATTTATCCTATTCCACCACCATCGAGATGATGGTATTAGCATACCGAGAAAAAAGTCAAAAAATTATCCTCCCCGCCGCAGTGATACGGCAGAGATACATGTTTCGTCTCTACTAGACTCATCAGGGTACTGACATGTATCTGGCTGTGCAAGGGACAGATCGGAAGGAAGCATGCAAATACTGAGCGCGGCTTCGCCGACCTCCCGCCGAATGGAGTATATATGTTTATGCGGCTTTCACGGATTCCTCCGTGTAAGATGCAATAACAGTAGATATATCCACATTATGCCGTTGTAGTGCTGAAATCACATTCAGCAAACGTACAACTATATGCAGCTCCGTGTAGGAATGAAGTAAAATGCGAACAGTAAATGCAAACTTCGTTCCAACCATATCCTTTCCATGTTAGAGGTTGCACAGTTTGAACAAATTGCTAAGGAATATAATTTATCCTATTCCACCACCATCGAGATGATGGCCTACCTGTATCAGCATACCGAGAAAAAAGTCAAAAAATTATCCTCCCCGCCGCAGTGATACAGCAGAGATACATGTTTCGTCTCTACTAGACTCATCAGGGTACCGACATGCACCTGGCTGTGCAAAGGACAGATCGGAAGGAAGCATGCAAATACTGAGTGCGGCTTCGCCGACCTCCCGCCGTATGGCGTATATATGTTTATGCGGCTTTCACGGATTCCTCCGTGTAAGATGCAATAGCAGTGGATATATCCACATTATGCCGTTGTAGTGCTGAAATCACATTCAGCAAACGTACAACTATATGCAGCTCCGTGTAGGAATGAAGTAAAATGCGAACAGTAAATTCAAACTTCGTTCCATCCATATCCTTTCCATGTTGGAGGTTGCACAGTTTGAACAAATTGCTAAGGAACACAATTTATCCTATTCCACCACCATCGAGATGATGGCCTACCTGTATCAGCATACCGAGAAGAAAGTCAAAAAATTATCCTCCCCGCCACAGTGATACGGCAGAGGTACATGTTTCGTCTCTACTAGACTCATCAGGGTACCGACATGCACCTGGCTGTGCAAAGGACAGATCGGAAGGAAGCATGCAAATACTGAGCGCGGCTTCGCCGACCTCCCGCCGGATGGCGTATATATGTTTATGCGGCTTTCACGGATTCCTCCGTGTAAGATGCAATAGCAGTGGATATATCCACATTATGCCGTTGTAGTGCTGAAATCACATTCAGCAAACGTACAACTATATGGGATGGTGGTGGAATAGGATAAATTGTGTTCCTTAGCAATTTGTTCAAACTGTGCAACCTCTAACATGGAAAGGATATGGTTGGAACGAAGTTTGCATTTACTGTTCGCATTTTACTTCATTCCTACACAGAGCTGCATATAGTTGTACGTTTGCTGAATGTAATTTCAGCACTACAATGGCATAATGTGGATATATCCACTGCTATTGCATCTTACACGGAGGAATCCGTGAAAGCCGCATAAACATATATATATATATATATATATATATATATATATATATATATATATATATATATATATATATATATATATATATATATATATATATATATAAATTGACAAGAATCCGGACCAGCGACTATGACAACGATAATTGTAATTAATTGCAAGCTTTTTCCTTGCCTTGACCTCGAAATCACCTAATACAGATAAAGCCTACGTGGTTCGACTCGGTTGAGTTAAGCTACGGCATCAGTATACTCACTCCAGGATTCAGTGATTTAACACATTGCTTTATCTCAATTTGATCTTGATTCTAACTAGGAGGGAGAGGAAGGAGGTCGAGTTCGTGGAAATATCAATTAATTATTTGATATAGTTAATAAAAAAAAAATTGGCCAAAATTGGTGGAGACCGAAAACCGGCCAAACTGATTCTCCCCCTTTAAGTTGTAATTCGAATATCACTAGAAGAGATTCTTTATTGTATAAATGTTTATTTAAGAGGCCTCGGAATGATCTCATAGAGGTCAAAACGTCGACAAATACAGGAAGTTGATCCTATAAGTTGTTTTAATAACCTGGTCCAACCAAATTCCTGATTTAGTTTATTATTATTGAGTATTATGGTAATATTTTTATGATATCCTGAACTTCTGTCATGACTGTTGAATTTTTGAGTGCGACTCTTAATTGACGTTTGAGTTATTATTGGTATTACTGCAAATTTTTTATGGATTTGGTTTTGACTAGGGTAAATTAAGAATTAGAATACACGATGTTTTGTGTGCAGATTTGTTGCCGTTGATTGGTTTGCCTTATGATTTGGACTTATCATGTATGTATATTTTTTTATGAGTAACTTTCAATTTTATGGACCATTTAAAAAAAAATACTATTTTTTTATTGAGTGCCGCACTAAAGGGCCTCCTAGATTTTCTCAAAATTTAATAACGATCAACAGGGTTATCTCAGAGCTCAAATTTTAGCTTATATATCTATTTTTTTTGCCGAGTTGCTTTTATGAGTAAAAAATAGGCATCTAAAAGTAGGAGCCTCTCTGAAATTTCTTTCAGGCTTAAATTATAGTGGCTCGACCTGCCCTTATTGTATATACAGACTTTTTTAAAGTTAAATATGTCACATTCAACATGGCGGCTAAAATGTGAAAAAATATAAACTTTGTGCTAAAATAGGTTGAAAATATTTTCGAATTAAACTTTCGGTACATCCAAAATGAACTATTTTTCATATACACTGAGATCTATACTGTATGTGTCAAAATTCAGAATCGTTAATAGAATATGGCAGCTAAAAGAATAAAAAACTGACATGACCAGGCACCAGACACTACCAAAGCTTGGGTAAGTCACCAATCATTTTCCAGATAGAAATACATGCCATTAGGATATGTATTCAATTTAACAAGGAGAAAAACTATCACGGCCAAGAGACTATCATCATATCGGATAGTCAACCAGCCATTAATGCGCTGAGCTCTCAAGTTATCAGCTTCAAGATGGTCTGGGAATTCCTAGAGGAATTAAATGATTTGAGTCATCCTCATGTGGGTACCGGGACATACCGGGATAGAGGGGAATGAAATAGTAGACAGGCTCACGAGGAAAGGGACTGATATAGCATTTCTGGGGCCAGAGCCTTTCTGTGGAATCAGTAGCAGCGTAATGTTGGAAGAACTAAAGGTAGAAGAAGAAAGCAGGATATCGAATTATCGGACAGAGCTGTAATGATTACAACAAGCGAAGATACTTCCGGGGAACTACGACCAGGAGAGATTCAAAGAATGAATAAGCTTAAGTAAAAACCAACTAAGAGTTCTTACAGGGGTTCTGATGGAGCATTGCCACCTGAAGGGACACCTCAAAAAACTCGGACTGATAGAAAGAGAAGTGTGCAGATTCTGTGAGGAGGAGGACGAAACCTCTATTCATATCCTTTCAGAGTGCAGCGTTCTAGAAAACCCTAGGATGCAGTTTTTAGGAACATACTAAATCGAAGAAGAGGAGCAACCACTGTGAAGCCGTCTAACATCCTAAGATTCTTGAGGGAAATAGGACTGGAGGACCTGCTTTAGCAGATAAGGTAACTATTACAACTTGGCAGCAGTAGGGGGGCCCAATAGATCCACTAGGTCGCAGGGTACAGCCCCAACTCTACGCACATACATACACTGTAAATATCAAAATTTAGAATGATGGATTCAATATGGCAGCTAAGGAATAAAAAAATTTGAATTTTTTGTGGAGGCAGTTGCATATTCTTATAAATGAAACATTTAATATCTATGTTGTACCTTTAGACATATACGTTTATAAGCTACACAGTTCATATTTGTATTCAAAGTAGCGAATTCAGTATGACCGCCGAAATGTGGAACAGCTCTAATTTGTCGTTCAAAGACTGAATTCATAATCATCAAGCAATAGTCAATGACTGCCTTGGCCAGTTTAGTGCTCTAAGCAAGAAGTATAACCGGGGAGAAGCGATATCCACGAGACCAAGACGGCAGACAAGCGAGTGTCCTAATAAATTTATCTCAGTCTACCTAGCCAGGGAAAATTGAGATTTAGTCGAACCGTGTGCATCTGGGCTTTTTCCATATACGTTAGCGAGAAAGGTTATAGTTTACTGTATACAGAAGGCTACACACTCCCGTCTGTTGTCTTGGTCGCGTGGACTTTGCTTTTCCCTCCAAATGATTCACAGGCTATAAGAGTTTGTTTGAATTGTCAAGGGAGTAATCGACATCTTGCCCAGAATACTGGATTACCTAAGGTCGTCACTGGTTTAAACTTGATTATACACTGGACTGACTATTTAATAAATACGAATCCGGCATTTTGAGCTGATCCATACTAGATCCATAACTCTGATTTATGATACTTACAGTATAGTTCATAAACTTACATGTGTAAAGGCGCCGTACAGGTACTAAAATTTCACTTATACGCCATATTGTTTCCCTCTGATATTTAAGCCGCCATGTTTTATTTACCATCCTGAATTTGGATATGCACAATGTAGCTCATAAGTGTATGTATATGAATGAGAGCACAGTTTTGGAGTACCATAATTTCAATTCGAAACAATTTTCAACTTGTTTCTAGAAAAATGTCAGCTTATTGGATATTTTAGCCACCATCTTGCATTTACAATACTGAATTTTAATATCCACAGTTTAGATGTTAGGTGTAACATATATAAAAGAGAGTTGAGGTTTACCAAAAGTTTAAGTTTAAAGTATATCTTTTGAGATGAGTTGAAGTTTGAGCCGCCATATTGTATTTACCATCCTGAGTTCTGACTCGCACACTGTACATTTAAGCTTATATAAAAGCTTTAATTTGAAAGGGTTCTCCAGCTATTTAAGACAAACATTTGAACTTTTTGACATTTTAGCCGCCATATTGAACGCGCCATGTTTAATTTAAAACAAATTACTATGTTATATTCATCAAGGTGTTAGGTGATTATGTACAATTATCGGTATTTATACAAATTCACTTTTTTTCAGATTGATTTTATCCTTTACACCTCTTAAATCTATTGTCTTATGTGGTTTGTTAACTGCAAATATATTGTATTTCCGAAGTAACTTGCCTATTTTATGTATCACCATTTAATTTTACTGATTTTTCGATTAACTTCAGATAGTCTAAATTTTTTTTATTATTACCACTTACTACTATTCATAATTTAATAACTATCGACACTATAATTTATATTGTGTTTCACAAATAACACATTATGTGGTTTTAATAATAAATTATGAATACTAAAACATAATTTTATATTGTATTGATTTGAAGGATATCAATGTCGCAATATACCGATAATCCGTAGCAACCAAGAATCTGATATCAGTCAATTAGGCAATGACGTAAAGGGTATCATTCATTTTAAGATTTAAAAGAGAAATTAAAAAATCAAGAAAAACTGAAGAGTCATTTTGATAAAATTTAGCGAGATCCCTTGAAAGTTATTAATGGGCCCACTAAAAATTCCTGAAATTGTAGTTTTGGAGTTTACCTCACATAAGGAGCGAACTTTTGCCTAATAATTAATTTAATAGCTGAAGTATCTAGGTCACTCCTCTCAATATAACATATCAATGAATAAAACTGTTTGGAAGGGATTTGTTAAAAATGCATTTTTAGCAGTATATGTAATTAATGGTATTTTAACAGCATAATTGTTCTATTTCAATACTTTTATCAACAATAGTTATCAATCCAAATTTAAAAAGATATAAACGACCAACGATTAAAGAAATATAAAATTTATTTTGATTACTTATCCTCAATCATAGAATTTAAAACCACTGCATTCTCAGAAAAGATCTGAAAATTTCTCATCGCTATAATAGTATAACACATAAAAATTATAACCGTTTCTTTAAACGATATTATCAGATCAAAACAATTTATCATAACTGCTAACTTCATTTCTTAGCAATAAGTAATTTTTGAGAAGTATTTTATTAAATCCAATCATAAAACAACTTTTCTCTAATTAGTTTATCCTAGATATTATTTTTAATATAAAGTGTTTATTTTTCAGTGTTAATAATATCAACTATATGTTTTGCCTTGTCAGCTGTAGCCTATGGAATAATATTAAAAACAAGAGATATTCATAAGATATGTTTTATAGCGTTCTCTACATCAATGTGTTTAACATTTCTGTCTCTTATTATTTTGCAAGTCCAGAGTAACAACACAACTTGCAATATATTTGGTAAGTTTAATATTTATTTGTGAATTTTTTTGTTTTAAATTTGGTAATTAGGGCAAAATACTTCTTAAATATTATAAATTGAATATCATAGAGCAAAATTCTTTTTTAGTTTACTCGAGTTAATTAGAATTATTAATAATGATTAGGTTTATTTAGAATAAAACTTTTTTACATTTTAAACATTTTCTTCTTAACTAGAAATTTTTTGGACTCTCGTTGAATCAAAATATTAATTCTGATATTGGCTAGCATCCCCCAATACCAGGAAGGTGAAAAGACATGAAATTTAAATTTAATAATTTAAAAAATAAAAATAAATGAAATTTCTTCTGTTCAAAAAAAAAAACATTTAAGTGAGGTAAAATTTCATGTGATTTAAGCAAGATTTAAGTAAGTTATTTATCTTACTTTCTTCCTTCTTTTGTAGTCACTAGTAGGGGTTTCTCTTATAAGAGTCCAGCAGTACTCAACCAATATATTAGTGCTCCATTTTCCACTGCAACTTTTTGAATTTTTGTTCTAACACTGCATTTAAATTTTTTGAGAAAATTAGAAATAGATATATAGAAAAAGTAGTTTTAATGACATATTTATACCCATGGCTTTGTACGATGACACATTTTCCACATAGACCCTAAAATTTCTGATTTTTTTCCAAAATATTATTGCAAATGTTTTGGAATGCATTCTATTCCTTTTTAGTATTGTTTTGTGTTGTTCTAAAGCTGGGGTCTTTAAGTAGTTCTCTTATTTAAGGTCCAACAAAAACCCCTATTATGCTGAAGTAATTTTTCTCTTTCAATATAAAAAGTATTTCCTCATCTTATCAGAGTTATATCCCTGACATAGAGAAAAGTAAGTAACTTCCCATTTGGATGGTATTTGCTTCCTTCCTAAAAAGCGATTAATTAAACATTTATGTAATTTCAAACTAACAAATTAAACAAGATTCTTAATAGTTTCGGAGGTGGGAATTTTGATGCAGAATAGTAATTAAGGTAATGATTTATATAAAAGAAACTATATAGTTCTCAATTCGTTGATAACTCTATAGTTTTTCTAATAATTTTACTTAAATTTAAAAAAATTGCAATTATATTAACACTGTTTTTATTTTAGGATTCTTTTTCCTATTTTCAACGATTTTATCGTTTTTATGGCTGTTTATTGTGTGTTTAGAATTATTATATTTAGTTAGGTAAGTAATATTTATATAATCTATTTTTGAGGTTATGAACTACGAAAGCTCTGAACAGACACCGAGTCGGTATCAACTGGCAACAGGGGCGAATTTAAGGAGGGGGCGATTCCAAGGGGGGGAACGTTGGGAGCGATTTTTCTGAAAACTAATAAATTTTAATTTTATGTATAGGCTCTTTAATTAGTAATTACGTAGAAACTCATCAGTTTTAGCTAGCAATAATGTAAAATTGTCAACTTTAATCTAAAAACTATTTACGAATGCCCTTATAACATATGCACTTGTTTATATTTATTAATTTAAACTGTAATATTTTCTATGTAATGTTCGCATAGCACTTTTATGAAGAATATGTGAAAAATAAGTACATATTTTATAATCACAGCTTTATTAATTTTTTCTTAATTTTTAGGACTCCTTTAGAAAAAGAAAGAAATGATAAACGAAGGTACTGGTACATAGCAGGCTCCGTTGGAGTATCGGCTTTAATGTGTTTCATTTCAATGTTTTCAGGAGAATTATGGGTACCTGATGTTCCAAACTCTTTTATAAAGAGTTATGGCAAAAATAAATGCGAATTTCAGAGTAAGTTATTTTTAAAAACAAACAGTGATTAAAACAAACAGTGATTAAAACAAAAAAAAATGGTAAGCAATCCTAATATCGATTAGATAGAATGAGGAATGACTATTTCACATAACTACTTTCAAATCACATAGCACCTAAAATAGAAATAACTAAGTAATCCTAATGGATCTTTCGTTTTTTACCTGTCAAGTATTATTGTCTTCAACATCCTCAACTGGTTGAAAATAGGTTTAAGTTATGTTCTTGCATCCACTGGTGTATAATTTTAAGCTTGATAGTTGCTCTATTTTCAAAGGGTCCACTTATCGACTGTTTTGCTTCAGAGCTGGGTGTAAGCAAAAACATACTTTGGAAAATTAGTTCTAATAAATTCTTACATAATTCTGTGATAATGAGAAAACAGGTCGCAGATCATCTGAAATATTGAAATGACGAAAAATTCAATAAAACTGTATTATTTTGTGGCGGATATTGGCGCGTATTGACATAGCTTACCTTTAATTCTGTTTGTGATACATTCATCATAAATCAGCTCCCAAAATACTCTCAAAGAGAATTTGTGAGAAAACTATCACTTGAAATGAGTGACAAGGCATTTTGATTTTCCTTTTCAGCCATTAAATGCAACATTGCGCGAAACTTTAATTATACCAATACCAAAATACCAATACAAATGCAAGATCTTTTTAACTACTATTGCATACCAATTATTTTTTTAACAATTGTGCCCTTATTTTAGGAGTGCGACTTTTAATGCATGCGGCAAGCAAGGTATTGAGTAAATCAAATATGAATTTTGTTTTTTGATAAGGCGTGCCAATTGAATGAAGCCCGTTGATATGAAAGCGCGAAGTTTCAACGAATTTATTCTCGTACTTATATGAGATTTGATTGCGTACTAATTATACGTTTCATTATTTTTATCCTGTAATATCTTCTAGTATTTTGTATTTGATTTTTGGTTTAATATTTTCTATAACCTTTATATCGATTTAAATTTAAATTTTAGATTTTTTTTTTATTAAATACTCTCTTAATTTGTCTAGACATAAGTCTAAAATTTTATTGTACCCCTTAAGTTTTTCAATAGTAAATTTAAAAATGTGAAAAAATTTGATACAGCAGTACTTTGCAAATATCTCGCCTGCCGCCTATCAACTCCGGGTTACCGCCAACATAAAACGTACCGTCGCCGATCGAGTACTATGAAGCACTGTGAATAGCGTCATGAATAGTACCGCTGATTCACTCCTGTTTACTGCCCACGTATAACGCTGCCGGTCTTTTAGTACGGAGCGTTGTGAACAGCGTCGTGAGTAGCACCGCCGATTGATGCCAAGTTATCGCTCATGTATAATGTATCGGCGCCGGTTAAGCAGTAAGAGGCATCGTGAAGAGCTTCATGAATATCACCATTTAAGCATACCATTGCCCTCCATACCGGCCATTTAGTTCAGGTTATTCTTTTGTATCTTAGGTTAAGTTAGTTTCAGACCATATCGTAAAGTATGTATACCGGCCATTTAGTTCAGGTTATTCTTTTGTATCTTAGGTTAAGTTAGTTTCAGACCATATCGTAAAGTATGTCATAGGGGATATTTTAAAACCATATGTCGTATTATCTAGTTCCCATTTTTAACACTTTAACTAGCAGCCGGTAGCCAATAATTAACACACGTAATGACCCCTGGCCTGCCGTTTTTTCATTATAACTAGCTGCCCAGTGCAAGTGAGCCCTGTACCATGTTAATCCGGAGAGTGAAGCACGAAACGAGCTTACCCGTCTATCATTGTAGGTGAGACAAGGTTTGTGTGTATATGGTGTTTCACCATCTCACTGCTTTCCTTACATTCTACCGGTGGTGACCAACATTGCCAAGGACCCAATAAGAACGGATAATGTTCCAAACTATCGACTCTGTCGAGGACACTTAAAGAACTTATATTCTATCGTTACTGGCCGACACTCTCGAGGAGCCGATAAGAATGCACAATGTTGGCCCATGCTAGCGATACTGTCGAGGAACCTTCAAGAACAGGCAGTGTCATTTCATCCTATCGCCCCTGCCGTGGCGCTTCATTTCTTATATTCTACAACTATCTATACACACTCGCACTAAATGCCATCAGTTCCTTTTAGTTCCGTAAAAACCAGGAATATGTGCTCATCGGTGTCGTCAGTATGGGCGCATAGCATCTGTTGCCGCCCATCGTAGCCGGTCGATTAGTAGGAAGCGCCATGAATAGCATCGTGAATAGCATCGCTGGTTGAAGCCGGATTACTGCCACCGTTTTTCGAGTCTCTGCTCGTGCGCCAAATTTATGATTACACTTTTCGGGCGACAAATTGTGACGTACTTTCGCTCGCGTTCTTGTGACTTCCCTGTTCAGGCGCCAAATTTGTGAGGTCCCTCCTCTTTTCCAGTCAGACGTTTCTCACGTTAAACTTTTTTGAATCCCTGCTCGGACGCCAAATTTGAGACTTCGTTTTTCAGGAGTCAAACTTGTGACGTCATTGTTGTCGTAGAAATTCATGGATGTCTTACTATTAAGACAGCGGAGCCATCGGACAAACATTTAGCGGTGACGCAATACGTATCGATCGGATACACCAAATATTCACGCTGCTAACTATCCGCCACACTGTTCAACGGTTCAATTGCCGTCGATCAACATATCCACATGTTATCTGTCTCCAGTGCCATCCTCTGGATTAACATGACAAAGGGCCGCTTGTACTGGGTAGCTTATTACAGCGGAGAAACGGCAAGCCAGAGGTTATTTACACGGGCTTGTTACTGGCTATCGACTGCCAATTATATTTCCTGAAATGTAAAAAAAAAACTAGATAATGAAACAAATAGTTTTAAAATATTCTGTATCCTCCATTCAATATTTTACAATATGGCCTAAAGCTAACTTATCCACCTAAGATAGAAAACAATTATCAAAATCATTCACGACGCTGTTCACTGTGCCTCGTACTACTCGATCGGTAGCGGTATATTATACATGGGAGATTACTCGGCGTTAATCGAAGGTATTATTCTTGATCGGCGGCGGTATGTTTCATATTGGTGGTAATCCGGCGTCGATCGGTGATAGGCGACTGCTCTGTAGACGAAGGTTCATTGCACGGCAGCGGTAACATCAGGGAGGTAACTTTGGCCACGATGGGCAGTAACAGTTATTATGCGCCCTTAGTGACGACACCGGTGAGCACCGACATACGTTCCTGGTAGTTACGGAACTAAATGAAATGGATTTAACAACATTGCCCTTTCTTATCGGGCCCCCGACAATGTCGACAAGGAACGGTAGAATATAAGGAAAAGAATCACATTGTCCGTTCTTTAAGGGTCCTCGACAGTATTGGTAGGACAGAACAACATTGCCCGTTCTTATAAGGCCCTGGATAAAGTTGACCATTAGTGGTATGATGTAAGAAAATCAGTGAGATGGTGAAACACCATATACACATGCCTTGACTTTCTACGAAGCTAGACCAGGGAAGTGCGGTCTGGCAGGTGCCCTGGTTAGTCCGTTTGGACTGTTCATCTGGGTGGAAAATGTATTTCTTTGAAGAGGGTAAATCTTGCATAGACACCTTCACTAAGTGTGAAAGTAGTGACGGGTTTTTACCGGCTAACTCCCCCCCCCCTGATTGAAGGTTTCACGATTGGATGGTCCTTGCCAATTGTGATTAAGACACTTGCTCACATTTAGCATACAATGTAAGGTTGATTTCTTAAATAATTTATTATTTTAAGACAAAAATTTTCTCTTACCTATATTGTAATAGTGTGATGTGATCCTGGTCTCTGTCCTGGATCATGCCTTTCCTTTTGGTGCTTCACTCAGTGGGAGGCGCCCTGCCTAGTTCTTGAATGAAATTTTCTCGGCTTCTCTTATTTCTTCTTTCCTTGGTTGGTGCCTCGTATTCCTGAATGGTTCCTGGGTCTTGTTGCTAAGAGCTGGTGTCTAGGTCTTTTATGTTTCCCGCTGTCCACTGCAGGATCGTAATCTACTGCCTGCATAATTAGCGCGTTGTTATTCGTCTTTGTCTTTAAGAAGACTTTGGAGGCCTTTTGTCTCAGGACTTCCCTTAAGGAATTCCATCTCATCTCCCTATGTATTTGTTCGTTCTTGACGAACCACTGGGCGGTTAAAGCCACCCTCAGTACTATGTTATCCTGAGCTTCTAGATTCCTAAGGTGTCGAAGAATGTTCAGTTCTCCTCGAATTATTTATGTCTTCGGCCGGTCATCTCCACCAAGGTCCCACTACGATGCTATTTAGCGGCATAGTGCCGTTAATTAGTGAACGGTAATGTTAAAGCTTAAAATATTTTTCCCGCAATACAATAGTTCGTCATGGCCGCGAACCTGCACTGCCACGAATACATTGCATGGGTGGGGGCTAGACGGAACAGTACCTTGTCGGGTAGGGGAGAATCGGCGGATTCTCTGGGTGGATAACGGTATTGGACTGGTTTGGGCGATAATGATATAGGACAGGCACACCATCGGGATATAGGGTCCACCTTTCCACATCTTGAGCAAAACCTTACGCTGTGTTTGGTACATGTTTCTCGGTGGTGACGGGATATCTACAATGCCAATACAGATCCAGGTATATCAGCCGGTATAGAGCGGTCCTCTAAGAAGTATCGATCTGGATGAGTTCCACAGGGGCACTACTGTTGGAGGATGATGGCGTCTTGGCCATCTCCGGGTAGTGCTTCTGATGACCGACGACGGCCTCTCGTGTAGTGTGCAGGAGAACTCGGTGGTTGTATCCGAACTATCCAGGACAGAGTCCTCCTTCACAGTTGGGTTGGGAAGGGAACCATTCTAGTTCAATATCATTACCGTGCTTTCTTGGCGGGCTTCTAGCGGCTTAAGTTCTCGGAACCCTCTAGACGGGTCGGGGGTAGGAGAGTTGTACCAGTGATCGAGCAGCATACCTTCATCGAAGAAAAGTTCAAGCGTCCGTCTCCCTAAAATACAACAAAATTAAAGATATGTCCCCATTGCCCAAAAAAATACAAAAATAACTCAATGTTTCTAACGGAACCCTTTTTTATTACAAATGACAGAAACTAGAATCAGAACTTGAAAACGCAGACTTAAATTGTCTATTACTGGAGCAGGTTAACTCAAATGATAGTGTCATTGGCGGCTCTAAATCAGTAGCGAATCAGACTTCTTGCTGGAACCTGGGCGGGCTAGTTAAAAGTGGCTTTAAGTTCTGGAGGCCAGTATCCTTCCCTGGGTTCAAGTGGTTGGCATCTTTGCTTTCCTAAGGTATTGGTTTTTCTATAGTTCTTAGCTCTTCTATAACATAAGCTACATTAATCGATTCATATATACTGTACGGAATATTTGGTTTAATTATTGTAACGACTACTACGACAAACGGACTCAATCGGCTGCGAAAAAGCGTTCTATAAATGTCGGTACATATATTTTGAGCGTGAGGATAAAAAAAAAAGATAGCAGTACCCGTATGACAAACATTATCTCAGCTTTAGGCTATACTTACCATATACAGATCCTCGGGTACCTACTTGACAGTCTACCACAGTTTACGTTTAACTGCCTTCCGGTGTCGATTAAACCTCGGTACTGCTCAGTATTGAGCTTTTCGGTCCTATGCTTTCCCGGTCATATGCTTTTTGAGCGTCATGTGCTTTTCAAGTCCCTGCTTTTTTTCAGTCAAAACAAATTTGGTGCCCGAGCCGAGACGTCGCAAGTACGACGCCCGAGTAAAGGAGCATCACAAAATTGGCGCCCGAAAAGTGTCGTTACAAATCTGGCTCCCGAGCAGGGATTCAAAAAACATTTGACGTGAATAATGTTTGACTAAAATCTCTAATCTGTGAACCCTGGCTTACCATAAAGAAGAACCATAAGAGTTTAGCGTATTATCACCTAGCAAGAAAACATGCGTATTTAGTACCTGATTTACATCTTCACTAAAGCGGAAAACTCTGCTATCTAACCAAATCACTTTCAAAGAAACCCATTCCAACTCCGCTTCACCTCCCTTCCCGCCACTCCCAGGCCGCTCTCAGACAGTCCAGACGTCTGCTACGTCGGGGCAGCGAGAAAAAAACTCCCCTATTTTAAACATACCAAATAAAACAATTTCTTTCTTACTTTACCAACCCTATCCTGTATGAAATAATTTTCCGGCCATCCTTTAATATCTTAAACATCTTATATTCTAAGCAAAGAAAAAGGAATCCTTATGCTATCAACTAAACAATTACATCCAATTATTCCCTTATATAGTGTACAACCCTAAAACCTTACTTCTAGAATATTTACAAATATTTATGTATAATTACAGAGCTTTGCCTTACTACGTCAACATTTGGACATCTATGTCTTTAACCAATTTAATATAATCTCCGCCATCGTGTTAAGCAAATTAATTTCACCCAGTTTTGCTTCCCCATTTTCGTCTCTCAAATCAAGACTCCTCCCTATTCCTATTCTTACTTCCATCCTAGCTATCACTCTACTTTCGTCTCTGCACTCATACACAATATGATCCCTGTTTTTGTCCTCCTGGTCACAGCGGCATCACTATATCGCCACCAAGCAGCCGAAATGAGACGTGCATAGCTCACTAGCAGATAATAATAATTTCTGTATTATTATTATCTGCTTATTGACAGATTTCAATAAATAATTATTTATCTTTATATTGCATATGTCATTTCGGAATACATAATAAAGTTATAGTGAAAATTTGGTAATAATTGATCTAGAAGCGCCGCAAAATTGCCTGCTGGAAGTTGTAATGACGACTATGATTGCTGCACTAATATGATCTCAAGCATAGGTTTTGCGACAGATCATATTCATGCTTGCTGGATTTGAGCGGTAATCAATGAGAAAGTCGCCTCTTTTCATGTGGTCATGAGTTCACTCTGGCCCCGGATAGTCGACTAATTACGAGGGTTCCAATAAGAAATGACGCCTCGTTGATAATTGTTTCTATATTTTTACAAGATAACTTTCAATGATATCAGTAATTACCATAAATTTGTAAAATTGCGATGTAATTGCTACAAAATACTCAAATTGATAGTAAATTTTGATGGGAAATTAATTTACTTTAATCGAGTCCTATTTTTCAACTTTCTAAATCATCTACAAGCCTGGCCACGAACACGAGTGAAGCCAACACTGCAGACGATCCAGCACAACTTCCAGCATAACACCTTAACTGAAATTCAGTGACAAAAGCAAGCAGGCAATCGTGCAGCGAACAAGCGTCACGTGCGCTAAGCCTAACATAAAATATATATATTTTTTTATTTATTTTTAGCTAGTTTTGGCCGAAGTTTTATCACTTTTGTTCCTATGATCTTGTCAATAGTATTATGCATTGCCAGTCTTGTAGTTTTAAGAAGTTATATGAATAAAAATGAAAAAAATAAAAAAATTACCAACCACTGCGACTGGAGGGAAAATGTAAATAACTACAAATTTTTGTAAGTATCAACTCAATAACCAAAAAAATTTTCTAGATCATATAATAAACTCGGCGGATTTCCTAAGAATGTTATCATTGACAACCGTTTGTTATTATGAAACAGTTGCACAGGTCAACTTAAATTAAGCTTAGAGTTTCACTAAAGCTTAATTTTTCATAAATTTGACACTTAGGCATTAAAACTGACTTAAATTAAGTCTATGAATTTTGCTTCATATCCAGAACAAAAAGAAATGTAACAGATAAAAATTAGTAATCCCAGAACTCAAAATTTTTACGACAAGAATGGGACGAGAAGTTTCCGGCTGCTCCTAGAGATTGCGATCGAAGAGTCATTTTTTCTGAGCACTTTGAAACCTCATATTTACCCAATATTATCTAAGTATTTTAGAGAGCTATTTTGTGTGATTATATTCTGCGATTTTACAAAGTTTTTAAGTTTCCTTATTTTCCAAGTCTGGATAAAACCAAAGTGCGAGCCGCGATAACATATGTGTTTATCAAAAGCATATCTCTTACAGAGATTAAGGCGGAGTAAGACATTACATTGGGGGACTCTGTTCCCTCATCTACAATGGGAAATACTTATGTTGCGGGCTTCAAACGTACCGTATGAGAACTAAAGACATTAGGTCATTATGGATGATGGCCGACTAAAATTGGCGGAGACAGTTGAGATTGGAAATAAGAAAATTAGTATCGGAACAGTGTTTGATTTTCTATTAATCTGACCCTATAGACCTGTAGTCCTGGATCCACCACTATACTCACGAGATCTAAAAATGATCAGAAACTTAATAGAGAAGAACGAACTGAAAAAAAAGGAGAGAGCGTCCCATCAACAGGAAAAGTCATGGCCACTCCTTTTTTTTGGGTCGCTAAAGGAATCTTTTTAGTAAATTATTTAGAGAAGGGAGAGATATTCACGTCAAATATTACTTTCCAGTTGAAATAAAAAACTAAGAAGAAACGGCTCGTCTTCCCGAATAAAAAAGCTCTCTTTCAGTCATGTTGATGGCAAAAATTTAGGAACCGAAGTTTGTAGTCATGCCGCATGCATCCTTTACACCGGACTTGGCCTCATACTTCAATCTTAAAAAATTGCTTACTAAAAAAGAGTATGTGTTCGATTCTCAAGTTATCGCAGCGATGGACGCCTTTTGTGCGTATTTGAATGAAGGCACCTACAAAGAAGAGATCCAAGAGCTGATGCTTTGAAACACTGGGAGGTATATAAATTTAAAAGAAGATTATATAGTATGTCTTAATTATTGTATTTTCATTAATAGTCAGAAAAATTTTCATCCCATTTTTATGTATACAAAATAAAATACTGCGTCTATAACGAAAAAAGGGTTAAACGTGACATCATATTAAAAAATTATAGTTTAAGGATATTAAAGGTATTACTAAATCTAAATAAAACGTGATTTTTATTTTTAATTTCAATTATTTCAGTAATGATTTAATTGGAGCTTTATTTACTGTTATTTAAAATATGGTTATCTTTAAGATAAACTAAAAATTCAAATAGCAAAAACAGTATCTTCAACAGTTCTTCATTATTAAGGATTTGCAACATGATTGGGAAAATATATTCTTCGCCACAAACAATGTTATTATGGTTATAAAAAAATAAAATAATTTTATGAATGGCTCTGGGTTCTTACTGCTCGACACGATTATATATATATATATATATATATATATATATATATATATATATATATATATATATATATATATATATATATTGGACACCATAATACCATCTTTGTATTTTTTTTTCCTTATTCTGGTTAATGGCGCTAAACTATACTAAAAATACAGACGAGGTTAACGCTAACCCCATCCACGTAATAAAAATTGAAATTGCATGTGTAAACATATTTAAAATTTTAAACTTAGTATCTACAAAATGGTCAATTTTATGCAAGAATGGAATTATTTTCTGTGTAATAATAATTTGACAATAAAAAACTGCAATTGAGGCAGCATAAGATACGATAATTTTATTAATTTACGACGTACTAAATATTGTTTGTAAGAATTTTAACTCTAGTTTTTTACGAGTATATTATTTTTAGCACAGTCTATATTATTCTTCAAAAAAGTCCTTATAATCCTATTATGCGTCGACGTGAATAATAAAACACAGTCGCTACCAATTTTTGAAATTATATTCAATGAATCCGCACTAAAATTTAAATATCAACAAATCAATATTTCTAGTATTTTTGAGTAATCTGCATTATTAGCCTAAAAGTTCCTATTTTATAATGAGAAATATAATTTTTTTTCTCTATGTTAACTTAATGATAGTGGACTTGATTCTAAATATTGTGCTTATCAGTAAACTAGACAAACCTAGGAAATGTTAGTTTACTACTTATTGATATGTCCTACAGTATCGATATATATTTTTTATATTTTAGATCCAGAACGTATATTATAATAATTTTGGTAGCTTCTTTCTGGTTACTAAACCTAGTTTTCTATTCCTATGAACTCGGAAAAACGCAACTTGCTTTAGACATAATAGAAGCGTCGTTAGGTAAGCAATTGTAATTTATTTTGAAATGATTCAGTTTACAGATAACCAAACTAGCCAGAAATTTATATTTTTTGAAAAAATTACTTTTCATAAAAATTAAAGAATTAATAAAAAAAATATATATATTTCCAAGATTTTTAAAAAAAATTAGTTAAAAAAATAATGAGATAATATTACTTCAGTGTTTAACAAGGTTTTTAATTAGAGTATGTTAATAGTTGTGAGATATTTTGATGGGGGGTTCAGTAAAAATGCTGCCAAGATAACTGTTTGGCTAAGAAGTTAAAAATTGAAACAAAACCGAATTGTATCGTGTCTTTATATCTATTTTTGATGCATCGTATTTTTCATCTTATCCTAATGAAATATATTACCATTTTCATTCTCTTTTAAACATCTTTCCATTAGTGAATAGTTAGTCCTACTGACTTTGACGACTAATTGACACTAAAAAGATGAAGTAAAAAATTATTTTCACCGACGTGAAAATTTTGCAATAAAAAGTAAAAATAAGTTAACGACGGTTTCGATTTGTAATTAATTTAATAAATATAGATTTACCTATTTTGTGATTGATGCCAAAAAAAATAAGGAAAATACTTGCCAATTATCTAAAAATGATCTCAGCAAACGCAAAAAGAAATGGAACACAAGTCTAAAGCTCTGAAAATATATAATAATGAAAGGGAAATAACACCAATCCATTCAAAATTAATTTAAGTTAAAAATAGCCCCTACAGTTACTACGGTGCAGTACGGTGGGAAAAACGGAAAGGTTATAATGTCAGTTTCACTCTAGGGCATTGAAATTTTTACCGATTTGGAAGAACTTCCCTTATAAATGCAGCTAATCCCACTGTAAATCAATAAGAAACTTTACGAAATTATTCTCCTCCTTTCTAAAAACTCACCAGTTTTTTAGAAAGAAAATTAGAATTCTAATAAAGCTAGTCAATAGGCCAATTTAGAAATCACAGTTCGCATCAAAAATGAGGACAATTTGGCGTAATTTTAATTTTTCAATTTTTCAGTGACTTGGATGAACTTTCTTTTGAAATGCTGTTGATCGGATTTCAAATCAATCCCTCCAACCCAATTTCTGAGAAAATTTTTTTATAAAGATATATTCCGTAATGCTAAAAGCTAGCCATTATACAGGGTATCCGGAAAAATGTGGGAAGCTTTCCAAATATGAAAAAAACACGTGAAAGGAATACTATCTATAAACTTTTTTCAGGTCTCCTCTTCAGAGATATGGGCTCACAAAGAGCTGCAATGGAATCAACTTTTTTACATATAATTATTGAACCACCAGATATATTTAAATTTTTTTAATATGATGTATACCAAGTAAGACCCTTCAAATTACTATCCAAGAAAGTGTTGTGAATTACTCACAGCTTCAGGGAAGGACTAGCTGTGACAATCATGACCCCATTTTTTTTTCTGCCTGTGTGATAATAACCTTAGACAACGTTTTTTTACATACCTTTAGCTATTGACTAAAAATTAAGTACTCTTCATTCATGTCGCTAATCCTAATCGTTTCCGAAAAAACATCATTTTATTTACATCATCTATTTGGCGTATTTCGATAAAAGATACATCTTCGTTCCTATCAAATGTTCAACCCTCAAACTTATATTAAAAAAATTCGATCCAAAATTAGAGTTTACCCCTTTAGTTAAAAACGTCTAATTCTGTGAATTACAGTTCGACCTAGGTTCGCAAAAATGTTCAATTTATTTTATCGGAACCAAAATAAAATATTGTTGTTGCAAACGTTGCTAGGTACGAAAGAAATCAGTATCCTACATTTTAGAACTTGTCAACTTTCACATCGTTGACATATTGATTCTTTACTTGGATTATAATTTACTAATTTTTGGATTTCGTGGTCAAATTAATTGTGAAATAATTCGAAATATGGAATACACGTTTATTGAGTATGCAGATATGCATCTGATTTGTGGTCTTGCATCTTGGAATGCTTTGGAAGCCAGGAGGTTATATCACAACAGATATCCTAATCGTACTCTTCCAGATCAGAAAACATTTCAACAAGTTGACCAACGTCTAAAGGATAATGGTAAGTGATTCCCTTTAATAAGGTATTATTTATTATTAAATTTCTTCAGAATTCTTGGAAAATTTTGGGAAAAGAAGTACTGATACTGGTCGGAGAAGGACAGTACGTACGCCGCAATTAGAGGAAAATATTTTAAATGCCGTAGATGATACACCTACAATGAGCACTCGAAAATTATCAGCGCAGGTTAATACGTCGAACATAGTAGTACATGAAGTTCCTCAAGAAGAGCTGTTATATCCATATCATTTAAAAAAAACTGCATGAACTGATTTCTGAAGATTTTCCCCGTAGAATGCAGTTTGCACATTGGCAACTGGATCAGCAACGAGATAATATAAACTTCATTAGCACTATTCTCTTCACGGATGAAGCAGGGTTTACCTAAAATGGTCCATAAATTTACACAACTCGCATATATGGGCTGATGAAAATCCTCATGTAACTATTGTTTCGGATCATCAACATCAGTTCCAATCAACTACTGTCTAGACAGGAATCAATGTCAATTTTTTGATTGGACCATTCGTATTGCCGGCACAACTGAAAAGAAAAATTTATTTGGAGTGCCTCCAGAACATTTTTCACGAATTAGTAGTGCACTTACTACTTGAAACCTGTCGAAATATGTACTACATGCACGACGAGGCACCACCTCATTTCAGCGTTGCTTTGCGGGAGGATCTGAATAACCGTTGAATAGGTAGAGAAGGACCTATTGTCTGGTCTCTTCGAGCTTCCAACCTAACGCCGTAGGATTTTTATTTGTGGAGACACCTCAAAACATTGATGTATTCCACTCCGCTCGATAGTAGGGAGGAATTTCTACATAAAATCACGTTTCATTGCGATCAAATAAGGAACAATGCTGAGTTAATGTGATGGCTACAACAGTCCTCAATTCGTCGTGTTCGGGAGTGTATCAAACTTTACGGGACCCATGTTGAACCCTCTTACAAAGTTTTTAATTAAGCAGTTAGTTTAATTTTTTATTACAAGTATGGTGACAGGGGAAATTTCCCTTTTTTCTTATTCAACCCGGCAGAAGTTAGGGGACTAACAGTGTAAATAAAATGACGTTATTTCGAAAACGGTTAGGATTAGCGTCATGAAACATAAAAATAACTTAATTTTCAGTCAATAGTTAAAAGTATGTAAAAAACGTTGTCCAATTCTTGTGAAATTTGATTGGAGGATTACGTTAATATATTAAAGGATTCTAAATTATTGTAGCCAAAACCTCATGAATTAAAATGGATAGTATTAATTTATGTAAAAAAATAAAAAGTAAAAATTGGTATATCTAGAGAAGAATTGACGAAAACTAGAATAAAATTAGCGAGGTAATATAACAGGTCAATAATTTTAAAAAGTCTCTAGTTGATTTATGAATTCTTGACACTTTTGTGGTAAAATAATTACCGATCCTCGATTTTTACCGCATAAATTCTTTCTCAAAAATCATGCTTTAGAAATCGAAATATGATTGTCTTTTTAAAAAATATGTTTAAATCAAGGAAGAACTGGATGCTCTAGAGCGGAATTAACATAGTTCGGCGCGGCCTTAAAGAAGTGTGAAGTAAATAGATAAATCTAATACTATTACATTAATTACAATATAAAATTAATTTATTTACATATTATTATTTTAACTCAAAATAGTGTCTCACAGCATTGTTATTACAATCTATGTCGCTGTATTTTGTTTAATTTAGCTCTGAATTATTCTGCTCCTTGCATTATCTATAATGTAGCAATATAAAATTTGGACAATGTAAATCCAAAGAGCTTTTTTACTTTTTTAATTTTTAGGAGTTGTTACATTAATTGCGTGTGTTCTAAACAAGTACACGTTAGCTGAAATAAAGGTAAGAATTTACAAAAAGAAAAAACCTGTTACTGAGGAAACACTTGGACTTAACGGAATTCCAACACCAGAGACACCTGCTAACAATCTGGACGACCCTTTCATTCAACCTTCATACAGAAACTCCAACCTCACTTCGTTTGGCAATAATAGATAACTAAAATAAAGTTTCCAGGTGTCACAAAATGTGTTGGGCATCAGACTCATGTTAAATTATATGTGATTTTTAAAATTAAATATTGAATAAAACTTACGAGAAATTATAAGGGAATGCTGGCAGAAAATTTTTCATAGTTTTAATATGTACAATATAGAATTTAAACAAAATCTGGAAATTCAAATTATACATGATAGTCTGTAAAATATATTATTTTTCCTGAATATTTTTATTACAAAATATAAACTTACGGCAACTATAAGACTAACTTATTGACACTATTTGAAAATTTTTTTATCTTTCTATTAAAATGAGGCTGTCACTTTGCAAAACTTCAAAAAGACACAATTAAAATCCGAAGAAATATCAATATTATGTTATAAACCTAATTTCCGGTTTCACCTAGCATATTTAAAATGAAAGGGATAATTGTATTGATGACTCTAACGAAAATTATATACCCTGTATAATTTCGAGAAATAATTTTTGGATTTTAAGTGCTACGAATTATTTATTTATATTTGGGTTCGAACTGATTGCAGTGTTCCTTACATAGTTAATATATTATGTATACATACAGTCATCTTATTTAACAAACCTCATAACTTCAAAACAATATATTTTTCAGGAAACAAATAAATCTTTTATTTTACTGTTATTTAACGACTTTGCTGCCATATTTGTTTATTTATTATCTTTTTTACTTTTGGACGTGGCACTATTAAGTTCATTATTGGATTGCCTCACAATGTTTTAAAAAATTACCAAGATTTTATTATTATTTCATTCTCTAATAGTAAAGTTATATTTTTTTATAAAACAATATATCTTTTAAGACAGGGATGATAACTCAATAACGTCCTAATCATTGCGAATGTCGTAATGTATCAAATTAAGTATGGCTTCAAGAAACACTTGTTTAGGAAAATCTCAAATCACTACTATTTTTAAATTTTATATTTATTAATAACTAATAAAATTCCCTATAAGCGAGTAAACTCTCGTGAATTGAACAAAATATTTTATCACAAAAATCACCCGAACTATGAGATGAAATAGATTTATGGGCAGTTTAGTTTTGGTATTATTAAAATGAAGAAAATATTTTATTCTTTAATATAGAACGCAATATTTTTTTTTATTTTGCTTGTGTGTGATTTGAAATTGTAAATATGATTTATTCTGTAACAAATCTTACAAACCTATCAAATACAAACTGTTATCAAATATGATGAAAGAGCTGCAAGTGATAAATACAAATTCCGAATATTAAAATACGAATATCTGTATTCCGAGCATTTAGAGTGATTGAATAGATTTGTAGTAAAATAGGTTTTTTAGGTAGTTAAAATTACGAGCAATTCGAATTGATATTATAACGATTTTAAAGAATATGTTAGACATCCAAACTTCTGTTTACTCTTTTGGCAGCCTTTTATAACTATCCCACTAAACAAAGAAAGGAGGTAATGCACTGTTATTGTATAAGCATTTACTAGTTTGTGACTATGTTTATTGTCTAATAACATCGCGATGCTGACCTAGTTTTGATAAATAAGATCTTAAATAATACAAAGCAAATGTCACCGGTTATAATATATATTCGGAAAATAATCTTAAAATTATAATAGAAAGCATACTTTCAAAAATGTCAGTTTTTCAGGCTCACTACCTTACTTACCTAGCTACAAATTGAAGATGGCAGTTTGAAAAATCCACTACCTCTTTTGATTTTCAAATTGTATTGTTTCTTCTAAGACACTATATAATATAATAAAAAATGTGTATTTGTGAAAACAATACCTAATTTGCAATAACACTGGGACTTAAAAATTAATGATATAATGGTTATAAAATCAAAATCCAATTCCTCTATAAAGGAATTAAAACAAGTTAAAAGTATTAATTGAAATACCTTCTTTATGGTGTGGGCCTTTAGTTAAGTAAACAATTTCTTTACCCATTTACTTAGCGTTATTCATTATGTATACGTAGTTGCAAGACTCACTTCGCATCTTGAATGTATGATATGCAAAACCTACAGTGAAAAATTAACAGAAAGCATTTGCCTACCCGAACCATAAAAGATACAATTATTTTTATTTGTCTTTAATGTAGTGGTTGGATTTTGAACCTAAATTAGAGCAATGGACTGAGATCATACATTTTTATCTTAGTCAGACTTAGATATAGGTAAGATCGTATAGTTAACAACCACTTTTAATAGTATTGGTAAAGGTTCGTATTTTAAAAAATAAATATTTCATCAGTTTGTTAACTGCTGTGGAATTTTGATAATATTTTAAGGTTACATCTCTATACGGTTTATTACAGAATACTACAACTAAATAATATGTAAGCAAATAAACTAATCTATAATTACTAAAGTTAAGTGTTAAAACATATACAGTATTTTTTACGTTTTCCTGAAATACATTTAACAAAACATAATTTACAAGACTGACAGAAAGGTATTTATAAAAATTTCACACTCGAACTCTATCATATATTTATAAGCCAAACAACAAATTAATGTCCCTGTATTCTTGTTGTAGATCCACAGCAATATTTTGTAGTTTTGAATGACATTGTATTATCATTGTTCTATCAATTATTTATTTAAACTGAATTCACATGTTGATATTATTATCGGAGATGTAATAATTCCTATGTGACTGATAGCCCATTTTTTTTTCATAGGTACTTTCCTTAAACATTTTTCCATTATCGGGCAATATATCCACAATGTCGATTTCTAACTATCAATATAACATTTTTTTACATGAACCGAATTATACCCCATTTTTGGTTCTATAAATGAAGAATTTTACCACATTAGGGTTTATTACATACCCGACAGCGATATTTTTGTCATTATTATCTGCTATTTATCAAATTAAGAATTAATATAGTTAACGAAATATAATAACTGTTTTTGTAAAGCTTAATAAAAATATTCCTAAGCTTAATTTTTTTTTTTAATAGCGTTTAGGTATTTGTTAGTTTAAGATAAACTATCTATATACCAGGGGCAAGGGCACCATACTGCGACAGTGCCCACACATTTTTCCCCCTTGTACTTACAAATTTACGGCCTTTCTTTCTTCTGGGCTGCTACTAATTATACTGTTTTGTAAAAAGTGGACACTGCACTATACACTTGCTTAATTCTACTTGTAAAATTTTTGTAAAGTTATTAAAAGCTATTTAGCTTGAAAGGGAGCATAATTCTTATTTTTGTTGAAAAATGTATTTAATTATTTGCTTCCATAATATTCAAATTCAAAAATTTTAAGCAACATTTGTTCAAAATTTGTCTTCACTGGCTTTCAAAATTCCGTTCCGACTTGAAAACTCACAATCCCGTTTTCGCGCTTTTCAGGCCTCAGAGGGAGTGGTCCTTCGTTCCGAAAATGTTCCTGTTACATCTTACTTCCCCAATTAACTCGACTATATTTCAAAGTACCGAGTTAATTTAAATTTAAAGAGAACTAACGTTTACTTTCTAACAGCCGACGACTTAACACTTGACTTTCGGCAGACAACTCTTGCTGAAAAACTGACGGCGGACGATTTCATTTCTAAATCTCGATTATTACTATCCGCCGACGACCAATTTTACAGCTAGCTAACGCTTAACTAAGAACTCACTATCGGCGGATGCTAGACAACTAATTCGAGAAAAAGACCTAAATTGTATTTATACCCTCTATTAACGTAAAATTTTTCCTTCTCTCGAAATCTCGGACTCCTGCAGGAATAATGATGCAAACAACATCTTGCTAATGGATTTTCGAGGTTAAAACATATTCGCGGAATCATGTTAAAGTTTATGGGTTTTTTAAAGTTTTTTTTATTCTACTCCACTTTAGGTAATAATGGATTCGCAGAAAATGTGAAAACAAGAGACACTTGCAAGACTCACGTAATATATTGACGTCACCTATAATTCTAAGTTCTTCGGGTATTTTGAAATATACAAAGTTTTAAAGTTTAGAAAATTTTAGAAATTCTTGTAAGAAAATATTTTTAAGGCTTATTATAAAAATTTCCCAAGGATCGTTCTCCACATGCCTACCCGCTAATTACTTCAAAATTAATTTAAATTTATGTTGACTTTAATTTTAATCTAAATCATAGATATGTTCTAATTATTATATAGGTCAATATCACGACTGAGTTAGATCATGAACGTATAGAACTTATGTTTCATTAAAAGCCCTTTCTGTCTGTTTATTTTTATTTAACTGGTGCAACGATCTTTAAACTATTTAGGTATTGTTGCTTATAAAATAAGTGAATCCTCTTATACAAATAATATGCTTTTAAGATATGTTATTTATAACTAAAATCCATTAATTTCTATTTGAATAATATATTAATAAAAACAAAATATAGAATATAGAATCTTAAATAACCTTACAAAAGAAATTTTTAATATTAACTTAAAATTCCTTAACACTAAAATAAAACACATCACTAAAATATAAAGTACATGTTTTAAATTTAAATTTTTGAACAACTTGTGTTAAAATTTTGATACCTGCTCCCTTCATTACACTGTTAGGATGTCAAAAATTGTAGTAGTATATATAAAAAATAGAAATTAACGCAGATGGTTTTTTCTTATTCCCACACTATAAAATGAAAAGTTCGTTATTTTTTTTTTGGGTTTCTTCTGTTATTTCTCATGGTCATGACCCTGGCTTCAGCGAAAAATAACTCTCGTATCTGGAATCTGAAGGTTGTAGTGGGCCCCTTGTGAATTTAGGCATGGGTTGCCTGTAGCTGAAGGTAGGGGGTTGTCCTTGCCGAGGTGATTAGCTCGGCGAAGAAGAAGGTGAGGGCATTCGGGGCATACCCCCCAACAAATATTGAAAGGGCTTGAATGGGATGCCAAGATTCATGTCCCAGTGGTGAAGGCGATTGGAGAGGTCACGTGTCTCGGGATGTGCAGGCTCCTGCCGCCATCTCGTTGGTACTGGATGTATTCAGAGGAAAATGGTTTGGCTGGGCACGGTAGACTGAGCAGCAACATGTTGGAATCCCAGCTGGTCTTAAAAGACTCTAGTAATATTTCGACATCAACATATTTGCTGGGATAGGAACACACACTGGACAGTTGCACACTATTCTGTAAGGTTTAATCTTGTTTCGTTCTGGCTACTGGGCTATATATTTTCTGTAATCCAGATGAATTAGGTCTAACTAGGTTCCCAATGTCGCGCAGACCGGCCATCCCGGGGTAACATGGAGCATTACCACTTAATGATTCGAAATGACTCATGCAATGGTAGAGGCCTACCCTATTATAACATTTTTTATTGAGTCATTTACTACCATTCCAACGTAGGTAAGAAAATAAGTAATCCACACACCCATTTTAAGTTAACAAAATAATTTAAAGTTTGTCTTTGATTTATTATTTAAACATTCTAAAATAAAGCCCAGTCCCAATAAACCGCTGATCAATTATCCTAATATTTTAAAATTTCCATGTAAATTATATATTGTTGAGTTAGCTAGTTTTCCATTTCTTCTCTACTGAACAAATTTAATGTTGAAAGATTTTCCATCTCCACTTCTTGTCTGGCAACTCTTCGTATAATTAAGTAATGTAATGAATTTCTTTCCAGATTAAACACAGTTTCATCCTGAGCTCTTTGTTTATCTTGATAGGTATATAGTCTACCTGCACCAAGGTCACTTAACGTTTAAAATTTTGGTACTTCCTCGGTATCAACTTGTAATCTTGAGGTACTAGTTCTTGACTTGGCAGAGGATCAGATCCCACCCAGTTAATAAATGGTACGAGTGTAGTTTTTTCCAGGGTTTACCCTAAGGTGCAGCTTAGTACACCACTCTTGCACTATAGTCACAGCATGAGCTCCGAAAGTATGTTGCTATGTTCCCCCACAATGAGTATGACTATATCGTCAGCATGCCCCTGGGTATAGTAGTCTCGCTCGTTGAGAATTACCAGGAGCTCGTCGACCACCGAATCCCACAGAAGTGGGGATAGTATCCCTCCCTGCGGGCAGTTCTTGGCTAGCGACACCTCCACGGTTTTCTGCAAAAGTTTCGATTGTGCTTGCCTGCCCTGAAGTATATTTTGTATCTACCTGCAAAAAGTGTTTTCAATGTCATGTCTTTTGGCAGACGCTGTCATGGAGGCGAAGAAGGTGTGATCAAATGCTCCTCCTTCAATATCAAGGAACGCTGTCAGTGCTATTTCCTTGCTAGGTGTGGCAGACTCTATTCTCCTCACCAGGTGATGTAGAGCTAACTCACATGATTTTCTTGACTGGTAGGCATGTTGGTTGGGGTGTAGTGACCTCTCTTTAAGAGAGGTTTCCCGTATATGCCTTTCAACAAGTTTTCTTGTTAGCTTTAGAAGAAAAGATGACAGATCAATTGACCTGAACGACTTCGCCTGAGGGTAGTCTCTTCCAGGTTTTGGTATGAAGATCATTATGGACCTTACTTAGGCCAAGGGCAGATAACCCGTGGCTATACTTGCCCTTAGAACTTTGCAGAGCACCGGAGTGATGAATTCATTGTCCTGCTTTAGAAGCATTGGGATGACTTCATCAGGTCTCGGTGCCTTGTAACTTTCAAACGATTCTATAGCCCACAGTATCTTATGGGTTATTACTTGGTTTGCTATTTCCCACTCTCTTTTGGATGTCCTTCTAGTTAGGGTTGGGAGATTGGTTTCATCATTTATTGCGGCGTCAGAATCTGGCAGATGCATCCGAGGAAGTATTTCTAGGGTTTCCCTACCGGTCTCTGTAAAGGACCCATCCGATGTCCGCAGTATAGGATCTAAGAGATTTTAGCTAAAATATTGTGGAGGCGTGATGCTTCAGAGGTGTTTTCGACCTCTTGACATAGCTTTCTCTAGGAGCTTCTTTTAGCTTCTCTTATTTTTTTTTGCTGTAGTTGGTGAGTGTTTTAGAATACTCAGTCCACCCATCGTTTTTTTTCGGTCTGTTTAACAGCCCGTCCTTAACAATATGAGATAGTTATTCCACCAGCTAATTTTATTGCTGACAGTTTTCCTCACGAGGGGGCAGTTTTTCCGGTATGAGAGTATGATTGCTAGTAGGTATACTATGAGAGAGCCTCCTCCTCCCAATGCCTCCTCCCGATCATAACCCTCCGTAATAATATGAGAGTGCCTCCTCCCGATCATAACCCTCCGTAATAATATGAGAGTGCCTCCTCCCGATCATAACCCTCCGTAATGATATGAGAGTGCCTCCTCCCGATTCTTTGTGCACATGACCTACTCCGTGAATTATGTGGGGATAGAGTGATATAAGACTGGAAAAGCGGAAATTTTACAACAGTTCTTTAAAAGTTATACTAAATTTTCGATGTCATCTAGTAATGATAGTGAAAGTAGTATTGTTGAAAGGAATAAGTTATTAATTAAAGCAGTAAAAGATGTGGAAAAATCTTTTTGTAAAAAGGCATTAGCTTATGAACACGAAAGTCTGTATGCCAGACCAAATGCTAAGAAATGTTATAGTTTTTACCAGAGTATGTATGAAGAAGCAATAAAAACGTGTCAAGGTTTCTACACAAATCAAGATATTAAGCGATTGGTGCAACATTTTGTGGAAAAAAATTTTCTTTCAGAATTAAAGGTGTTAAAACCTTATTTGTCAAGTGAATTACAAGGTGAAATACTAAGGCGTGAAGAAGAGTGGGACAAAATTTCTATCAAAAATTTATGAGTGATATAGTTTATTATGGAAGATTTAGTGATTGAAATTATGGAGGATTTTTTAATATCGAAAGAGTGTTCTAGATACTTTGCCGTTACTGGAAGTGAGGAAATTTTAGACATCATGTCTATTGAGGCACAAGACATGACGTCCTATTTCAAGTATATGGACCATATAAAAATATGTGAAAAAGCTGTAAAATTGTGTAAAATATTTTTAGAAACTAGGAATATTAATAAGTTGTTATTAGGATTAAGAAAATTAGGATTAAATAGTTGTGTAATAGATATATGTAAAAAATCAGGTTTAAAGTTTAATAAAATAGAATAAAATTATATTTAATTTGTATTTATTCATTCATAAAAAAATTGTTATACATAAAGAGTACATTGGATAGTGCACACATAGACGGTGATTTAGAATGAAAAAAACATTTAGGTTCAGATTTATGAAGAGCAGGTTCCTCATCTAGTTCAATAACAGGTTTGGCTGAATATTTTCGAATGTAGTCAGCTTTTTCACTTCCTTTAACATACACATAATTTGCATCTTTCGTCAATTCATTGACAATAGTAGAAAAATAGTGTAATGGTGTAAATCCTGTGTTCCAATAGAGACAGTGGTGATTGTTCATTAACCAAACAGTTTGTTTGTATATCTCTGTATTAAGTAAATTTAATGAATAGGGTTTCTTAAATATGTGATGTCTAATTTTGCTGCCATCATATGCTGCCAACTCCTTTGGAATAAATTTATTGCCTTCATCCTTAAATCCTTGGATATCCAAAACTAGTCTCATATTTTTAAAGATTCAAATTTTTTAATCATAAATTTTTTAGCACAATATTCTTCAATTTGTATTTTGAGAATTTTAAGTTTTTTTATAAAATTTTCAATTTGTTTATTTTTGCGTGAATTCATTACAAGCAGTTGAAATCTATGTTTCACCTCTGAACATCTTCACACTACTGGAACACTCGATTAATATGTTTAAATTAAATGGAATCCATTAGTAGGAGAGGGGATAAAATTAAATTTGTTTTACTATTTTAGTTAAGGGATTGTAGGAAAATATTTTATCATGAATTATAAGGCAATATGCTGAAGTTTTTGGAGAAATGCTTTCTTTTGTTTCAAATTCAATCCTCATAGTTACCGGACCAGTTTGTAGTAAATCGCGCTGATGCGAACAATTAATGTAAACAATTGGTGCTTTTCCTTTAAAGTCCGATGGACTAAAAATTGGTTCTACAGGATGATTATAATACATGTGTCGGAATTCCGAAAACATTTCATACAAAGTAGCAAATTTATTATTTGCGAAATCAAGTTGAAGATCGTTATAAGGATATCTTTCAGAGTTCAAAAATACATTTATATTTTTTAATTCACAATGATCAAATTTACTCATGTCTTGTTTGACTTTTCCTCGTCTATCTTTTTGAAAAGCAATTAACACATGTCGAGGGGTTTCAACTTTTGTAGAGGTTTTTACCGACCAGTTGTGTCTAGTAGTTTCCAATAATTCTGGATATTCAATTAATTCCCAACTTCTAAAAGTAATGAAAATATCATTATTTTTATCAATTAATTTAGTAAGAGCTAATTCTTGAGGTATTGCTACAGTTAAATGTGGAACTCGCCAACAAAGTTTTGTAATAACAATTTTTGGTTTTTCATCTTCAACTGTGGATATAACTGCATCAGTACTATCATTACTCCTTATTAAAATTAATTCCTGTTGAGAATTTAAAATAATTTTATTGTAATCTTCAAAAAAGCCTGAATATAATTTAAGTGGAATGCATAAAGAAGCATTTCCTTTTTCATCCGTCATTATTTTTTCTCCCATCTTCGATTTGGGATACCATCCAGCATTTTGAAGTTTAGCACTTTCATTTTCATTAAAAGACATATATGATTTGATTGTAGAAGTTATTCCTATATCACGAACCGAATCAATTGTTACACCGTTAAGAACATAACGTAACTCTTTAAATAAAAACGCAGGAGCATTGTTAATTAAAGATGTATTTTTTAAGGGAGTATCTTTATCATCAGTAACTTTTAATTCTAGATATAGTTCGCTCCTGCAAGGTAAAGAATATTTTCCAGTTTGTTGTAAAGAAATTCTAATTTCATCATTAGGTCCTAATTTTGAAGGATTGAAAGGGTCAAATGAAAGCATTTCCCAACTTGAAACAGATTCATCAACAAGAATATTTTCCTTAACATTTAAATATTCCATTATTATTTAATTTTAAACCCCAAGGATTCTAGGAACAAACGATTAGAAGGTGTTAACTTCTTTGAGTTTCTTTTAGTACTAATTGAATTTGGCTTGAGCCTTTTTATATTAAATTGAGTTAAGTAAGGCACTTTGTTATAAAGAAATACCATTTTAAACTATTTTCTTAAGATGTAATCTTACTGTTACGGTTTCCCCTCTAAAATTGATGAAATCACCCTCTTGATCTATTATTTTAATTGTAATTTTGTCTACTGTTTTAACTGTAACAGGGAAAAAAATAATATTTTGAGGAGACTCTATGATCTTATATCCTGGAGAGACACTTGGAAAAAACTGATGAATTATGTGAACTGGATCACCATTTAAATAGGATCCTTCAGCAATACTGCAGTCTACATTTATTGCATTTACTTTTATAATTTCTGCTGGTGAATCAGATATATGCTCATCATTTGCCTGTAACTCTTTATCATAAAATCCCAAAATTTTTCCAATTGTTCCTTTTCGAAATGTTATCGGAACTGTAGTTTTAATATGAGTTCGTAAGGTATTATTGTTAGGATATAAATGAAAACTTATTTTTTCTTTATCAAGATGATTTTGTAACACATTATTAATATCATCTATTTCATAACTACCGGGTGGAATTCTAAATTCTTTATCTGTGTTATAGATAAATAAATTATTTGTTTCATCAATGTTGGGAATTGCATTAAAGGTTTCAAAATTTATAAGTCCGATCACATGTTCAACATTTTCATCTAAATAAATTGGTGGATGAATATCCGCCGTCAAAATAGCAGAATTACCACTAAGAACAAAACTGTATGACATATCTCCAAAAAATTGTGATATACAATAAATTTATTTCACACGTTTCATATTTTTATACAAAAATTTTAGACATAATTGACCACAATTAGTTTTATTATAAGTTTGAAATGTGGTGTAATTATATCTAACATTATTTTTGTTCCCATCGCTATAAAAGTATTTTATTAATTCAACAGGAGGTTGTAAATTTCCAAAACTATCAAAATATATTATATTTTTTCCTTTTTTTGTGTATGCTATCCAATGACTTCCATCATTGTGAGAACTGTCCAGATTAACTATTCCACACTCATTCTTTTTAATTATTTTTGGTAATTTATCTCTCATGAACACACCTCGAAAATTAGGAATATGTAAAAACTTAACATACTTAAACAAGTCAATATTTGTAAGAGCTTTTCGAGGTATTTCTTTCAACAGTTTTTTGAATAAGGTTTTAAGTATAGACCACATCCTGTTTTGTATGGTTTTAAATAAAGACCACTACCTTTTTTTCCAATTGCTATATCCTCCATCGCTGCATTGTGTCTTTTATCTTCTTCTAATTTTTGTTTAGCAGCTTTGGCATCATTAACAGCTTTCGCAATACCTGCCGCTCCACCTCCAAGGGCACCTAAAGCAGACAAACCTGCAAATAATGGTATAAGCGGCAAAAATCCACCACTTTTTGGAATGGGTATTATTCGTTTTTTAGGAGGTGAGACTCTTCCAAGTTTTCTGATTGATGCCAATGCTGTTCTCGCACTTTCCGTTAAACTTCTAAACTTTTTTCCCCTGAGTTGTTTTCTAGCTCTTGATATAGCCGTAGCCAAGGAAATTCCCCGTCCCTTTCGTTTTCTTGATACTCTTTTCCTCCTTCTCATCCCCATTCCTAACTTAGTTTTAGCTTTCATCGCACCAGTAATTCCTAAAGCAGCAACTTTCTCTCCGAAACTAGCGTCCTTAGCTTTATATCTCTCCAAAGCCTTTTTAGCCAATAATTCATCTGCATCATGTCTTCCTTTTATATGTTTTATTTCTGAATATGCTATATCATGCTCCTTACAAGCTTTATCTAAAGGATTTATTCCTTCGTCACCTCTAGCAAGTCTTTTTTCTAATTTAGTTCCTGGACCGCAATATTGGTAACCTGGTATATGCAACTCAAATGGTAATTTATTTATCAAAGTATTTAAAATACCTCGTCCTTTCTTTTTTTTTAAATGATGCGTGGAGTTTATAAGCATTATATAAATAGCAGTTGTAACAAAAATGATCCATTTTAAGAGATCTTGTCTTATATAGGAAAAATGAAGATTGAAAAACAACCCTTTTCGATACAAATTAAAGATTATGAAATTTTAAATAGCAAGTTTAACAAACATGGTAAATTATTTAACGGTGCTAGTAAAAGGGGATTAGTTGTTGGACCATCAGGTTGTGGGAAAACAAATGTAATAATAAGTTTAATTGGAGATCCAAATGGTTTGAGGTTCGAAAATGTGTATGTATATTCGAAATCATTATATCAAGAAAAATATGAATATTTAAGAAAACTTCTTAATCCAATCAAAGAAATAGGTTACAATGAATCAGAAGATGCTGAAAATATTATATCACCACAAGAAATAAAACCAAATTCTTTAATAATTTTCGATGATATCGTTTGTTGCAATCAAAACATAGTAAAAGATTATTTTTGCTTTGGAAGACATAAAAATACAGATTGTTTTTATTTATCTCAAACTTATTCAGCCGTACCAAAACAACTTATTCGAGATAATACAAATTTGCTCATTATATTTCAACAAGATTCTACAAATTTAAAACATATTTATGATGATCATGTAAATATGGATATGTCATTTCAACAATTAAAAGACTTATGTTTATTATGTTGGAAAGACAAATATGGATTTATGGTAATAGATAAAGACTCACCAATAACTAATGGGAGGTATCGCAAGGGATTTGATTCATTTATTTTTCTATAAAAAGGTTATATTCGTTGAATTTTATTAGTTTCTTAAAATTTGCTGATGATGGATGAGAAAAAAGCTAAGGAATTGGTTAGAACCCGTTTAGCAGTTAAAAGAAAATATCAAGCGCTAAAATCAGAAATAAGTGAATCACAAAGACAACAAGAACAACAATTTAAACCAATAACTCAACCCATACAAGAATTAATTTCTACAATTGGTAAGATTGAACCTCTTGAAGTAAAAGAAGAGTTAAAAACCCCAATAAAAAAATCTTATGAAACACTCACATCACCTAAAAGATTATTTGAAACAAGAACACCAACAAAAGAATGGCATTATGGAACATCAACTCCCCAAAAAAGAAAAACTAATCAAACACCAATTCTTCCCTCAGAAATACCAACAATAATAGATTGGGATAAAAGTATAGCTTCAGTAAGTCAGCTACCATCTTTACAACAAACCAGTATAATTGCAGAAACCCAACCATCATCAGGAGAATCTACGTTAGGAAATATATCTGATATACTAGAACAAACAAGGCAAACTATTCAAACATATGTTCGTTCACCTTTATATCAAGATTATTTATCAGAATTTGATGAATTACCTCGGCAATATATTGATGGTGGTGTAAAAGATACAGAACATAAGTTTGACCATCAATATGGAGTTGTTCATGATTACGAAAATGAAAAATTTTATTTAGGAGTCACATTAAAAAATATAGAAATTATTGGAAAATATATAAGAGTAGAAGGAATAACTTATCCAGGTACACCTGGATTATATGAATTATTGTTTAAAAAGGAACCAATAGGTTATAAGAAAACAGATTTGGATAATTACATGGATATTCTAAAAAGAACCAATGCATACCGAAGAAATAACGACCCAAACGAACAAGTTCAGGGAAATGCATCACACAAATATATTTCTATAATTGGTCCCTACTTACAAAAGGCTGGGATTATAAAAACTAAAACTATTGAACGTGAAATGGTTCAAACATTTTTTTCAAGACGAAAAGCTCCATATAGAGAGAGTCGACTAGCATCAAAAAAAGGAGGAGCTATCACCCTTAAAGATATTAAACCCAATACAGATTATGTTTACTGGGATGATGTGAATGAACTTGTTGACAGATTAAAATTGCTTGTTGCTTCCCAGAGTGCCGGCCATACAGGACATAAAAACGAAATTATTTCTATTATTGAAGAATTAAAAGAAGCCGATATTATCATATAAAAGAATGTAATAGGTATTTGTCCACATTTCTAAAATGACTATTGATAAATTTGGTCGCCATATTTCAAAAAGATCCGCCCCTAACATATCTGCATTGGAAAATAAAATATTAACAAATGTTGAAGAAAAAATATTACAAAATTTTAAGAGTGATCTAAAATATATTGAGAACAAAATAATTGAAAAATTTGAACCTCAATTACGAAAAGATATTAGTAATTTTAATAAAAGATTATATCAGTATGAGGAAGATGTACAGAATACAGCCAAAAAAATTAGGTTATTTGAAGAAACAAAAAATAACAACAAAATCGAGGTTTTACAAAAAAAATTCAATGATATTAAAACAGAAATAAAGGCTCGCGATGAAGAAACTGTCAAAAAATTAATTGAAGAAATGTTGGGAAAAGACTTTATAAAATTGGAACAAATGTTTAAAACTTTGATTGAGGCTGTAAAAAAAGATTTATCAACTAAAGTTTTGGAAAATAACGAAAAACTACAAGAAATGTTTTACGATTTAAATGATCTTGAAACAGCGTACAAAGAGCTAAATTCCAAAGTTGAAAATTTAGTAAGAATAGATTTAAAAAATATGGAAACCATATTCACGAAAGAAATAAAATCTTTAAACAATTTAGTTCAAAAGTCTGCTGATAAGTTGCAGACTACCAAAACAGAAATTATGCTATCGAACATTCTTCTTGAGACTAAAATAGATGGGAAAATTTCGGACCTTGTAAATAAAATTAATCAAATCATTTCATCAATGGAAGGTGTTAAGGATGAAAACAGAAAATCAATTGAAACGTTAAAAAATAAAATAAAAGAACTTCATGAAAAAGGAGCAGTAAATTAAATAATGTCTAAGGAATTGGGTGCAATTTATTAGTAATGCTATAGAGAAAACCAATATGAACAAACCTATAAAAGAAATAGTCGTAAATGAACTACATAAACCAGCAAGAAAAAATTACAAGAGAAGAAGAACTATTGTTAAAGGACTAAATGATTTATGGCAGGCCGATTTGGTGGAGATGCAACCTTATTCTAAATTTAATAGAGGTTATCGATATATTTTGGTAGTAATAAATACCTTTTCAAAATATGTTTGGACTCAACCACTAAAAAATAAGAAAGGAAAAGACGTGTCTATAGCTATGAAAAGAATTTTAGAAAAAAACACTAAACCAAAAAATTTACAAACAGATTTGGGGAAAGAATTTTATAATCAACATTTTCAGGACTTAATGAAAAAGTTTAATATAAACCATTACAGCACCTTTTCAAATTTAAAAGCTAGTATTGTTGAACGTGTTAACCGAACTTTAAAAGGCACTATGTGGAAATACTTTAGCAAACAGGGAAATTATAAATGGCTTAGTATTTTGGAGGAAATTGTTGAAAAATATAATAACAGGATTCACACTTCAATCGGCATAAAACCAGCTAATGTTAATGAAAAAAATGAAAAACTATTATTATCAAATTTTTTCACTCATAAGAAAACCATTGATTCAAAGCCAGTTAAGTTCAAGTTAAATGATTATGTTCGAATTTCAAAAAATAGAGAAGCATTTGACAAAGGATATACACCAAATTGGTCTACAGAAATTTTTCAAATAAAGAAGGTTCAGTTAACAAGTCCAACCACATATATATTAAAAGATAATAAAGGTGAAGAAATTCGAGGAGGATTTTATGAAGAAGAATTGCAAAAAGTAAAATATCCCGACGTATTTTTAGTTGAAAAAATTTTAAGAAAAAAGGGGAAGAATGTGTTTGTCAAATGGTTAGGTTTTGATAAATCACACAATTCATGGATATCCAAAAAAGAATTAGTATAATTTTATTCACATACCTTTGTATTTGTTATTTTATAATAGAAAAATATTTTTAAATAAAAGAGAAATTAAATATATTTTAATTATTTTATTGATGGTAAAAACCTTTCGTTATAAATAATATTTCTATGTTCTACATTTAACACTTTAAAAAGTATAATTTCACATTGTTGAATCTTCCTTTCAAATCGAAGTCTGTCTAAATATTGTTTTTGAAAATCACTTTTTCTTGATTGTCTGTAGGCATAACTCCACACAAACATAGTAAAAACTGTATCATTTTCACTAAAAGTTACTCTTTTCGCTGAAGAATTTCTTTTTTCCGATTCCACTTGCAAGTTTGGATTCCAATTCATTTGAATACGTCATTAATAGCTCCATCATAGTAGAAACGTTTTCACTATTTATATTTTGTTTATAATTCAATATGTTGATAACACTATTTAAAATATCATTTGAATTCATTAAATTTTCTTGAAATACATTAAAATATGTAATAAAATCCTGTTTTTTGATCATTTGAATTCGATAATCTATAAGATCTTTTATCTGCAACAACTTGTCAACAGAAGAAGAACTAAGCATCACATAAAATTCATCCTTCTTTTGAATTTTTATTATTGGTATTTCCATATATTTTTCAAAACATATTGTAATATCACCAAATTTGATGGGATAAAGATCGCTATTTAAACTGTAGAAATAATTAGCAATAACACCTTCATATTTTAAGAACGATTTCCAATCATCTTCATTTAATGAAATTTTGACTCCATTTTTTCCATCAAATACGATTTTAGGAGAACAATCGTTCAAACTAATTCCAACACACACATGTTTTGATAATGAATTATTCAAATAGTAAATTTTTAAATTGAACACCTCTTCTTTTTTGTTACAATTCTCACTATTAGGAAACGTTTGATAATTCTTAATACTGTTAGAATACATTTTAATTTCACCAAGCTTAATATAGCACTGGAAAATCTTAATTTTGAAATCGCTACTTATAGTTTTATCCCCACCATGGCCCCCCACCAAAACGTGAAATATTTAGTTATTAACTTTAAAGTGGTAGCATATAATACCCAACAAGGTAATAAAAATGGATATAATTAGATTTAAGACAAATGATAAGTAATCAAATTTATCATATATTGGCGTAAAATTGAAATAATTTGAAATATTAAATTTTTTTATTTCTTCAAAACCTTTAACTTTATGGTTTTCAATTTCATCAAAACAGCTTTTTTCATTCCAATTAGTATCCAAAATAGTTTTATTTGAATAATAATATAAAATTTTAAAAGCTCTACTTGATTTTTCTTTGTCTAACATTTCATATGAAAATACAGAAATGTCGTTATTAATTTTATCGTGGAACATGTAATGACAATTTTTGTCCAGTGTAAGCTTAGAATCATTTGAAAAACACACTACACTATCGGTAACACCAGAAGGGTGATATACGTACAAGACACTTCCTAATATTGAATATAGCAGGATAAAAGGAGACATAATTGAAACTCTTTTTCAAATTTAAGCGTATATTAAGACCAAAAAGAGACTGATTGATATGTGTGGGAGATACAAATATTTATATAAATTTTGACAATCAATTTTTTACAATAAACAATTTAATAATCAGTTTTAAAATGGAAACCTTGTTTACAATCAATATATACAATGAAAACAATAAACAATTTTATAAACAATTTTAAAATGGAAACCTTGTTTACAATCAACATTTTTATTTATAAAATGAAAACATATGACATAGGAAAAGGAATGCGAATATTAACAAATAGAAAAATTTGTTATTAAATTCCTCCTTTTTAACATTTATTGATAGATTTAAATTTTTGCACCGATTTAAACATTCTGTTAAATCACAATATTTATTAAACTTGTAATGTTCACTAATTGGACAGTCATCACTATTCCATTTGTATATTTCGGTGCCACAATAAAAACATTTGCAAATATCTTCTTTCAATAAATAATAAAATCCATAACTGGCCAATACTTCAGGCTTTAGTTTCCCTTTCCAATTTTTAAAAGACCAAAGTCTTCTTTGGTAAGTTCTGAAGGAAATATTATCTATTTCCTTTTCAGTTGTTTCAAGACACATTTTATAAACTAAAATGATTATACTTTATATTTGGTCAACTTTAAATACTTAAACGTTTATTGGTGGAAGGGGAAAATAGATACCAATGGCTAAACATTGTCTTTTAACCATAAATATAGAGGAATATCCTGATGACCCCAAGCAAGAGAATCATATTCATTTGGTATTAAAAACCGTTTATCATCGGCACAAGTTAATGCCACTTTATTTATTAACTCCGTATAAATATTGTGTAATCGAGATCGAAATACATACATAGTACAAAATGTTTTTGAACCTTTTTCAACCACATCTTTATAATGAACAAACTGTAATTGTTTTTCCACACTACTTTTTTTAACCCCTTTAGCCCTTTTAGTTAATCCCTGCGTTGTTTTAATGCAATAAGCTTTTGACCCTGTCCCATAAAAACTCTCAATTGGTATACCAGCATACTCATCTTTAAATTTTCCTACTACAGACTCTGTAATTGGAATATTATAAATGTTATCTGTTTTATAGTTTGAAGTGTCAAAATAATTTATATTACTTTTAATGTCTCGATAAACATCATCAGTTTTAATTTCTAAAACTAAAGAGTCAGTATCTGTATATAATAATTTTACGTTTTCCTTGTAATAAGGTTTTAAAAAATTATAAAAGAAATTGTACATGACAGTTTTAGAAATATCTAAAATTGAAAAGCCTATATAAACTGGTTTATTATACACTATTTGAACTTTTTGCATTTGAATAGCTACTAAATCTTCACAAAATATTGAAAGATCCTTGAAATAGGGTTTTGCTATTAAATTCTCAGCACCATCTTTTTTTTGATTTTTTGACCATTGGGTTACCAAGCGGACATCTACCCTCCGATCAACGTTTTCCATAGTTTTCCCAAAGACACTATTGTTTGCCAATTTATAAGTATCTCTATCAAAAGGACTTTTTGATTCGTTTCTTAATTTAGTGTTCAAATCAATATATTTTTTTAGCCATGATGATTGGGAAAATTTTAATATCCTATGTATTTTAGTTAATTTTAAACCATTTTGAATACTTTGTTTTAACAATGTATAATGAATTATATATTTTGTTTTATTGTGTAAGTTAGGAATTAATTTAAAACATTTGGAAGTGGGAGATTTAAAATTTTCAGGACAAAAAGGTAAATCATTATGATCTTCATGTAGAGATGAAGGATATTCTAAATCTACTTCCAAAACATAGCCTTTTTCTGAGGTATCAGAAATATTCATAACATTAAAATTATTAATTTCTTGTTGGGAAAGCCAAGAAAAATCTTTTTGAGGAAGATGTTGCGACATAGCATAACCATACAAATTTGTAGCGTCTAAATATAAAATATATGTGTTAGGTTCGCTAGGATTAAAACTTGGTAAATATTTGTTATTTGCTATTGATTTCCTACAAGTACATATACTAACTCCACCTCGAACGCTATTTTTGAAAAAATGTAACATATCTGTATCCGTTAATAATTCCAACTCTACCCCTGTATATTTTAAACATGCGTCAAAGCTTAAACCTGGAAAAGTAAAATAATGTGCTGGATCTAAATTATAAGTTTTCATACAAGTTTTCCTAAAGTTTTGGAATATGTCTGCCAAAAGTAGAACATCTGATGTTAAATAAATATCTGAATAGTTACCAATTGTGGTACATTTGAAAAATTTCCAAACATGTTTTGCTCTGTCATATTCTTCATTAGATATATGTTCATCAGTTAACTGATTATAAAACTGTTCTTTTTCCGGCAATGATGTTTTAGATAATTTTGTATATTCATCAACATAACTATATGGAAATATTCCTTTTTTGCGAATTAAATTAAATTCATCATCATTAGGAAAATATTTTCTAACGTCAATGCATTGTTCATTAGAAAGTCTATTCGAAAGTTTTTCGATCGAACTTGGTAAAAATTGGAAAGAATCAATAAATCTTAATTGAATATATTTTCTCTTCAAGGTGTTTGAAACACGATCTCGATAAGTATCAACTTCAATAATTTTTTCAAAAGAAATGTATTTCTCTTTATTTTGAGCGATTACACTTATTTGTTCATTATTTTTACACAAGTTTTTAATAAATAGATGGGCATCATAATTTTTTAAATTGTGAAAAATAACTGGAATATATTTAGGAATTTTAAAATTTAAATTGCATATGGAATGTGCGACTCCTCTATACTTTCCGGTTATGTGGCAATGATCGGCAACTTTGTCATTTTCAATGATTTTATTACAAATGTGACACATATTTGTGTAATTGAAATGTATTTTTTCTAGTTCAGTAAGCTTTATCATTTTTTTAGGTGATTTAAGGAAATTTTCATATAAACCATGAATATCTCTTTCTAAAAGATTTATAAATATTTGTGCACAATTTTTTCCGCGATATAATTCCAATTTTGATAATGAATTGTTGAATGAACATTTAATGTAGTATGCAAATGAATATGGAATGTGTTCATATTGTTGAATTGTATAAGAAGACTCTGAATTTATATTTATATCAGGATTATTAATATTTTGAAGTAAACATTCGAAATCTGCATAAACTACAAATGGTAGCTCCATTTGTTTTTGAATATTTTCAAATTTAAGTATATTTTCGGGTACAATATTTCCAAATTTATCCTTTCTATTTTCTGTAGAAGGTAAATCCATTCTTATGTGATCACAATCATACTCAGAATGACGGATTAATTGTTCATTAGTGGTAAAATACTGTAAGCAACCGTCACACAAATGTTTTTTGCAATTATGTTTTGTTACTTGGGTTGAAATTAATCGTGATAAATCGTTAATTAGACAATAATGAAAATTTCCTTCATCGTCGGAAATTAATAATAAATTTACATGAACATTTCTTTTAGTTTTTTTCCCATAGTACAGTGGACCGATAACTTCATATCGATCTTTAAAAATTTTATTTACTTTTTCTATTGTGAACACGTTTACGGATATGTTATTTTTTTTTTCAAAAAATATAATGTCCTTTATTGCTAAAGGAAAAGTCATACCTGCTATATCAAACAATGTATTAAAATGTGGATATGATGTCGGCTCTGTTGGTAATCCTGTTGGAGGATGAAGAGCTGCAACGATGCTCCATAAGAAGCAATATGGATCCTGATTTTGGATATTAAGGATGGCTTGCCTTTTACAGATGTCTTGTGGTAAGGGGATGTATGAGGAGGCACGTAGTGGATTAAATCGATTTATGTTTACCTCTAGATGTAATATACGAATTAATTTCCAACCTGCAAATGAAAATATTGTTATTATAAAAACGGAAAAGAAATTTCATAAAATTTTACAAAATTATATATTATTTTTATTTATTATTACCTGACTCTTTTTCTGCTAGTTCATCAGCTTTTTTGTCTACGATCGCTATTAACTCCCCCAAAACTTCGTTTAAATCGGATCCTTCGCAGACTACTTGAAAAGGTGTATTAAAGGATTTTACACCATGTTGATTTGAGGTTTCACAAAAATAATAACCAAACAGTTCCAAGTTAACTTTAATACATGTGTGTTTTTCCATTTCTTTTTTTATTAAGTTGATGATTTTTGTTGAATAATTATTCAAAAATTCAATTACATTTATGTACATCTTCAGCGCTCGAACTCTATAGGATATAATTCGATCTTGAAATGCGGAGTTAATAACATCAATGCCATTATCATTTTTCAAACATGCATTTTCTTTGTGAATATTTGATCGAAGATGTCCACTCCATGCTCTTCTTTTGAAACCTTGGTTACACAGATTACAAAAAATCTCTTCTGAAATATTTTCCACATTTTTTTTGTATTTTTGACATATATTTTTAAGATGTCGTACCAAGTTGTCTCTTCTTGTAAACTTTTTTTTGCATGTTACACACTGCATACTCAGTCTCTTTTTGGGAAGTTCCTACACAGATAGTGAGAGCAAATTTTGAAAGACGAATCTTAAATAGGTAATAAAAGTAGGGGGAGAAAATTTTAAATAAGTGACAAAAGTAGGTGGGAAGAATATTACTAAAGGTGCTTAAATTTTGAAAAATTTAATATAATATAGCTCCTTAAATTTTGAAAAATTTCCTAAAGCTTCGAAAAACTATCTTTTAATTTCGATACTACCTCCATAATTCTAGTAAGATTTCTAACAATGTTATCTGCATAAGCATTATTAGGACCTTCAACTGGTGGAGGTCTCAATAATCCTAAATTTAGAACTAATGAGTTTATATGTGCTCCATGTATTCTTTTTCGTCTTTTTCGGTCTTGAGAAGACTTTCCACATTGACAAGGGCTTTTTAGGTTTGTTTGGGTTTCTATGGATTTTTGATTACTTTCGGTTTGAACCCCTATATCCTCCCCGAAAGTAAATGGAGAAAAGTTTCGGATATGAGGTGGAGATGGAGAAAAGCGATCTACAGTGGTCTTTTGACCACAAGGAATCTCCTCATCTTCAGAACTTTCCTTCTCCATGGAATTTTGAAAAATGTGATTGGAAAGTAGGGAGGGGGAGAGCGGTTCTTGTGGAATAGGAGATTGGGCAAAAAGTTCTGGAGATTGTGCAAAAAAATCTGAATAAGTTGGAGGAAGAGGTGAATAAGTTGGAGGAAGAGGTGAAGGAGTTGGAGAAAGAGGTGAATAAGTTGGAGGAAGAGGTGAAGGAGTTGGAGGAAGAGGTGAATAAGTTGGAGGGATAGGTGAAGGAGTTGGAGAAATAGATGAAGGAGTTGGAGAAAGTGGTGAAGGAGTTGGAGAAATAGGTGAAGGAGTTGGGGAAAGAGGTGAAGGAGTTGGGGAAAGAGGTGAAGGAGTTGAAGATGTAGGATGTGGTGAAGGAACGGGGGTGATATTTTCATATATTGGTGGAGCTAAATTGATTTTATCCAAACCTAAAAATGCTTTTAAAGAGTCAACATTTTTTACCGCCTGTGTTGGTATGTCGTCGTTGTTGGTAGGTGTTGGGTCTCTTTGAGAATTGTTAAAAATCCCCAAATAGTCATTTTGTTTTGTAATTTCCATTAAATAGTCCTCATCAATGTCTGTTTCGTCAAAAATATTTAAATAGGAATTTTGTTCTGCCAGAAGATCATCAACAACCATTTGTTCCTGGCTATTAACTCTAATGGCTAAATGTTGCAAAACATTAATTTTGTTGGAGTTCTCTATGTAATGTGTCATTGTTTTATTTTAAAAAACGTTAAAAATTAGAATGTAAACGGTGGTTAAGGGGTAGAGTTACTTAAGAGTTAAAAAAAATACTTGGAGCTTTAATAAACAGCAAAAATTTGAGAGAAAACGAACCAAAATTTGAAAAATAGATGTATTAACAAAATAAACTTTTAAAAATAAAATTCACAAAATTTAGTTAACAATTTGGAAGAGAACAATGGTTTTTAATAGTTGAAATTCAATCAGAGTTACTTCTAAAGATTTAAAAAATATATGAACCTTTAAGCGTAGAAAAACTGGAAAAATGTTTAAAAAATATCAAATATGGTTTTAAAAATAATATTTTAAAAATAATATTTTAAAAATACAATGAAAAATATAAGCCACAAAAATTTGGAAGAAATCGTCCTTAAAAACACTGAAAACCCGTTAAAATTTGAACAAAAAGATGTTGCAGTAACAAAATAAGCTTTTAAAAATAAAAATTACCTATTTAAAACTTCAAATTCACAAAAAAAACATCAAAAAACACCAAGAAATCGCGACAAATAGAATAACGTTGTTCACTGTGTAGAAACTTAGGCGAGACTGATCTTCTTTCCGCTTATATATTGTGACGAACAAAGAAAAACCTTGACTTGAAGAAGTTCGATGACCAACCTCCCCCCCCCCCACCCCCGATTGTGAAAACTGGCACGGACGGTTCCTTCGATTAGAAGGACGGAATGTGCGGATTGTTGCAGGGATTGCACAGCCCCAGCAACAACAGCAGCTACAACAGCAGCTACAACAGCAACAGCAGCTACAACAGCAACAGCAGCTACAACAGCAACAGCAGCTACAACAGCAACAGAGGCCCTTTCGATTGAGGCGACCTCTGTTTTGGGGGCGACCTCAATCGCCGGGGCGACCTCAATCGCCGGAGCGACATCATCGTTCTCCTTCGCCATTAGAAGGGGAGGACAATGGGGTTGATAGAAACTTTTTAGATTCTCCAACTCCACCTCCATCTCCACCTGCGATCGAAGAGGACGACGTTTGGGAGGTCCAAACAATTACATATCGCCCTATACAGGTTCACGAGATCTCCACCACTCGACCGGACCTGTAATGTAGATAGTGTAAAGTGTAAAGTGTAAATAGTGTATTAATTTAGGGACTTGTGTAATGACTTTAAGTGTTGTAAAAAGGTAAATAATTTTTTTCACATATTTTTCTACAATAAATAATTTTTAACATTTAACTGAAAACATCTTTTACCTGTAAATAGAAATTTTTTGTTTCAATAATCTACCATCTCCCTAGTAAATATACCTAGGGGCGTTCTACAACAAAAAGTGCATTTTTCCCATAAGAATAACATGGGGAAAATTTAAGGTTCAAATTGCAATTTTAGTGCCATTTTAGGGCGTGGCATTTTTAAAATTAAACAGAGCATAGTTTTGTTGAAATATCTATTTTCTATTATACATGAATTAAAAAATACAATAGGACATAGTTTTGTTGAAATATTTATTTTTATTATACATGAATTTATAAATACAATAAAGAACAGGGCTATGGTTTGTCTTTTACCTGTAACTAGAATTTTTTTTGTTTATGTAAGTCTTGAATTTTGTAATTATTTTATTTTATTTCTGTAAAATAAATAACTCGCATTTTATTTTGATTTTTATTAAATCTCATTTGGTCCCTTACTTTTCAATTCAATTATTTTAACAGTTAGGTAGGTAAATTTAAAACAACATTTTTAATTTTTCAAGTCAATGAATTTTTTATTTCAATTAACTTAATACTAATGAATTCAAAATTTTTCTACACTGCTTCGAAGAAATTAAGTAAAAAGTTTAAGAAAGTTTTAGGACAATAAAAATGTGATTTATCAAATTTACTTAACATAAATTATGTGTTATAATATATAATAAAATTTATAAATTTATTTTAGACTGTTTTGTTTCTTGATTTTATCAAATTTACTAACATAAATTATTTGACACTATACTAAAAAATTATAATTTTATTATAGGCTGTTTTGTTTCTTGATCTATTTCTAAAGTTTGAGTTAAACTATTACAAACTAAACAAACTTCACAGGTTATTATTTTGTACAAATCTTTTTCACATATAGCACATTTTAATTTCGTCTATATTGTGTTGAACTTTTCTTTTTATGTGAGTGTTAACATGTATATGAGTTTCATCCTCTTCTACCATTGCTCTATATAAAAAATAGCAATAATGGCAGAGAGGATTATTTGAATTGTCCATTTTTTTAATATTAATATAAGACTGCATTACACAAAATACTTCCTGAAGGAAATTAACAGATGGAGTAAAAATGTTTTTAACGTTTGCTTGAGCTCTTTCATCTTCTACATCTTCTTCCAATTCTAAATCTCCAGACTCGTTTTCTAACAAAACTTCATTGTTTACATCGTTATTTCTAAGCTCTTGAAGCTTTGGTAATGATACAGAACCTATGCGGTGAAATTCTAGTAACTGGAACACTTCCACCAAGTCAATTTCTTGATTTTCCATTTTTAAACTTTTTACTTAATTTCGCGAAGCAGTGTAGAAAAATTTTGAACTGAACTCCAGAGCTCTGCAACACATTTTTATATGGTGGCTAATGGAGTGGAAAAGGTGGTAAAACCAGTAGCGGAGCGGGAAAGGAGGAGGGGCAACCAGTAACGGAGTGGGAAAGCCGTTCTTAGAGATATGTCTTTGCAACAATGTATGGTAAGTTTTTAACTATGTTATTTTCACACTATAAAAATGTGAAAAAGTTATAGAAGCCTTCACAATCACAATATTCCTCTTCAATAAGGTCTTCTACACAAATAATTTCCCCTGTCTCACGCACTATAAGTTGTTCATATAACGTTCTACAAACAGGACATGTTTCTTTTGTTTTAGACCACTGTTTAATACAATTTACACAAAATAAATGATTACATTTATTTGTATAAGTAATTTCAATTTTTTTTATATTTTCCAAACATATGGGACACTCCAACAATACTTTTTTATTAAAATTAGCTGCACTATTTTTTTTTTTCGGACAATTAAAAACTTTTTTCTTCATTTTTCTTTTGATTTTACCAGCCATTTTCCCACTCTTCTTCACACCTTAGTATTTCACCTTGTAATTCACTTGACAAATAAGGTTTTAACACCTTTAATTCTGAAAGAAAATATTTTTCCACAAAATGTTGCACCAATCGCTTAATATCTTGATTTGTGTAGAAACCTTGACACGTTTTTATTGCTTCTTCATACATACTCTGGTAAAAACTATAACATTTCTTAGCATTTGGTCTGGCATACAGACTTTCGTGTTCATAAGCTAATGCCTTTTTACAAAAAGATTTTTCCACATCTTTTACTGCTTTAATTAATAACTTATTCCTTTCAACAATACTACTTTCACTATCATTACTAGATGACATCGAAAATTTAGTATAACTTTTAAAGAACTGTTGTAAAATTTCCGCTTTTCCAGTCTTATATCACTCTATCCCCACATAATTCACGGAGTAGGTCATGTGCACAAAGAATCGGGAGGAGGCACTCTCATATCATTACGGAGGGTTATGATCGGGAGGAGGCACTCTCATATTATTACGGAGGGTTATGATCGGGAGGAGGCACTCTCATATTATTACGGAGGGTTATGATCGGGAGGAGGCATTGGGAGGAGGAGGCTCTCTCATAGTATACCTACTATTGCTTCTTGCAATTGAGCAAAAGTTAACTCAATATTCACATTGTTCCTTATGTTCGATTTGACATTTTGGATATCTAAGGCTAGATGTATTTCTCCCAGTTTATGGAACTAATATCACGCCGCTAAAGCGCCATCGGTCTCTCTATCTCTACCATCTCCATGCAGATGTATTTGTGATCCAAGAGGGACGGTTCCGGAGCGACGCCCCAAATGCGTTATTTGAGAGCTTATACTAGTGTCGCCAAAGTTATGTCAATTATCTCATTATGATTTTTAGTAACAAAAGTGGGTTCTTCCCCGCTATTCAGAATCTCCATGTTATTGAATATTACAAAATCAAAAAGGTACTCACCTCTTTTGTTTGTGTCCCTGCTGTTCCATGCCAGATGATGTGCATTGGCATCCATTTCAATAATGGCCTGCAAGTTTGAGGTCCTAAGTATTGGATCAGCTGTTCAAGTTCCAATGATGGAGCTGGGCTGGGTGAATCATATGGGTGGTAAACCGAGGCAATGATCGCTCCCTTCTGGGCTCCTGCCACTCGAGAGCTCATCTTGATAACCGCTTGATCCCTAGAAAAAAAAAATCAAATAGTTTCAGGCCATGTAGTTCATGCTTGATACAGGCTCTGACGTTATCAAGGCTTGAGTTATTAGATTAGCTTACCCTTCATTTCTCCTAGCCCAGCTACGCATGCCCTGGCTAGCCACGGCTCTTGGATGAGGACGATGTCGGTGTCCCCATTGGCTAGGAATTTGCTTAAGGTGGCGGAGGCTGCCTTACTCTGCTGCAGATTTACTTGTAGTATCCGCAGTACCGCCAAGCTCCGTTTTTCCCTGCCTCCTGTCTATCCTGAAGGTAAGCCGAGCAAGCCCCAGATATGTTTTGAACCCAGCTTTAGTCAACTCCCTCGAGGATTCGTTGTCGAGTGAGAGAATAAGGGTCAAACCCTCCCTTTTCTTCCGAACATTGAATATCCCTCATTTTTCTGTATTTAATCCCCTATTCTGGGTTTTTAGAAGTTGAAGGATTCTAGAGCTCTGGCAGTTTTGATAATGTCCTGAGCTAGGGCGACCCTTTTGATAAGGCGTCAGATGAGGAACTGTACTCTCCAGCCAGGTTTTTGCCTGTTTATCTACATAAGTCAAGAACAGCACCTCCGCTTGTTGGTACCCGTGATCCACGCACCTCTTCCAGGTTCGCACTTCCCAATCTCATTGTTAAGTGACACATAAATTTGTTGGACCCGCTCCGGGGTCAACTTTTCTTCCGGGTATTTGGCCGAAACAATTGCCATCTTCGGCGCAGTAAGAGTCTGGCTATAGGTCTCCCCAGTTGATGTACCAGGTGTTTCCCCAGATGAATCATTCACCTTGGTTCTTTTGAATCGTTCCTGCCCCGGATATGGTGTAGTGGATATAGAGCGTCCGCGTTTAGAGACTGGATTTATACCTGCCGCTGGGTCGCTCGAGTCTTTAGTCTTTGGAGCTGGATTTACATTTACCCCAGATCTTGCAGCGATACTTTTAGTTTCCTTCTACAATTGCTCAATCCGGGCCGAGACTAGTCCAGGCATCGGGCCCAGACTAAGAGGGGAATTGTAGACTTACTCTATTTAACAACCATCTCTATTCTCAGGAGTAACACAGCAAGGTTAATCTTGCCGTTGCTGCTGGTGCTGTATTTGTGCTCCTGCTGCTGCTGGTGTTACCATTTGTTTTAATGATGATGATAATTTTATTCAACTAACCAATGAAAGTTTTGAAGTAAAAAAAAACACAATTAAATACAATATTATTTATTAGAAAATAAATACAAAAAAATGGTTTTACCATTTTTGAGAGAAAATTAAGTCATTATTTTCACTACTACTACCACCCGCACCACCACCACTTACCTCTTGTTTTGCTGCTGTTATTATTGTAGCTGCTGCTGATGTTGATGGTGTTGATTGTAGTAATGGTGGTATTGATAGTAGTGGTAATAGTACTGGAGATTGATGACTTATTTCCTTTGTTTTTTTCTATGGAAGTTCTTCAATACCATCAACATCATTATTATTATCATTACTACCATCATTAATGGTAATTAATGATGATGACGAAGACAGATACTCCGGGTGGTATTGTGAGTGTAACGAGGATCCTAAACTCCTCGTCATTGTTGAGGTGTACCCTCATGAATCGTATCAGCAGCTGTTCAAATTTTTGTTTTAGGGTTTTTGCTCCAAATGTGTAATTCAAGTTAACGAAGAGTTTGTCTTGATGTATTTAAGGCCCAATCTGGAAACCAAGAAAGAAATAAATGCTGCGCAGTTGACCAAAAGGCGTTTTCTGGCGAAACTATAAGAGTAAAGCGTGCATAAATAGCAAAAAAGCGATTTCGTTACTTCAGCTGATAACTAGATCTTAAGAAAATCAAACTACATGATTTACAAGCCAAACGGCTTCGCACTCCCTCCAGGGATTATTCACTCATACCAGGCATACAAAGACGCCAAAAGTATGAAGCTCTGTGGGAACCCTTTCCATGTTATCGGGTCCTAGGTGACGTTGTCTGCTGCATTTCCCATGAACTTTCGGACGGTTCGCGCGGTTGCTAGGAGAACTGCTTTCTGCATCGGCTTATAAAGATTCTCACCAAGGCCCAGTCCCTTGATGTTCTGCAGGAGGTTCTTCGGTATCACTCCAGTTGTTGACAGTATTATGGGAATCGTTTGGACGCTGTTCATTGCCCATTGTCTTCGGATTTGGACCTCCAGATCTCTGTATTTGGCGATCTTCTCGTTGGATTTTGGCCTTAGGTTGTTGTTGTTAGGCACCGCAATGTCGATTAGTGTAGTTCGCCTAGAAATCTTATCTATTAGTACAATGTCTGGTCTATTATGAGCTACTGTTTGATCCGTCAGAACCGTTCGGTCCCAATATAACTTGAACTGGTTGTTTTCAAGAATAGGCTCTGGATTGTATTTGTAATAAGGCACCTTTCCTATCTGTAATAGGTTCAACTTTTCTGCTAACTCTTGGTGGAGTATCTTAGCGGCTGAGTCGTGTCTTTCCTTATATTCGGTTGCGGCAAACGCTTGGCATCCTCCAGTTATGTGCTGAATTGTTTCCGATGTTCGACAGCCATATCTGCATTGGTCATTTTCTATTGAGGGATCTCTAATGATGAACTTCCGATAGTTCTTCGTCGGAATAACCTGGTCTTGGATAGCTAACAAGAAGCCCTCCGTTTCCGGAAACATCTGTCCTGAAATCAACCAGTAGTTCGACGCTGAGTTGTCGACATTGTCCTGATTGACCTCATTTGGATGCCGTCCATGAAGTGGCTTCCGTAGCCAGGTTTGTAACTTCTCTTGGTCTGTTTGGTGGTGAGAAGTAATATCATGTTCCCTCAACTGTAGCGGTGTTGAATCGTCTGCCTCGCATATTGCTCGATGTAGTGTGGAAGAGTCCGCCAACCTGTGGAAATATGAACGTAAGTTTATTATTTGTTGGTCGAGCTGCTTACCAATATCCACCAATCCTCTTCCTCCTTGGTGTCTTGGAAGCATTGTACGTTCAATGGCACTCCGAGGGTGATGTTTTTGTGCTTTTGTTAGGAGTGTCCTTATTTTTCTTTGCAGGCTTTGGATGTCCGTCCTGCTCCACTTTACAATTCCAAAAGAGTAGCTCAGCGCAGAGCAAGTATACGTGTTGAGCGCCTTAAACAAATTTCTACTATTTAAATTAGTTCTTAATACCCGCCTTACCCTCCTGACAAATTCGGCTGTCAATTCGGCCTTCATAGTGCCATGATCAATTCTTTTAGCCTGTTTCATACCTAGATATTTGTATGTTTGGTCTGCTTCCATTGCAGCTATAGTTTCACCATTCTGCATTTCAAAAGCCCCCGGTTGTATCTTCCCTTTAACGATGTTCAAAATACGGCACTTGTCAAGTCCAAATTGCATTCCGATATCCCCGGAGAACTCCTCTACAATTTTAAGCATTTGTTCCAGCTGGCTTCTGGTAGCAGCCATCAGTTTAAGATCATCCATGTATAGAAGATGATTCACTCTGACTATCTCTTCGTTGTTGTTTCTAACACTAAAGCCGTGTCTGGTGGAGTTCAAACGGCGTGATAGTGGGTTCATTGCAAGGCAGAACCACAATGGGCTAAGTGAATCGCCTTGAAATATTCCTCTTCGTATCGGAATGGTGTTAGTTTCGATGGTGTCGCTGGATGGCACTTGCAATTGGATCCTAGTTCTCCAGGTTAACATGATGCGTTCTAAAAAGGAAACAAAATTATTGTCGACCCTGTACATTCTTAATATAGTTTTGAGCCACTCATGTGGTACTGAGTCGAAGGCCTTCTTATAATCCACGTAGGCAGCAAAGAGGTTTCTTCGGTTGGTACAGGCTTGGTTACATATGACAGAGTCAACAATCAATTGTTCCTTGCATCCCATTGCTCCCCTCGTACATCCTTTCTGTTGAGTTGCAATGATATTATTTTGCTCACAATGTGCATAGATGCGTTGGGTCAGGCAGGAGGTGATCACCTTATACAGTGTGGGTAGGCAGGTGATTGGCCTATACTTAGCTGGGTCATGTGTGTTGTGTTGGTCCTTTGGTAGGAGGTACGTAATACCTTCGGTCAAGAACAATGGCATTTTTGCTGGGTTAAGAAAAACAACATTAATAAGATCAGCCAGCTGATGGTGTACACCAGAACTTTTTGAGCCAGTAGTTCTGGATCCCGTCGAGACCTGGAGCTTTCCAGTTATGGGACTCCTTGATTATTCTTGAAATTTCCTCGGTGGTAAATGGCTCAAACTGCATCTGGCTGTAATCTTGGCAGATTTGGTGTTCTTCATTGATCCAGCCAGCTGCGATGTTACAATCGGCTGGTGTGGAAAGTTGGTTTCCCCAGAATTCTTCTACCTGCTCTCTATTGGGATATCTATTATCTGCCATATTAGGTGGAGAGTTTAGCTTACGGTAGAAAGTCTTTTCGGATCGTTGGAAGAGCGCATTGTCTCGTTTTCGGTTATTGCTGGTCTTGTACCTCTTTAGCCGTCCTGCAATAACAGAGAGCTTCTGTTTCAGCGAGTCAAGGCATTGCTGAGCAGTAACATTCGCTGGATCTTGTTGCGAATGATATCGGACACGATTCATGATTTCTTCAACTCGCCTTTGCAGTCGACTAGTTCTCGTGCCCCTGATGTACTCCGTCAGCTGTCCTATATCTATTCGAAGATTTTCAATTTTCTTGTTTAGGCGTCTTTCCCATGGTGGTATGTTGGGTTCTGTCCTTGCTGATCGACGCTCTGTTGAAAATCAAACTTATTATTACTATTATGATTTCAAGCCAAACGGTTTCGCACTCCTTCCAGAGAATATTGACTCATACCAGGTATACGAAGATATCAAAAGTATGGGGTTCTGTGGGAACACTTTCCATGTTATCAGGTCCTAGGTGACGTGGTCTGTTGTACTTCACACAAACTTTCGGACGGTCTGCGCGGTGGCAAAGAGAAATGCCTTCTGAATCGGTTTATAGAGATTCTCACTAAGGCCCAGTCCCTTTATGTTCTGCAGGAGATTCTTCGGTATCACTTCAATTATGGGAATCGTGTGGACGCTGTTCATTGCCCATTGTCTGTCGGAGTGGCACCTCCAGATCTCTGTATTTGGCGATCTTCACATTGTCTTTTGGCCTTAGGTTGTTGTTGTTAGGTATAGCAATGTCAACAAGTGTAGTTCACCTAGAAAATTTATCTGTTAGTATAATGTCTGGTTTATTATGACCAACTCTCTGATCAATCAGAACCGTTCGGATCCAATATAGCTTGAACTTGTTTTTCTTAAGAATAGGCTCCGGGTTTCTTTTTGTAGTAAGGCATTTTTCCTACCTCTAATAGATGTAACTTATCTGCTTGCTCTTGGTGGAGCATCTTAGCAGCTCAGTCGTGTCTTTCCTTATACTCGGTTGCAGCAAATGCTTGGCATCCTTCAGTTGTACTGGATTCTCTATGATGTTTGACATTGCTCGTTTTCTATTGAGATATCACTGACGATGAACTTCTGATAATGTTTTGTAGGAATAACCTGGTCTCGGATAAGTAACTAAAAGCCCTCCATTTCTGGAGACATCTGTCCTGAAATCACGCTGAGTTGTCGACATTATCCTGATTGATCTCATTTGGATGCCGCCTATGAAGTGGCTTCCGTAGCTAGGCTTGTAACTTCTCTTGGTCTGTTCGGTGATGAGAAGCAATACCATGTTCCTTAGCTGTAGCGGCGTTGAATGGTCTGCTCTGCATATTGTTCGATGTAGTGTTGTCCCGCATTACCCTTCTTGTTAGAAGGAATAATTCGGTTGTCAATTCGACTTTGACAGAGCCATGGCCAATTCTTTTAGCCTGTTTCATACCTAGATATTTGTGTTTGTTCTACTTCCATTGCAGCTATAGTTTCACCGGTCTGCATCTCAAATGCTCCCAATTGTATCTTCCCTTTAACGATGTTCAAAATACGGTACTTTTCAAGTCCAATCTGCATTCAGATATCCCCAGAGAACTCCTCCACAATTTTAAGCATTTGTTCCAACTGGTTTCTGGTTTTAGCCATGAGTTAAAGGTCATCCATATATAGAAGATGATTCAGTCTTACATCGTATTGGGATTATATTAGTTTCGATGGTATCGCTGGATGACATTTGCAATTGGATCCTAATTCTCCAGGTGCGATGCGATCAAAAAAGGAAACAAAATGATTATCGACCCTATATATTCGGATCCTAGGTGACGTGGTCCGCTGTATTTCCCACAAACTTTCGTACGGTCCGCGCGGTTGCAAGGAGAACTGCTTTCTGAATCGGTTTATACAAGGCCCAGTTCCTTGATGCTCTGCAAGAGGTTCTTTGGTACAACTCCAGTTGTTGATAAAATTACGGGACTCATTTGGACGCTATTCATTGCCTGTTGCCTTCTCCAGATCTCTGTATCTGGCGATCCTCCCATTCTATTTTGACCTTAGGTTATTGTTAGGTCTATTATGAGCAACTCTCTTGCTATTCTTGTATTTATTTAAAGGCGCGAAGAAAAAAAAAAGCTGTCTTGAGCGAGCAGAGCCGAGTTGGAAGCTAGCGGCGGCACCAGTTAGCAAAGTGCCGAGCTAGCCCCTATGCCGTAGAGTAGGGGTGGGTATTTATTTAATAGGCGCCACAGCGTTTTAGCCTGATAAACTCGGAAACCCCCACGTTGTTGCTCGGGCCTAGTCTCCAACCCAGCTCTATATCATGCTGCACAAAATAATAAAATAAAAAAAGGTAACGCACTGCAAAATTGACAAGAAGTTGCGGGATAAATGAAACTCAAAGATGTTAAAAAGAAAGAAATGTTTATATTAATATTCTAAATTCTAATGATAGAGAAGTCCTGAGTTGTTGTCGATCTGGACTTCTTCTAGCTTCAATGGTGGACTTTAGCCAGAGGGTGGAAACGGGTATACTACTACCCCAGAGGGTGGAACTGAGTTGTATCCCTAAGGGTGGACTGGCTTATACCCCTAAGGGTGGATATGAGTTGTTTTCTTGACCCCAAAGGGTGGACCCTAATTTAAATAAAATTTAAAAAAATAATAGCAATGCCTAGCCAATCTTTATATTAGAACAACCGAAAAAATATTTAAAAATAGAAATTTATTACCGCCAAATTGTCAAGAAATTACATTAAGAATTAAAAAAAAATACTAAGGTAAACTACAAATTAATAGAAAAGAAAATATTCACTTAAATCGAAAAATTAAATAATTATTTAGAGTAGTCGCTTGCTCTAACTATTGAGTTCCAGTTACATAAGAGTAATTATGTGTTAAATAATGTACAAGTGAAATTACCAGTATGACTCCAGATTTACAAAAAAAAAAAAAATAAGCAAGCCGTGATCGAAAATAGGTTCATCATAATAAAAAAAACTAGTTATGCATATATAAAAAAAATTAATCTATTCATTATCACATTTACTAAAAATATTAACCTACAATGTTCAGGGACTGAGATCGGTGAATGCTTAGTTCTTTCACATTAAAAAAAAATGCTTAGACTGGCTAAAATGAATACACAGTTAATTAATTAAAAGGCAACCAATAGAAAAAAAGGAAAATTACAATTTTACCAGCCTAAATGTGAAAAGCCATGATCTGCAATTTGACACTGACTTTTAAATTAAATTTTCACAGCAACACTAATGGATAAAAACAAGATATTTCAGATAAAATCACAAAATACCGGACTATTAAGTGAAAAGTCAGGATGTACTACTTGACATTGTCATTTAAATAATAAATAAATTTGCAAAATCTACAGGAAGTTATAATTTCATTATATGAGTCCGGCTCTAGTACCTAAACATTGTAGTCAATACAGAAAAAAACATTTTACTGGAGTCAACTGTAAGTTACGAGGCCATGGACATATCACGATGCAAAAGAACTTTAAAACTGTCAATCAAAAACTCAAAATAGGGAACAAAGAAAACATACAGACAAAATATTGAAATATTACTAATGTCAAATAAATTTGTCCAAAAAATATGGACATCGTGATACGTCCAGGAGGCAAAAATAATGCAAAATATAGTACAAATTACAAATGATGATAAAAATTACTCTCAAAATTAACTGTTACTGATGACAAATTATAAAATTTAGGCACTGCATGGCAGCAAATATTCAAAAAACCAAAAACTATAAAAAATTGCTGATCTAAATTTTACAAAAAGATATAATCGGTCCTAAAACCCCAAAATACAGCTTATTAAAATTACACGTGGTTAATTTAAGGTCTAAAGAAAGACTTAACAGTAACATACTACAGTTGGTTTTAAAATTGGCTTAAATTATACTCGTAATAATCAATTTTGAGCTGAAATCTTTTAATATTTAAAAAAACTAAGCAGCAGGCTGGTTTTAGCAGTTAATAGTTTAAAATTCCTTACCCGATTTTCTGGGGTCAGACTGATTCCTGATAAAAATGCCAAGGGCCGACAAAATCCCTGTTTCCAGGGCGTACCTCGATGACTAGCCAAAAAAAACTAAATCCACAAATCACCACAACGCTATCGAGGCACGCAAAAGAAATTTCCCATCAAAAACCCGTAGGATGGCGGCAATAAATCCGGATGGAAATTTCTCGACTCAACAATGCAAAACTTCACAGGAAAAAGTAGGATTGACAGTTAAATTCTCGCCATTTTACAGGAAGCCCGAAACCTGCGCTGTATGAGCTTCTTTTTCCCTCAACATAGGGCGCGAGAGAAAAGGGACCTTAAACAAGTAGCAAAATTCGACAAAAGAATGGCAGCACAAAATAGTGGGCTTAAATAGCATTGCTAACTAATAAGTCCTTGACATTTCCGACTGAAAATCAAATAGGACTTCATTGTTGATCCCTAAAATAGGAAATAAGAATTTTCCCTCAGCCATTAGCAACACGGTATTAGTTACTCACCCAAATTTCCTCCCAAAATGCAACGGCCTAAAAGAATGCAAATTTGCCTAAACGTCAGCTGAAAAGGTCACATAACCCCAACAAAAATGTAAACAAACCCTTGAAAATACTTTAAATAAAAATTCGGAAAACTGTAACTAAAATAGATAAATGTAACAATTTAATCTGAAATAATCAGCACAAAAAAAATTATATCTTATAGAAAGGTAAATACATACCAACATTCAATTTAAATATAAACAACCTAAAACAGTAACGTAGAGTTGCCGACCTAAAAATACAAGTTATGAAAGAATTTTAATTAGGGCTGTATTTCTTATAGGCAAATTACTGAAAGATAAAGAAAATAATTAAGTTGGGGAGAAAATTTGTAAGGGAGTGAAATTTGGAATGGCTCGAAAAGCAATAGGACTCAAAAATGCAATGAATATTAGGCTGTTATACGAAGGAGAAATGAGAAATGCTTAATAACAATGATATAGTGCTGTCCAAAACATGAATATTAGCAAAAAGAAGGTAAAATGAACCAAATTAACCGTAGTAAATTTAATATAAATTTTTAATCGTGACACTCTGATCTGTTAAAACCGTTCGGTCCCAATATAACTTGACCTCGTGTTCTCAAGAATAGCTATAGTTTCACCGGTCTACATCTCCAATGCTCCTGGTTGTATCTTTCCTTTAACGATGTTCAAAATACTGCACTTGCAGCCATCAGTATAAGCTTCGCTGTTATTTTTAATACTAAAGCCGTATCTGATGGAGTTCAAAGGGTGTGAAAGTGGGTTCATTGCAAGGCAGAACCACAATGGGCCTAGTGAATCGCCTTGAAATATTCTCCTTCGTGTTGGGATTGTATTAGTCTTGATGGTATCGTTAGGTGGCACTTGCAATTAGATCCTAGTTCTCCAGGTTGACATGATGCACTCTCGAAAAGAAATAATATGAATATCAACTCTATACATTCTCAGTATAGTTGCGAACCACTTATGTGGCACTGAGTCGAAGGCCTTCTTATAATCCATTTAAGCAGCAAAAAGGTTAGGTACAGACTGGGTTGCAAATGACAGACTCAACAGTCAATTGTTCCTTGCATCCCATTGGTCTCCTGCTGCATCCTTTCTGTTGAGTTGCGATGATGTTGTTTTGATCACAATGTGTATAGATGCGTTGTGTCAAGCAGGAGGTAATTAATTTTTATAGTATGGGAAGGAAGGTGATTGGCCAATACTTAGCTGGGTCATGTGTATTATGTTGATCCGTTGGCAAGAGATATGTAATACCTTCTGTCAGGAACAACGAGATTTTTGCTGTGTTAAAAAAAAGCATCATTAATAAGATTAGCCAGTTGATGTTGCCTACACCAGAATTTCTTGAGCCAGTAGTTCTGGACCCGGGAGCGACTGGAAGCTTTCCAGTTATGGAATTCCTTGATTATTCCTGAGATTTCCTCAGCGATCAATGGCCCAAACTGCATCTGACTGTAGTCTTGGCAGATTTGTATTCTTCATTGATCGAGCCGACTGTGATGTTACAATTACCGAGTGTGGAAAGTTGGTTTCCCCAGAACTCTTCCACCTGTTGGGATATCTATTATCTGCCATGTTCTTTAGCCGTCCTACAGTAGCAGAGAGCTTCTGTTTCAGTGTGTCGAGGCATTGCTCAGCCTTTAAATTACTTATTAAGTGCACTGTCATATGGCTCGATTCCAAAAAAATCTAAAAAGGGAAAGCAGGTTAAAGAAAAGGAGAATGCATTCTGAATGTAATAGCCTTGAAGAAAACGTCATTGTTGTCGGTCAATTGGATCTTTCCTCTGAAAATATTCAAATACTATTTATGTGTGTGATGTTTTATCGTTGTTGTCGATAATGAAGATTGAAATAAAAACTTTGTTTTACTATATATTTTTTTTTTATTTTACATTTTAAATTAAAATTATACTCATATTATATTTGACTTAAACAATATGTTATTGATCTATCCGAGAGTTAAACTGATTCAGAAATTTTAGCCATTTGACAAACAATTGATCGTTGTGACTTTTCTTAGGATGTCTAAGGACCTTTTCTACTAGATAAACGATTGTCTTTTGTAATTTTGACTCGTAAAAATACCCATTCATTGGCTGACTTTCTAACGCTAACAAGTATGTAGGTGAATTTGTAACGTTAACTTTTACAATTTTAAACAGTTTAGTTGATCAAGAGCATATATCCTTTATCGAATAAGTTTTTGTTCTTGCTAATATGCAAAATGTCGCCCATGGAACACTTAAATTTTTTAGGTACACATTTTTAAATGATCGCCTGCTTTAATTTGCGTTTCTTTTCGCATATATGCCGGCTTCATTCCAATGGCGCGATGTTTCGAATGGTTATAGGCTTTTGTTATTGACGATAATATATGTATCCATTTGTAAGATTTGTAAGATCCTCTTGCCGAGAATTATTTATGGAAATTATTTTTAAGAGTTCTCATGACTCTCTTAACAATTGCAGCTTCCTTCGTGCTGTAAGTGGAACAATAATTTATATTATATTTTTTTATCAAAGCTTGAAAGTTACTATTATAGAGTTCAACCAACAGCGTGATGGAAGGTACGTTTTTAACGAAAATTCGAGGAGTTATAAAACCTATTCGAGGGTGTTAGGGGCACTGTTAGAACATATTCCATATGCCACGAAGGAGAAAATCATGTAAGGGGGCCGTTGCAGGGGGGTGTGCAAAGTTAGGCAAAACAGGTTTTTTCATTCTAAAAGCCAAACTAGCCGAACATGGGCTTATAAATTTCATATAAAAGTTGTAGAGAATCAAAAAACCTACAATTCGAGCTGTCGCCGTTTTTTTTTCATCATTCACTTTTTGCAAAAAACTCAAAAAACCTTCTAAAATGGCCGTTTTTTGCATATTAATTATTTATTGAAAAATATTTTTTTTTGCTCTTAAAAGGAAGCCCCCACCGCTCCGAATAAAACGGTATTTTGTTTTTTCAAATAGGTCCAGTCGTTGCCGAAAAATTGCTATTTGTTTATCCCGAGACTCTTTTTGTTTATTGTCATAACTTCTTGTAAAATTTTTGGGGTGTTCGCAACGTGAGGCTCTTGATAAAGACCCTCATGCTTACTATGGGCAAACGAAAAAATTAATTTTTAAACCCTTGCTTTTCGTTTTGAAATAGGGTGTGTTTTTTGTTATAAACAAATGCAGCTGGAGCCTCTCCCAAACATCATAAGAATGTCTAGTTTGAAAATTCGAATAGCTGAGTTCCAAACGAAGATTTAAAAAAAAAGTCATTTTCGACTAAAATGAGCAGAGTTTTTTTTTTTCAAAAATTCGCAGCCACTTTGTTTATAACAATTAAGAAACGAATCCAGCGGCATCGGGTAGACAGAGACTTATATTTTTAAAACAGCTTATGGGTTTTGGAAAAATTATATTCTTTGTTATTAAAAGCCGTAAAGAAAGTGGAGCGTCAGACAGCATCTCGCCGACCGCGGTGGTGGGGGGAACGCTGCCGAGCGCGCGAGAAAACTGAACTAGGAGCGTCAAATTGGCAATTGGCAATAGTAAGTTCAATGTGGAGGGGCTTTGTTCTTCTTGGTAGCCACCTCTTTGGGGGATTCTCAGTCTCATATATGCTTCGCCTTCGTGCGCATCATGAACCGACGACTAAAAACGTTTTTATGATTTCAACATATCCCGTTCCGTTTCGATATTTCGTATCAACAGTGAGAAATAATGTTTATGGTACTTTGAGCAAATAGTAGTTTCAACAAACTGGTGTAAATCGTAAGTAAAACTGTTTAATATATATATATATATATATATATATATATATATATATATATATATATATATATATATATATATATATATATGTAAGTTATATGCGATTCTACATTAATATTATAATTAATAATTATTAATAACTTATTCCTTGAATCTCGTATCAAGGGTCGCATTAACAAATCCGCCAACTAAAGCAGAATCAGCAAAAGCAACATTGTAACACGGTTTACGTGACTAGGATGATGCAACATAACGCAACATGTAGACGCTGCTGTATTCTTAAGTATAAATAGATAGCCCCTTTTGTAAAACGACACTTATAATTCGAGTTGTAAGTCGTCGTTATACCAGTTAAGAACCAAGTTTTTTTTTTTGAAAGAAATAAACGTGTAAAAGTAAATAAAAAAGTTTTTAAAAAGTTTTAAGTGAATTATTCAAGATAACAAATTGGCGCAGTCGGTAGGATCTGTCAACGTCAACAAACAAGAGAATTCTAATTGTTGACGGCGGATTCTCATCCCTCAACAGAGAAAAGAACCTCAACGGCGTCCTCACTCCCGGAAGTTGTGGAATAGGAACACCTGGTGAAGCCCTTGACAACAGATGGAGATAACAAGTGCCGATGCAGCTTCTCTTACTAGTGTAAGTAACATTGATCGTCACGATTTTAGCAAATTTGTCACGATTTTAATAAATTTACATTACTGTTCGATTTTCGAAAAAAGTACTCTATACTTTTTCTTAAACGAAAACCTAGTCATTCTAAATAAGTTAAATAAATTTAAGTAATAATAATCATTAAAAATCATGCCGGAAACAAGATCCCAATGAACAAATACTGATATTGAGCCCTATAAGCTCTCCGAAATTTTCTCAATTATTCCCGAATTCGAGGGAGACCAAATCTCTCTCGGTACCTTTTTAAATGCTTGCGATTGCGGATACAAAATGGCAACAGAAGAGCAGCAAATTCTGTTGGTGATTCATATTAAAAATAAATTAAAAGGCCGCGCAGCACAGCTGATAAATTCGGGAAACCCGTCTAGCTATAACGAAATAAAACAACTGTTAAATCTCCACTTCGGCGATTCTAGAGATCTTTCGTCCCTTATTCAAGATCTGCAAAGGTTAAGGCAGCTTTCTAATGAGTCCCCATTAACTTTCGTAAATCGATTACAAACCCTAAACGCCCAAATGCTGGCGAATGTCCAAAAGTCAACCGTGACAAATGAACAAAAGGCAGCTCAATCTACCTTAATTGACACAATGTCTCTAAACACCCTCCTGACAGGCCTTGAGCCAAGACTAGGACAAAGGATCTCTTAGAAACCCAATCTCGCATCAGGCGAGAACTACAGCTATCCTATTTCGAAAACCAAAAGTCTTCCAAACCCATAGTTCAAATACCACCTCAATCAGTAAGGAAATCCCCAGTGCAAATTAGCCGTTGTTTTAATTGTGGACGTATGGGACATTTAGCCGCTGATTGCCGTTCCCAAATGCAGTCACGTCCTAATTATTTCCAAAATTATAATACAAATTTCCAAAGGCAAGCCCCTCAGCAAAACCTACCCCCTCAACAACAACAACAGAGACCCAGTACGATTCTAAATCAAAACAGGCCCTCTGTAATCCAACAAACTAATACTCAAGCTCGTCCTAGCATAATTCAAAGAAACCCATACCACCCCTCTAATCAACAAAGGACACACCATGTTAATTTAGACTATCCAAACTACAACGAAAATTTTGACTACTGTGAGTATTACGCAGAAGACAGTTATGATTACCCCTATTATGACCCAAATTTTCAAAATGTTGATGAAAATTGTGAATCGGTAATCGACTCTTATGATTACCAAAATTTTCTTTTACTTCCGCAACCAGACCAACCGCCCGACAGACAGACAGATCATGTCACAGAACTTCAAGAACAAATTCAAACCCTGAATTTGGACGACATGAACCCAAATCTGAACTTCCCGGAACAAACCTTTATTTAAGTCCCTTACTTACAGTAAATCCGAAAAATCTGTATTACATTTATGACTCTACAAACACTTTTAAATTAATTATTGATACCGGTGCTGGAATTACTATCTTTAAAGAAAATACAGCAAAAAATTTCCCTAACCGTTGTCCTGAAAGTGTAACAATACAAGGGATAATAAATCAAAAACTTTACGTGTCACAATCCACTTTTATACCCTTTAACATTGGCGATCCCCACAAGGTATTTATTTTTACGGCTTAGATATTGATTTCGATGGCATCCTTGGAGTCGATTTCTTAGAGCACGACGAATGCATTATAGATTTAAAATCAAAAAATCTCATTACAAATTTTAAAACCGTACCCCTACATAAGGTACATACTTCAAATACGACCCCCTCTAAGCCACAACAAAATAAAAATAATATCTCCATAGAAGGTCTCACTGAAAAAAATTTTAAATTCACATGCAATTTAAAAAATACGGACGCAGCCCTTCATTCTCAAGAAAAAGAAAAGGTTAGGTTACTAAACGCCCTTGTACATGTCAATGAAAATGGCGAATTCTTAACAACTATCATAAATGCTAATGTAATTTCCAAAAATATCGATTTCGCGGATATTTCTATTGAACCTCTTACCCCTAGCGAAACATTACTAAATTTTAATTTCGGAAATGAACTTAATCCTATTCAAACTGACAGAAATCAAACTATTAGAGATCAATTAAGAACCGAACACTTGAAATCGGAAGAAAAAGGATTAATTACTGATTTTTGTTTAGAATACCCCGACATATTTTACCTCGAAGGCGATGTTTTAACTTTTACTAATGAAATCAAGCATTCTATAGAAACAAATAATACACGCCCTATTTTTACAAAGTCATATATGTACCCTCAAGTACATAAAGAGGCAGTAAAAGCCCAAACTGCCAAAATGGTGGAACAAGGAATTATTCGACCATCTATTTCACCCTGGTCTTCCCCTGTTTGGGTAGTACTCAAGAAATTGGATGCCTCTGGCAAGCAAAAATGGCGCATTGTAATAGATTACCGAAAATTAAACGAGGTCAGTATTGATGACCGCTATCCCCTCCCAAATATCTTCGATTTGCTCGATCAGCTTGGCAAATGCTAATATTTTACTACGCTTGATCTCGCGTCAGGTTCCATCAAATAGAGATCAATCCTGATGACATCCCTAAGACAGCCTTCTCAATCGAAAATGGTCATTACGAATTCGTTCCTATGCCATTTGGCCTGAAAAACGCATCGTCCACCTTCCAAAGAGTCATGGACAATATAATCCTTGGCCTTCAGAATGAAAGATGTCTTGTCTACATGGACGACATTATCGTCTACTCTGCTACAATACACGAACACATGCAACGACTTAAAGAAGTGTTCACACGTCTCCGAAAAGCCAACTTAAAAATCCAGCCTGATAAGTGCGAGTTTCTTAGAAAAGAAGTCGCCTATCTTGGCCACATAGTAACCAAAGATGAAGTCAAACCTAATCCTCCCAAAAAGCCCTAAAGAAATCAAATCCTTCTTAGGTTTGGTAGGTTACTATAGGCGATTTATTCCCAACTTCGCCAAAACATCGAAACCGCTGACTAAGCTTTTAAAGACAGACGTCCAGTTTTTCTTCGATACTGAATGTAAGTCTGCTTTTGAAGAACTAAAAAATGCCCTTAACTCAGATCCCGTTCTTACTTACCCCAATTTCGATGAACCCTTTCTTCTAACCACAGATGCAAGCGCATTTGCAATAGGTACAGTTCTTTCTCAAGGTCCCATTGGTAGAGATCTCCCGATAGCTTTCGCGTCCAGAACATTCTGTAGCGCAGAAACTAAATATTCCACCATTGAAAGAGAGCTACTTGCCATTGTCTGGGCAGTAAAACACTTTCGCCCCTATTTATTTGGAAGAAAGTTCACCCTCATAACTGATCACAGGCCCCTTACCTGGCTCTTTTCTATTCAAGACCCCGGTAGCAGATTGGCTCGGTGGCGCCTCAAACTTGAGGAATACGATTACAAAATCGAATATAAAGCGGGAAAAATAAACAAAAACGTGGACGCTTTGTCTAGAATAACCATTTTCAAGAATGCGCAAAATTCCAATTAAAAATGCCAGTTTATGCAGCGAACGAAGAAGATGAATCCGAGAACGAAGATATAGAAAATCCTGAAATAGACGACAAAACCCTTACTACGGAATATAATAGATTTGTCGAACTATATAATACTAAGTCTCTAATAGACTATTCTAAAATCGAAATAATGAATTCCCAACTTCTAGACAAATCTAACAAAAATATAGTAACTTTTTTCTGGAAAAATAAATTTGGAGACATTCACCATAAGGTAATCGATGATATCTTCGAGGAAAACCTCAAACTCAATCATAATAAAGTCAATATAACTTCCAACAAAACAGTTAAAGATCGTACATGCTTTATTATCCCTCTATCTTTCGACCACGAATCTGTAGTAGAACATTTATTTTATATCTTATTTAAAAACCAAAGCGAATTCCAACCCGAAAAAACCCATTGTGTGGAAAATAACGTTACCCATCCTCGAGATTTTTTCATTTATTTTCGCAGATAAAGACATAAAATTAAAAATTTGCCAAAATATTGTCAAAACCCCGGAAGATGACGAAATACCCCAAATTTTAGACCATTACCATTCAGGTAAAAATAATTTACACCGTGGTATAAATGAAACCGTTAGCCGAATAAAAGAAAAATATAACTGGCCAAACTTAGCCAAAAATGTCGAAAAATTTATAAAAAAATTCGAAATATGCCAAAAAGTAAAAGTTTGTAGGAAAAATCTAAGTACCCCTCTTGTCATAACAGAAACACCAAAGACCCCTTTTGAAAGAATTAACATCGACATTTACGACTTACTATACGAGACGAACTTACAAAATTCACCCAGGCCTATCCCTTAAAAGACAAAAAAGCAAATACTATTGTAAATACCCTATTAGTATTCTTTCAGCACTATGGAACTTCACAAAGGATCCATTGTGACTATGGTCGCGAGTTCGATAACCCTCATGAAAGACCTATGCGAACTTTTTGATATTAAAATAACATTTTCAAGCGTAGGCCATCCGCAGTCAAACGGTTCAGTTGAACGATTTCACGCAACCCTCTCTGAAATAATCAGAGCTAACATGACAGAAAACCCTCGTGAATACCCCTTCAACGTATTACACTATGCTACTATATGCTATAATAACACACAAAATAAGACCCATGGATTTACACCCTATGAACTTCTTTTCGGACACACGTCTAGTAGACCCCCGGAGACTTTATACATCCAATGAAAACTGATTTCAAAATACGTGAGAGATTTGAATAACCGCATGGAACATTATTACAAGCTCGCCAGAGAAAGAACGCAAACCCAAAAAGAAAAAGCCAAAGCCAGATTTGACCAAAAGACAACCCCTCATATTCACGACTATAAAATTGGCGATAAAGTTTATCTTAAAGAATCTCAAATCAAAACAAAAGATAAAAATAAATTTAACGGGCCCTTTGAAATAAAAGAAATTTTCCAAAATTCAGCCGTTCTCTTTAACCCCCGAACCAAACAAAATACAAAAGTCAATTTCGATAGGTTAAAGCCCTATTATGACTAGCGTTCTTTTCTTATTTACAGATATTGCGGGCTCTCCTCGGTTGCCCTCGCCCAATTCACTCTCACACCCATTGAAAATACCATAGGAATCTTCTTCCATGAAGCAGGAAACTTGAAAATATCAAATGATAAATGGACATTTCTCGTATACAAAGACCTCGCACATATTAAAGAAAGCATTGTTAATAACGATAAAATTTTAGACCAACTTTTAGATGTCTTCATACACACGGAAACACCCCGAATGACGGCTTTCAAAAATGACGTACAAACTCATATCGGCCTCCTTAATCAGATTTCTGAATCCGTAAATCTAAAATATAAGGAAATATTTGCAGATACGCAAAATTATATTTATAGGGAGAAACGAGGAGTTTTTAACGGAATAGGTACCGTTTGGAAATCAATCACGGGAAATCTTGATGCGTCAGACGGAGAATACTTTAACGAATGCATCACAAGATGAGCGACAGATAGAAAGTCTTTTGAAAAGTCAAATTTCGGTAACGACAGCGGTAATTAGAAATTTCAATACTACGATACAAAAGTTACAGATATACGAAAAAACCTTTAATAAAGATCTAAACGAAATTAATCAATCTATCCTAAATCTATCAGATGACCTAGCTTTCTACCATGTCCAAGTAAGAACTTTAGAATACTGTGAATCACTAATGGAAAGCTATACATTCATTGAGAACTTTCTCAATGACGCTCTAAATGCCATTTCTTTTGCACGACTTAACATTTTGCACAGCTCAATAATTACCCCGATAGATTTGGTCCAGTCCCTACAACAAATTTCTCAATCATTAAAGAAAAATAATCTTCCCTTGCCTGTTTTTTCTTCCAGTATAGCACAATACATTAATATAATTGAATTAGATGCATATCAATCCGATTCAAAGGTAGTTTTTGTTCTTAAAATACCATTAGTCGAACCCGAATCTTATAATCTTTATCACTTGTACCCTATACCAGTACTCGATAATCAAACAGGTCTCTATCATATAATTCTTGTTTCTCATAAATATATCGCGAGAGATGACGATTGAATGCTATATGTATCTTTTCAAAACTTGGAGAAATGCAAGTCTCTGATACAAAGCAAGAAGATATGTTCCGAAATCTTACCATATCCCATTGATAGTGAAGCCATGTGTGAGGCCCAACTTCTGAAACCCAAAACCTATCTTCCGAAGACCTGCCAAGTCATAATCCTCTCTGCTAAAGAATACAATGTCAAGGATATCGACCAAAATTTTTGGTTAATTACAGTTTCCGCCCTGTTACCAGTAACAGTGAAATGTGAAGGCAAAGAAAATAAAACCAAAATAATAAACAAAAACTCATTGCTAAAACTCTAGCCAGGATGTCACGCCTTTATAGGAAGCACCAGAATCCAGTCAAAATATCTTATAGAAAGATATCAAAACATCACCTACAAAAATCATCAAATAAAAATTCCATTCGTTTGCTGCGAAAAAATTTCGTCAAGAAATCATATTCCTGACCTCAAGCTTCTCAAGCTCAATAAGATCGATATGGAAGATCTTAACGTGGCCCAACAAAGATTGGACCAATACTCTGAAGAACTCGACCAATTAATGAACCAGCCATTCATACACAAACATTTGTCGTGGTTCACAATCCTCACCATTGTGTTGGTATCTGCCCTATTACTCATCTATATTCTCTGCAAATGTCGTAAGAAGAGATTGCCCAGGCTTACAGCAAATGAAGACCAATCCTACCTACCTGGACCAGCATCACGGAAACCTAGGCTACGAATCCTCAGCACGCTAGGAAGAAGAAGATCCTCTATTCGTCCCCAAGAAGTGCCAGAAGATGAAATCTTCGAGCTCAGGGAGAGCACTTAAAAATTTAATGCATGGCATTTACTTTTTTTTTTAAAAGGGGAGTTGTTATATGCGATTCTACAATAATATTATAATTAATAATTATTAATAACTTATTCCTTGAATCTCGTATCAAGGGTCGCATTAACAAATCCGCCAACTAAAGCAGAATCAGCAAAAGCAACATTGTAACACGGTTTACGTGACTAGGATGATGCAACATGACGCAACATGCAGACGCTGCTTTATTTTTAAGTATAAATAGATAGCACCTTTTGTAAAACGACACTTATAATTCGAGTTGTAAGTCGTCGTTATACCAGTTAAGTTGTATTTTGACAGAAATAAACGTGTAAAAGTAAATAAAAAAGTTTTAAGTGAATTACTCAAGATAACATATATATATATATATATATATATATATATATATATATATATATATATATATATATATATATATATATATATATATATATATATATATATATATCGGTTAATAATTTATACACCATTGAAGCATGATTTTCTGATTTTAACCGCAGTTGAATTTGTTTAGTCCACTTTCAGTTTTTCGATAATTTAACACCTATATATCTTAACAGTGTAAAATCAGTGAATCTTGCATAACATATCTCTAGTAAATAACATCAGTAGTGGGAGTAGGGGGCTTCTAGTTGACCCCCCACCACTTTTTTGATTGGTCAGCCAAGAATGACCTTGTTTCTGATTGGCTGCCCAAGTTCGCCCCCTATTCCGATTGGTTTCATAAACTCCGCCTCTTTTTGCTCCACCTCCTACCTCCTTCCTAACCACCACAGTAGTTGGAGGGGAGCTGGTATTTTAAAGGACTGAATCTGAGCGAGCTACATTCATTCACAGTTAGTCTTAAGCTTACATAGAAGATTCACCACTAATAACGAAAAGTGTTAAATTAAAAATAAGTGGTAGTTATGAACAGTGATTTGCAAAATGAAATAATCAAATTAGGTAAACAGTTTACTAAAATTCAAAATTCCGAATTAAAGAATGCAATGCTAAGAAAAACGCACCCCGAGTGGGCACAGGTATATTATGAGACTGCCTTCCAATACCAATTAGCTGCAGAAGCCTGTTTAAATTATAGAAAAACACAAAATTTACTGAAGTTCGTTCATGAAATAAAGGAAATAGGATTCAGTTACTTTTTAAGGATATTGAAGGATTATATAAAAGATCCTGATATATTAAAAGAAATCGTGGAAGAGGAAGAGAGAGATAAAGAGATATTGAGAAACAGGGAGGTTTTAGTGTAGGATTTATTATGGAATCATTAATAAGAGAAATGTATGAAGAGTTTTTGATGTCCGCAGCCTGTTCCGAGTTTTATGCATATGAAGGTCAAGAAAGTGAAGCGCAGAATATTATATTGTTTTTAAATTATATGGAACATGCAGAATTATGTTTACTAGCAGCTAAATGTTGTAGCGAATATTTAAAAAATAAAAATATAGATATTTTAATATGTAAACTTCAAGAACTAGGATTAAATAATAATATTTCATGTATTAGAACAATGTTAGAAAATAAAACACATAATTTGTAATCAAGTCTTTTATTACATAAAAAAATTGTTGTAAAGGTAATAAACATTTGATAATGCACATACACATGGTATTTTTTGATGATAAAAGCAGCAAGGATCCATTTTCTTTAGGGTGGGTTGTTCATCAATCTCGATAACTGGTTTTATGGAATATTTCTTTACGAAATCTGCCTTTTCTTCCCCTTTTACATAAACATAGTCCACCTTAGCACTTAAATCCCTTATGATATCTCCACATTTGTGTAATGGCGTAAATCCTTCACACCACTCAATGCAATGGTAATTTTTTATTAACCACAGAGCTTGTTTGTGTAAATAGGATGGTAAATGACCCATTGGAAATGGAGCTTTGAAAATAAAATGACTTGCCTTTTGCCCATCGTAAGCTGCTAATTCCTTTACAATAAATTTATTATTTTCAATTTTGAATCCTTGAAGATCTAGAATAAGTTTCATATTTTCAAATATTTGAATTTCTTGATCATTTCTACTTTTAATTGATATTCACTTATTTGTTTTTTTAATTTCTGCAACTTAAGTTGAAAATCTAATACTCGAACTGAAATCTCGTAAGACATTATATAAATGAAGAATTCTGGTTTGGCTACGTTAATAAATATCAAAATTGACGCATGCGCTCTTAAGCATAAGTAGCGGTTTGTTTAAAAGGAGTATTTTATCTTAAGGAAATTGTATTACAGCTGTTTCACAATTTTTGTTAATGGATTGTAACTGAAAACTTTATCATGAATTATAACACAATATGCCGCTGTTTTAGCGGGAATTTTTTCCTTGGTTTCAAATTCAATTCTCATGGTTACTGGACCTGTTTGTAGTAAATCTCTTTGATGTGAACAATTAATGTAAACTATAGGAGCATTTTCTTTAAATTCTTTTGGATTAAAAATTGGTTCCACTGGAGAGTTATAATACCCTTGACGAAAGTCTGTAAACATTTCATACAGAGTAGCAAATTTATTATTTTCAAAATCAAGTTGAAGATCATTGTAAGGATATCTTTCTGAATTTAAAAAGACATTCATATTTCTTAAATTACAATGATCAAATTTACTCATATCCATTTTTAGATTACCACGTCTATTTTTCTGAAAAGCAATTAGAACATGACGTGGCGTTTCGACCTTTGTAGATGTTTTTACGGGCCAGTTGTGCCTCGTAGTTTCCAATAACTCTGGATATTCAACTAATTCCCAGCTTCGGAAGGTTATTAGTATATCACTATTTTTGTCAATAATTTTAGTAAGTGCTAATTCTTGCGGAATCGCTACAGTAAGATGAGGAACTCTCCAACACAACTTTGTAATTTTAATTTTGGGTTTTTCATCTTCATTACTGGATAATAATGCATTTGTATCATCATTACTTCTTATTAGAATAAGTTCTTGTTGTGAATTAAGAATAATCTTATTATAATCTTCAAAAAATCCTGAATACATCTTTAATGGTATACATAATGACACATTACCTTTGTCATCAGTCATAATTTTTTCTTTAGATTTTGTTTTCGGATACCAACCGGCATTTTCCAATTTAGCACTTTCATTTTGATTAAATGAAATATATCCTTTAAGAGTTGAAGTTATACCAATATCCCGAACGGAGTCAATAGTAACACCATTTAAAATATATCGCAATTCTTTAAATAAAAATGCCGGAGCATTATTAATTAAAACAGTATTAGCTAAAGGGGAATCATCTTCTTTAGTTACTTGCAATTCCACATAAATTTCACTTTTGCAAGGTAAAGGATATTTTCCTGTTTGTTGCAAAGCAATTCTGATTTCATCATTTGGTCCGAGTTTTGTAGGATTAAAAGGATCGAAAGAAAGAATTTCCCAGCTTAATATTGATTCATCAACCAATACATTTTCTCTTACATTTAAATAATCCATTTTTATTTAAGTTTAAAACCCAAACTTTGAAGAAATTTTCTATTAGAAGGTGTTAACCTTTGGAAGTTTGATTTCCTACTAAAGGAAGTTGGTTTCTTTCTTGTCTTATTAATGTTTTTATTATTAAATTTTCTAGTAAAGTTTGCAGATTTATTGTTATATAATATTACCATCTTTCATCTACTTTTTTAAGATGTAGTCTGATGGTTATGGTTTCTTCTCTAAAATTAACCAAATCACCTTCCTGATCTATTATTTTAATGGCTATTTTATCAATTACTTTAACGGTGACTGGGAAATATATGACGTTTTGAGGTGACTTAATTATTTTGAACCCTGGAGCAACGCTCGGGAAAAATTGGTGTATTATATGAACAGGTTTCCCGTTTAAATATGATCCCTCTGCAATACTGCAGTCTATATTTATTGAATTTACTTTAATTATTTCCGCGGGAAAATCTGATATATGTTCAATGTTGGCTTCCAATCGCCCATTTTTAAACTCTAATAATTTACCAATAGTTCCTTCACGAAAAGTTATGGGGGCTGAACATTTAAGATGTGTACGCAAAGTATTATTATTTGCATAAAGACTAAAACTAATTTTATCCTCATTCAAGTGTTTTTTTAAAAAATCTGTTATGTCTTCTAATTCGTAGCTACCTGGGGGTATGGCTATTTCTAAATTTTCATTATGAATTAATACATTATTCCCAACATCAATATTGGGAATTGCATTAAATGTTTCGAAATTTACAAGACCGATAACATATTCAACATCTTCATCTAAATATATTGGAGGATGTAACTCTGATGTTAAAATAGCGGAATTGCCGCTAAGAACAAAACTATATGACATTTTACTTTAAAAATGTGTTTAATAATAAACTAAAATTACGTGTTACATATGGTTATAAAGAAATTTTAGACACAATTGACCACAATTTGTTTTGTTAAAGTTTTGATAACTGTTATAATTATAATTAACAATATTATTATTTTGGTCGCTATAAAAATATTTAATTAATTCATAAGGGGGTCGCAAATTACCATAACTATCAAAATATATTATGTTTTTTCCTTTTTTTGTATATGCTATCCAGTGAGTACCAGCACCACTATGATTATCTAGATTGACAATTGCACTTTCAATTATCTTTATCTTTTTTGGTAATTTATCCCTCATAAAAATACCACGAAAGTTGGGAATTTGTAAATATTTAACGTATTTAAGTAAATCATAATTTGTAAGTGCTTTTCGAGGTATATGTTTTAGCAGTTTTTTGAATAAGGTTTCAAGTATAATCCACATCCTGTTTTATAGGGTTTTAAATAAAGTCCACTTCCTTTTTTTCCTACCGCAATGGACTCCATCATTTGATTGTGTCGTTTAGATTCTTCTAATTTCGCTTTGGCTGCTTTTGCATCATTTACTGCTTTAGCAATACCTGCAGCCCCTCCTCCAAGAGCACCAAGAGCAGACAAACCAGCAAATAAAGGTATAAGTGGAAGAAATCCACCAGTCTTTGGGATTGGAATTACCCTTTTCTTTGGAGGTAACACTTTACCTGTTTTTTTAATAGCTTTTAAAGCAGTTTGAATACTTTCATTTAGGTCTTTAAAACGTTTCCCCTTAATTCCTTTTCTAGCTTTTGAAATTACCTGAGATAATGATAGTCCACGTCCTTTTCGGGTTTTTCGCTTGAACTTTCTTCTCGTTCGAAGTCCCATACCTAATTTTCTTTTAATTTTCATAGCACCAGTAATTCCTAGTGCAGCAGTTTTTTCCCCAAAACTCGAATCTTTAGCTTTGAACCTTGATAAAGCTTTGTCAGCTAATATTTTATCAGCTAAATGCCTTCTTTTTATATCATTTGATTGTGAGTAAGCAATATCGTGTTCTTTACAAGCCTCATCCAATAAATTTATACCTTTATCACCTCTTGACAATCGTTTTTCCAATTTTGTTCCAGGTCCACAAAAATTATAACCAGGAATATGCAATTCAAAGGGTAATTTATTGATTAATGAGTTTACTAAACCACTTCCTTTCCTTTTGCTGTTTGTCTTGTAAATGATTCGTTTATTATGTGATGGAAACATTATATATAGTCACAATCCTAGTGATAACTAACCAGTTACATCACAATACCGAATATTAATAGTTTGTTTTATATATAAAATGAGAGTTGAGAAACAACCATACTCTATAACAATTAAGGATCATGAAAGTTCAGTGAATGGTTTTAGAAAACATGGAAAACTGTTTGAGGGAAATAGTAAAAGAGGGTTAATTATTGGCCCGTCAGGCTGTGGCAAAACCAATGTTATTATTAGTTTAATTGAAGATCCGAATGGTTTGCGATTTGAAAATCTGTATGTTTATTCAAAATCCTTATATCAACCAAAGTACAAATATTTGAGAACACTTTTTAAACCTTTGAAAAAAATTGGATATTATGAATCTGAAAATGAAGAAACAATTGTTTCACCAAAACAAGTTAAACCAAACTCTATAATAATATTTGATGATATAGTATGTTGTAATCAGAACGTTGTAAAAGATTATTTTTGTTTCGGAAGACATAAAAATACTGATTGTTTTTATTTATGTCAAACATATTCTTCTATTCCGAAACAATTAATTCGTGACAATGCAAATTTAATTGTTATATTTCAACAAGATCGAACAAACTTAAAACATATTTATGATGATCATGTTAATGTTGATATGTCATTCAACCAATTTAATGAGTTGTGCTTAATATGTTGGAAAGATAAATTTGGATTTTTGGTAATAGACAAAGACTCTAATGTGAAATCTGGCCGATATCGAAAAGGATTTGATTCATATATTTACTTATAAAAATAAACGTTTGATGGTAAATTATACCAATCATGGATGAACGTTTAGCAAGAGAGCTAGTTAAATCAAGAAAAGCTGTTAAACAAAAATATCAGAGTTTAAAAAATGCGGAATTTGAGGCGCAAACTAAATTGGAGGAAACATATAAACCGATAACTCAACCCTTACAAGAATTAATTTCAACGATTGGTAAAATTGAACCTGTTGAAATAAAGGAAGAGCTACACACACCAATTAAAAAAATTTATGAAACACCACAAAAAAGATCAATTCAAACACTAACACCAAAGAGAAAATTACAATATGGAACATCAACACCAGAAAAAAGAAAGACGGGAAAAACTCCACTCCTTCCTACAGAAATACCATCGATTATTGACTGGGACGCGAGTTTAGCTTCAGCAAGTCAAATGCCATCTATACAACAAACAAGTATTATTGCAGAAACTACCCCTTCTTCAGATTCACATTCCACAATAGGAAATCTTTCAGATATACTAGAACAAACACGGCAAACAGTTCGAACATTTGTTGATACAGATTTATATAAAGAATATTTATCAGGATTTGATGAATTACCGCGCCAATATATTGATGGCGGTGTAAAAGATGTTGAACATGAGTTTGATCACCAATATGGAATAAATCATGATTTGGAAACCGAGAAATTCTTTTTGGGTTTAACTCAAAAACCTGTCGAAATTATTGGTAGAAACATCAAAATTGAAGGAATAACCTATACAGATACACCAGGTTTATATGAGTTATTATTTAAAAAAGAACCAATAGGGTATAAAAAACAAGATTTGGAAAATTATATGGATATTTTAAAAAGAACCAATGCATACCGAAGAAATAATGATCCAAATGAGCAGGTGCAGGGAAATGGATCACATAAATATATTTCTATAATAGGACCTTATTTGCAAAGCAAAGGAATTACAAAAACTAAAACTCTAAATCCCGAATCACAACAAGCAATCCAGGGATTTTTTGAAAGACGCAAAGCTCCATATAGAGAAAGTAGAATGTCTTCAAAAAAAACCGGATTTGGTATAACTTTAAAAGTTAATAAACCTAATACAGATTACATATATTGGGATAATGTAAACGAACTTGTTGAGAGACTTCAACTATTGGTAGCATCCATGCTTGCGGGACACACTGGTCATAACAATGAAATTATTTCCATTATTGAAGAACTAAGAGAAGCGAATATTATTATATAAAAGAACATAATAGATACTTTTAATCATTTCTAAAATGACCATCGATAAATTTGGTCGTCATATTTCAAAAAAATCTGCTCTAAACACATTATTATCATTGGAAAATAAAATATTATCAAATGTTGAAGAGAAAATAATAAAAAATTTTGAAAGCGATGTAAAATATATTGAAAACAAATTAATTCAAAATTTAGATCCCGGGTTGAAAAGTGACGTTAATAATTTAAATAAGAGAATAAATGAATATGATAATAACATACAAAATATTGCAAAAAAGATTAAGTTATTTGAGGATAAAGTTATTCCTGAATATAATGACAAGATAATTAATTTGAAAAATACTGTTGATGGAAATGATGAGGTAGTAGAAAAATTTTCTCAGAAAGTTTCTAAATATGCAAATGACTTTGACGTAGTGAAGTTAAAATATGATAAAGTTGATGATTTTGAAAATGAAATAAAAAATGAAATTACATCAATTAAATCAATAATTAAGGATACTTCAGCAATTGACAACACCAAGAATAGTATTTCCAAGGAAATTACATCAAAGTTTCAAAATTTTACTAATATGCTTAATGATAGAGTAGCAGAAGAAGTAGGGAATTTTAAGAAAATACATGACGTTATGGATAAAAATACACAAAATCTTGAAAAATCAATGAACACTCATTTTCTAATTCACAAAAAAGATACCGACAAAGTTAATGAATTTAAAGAACAAATTAAAGAATTTGAAATTAAAATCAATGCATATAAATCAAATTTACAATATTTAGAAGACAAATTGAAGGAGGATTTTCAAAACGAAAATGAAAAAATTGAAACAAAATTCAAAGATCAAATTACAAAAAATAATGAAAAAATCGAGGATATACTAAAGCAATTAAACCATCTGAAAACCAAATCTGAAACTTCTTTTGACGAGGGAAATTTTCCAAAGGTAATTGATGAAAAATTACAAAAAGAATTAGAATCCTTACTAGAAGTAGTGCAAGCTATAATGGAAGTTTCTAAAAAGGATATATTAATTAAAATTAAAAATAATAGTTCAAAAATCGAGGAGATTTCTTTACTGATAAAAGAACTTGAAATATCTTATACAGATATATTACACAAAGCTGAAAAGACAGCGTCAGATATAAAAAATATAGAAAAAAAGATTGTAAAAATGACATTAGATATAACAAATGCAGAATTTCAATTAGGAAAAGATCTAAAAAATCTAGAAGATAAATTAGTAAAAGAAATAAAATCATTAAATGAATTAGTTCAAAGAGCTGCTGAAGTTTCTAGAAAAGAATTTAATGATACAATGAATTATGCAAGAGAAGAAATGAATTCAACATTAGGTGGTTTCAAAAAAGATTATACGTTATCAAATGTTCTTTTGGAAACTAAATTTAATGTGAAAATGTCTGATCTTAATAACAACATCACCCAAATAAATTCGTCAATAAAAGAAATTAGAAATGAAAATAACAAATTATTTGAAACAATGGAAAATAAATTTAATGTAAAAATTTCTGATCTTACTAACAACATCACCCAAATAAATTCATCAATAAAAGAAATTAGAAATGAAAATAAAAAATCATTTGAAGCAGTGGAAAATAAAATTAAAGAACTTACTAAAAAAAACTGAGATGACTTTTTCATATTTTACACAGTCAGCGATAAAGGGTTTTTATAAACGGTTTAGAAGGAGGTAAAGTTATTTATGGGATTTATTTTCGAGAGTAAGGTATAAATTAATAATGAGTAAAATTAAGCAAGACGTTGTAAATGAATTACATAAACCAGCGAGAAGGCGATATAGAAGGAGACGAATAATTGTAAAAGGGCTTAATGATCTATTTCAAGCTGATCTGATAGAAATGCAGCCATATGCGAAATTTAATAGGGGTTTAAGATATATTTTAATGGTAATAAATGTGTTTTCTAAATTTGTATGGGCAGAACCTGTAAAATCCAAAACTGGTAAAGATGTAGCAGCTGCAATGTCTGATCTTAATAACAACATCACCCAAATAAATTCGTCAATAAAAGAAATTAGAAATGAAAATAACAAATTATTTGAAACAATGGAAAATAAATTTAATGTAAAAATTTCTGATCTTACTAACAACATCACCCAAATAAATTCATCAATAAAAGAAATTAGAAATGAAAATAAAAAATCATTTGAAGCAGTGGAAAATAAAATTAAAGAACTTACTAAAAAAAACTGAGATGACTTTTTCATATTTTACACAGTCAGCGATAAAGGGTTTTTATAAACGGTTTAGAAGGAGGTAAAGTTATTTATGGGATTTATTTTCGAGAGTAAGGTATAAATTAATAATGAGTAAAATTAAGCAAGACGTTGTAAATGAATTACATAAACCAGCGAGAAGGCGATATAGAAGGAGACGAATAATTGTAAAAGGGCTTAATGATCTATTTCAAGGTGATCTGATAGAAATGCAGCCATATGCGAAATTTAATAGGGGTTTAAGATATATTTTAATGGTAATAAATGTGTTTTCTAAATTTGTATGGGCAGAACCTGTAAAATCCAAAACTGGTAAAGATGTAGCAGCTGCAATGAAAAAAATTCTATTAACTTTAAAAACTCCCCCAACAAATCTGAATACTGACCAGGGTAAAGAATTCATTAATCAAGACTTTCAGAAACTTATGGAGCAGTTCAAAATTAATCATTACAACACATTTTCTAATATGAAAGCTAGTATTGTAGAGAGAGTAAATAGAACGATAAAAAACAAAATGTGGAAAAAGTTTAGTTTACTAGGTAATTATAAATGGATCAGCAAAAAACAAAAAGAATGAAATGGAAATCTTGAAATCAGCTTATACTCATAGGAAAACTGTGGATCCCAGATCACCAAAATTTCGTGTCAGTGATAGAGTACGAATAAGCAAGATTCGCGAACAATTTTCTAAAGGTTACACGCCCAACTGGTCAAACGAAATTTTTCAAATAAAAAAAATCCAGCTGACTAATCCAACAACGTATTTGATTCAAGATGGAAATGGGATAGATATTCAAGGAGGTTTCTATGAGGAAGAACTTCAAAAAGTAAGACACCCAAATGTATATCTGGTGGAAAAAGTGTTAAGAAAGAAAGGAAACAAAGTATTTGTAAAATGGTTAGGATTAGATAAATCTTATAACTCTTGGATCTTCAAGAGAGATGTGATGTAATAGTAATTAATGCTGTAATAATAATTGATGTTTGTAATAAAAAATGATTTTTTATATATATTTGTTTTATTTAAAAATAAGCTTATTACATAAACATTTTTTTAAATACAATATTCCTATAATCAGAGTCTAATATGGGATTTAAAATTTCTTCAGTCAATTTAATCCTTCTTCTAAAATGTTTTTGATTTATAAATTCTTCAGAAGTCATACGAGCTTTTCTGTAGGCAAAGTTCCAAGCAACCATCAGATGAATTTGGTTTCTTGATTCATCAATAGATACTGTCTTCTTCATAATAGTGCTTAGACTTTAATTTTTGTTCTAGTTCTTCGGGATGATTCAACAGCAGTTCCAGCATGGAGCACACATTTTCACTATTTAGATTTTGTTTTGGAGAAAGGACATTATATATTTTGTCAAAAGAATCTCCGTCGTAAAAATTGTTATTTCTAAAAACGTTGAAATAACGTCGAAAGTTTTGTTTTTGTGGAATTTGTTCCCATAGTCTGCACACAGTTTCATTTCCATAGTAAATAAAATCACAGCTTTTCACAATCTTCACTATTGGTAATTCACCAATCTTTTCAAAATGAATAGATAAATTTTGCAAATATATCGGTTCATTGAAAACATTTGGTGAAAACATATAATTTGTTATAACTCCTTGATATTGCAATAAGTTCTTCCAATCATCTTCATTTAATATCACAGACTGACCATTTTTACCACCAAGTTCAATGCATGGTAGAAAATCACTTTCCACCCACAAACCAATCACAGCATATTTAGAGTTAGAATTATTTAAATTATATTTTGTAGAATTTATAATTGTTTTTTTTATTTTCTTTTTTAATGGTGAATTTTCAAATATATTTTTACTCTGATTACTGAACATTTTAAATGATGTATTTCAAAAACTAACTGGCTATCTGCTTGCTCTCAAAAAACTAACTATCAATCCGTTTGCTCCTAAATTTTATACATTTTCCCTCTCCTCTCAAGTGGAGGGGTAAACTTATTTTCCCTCTCCATTTAAGAGGAGGGGATAAACTTTAAATGTCTTTATACTAACGAGAATCAATAAAAAACAAAATTTATATTATTTTTTTAACATTTATTAAATATTTTTATAGATATTTTTTCATGAAATACAATAAAATTAAACATGTACAAATAAATATTGCTGCTGTAAATATAATAACAAATATATAACAACAGACACAATGACAAGATTCTTCTTTTTTATTATTGAAAGGAATCCAATCTGAATATTGTAATGGTTTGTTTGTCATGGAATATTTAATTTTTATGTATGTATTTTCACACAAAGCAGAATCAGTTACATTATAGGTAAAAAAGTGTGAATTTCCAACAAGATATGTCATTTTCATCTGTTTGTAGCAGTCGGTTTCATTTTTGAGGGCATTTATACATATATCAGCCCTAACTGTATTAGGAATGTAATTTACATATATCACATTTCCAACAAGGGAAACTAAAACTATTAAAGATGCAGCAGTCATTGTTGTAATATTACTAACAAATAATGGTATTTCTATACAATATATATGTTTTTGGATCCAGTTCCCCCTCCAACTTTTAAAGCTTCAAAAACGACTTACATAATTTATCATCATATAAAATGATGTCTTTATAAAGATGAAAAATTACTAGGAGTAGTTAATTCTAATCGCGGTTTTTTATTTTTAGATCCATTTTCGTTTCCAGAACTTAAAAAAGTTAGAGTATCATACATCATTTTCATATCTTTATCAAAAAAATCTGTTTCCAAATTATCCTTATGTCCCCATGCAAGAGTTTTTGTGGAATTTGGTATACAATATCTTTTATCATCATGAGTTGTTAATGCCAATTTATTTAACAAATTAGTGTATATATTATGCATATCTGACTTGAATACATACATGGTGCAGAATATTTTGTCACCTTTCTCAACAACATCTTTATAATCTGATAATGTTAATTGATTTTTTATACATGATCTACTAACGCCTTTTGCTTTTTTATCTACACTATTTTTGGATTTTATACAATATGCTTTAGCACCAGTTCCATAAAAACTTTCAATGGGAATCCCTTTGTACTCATCTTTAAATTTACCAACAACTGATGTTGTAATAGGCATGCAATGAATATTTTGTTCAGAAAAATTAGAAGTATCAAATTTATCCAGATTTAGCTTCATATCTTCATAAAAGTTTTGGGTCTGAACTTCAAGAATTAAGGAATCAGTATCCGTATATAATAAATTTAAATTATTACCATATTTTACTTTTAAATACCCATAATAAAAATTATACATTACAGTTTTTGCAATATCCAGAATACTCATCCCAACATAAATTGGTTTATTGTATTCAATGCAAACCTGTTGAAGTTGAAGAGCAACTAAATTTTCAGAGAAAATTTTAAAATCCTTTAATTGAGGTTTAGAAATAAGTTTTTCGGTACTAAATTTATTACCCTGTCTTTCCCATTGAGATACTAATTTAATATCTGCTCGCCTATCAACATTTTCCATGGTTTTACCGAAAATTGAATTATTTGCCAATTTATAACAATTTTTATCAAATTTATTTTTAGATAAATTTCGTAAATTTGTATTTAAATCTATATATTTCGCTAACCATGGTGATTGTGTAAACTTAACTGCTCTGTGTATTTTTATGATTTTAAGTCCAAATTGTAGACATTGTTTCAGATATCGGTAGTGAATGATATAGTTATATTTATTATGTAAGTTTGGAATTAATTTGGAGTGGTTTGAAATTGGTGGTGTATATTGTTCAGGACAAAATGGGAAATCATTATGACTATCATGTAAATAATTTGGATATTCTAAATCAACTTCAAATATGTATCCTATAGATGATGTATCTGAAAGTTCGGATATATTTAAAGTTTCTATTTCGAGCTTAGGTACCCAAGCAAAATTTTTTTCAGGCAAATATTGTTTCATAGCATAACCATACAAATTTGTGGCGTCTAAGTAAGTGATATATGTTGTAGGTCTTTCAGGATTAAAATTTTCTAAGAATGGATTATTTGCTTCAGATTTGCGTTTGGAACAAGTGCTAACCCCACCACGAACACCTTTTTTGAAAAAATGAAGCATATCTGGTTCCGTTAATAATTCTAATTCTACATTAGTTAATTTCATCATTGCATCCCAGCACATAGAAGGGCTAGTGACATAATTAACAGGATCTAACTTATAGGTTTTAATACATGTGGATCTATAATTTTCAAAAACATCAGCCAAAAGTAAAACATCAGATTTTAAGTAAATATCGGAATAAGCCCCTATTGTAGAACACTTAAATAGATTCCACACTTCTACAGCACGATTGTAGTCTTGAGGAGAGATATTTTCATCGGTTAAGTTATTATAAAATTTATCAATCGATGGTAGAGATTTCTCATTTAATTTTTCGTTGGAATCTATGTAAGAGTATGGAAATACCCCTTTTTGTCTAATGTATCGAAATTCATCAGCATTTGAGAAAAACTTTTTAATTTCAAAACATTGTGAATCTTGTAGAGTTTGTGATAGTGACTCTAAAGACTCTGGGAGAAATTGAAAAGAATCTATAAAGCGTAGTCGCAAAGCAACTGGTTTCCGCTTTTCTGACACATAACTATCAACGAAAATTTCCTTACTAAAAGAAATATACTTTTCTTTATTTTGAGCTATAACACTAATATTTTCTTTATTATAGCAAAGCGATTTAATAAATAGGTGAGAATCATAGTTTTTTAAATTATGCAATACTATTGGTATATATTTTGGAGGTTTAAAATGCAAATTACATATTGAGTGGGCGGCTCCTCGATATTTACCTGTAATATGACAATGATCCCTACACTTTATGAAATTTCCTTTTGAAAAAGGTTTTTCACATACATAACAAATGCTAGAATTTTCATATTCAATCTGTTCCACAGATGATAAATCTTTCAATGGTACTTGATATTTTAAATATTTTTTATAAATTTCTTTTACATCATTTTCAATGTATTCAATAAATTTTATAGCACAATCTGTACCTCTATAAAGTTTAAGACACACAACATTCTCATCAAATGATGATTTAATATAATAAGCAAATGAATAGGGTATATGTTCAGCAGTTTTAATAGTATATGAGGTTGTCGAATCAGGTGTGGATTGTTGGCACTCAATGTTTTTCAAATAACATTCAAAATCGGCATAAATAACAAAAGGAGCTTTATACTGTTTCTGAATATTTTGAAACTTTAATATATTTGCAGGAATATAATTGTCAAATTTATCCAAAATCAAATTATCTGAAGGAAGCTCAATTCGAACAAAACTACAATCACGTTCTAAATGTGTGTTAAGTTTTTCATATGTTCCAAAATATTGAAGGCATCCATCACATAAGTATTTTTTTATTTTCTTTTTGATAATTGTTTGTATACCAAGCAACCTAAATCCTTTATCCAACAGTAGTGGTTATTTCCATCATCAGAACTTATTAAAAGCAAATTAATATGTAATTTTTTCTTTTCATTATTATAATGTAAAGGACCGACAATCTCATATACCTTTTTATTATCCCTCAAAAATTTTTCAACTCCATATACATTTATGGACAAATTATTTTTTTCCTCAAACTTTTTTATATCTAATAATTTTACTGGAAATTCAATACCTGTAAAATCGAAAGCGTCTCTGAAGTCTGGATATGATGAGGTCTTTCGAGGATTACCGGTTGGCTGGTATGCTGCTGAAACCACTGCCCAGGCGAAACAGCAATTGTCCTCATTCATCACATTCACTATTGATTTAGAAAAGTGATGCATCTTAATGTAGGAGGAGGCATTCAATGGGTTGTACTTATTGATGCTGACTTCCAAATGCAGAATTCTTTGTAGAGCCCACCCTGTAATAGGAATTAAAAAATTAGTTCTGAATAATATTTGTTAGAGATGTACAAGTGATATTAAGAAAACTTAGCTCTTGAGATTAAGAAAACTTAGCTCTTGAGATTAAATAATAATTACCTGAGTCTCTTTCCGGCAATTCATCTGCTTTGGTTTCAATAATCTTGAATAAATCATCGTAAAGCTGTTGTAGATCAGTTGTATGGGTTACAATGAAGAACGGTGTATTAAATGACTTAATTGAAGTAGAGGTTAAAGTTGGAGAATAATATATTCCAAATAATTCCAAATTTACTTTAGCACATGTAAATTCTTGTTGACGCTGGCGTATTAATGTTTGCACTTTATTACCAACATCTTGCTGAAACGTTTTGATGTCGATGTGATAATTCTGCGAATATATTCTGTAGGAAGCTATTCGACATTTAAATGCACTCCTGATAATGTCAATTCCATTTCCATATTTTATGCAGCTCCTGTTTTTATGAATATTTGTCCTCAAGTGTGTGCTCCAGGAATTAGATTTGACATTTACTTCACAATCTTGGCAAAATCGCATTGGAGGTCTTGAAAGTAGTTCATCAACTGAAACAATTATTATTTTTTAATTCCTCTGTAAACCTTTATTACTTAATAATAAAAAGAAAAATTAAAAGGAAAATTATAGCTAAATATGTTATAAAAAAAAATACTTACGATTAATTATATAATCTTCCAAGTTAAAGGTGTTTTCGTTATTGACAAAATTTTCTCGAAGGTGGCGTACAATATGTGATTTTCTTTTAAATTCTCTTAAGCAGTGTGTGCAAAGGAGAGTCATTTTAAAATGGAATCGGTTAGGGCTGTGTCGCTTTTAAATAAATACAATTTTGATCTATCAAGACCCAATGACATAGAATAATTAGCAATTTTTTCAGCTCGCGCAATTTAGAAAACTTTTGGATTTACTTTTGAATTAACTTTTGGATTCACTTTTCAATTTGAAGGAAAACATGGATTTTTTTTAAAAAATATATTTCCAAAATTTAAAAGAAGATCGCCTTGTCTTTGTATACAATTTTTAACGTCTTTTAAAGTTGAATTAGATAAATTATTACATATATTATCTAAGTTTAAATAGGAATAAACCATTGACTTAAATCTAGATGTGGCACACCTTGTTTCATTCCTATTTAAGCTCGGCTTAGTTTTCTTATGTAGAAACTTATCTAATTCTTCAATAGCGACTTTATTTGTTGGATTGATCTTCGGAGCTATTGTTACAGCGACTGGTAAAGAATAATTTTTTGAAGTTTGTGCCCCTAAAGTTTTGAAACTAGAAATATCACCGTCCAATTTTGACTTTTTTAAATCTGAACAATCATTTGTTTCTGATAAAGAACGTTTTTTAGAAAAATTTTTTTCAATTAAATTTTCAGAACTTTGTCCTTTTAAATTTTCAGAACTTTGTTCTAAATTTAGGCCAGAAGGATTTTTCAAAAATTGATTTTGATTATAGGAAGAAATTAAGGGACATTGAGGCTGCTCATCTTCAAAATTTTCAGTATAAGTATATACCTCAATGTCCCCCACAATTTCGCCACAACTCAAATCAAAAACATCTACCGAATTTACTGAATTTCTGGTATAGCCAAATTTGGATAGTTGTTCAAACCCCTGAATAAAATTTTGATCCAACCCTTCAATTAAATTTTGATTCAAACTTCAATAAAATTATGTTGAGCTTTGGATGAGACGTTTATAACAGTCTCAACGCTGTCGTTGGAATCCTCTGATGAATCTGACGCTGCATCTGAAATTGGCGAATAGTGGGGGCGATAAACCTCTTCCATATTATTTTTCGAAAAACCCCCAATGCCAATCCTCTTATCATTATTTAAAGCTCCCTCGTTACCAACCCCATTATTATTATTGTTTAAAACCCCCTTATTATTTTGTTCCTCACAGCTCTCAAAAGTCTCCTGATATTCCACATCACCCTTAATTAAATTTTGCCCTGAGCTATTTTCACAAATTTCACCCCCTTCTAATATATCTAAAAGTTGTTCCAAATTATATCCCTCATTTATTTCAGAATTGTTAATTAAATTTTTCCTCAATATATCATTATTTAAATCATCGAAATTAATTGTTTCAAGAGGTTCTTGAGGAATATCTGGGATAATAGATTCATCCAAAACTTTTAAGAGCTGTGTCAAAATATCGCTTTCACCAATTTCGGAAGAATCGCCAGATTCAGATGAATTGTTAAATGTATTAATATCAATTTCCCTAAATTTAATATCTAGCTCCTCGTCGCTTAGCCCACAAAATGAACAATCAATCAAATCATGCACAAGGCAAGCGTCGTTTAAATCGAAGGCTGTTAAGTCGATGTTTTCAATTTTTACATTTAAAAATGACATTTTAAATTATAAATTAAAAAATCAAAAAAATTATAAATCGATAAAAAAATCAAAAAATCAATAAAAAAATCAATAAAAAAAATCCACAAAAATGAAAAAATCAATCAAAAATTGGCTTTTAAAAGATGAAATAAAAATGAATTAAAAATCCAAAGTATTAAGTCAAAAATATTAAATCAAAAATATGAAATCAACAATACAAACCAAATGAAAATTAATAATATGTCACTACGTCACACGAAATAAATCCGACTATCAAGATATATTAAAATCGATTCGATAATTTTACAAGCGTACGCTAATAGCGAGATGTAAACTGAAGAGACGCTTCGTACCCAGCCGCCTTTTAAAGCAGCCAAGAGCCTGGTACCGGCTGGTACGGCGTGACACTGCATGGTACGACGGGAACCGTGAGACCGTGAACTCGAGAGAGGTCGTTCAACAGTCGTAAGTTGTTTTGTTCGTAAGAAAAAGACGAGTAAAGAGGAGAAGAAGAAAAAAAAAAAGTTGTTTTTTGGAATAATATAAAAAACAGTTTTTTTTTTTTTTTTCCGTCTTTTATATTATTCCAAAAAACAACTTTTTTTTTTTTTTTTTCTCCTCTTTACTCGTCTTTTTCTTAAGAACAAAACAACTTACGACCGTTGAACGACCTCTCTCGAGTTCACGCTATCTTTGCCTTCTTCTTCTTCTCATTCTTCGGACTGGTTTCGCCGCTGGAGGTAGGAAAAGTGGTATTTCAGTATTGTATGTAAGGATTTACAGCGTCTTGACTTAGCATTCATTGAATTTAAAATATAACATGAGTACCTTCATCGTTTTGACTCTGGAAGATTTTATAGGCTTCTTAGAGCATCAGGCGAACCTGATGGATAGCCTAAGAAGCCTTTCACCGAACTCAGAAGACACTGTGATGTGGCCGCCGCCGTCAGAGGCTGAATTTTTGGAAGAGGAATTTAACGATGAATTCCTCATGGATGATTTGCCAAGTGAGGAATTCCTCAATATGTTTGAGCCCTCCTTAGATCCAGAGCCCGTCGAATTTGACCGAGCTCTGGATGAAATAATGAGAATGCAGCCTCTGCCGGTTTATCAGCAACAGCCACAGCAGCAGGAGCAGCAACAACAGCAGCAGGAGCAGCAGCGGGAGCAGCAGCGGGAGCAGCCACAACAACAGCAGCAACAACAGCAGCAGCAGCAGGAGCAGCCACAACCACAGCAACAACAGCAGCAGCGAAGGCAGAGTTACCCTCGAAAGTGCAAGAGGCCACAGCAGCAACAGCAACATCAACAGCAACATCAACAGCATCAGGAGCAGCCACAACAACAGCAACAACAACAGCAGCAGCAGCGAAGGCAGAGTTACCCTCGAAAATGCAAGAGGCCAATAAATTATAAATTATAAATTGGCCTCTTGCAGAGCAGCAACCTCTGGCAGACAACAACAACCGATGGCAAAGCAGCAACCTATGGCAGACAACAGCAACCTCTGGCATGCAGCAGCAACCTCTGGCATGCAGCAGCAACCTCTGGCATGCAGCAGCAACCTCTGGCAGACAGCAGCAACAATCTATGGCATCCCAAAATGGTATAAATTATAAATATGTATTTATGTATATATGTATATTTGTATTTTGGATATAGGAATAATAAAAAACAAAGTCGTTGAAGAAAATATTTTATTTTTTTCTATTTCTTATACAGAATCACACCTAATAACCAAGTTTCTTTAACTTGAAAGAATTATTATGAATAGGATGAATATAATTTTTTTTTACAAGCATAGTAATGAAAACTAGTTTTTTTTTTTAACTTGGAAGAATTATTCTACATGGAAGAATAAATCATAGTCTGTTGTCAGGGAATTAAACCTAATTGTTCTTTATCTTATATATAAAATCTTATTTAAATGTCTTAGTTGACATTTTAAACTTAATATTAAAAAATACTAGGGTGAATGAATAAATTCAAGTGCAGTATCAAATTCATTTATTTAAAATTCAATTTATCGATAGGATTGATTGTGCATATTATGTAGAAAAAATTATTCTACACTGAAAGAACAAAATCATTAGTTCTTCGAATCTTAATATAAACAAATTTCTATTTATTTAGATTGCACCCTTATATTTATTTAACTTAAACTTAATATATATCTTATAACTTATATCTTATAACTTATATCTTACAACATATTTTATATGAAATCTTATTTAAATTAGTTGACATTTTAAACTTAATATTCAAAAACTACTAGGGTGCATGAATAAATTCAAGTGGAGTATCAAATTCATTTATTTAAATTTGATTTATCGGTAGGGTTGTTGTGCATATTATTTGAAAAGAATTATTCTACACTGAAAGAACAAAATTATAATTTCTTTCAATGGGAATAAATACAAATTCTTATTTATTCACATCATTCCCTTATATTTATTTACATAGTTTCTTATATTTATTTAACTTAGCAGAACAAAATCTAAATTCTTATAAAATATTTTAAACTTAAACTTAATATTAAAAACGCCATAGTGCATGAATAAGTGCAAGTGAAATAAATTTATTTAAAATTTGATTTTTCGATTAGATGGTTTTGCATATTCTTTAGTTCTGGTTTGTTACATATTATACATGCTTGTGAAGGAGTTGTTATGAATAAATCGTTTTCACACGTGTTGCATTGCAGATCTTTTTCGCAACATATAAAGGATCGTTTATAGTGGCTATTAACAAAATTATTTTTCCCATTTGGGCAATTTAGGGCATGTATATAGTAACATTCACAACATAAATTATATGCACCGCCAGAAGATGAAATAATTACGACATAAGATTGAAAAACGCACACTTCTCGCGTAAGGTAATTTGGTGTCAATGTATCACTTGCATTTATTTTTGCCACTTTCACGAGCCCCTCTTCTCCACACCCGTTTGGAACGCCATTATCCTCTATCCCATCATCTTCTTCATCTTCATCGTCGTCTTCGAAATTATTTCGATCAATAGTGATCAGAGAATCCTGTCTTGCGTGAAACTTTCCTCTTCCAGCCAAGTTAAAATGAGTTGTTTCATCTTTGTACATTGACTGGATCGTTTCATCGCAAGTCCGATGAAACTCGATTCACTTGTTCACACTATTTTTTAATTTTACAACACTTTTTTATTGGTAATGGCGGGCCGTCTATGTGGTGTTGATATAGTGGATAGTGTTTAAAACACGGCAAATTTAGCTGCAATTCTTCGTCACTTCTATAATTTTCCGGCAACCTGTTCCAAATTTGTTGTAAACTAAGTGAATCGACGAATGTTTTCAAGTAGTTCATGGGAAAGAAGGCCAAGTCTTGATCTTCAAAATCGGTAAGATTTTTTCCGTTATTTTGGTAGGAAATTATTACTTGGCCTACACGTTCAATGAGTTGCTGTTGTTGTTGTTGTTGGTCGCTATTTGACATCGCGCACGAATGACTGAAGTTCGCTCAGATTCGATCGTTTAAAATACCAGCTCCCCTCCAACTGCTACCAGCTCCCCTCCAACTACTGTGGTGGTTAGGAAGGAGGTAGGAGGTGGAGCAAAAAGAGGCGGAGTTTATGAAACCAATCGGAATAGGGGGCGAACTTGGGCAGCCAATCAGAAACAAGGTCATTCTTGGCTGACCAATCAAAAAAGTGGTGGGGGTCAACTAGAAGCCCCCTATTCCCACTACTAACATCTATTTGTTTGTACTAACTAATAAATTGATATTTCTTTTATTTATTTTAAAAGATGGAGAACGAAATGAAAGAAGGAGAGCATTCAACGGAAAACAATGGAAAGAGAAGAAGGGGGATACCCGCCAGACGACGATCGAAACATTGAAGAGACTCCACGTGGTGAACCTGTTGCGTCAGCCGACTGCCGGGATGTTCAAAATATATGTCCTATTTGTGATAGAGAGATGCAGCCGGGAAATTCAAGACTTTTAGATGAGAAAGCTACAGAAAAAGTTATTAATGCCACTAAGAAAAGAAAAGATTTTAAGCACAAAAAAAAATTCAAAATTTGAGAGTACATAATAGTTGCTATATGGAATACACACGTCAAAGTAATATTATTAAGGCAGCCGACAAGGTTAATCAGCAGCGTGCGACAATGCGTGATAGTATCAAATCGATACAATCTTTCGGCTTCAATTCAAAGTGCTTTATATGTGAAAAAACAAATATTTTTCAGAATTCTGAAAAAAATAAAACATATTTTATAGCTGTGGAAGTTGTACAATGTATGCGTGAAGAATTGCAAGGTAAAGAAGTATTAAAAGATGATACGAAATTATTACTTCTAAGATTAGAATATATGGAAAAATAATTTGAAAAAATGAAACCGCTCTATCATAAAACTTGTTATAATAATTTTTTTTGTTATAAAAGTACAAATAGAGTCTGCCTTCCAATATCAAAAGATACGTGTGATGTAATGATTTTTATAATCGATTATATTATAAACAACGAGGATGAATGTCAATTTTCATTGAATAAAATCATAGAAAATTATAACGGGAATAAAGAAGATATAAACTTCCGTACGATTAAGAAGCACCTAGGATCTCATTATGGCGACGAAGTAGTTTTTTATGCTTTTAAAGGTGACTTGCATATTTGTTTTCGTGCCATGTATGACAATGAATTGAATGATAAATGGTATTTAAAAAAAAACAAAAGATGAAGAAGAGCGAATGCGAGTTGTTGAGATGGCTGCTAATATAATTGTATAAGATGTTCGATCACGTCATTATGATATCGCCAACTACAAAAAACCCGCTTGTGCTACAAAGATGCTGAATCAGATGTACCATCGACATTACTATCTTTTATCAAAATATTAGTAAGAACTCATAAAGAATTTAAGACCGATATTTCTATAAAGGAATGGCATAATCGTATTTGACTTTTGCATATATCTTGATTGCGTCTATTAGGCCAAGATCTTTTATATCTTCCATTTTATTTGTTCTGTTGTCTATGCTACATAGAAAGCATGCCTCGAAATCATTTATTGATTGTCTATCTAATTTAGGTTTATGTTCTACATAGAACGAGACTTGTTTATTCGAAACATCTATTGTCAAAAATCCAACAAATTATAAAATTTCTAAAGATTCTTTTGTTCAATGCATTTTTGACAATGCAGATCATAATATAGCTACTTTAGATGGACGTAATACCTTTCACGCCATGGGTGGTAGGTATAATGGCTGTTACATCTTCCTTGGCAGTTACAACTTCTTCTGAAATCAAAAAATTAGCCAAAATTCCTTCTGTTAAAAAAATAGCCGGATCTTTTTCTTTTTTACCAGTTACACCAGAAGACTTCAATTTGTCAGGATTGCAAAAAATTAAAGTTAAAAAGATGGATTACTCTAACTCTTTAATAGATATTTCTTCTTTGGATTTTTTTCTGGATATTTAAAAAAAAAAATAAATATCCCTTAAATACCAAAGGGTGGCTTGATTTTCGTGAAGCACATTCCGAAGTAACTGAATTTAATATATCGAAAATTATACCATTGAGATTTGTAAATGCTCCTTCTAGCAACAAGGATACTATATTGTTTCTTTTGATAGAAGCAATATTAAGAGCTAGAGCTAACGGTCAAGAGAGGGCATTTGTAACATTAGATCAACCTTTATATTTGAAAGCTCGTATGATTATTGCCTCTGTCGATCCTGAAAAGGATATTTATAGACTCCATTTTGTATTATAAGATTAGACGGATTCCATCTACTTATGTCATTTTTAGGTTGCATTGGCTATTTTATGGAAGACTCAGGATTAGAGGAAGCCTTTTCTTCATTATATGCCAAACTTTCTGCTGAAATAGCACTCACCGGGCATGCTTTTTCTTGGGCCATCAGGGGTCATTTCCTAAATCTTGCAGCCATAGGTGGAAAAATTATTGAGAAATGCAGTTTCACAGAGGATGAATTGCAATGTCTCGATGATTTAAAAACAAAACAAGAATTTGACGAAACACAGTTTTGCGATAATCCAGTTTTCGAAAAGATATCATCAAAATTCAGAGAGCAGCAAACAAAACTGAAAGAGGCCCCACCGCATTTTTTTTGCTATATTTCAATGCTGTAGTTTTAGTTATGAAGTTTTATCACGGGGAAAGATCAGGAAATTTTAAACTTCATTTGAAATGCGTAAAAAAATGATACCTTTTTTTCATTCAGCTAGGTATCATAACTATCCCGAATGTACGCTTTTCTATTATCAAGATATGATACAATTACGATCGTTGATTGGTATGACGCTTTTTGAGCAATTCGCCAACCAAGGTTTTTTTACTATTCGCCGCTCTAAAAGATTTTGGTGTGGAGTCTGGTCTGACATGGTGATCGAACAGGATCTTATGCGTGCTCTGAAATGTATTGGAGGCTTGACATACGGACGCGGATTAACTAAGAGTGTATTTGCAACATGGTTAGCTTGTCAGATAATTTTAATCGCATTATGTAAAGAGATGGAAGATTTTTGTTCTTGCGTGTACGGTACCAGCGAAACATATAGACTCCCGTGTAAGTAGGATTAAGAGAGATGCCGCTGATCTGAAATTATTGCTTGATTTTTATACGGAACATGACCCTTTCCCAATTTCCGACACTGTACAATCCTTTGTTTCTGGTCTAATAGGAGTCGGATTAGTTGTCACAAAACTTATGAGAGTGTCGCCACTTCTTATATTTCAGCGCATTTTTCTTAATCTTACAAAGGAATGATATGAAATACTTTTTGCGGTCTGAACTGGCTCCATATCCTCTTTCCTTGTTTGACGAAGCTGGCATGAGAAAGATGGACAAAAGGGTATTTGCCGATAATTTTGCTCACGTCTACGAATGCCCCTTGCAGTCGGATGTTTATGTCGTGGATGGTGGTTTTTTGCTACTCCAAATTTCATGGGCAGTTAATGATAATGTTGACGATATATTGAACAAATATGTTGAAAAGCGAAATTCCAAAAATAGTCGGATCATTTTTGATGGCTATGAAGAAGGGGGCACCAAAACAGTTGAACGTTTTCGTCGCCAAAAAAGGGGTTCTGGTCGTGAACTAAAAATCGTAGAAGACACAAAGATTGCGCTTAAAGCAAAAGAGTTTTTAAATAATGACAAAAATAAAGAGCAATTGATACAATTGCTAAAAAAACGACTCGAAGCTAAAGGTTATTTAACTAAACAGGCCGACGAAGACGCGAATAAGTTAATAGTAGAAACAGCTATTGAAATAGCAAAATACGAAGAAAATGTTGTCATAGTCGGTAACGATACCGATTTATTAGTTATGTTGTGCCAATTAGCAGATGAAGAGTCTAAAATCGTTTTTCCACAAAATAACACCAGGAAAAAAATCAAACAAATTTTTCACTTGTAATAGTTTTAAATATCCTAAATTTAAAAAAAAATAGTTGTCTTTTTATATATTTTTACAGGTTGTGACACTACTTCTGCGTTTTTCGGAATAGGTAAAAAGTGTATTTTAGATAAAATCGGTCATAAAACTTTAATTGATCTCGCGAGCAGCTTTTACGATTCCCCTGCTAGTGGCAACAACGTTAGCTAACAACGCCAAGAAAATACTAAAACTGCATTTTAAAGGAAAAACAGAAATTCTCATCCGTATCTTTATAATATTAAAAAATTGTATGAAATGAAGCTACATTAATTATTGAACAATTAAAATTATTTAGTAATGTTGAAACCCAACATTAATTTATCTGTATCTAAGATTTTTCTTTGTAATAATTTTTGAATTTCCCTATAAATGAGTCTTTTTCTCCTATATTCACAACTTTTTAATGAATATTCAATACATTGTTCTTCCTACAAAAAAGACATTCTACTTATTACTAAATTATCTGTCGGCTAAAGGTAATAATTGAAGATATTGGCTAATTTTTCGAGGCTAAATCGTTAAAAAAATATATTTAGTAGATATTATTTCAGGAGATTTCCATACTGTAGAAACTTCCTTAAATCATTAATTTATAGAAGGTATGATTGCAAAACATATGTTACTTTAAGGTGCTTAGTGTGCTGGTAATATTACATAAAGGAGAGTAATCGTATAATCTTAAAATTGTTCTGTTTTAATTCTCCAAAGTTATGACTATTTGTTATTAGTCATGAAAATAAAAATGCATAAATTCATAATTCATTAACCAGACGTCTTTTTTATCTGTAGTTACTATCATAAGCTCTATTGGTTTAATGATAAAGTTGTTGCAAAAAAAAGATAATCACGAAAAATGAAAAAATATTGAATAATCCAAATTTACTTCTTAGTTAATCTTTCTATTTAAAAAATAAATGTCAAATGAAGCTTACGTATTCGTCACTATTACATTAATAAATAATATTAATGAATAATAGAGTGAATGAAATGAAAATATATTTTTGCAATTTAAACCTAAAGATTACAATTTCAATTTTAATATAAGATGCCATCTGATATAATGAAAGTTAGTTTGTAAAACATAATGCTTAATTTAATTTTATTTTAAGTATGTCCTTTTGGAAGATTTAGATAGAATAACCGTGAAACAATTAGGCTCTGCAATCTATTTCATCCCAGTCTCTATCTACCATGAAAATACAACAGCGTAAGATCAGGATGCAATTATTGTAATTAGGATAAAAAATATAAAAATAGAACAAAACGCATAAAACAAGGCTTTATATTTTGACTTGGAAAAATTTGAGGACATTGGGTATTTTTTTTGAGGTCTTGTCCTCAAAAATGTGGAATTTAGTAGCGAATACTTATGGACATTTTTATACTTCAAAATATATTCTTACACTCTTAGTTTACGGAAAGCATGCTTTCAGAATATACAGTCTGCCCGCTTTGTGTTTCTTTTGGTCAAGAAGTGCAAATATATTTTAACAAGTTGATGCAAAATATAAAAAATTATAACTTAATTATTTAAAGCTGGTTAACCAGCAGATCATTAATCCTGGAATAAAACTGTTTACATTAAATGATTTTTGGTTATATATTGGCTACATTACTTCTCTGCACTTTTTTTAACAGCTTCGTTATTTACGGGGATATTTTAGGAAATATTATGGACAAGCGATCGCTCTAGTTTCTCTCTCGCACGCATGCACATTTTGCTCCTTTCTTTACGCATTCATGGCAATCAAGCAATCTAAATAAACGAGTATTAGAAACTTTTTCAAAAAATATATATAAAACGAAAATATTTCTTAGCAGTGAACTAGAATATCCATGTCACGTTAATAACAAGCATGTTTATTTAAGGGTACATTTTTCAAGGTAATTCGCATGATATTAGCCTATTATTTTATCTGAAAATACGGCTTTTTTAAATGCTTAGATTGAAACAGGAAAAATGATTCTTATCTAAAACGTTTACAAAATGATTACAAGAGGCATAACAAAGACGAAAGATTACATACTTGGCACAGAAAAACAATACAAAAGAACACTTTTTATCACTTTATAGGAAACTTTGTAAAATTATTTAAATATATATAAACCGACTTGTCTTTTTCTACGCTATTGATTACCCCACGCATTTCATTAGAATATTTCGTAAAGTTCAGATCGGGATGCACGGTGAAGCAGTTGACCTACCATAGGTGGGCTTGACTTTGAAGACAATGCATTTTCCCCTTTTTAATCTTAACTGTATAATTTTTACTGAAAATTAATTTTAGAAAATGAAAAGTATTAGTAACAAGGACAGATTTAGGTCTTTTAATACAGCAATAAAAATCCATAAATTTGCATTTTTCAAATTTTCATAATTTTTTTTCTCGAAAACAAAGCATCGTAAAGAAATATGCCATGGAACATTTTTTGTTCAAAATGATTCAAAGAATGATCTTATATTCAAAAAGTTAAAATTTTGACTATTTCAACATAATTTGTTTATAATAATGTTACGTGCCATCTCACGAAGATTCTCCCAAAAAATTCGTGTTCAGTGGCCTAAAAAGACTTAGGTGAATCCATAAGACATTAAGAGACCACGGTACTCATTTTATACCCAGATTAGTATGTATGTAATAGAAAGCTATAGAAATAGGCTAAAAACCTAAAAAATTGTCCCAACATGCAAAAAATAAATAAAGTATTTTGAATTTGAGTGGGTTTGCTACTCTTCGGTAATAAGTAATCTTTAATCGCCTTTTATACTATTTTATTCCTAAGAACTTAAGAGAGAAGTATGAGGGGTTTTAGTTTTATTTTTATTAATTAAGTTAGTTGTGTGTGTTTAAGGGGGAGGGGGTAATTTACGCAAAAAATGCCTTTGATTTAAGATCACAGATACCAGGACGAGTTAACACCTTGTACTTGTTACTTACCGGTCATGTATATTTTGCATGTTTGCCTTATATATTTAAATTTGATTTTATATTTATTTGATGAAATTAATTTTGGTTGGGCAGTGTGTTTTCAGCCGATCGTCGGTCTTTTTGATGTCTACTACAGGGTTTGTCTAATCATGCCATCTTCGTCCCACTCAGGGATAATTTACGGTATCGATATATATATATATATATATATATATATATATATATATATATATATATATATATATATATATATATATATATATATATATCACCTGATCTATTTTCTAGCAGTTAAAGATAAGAAGTGCATGTGTGAAATACTAATTTCCTTATTCGTGCGTGAAAAAGTGGTTTTACTTCATATACAGGTATGTTCCTTTTTCTTTAACGAAGTTATTACACAAATTTCTTTGTAGACATAATAAAAAATATACTTTTTATTAAATCTAGATTTGCTATTATTTCTTAGAAATTACTATACCTTCAGATTATTTAAGAAAAATGTGTTTTATGGGATGAGTTATCTGATTAACGCATATTCCAAAGTTTGGGATGATCAGTTATAATGATATTATGGTGAACTTTATGATTTTGGTAACTAGTTCGATTAAGTGAATCTAAGAAAACCCCGTTTTTTCATTCCGGAACACGACACTGGCTCTACGTGCCAGTAAAAAAAATTAAATAAATTGTTTGTTTATTATTGGAGCAAAAAAATTTTGACAGCATATATATATATATATATATATATATATATATATATATATATATATAAGCTTCTTATTTTCTTTTTAAATTGTTGGACACCAGGCACAAATAACTATACCTGAGTATAATTGATTTTTACCAAAATTTTTTATTTTACACATGCGCTGTATTTCTGAATGTACCCCGTTTTTGGTGATCAGATGTTTAAAAACATCGATGTCAATTTTCTCATTCTCAGGTGAGTTCAGATTAAATTATCATTATTATTAGAAAAGTCAAAACAATGATTCATCAACACAACTATAAACTTTATTAAAATAATACAAATATATCAGTTGGTGCAGTTTTATGGAATATTTATAAATCACTTTATGTATTCCTAATTAACATTTTCAATATTATTTAATGTGTACTGTTTCTCTTTTGTTGGATTTAAGATTATTAAATCTGACAACGTTGTATTTAATGTCTGAATGTTAAAAATGACTAGTATATTATTACATGTAATTTTACTTTAAACAATCTAAAAAAAATATTTGTGTGGGCCGTTAATATTAAGAGCGATATTATTACAGTGCAAATTAAATAATTTATTTTATTACTAATTGCAAATATTCATTACAAGGCTAGTATATATCTATTTTATAAAACTATTTTCAGGCAAGTCTAAAATTTCTACTTCTTACACGTTAGATAAATACCTTTTAATCTCCATAATTCTTTTATCCACGTTCTAGGTTTCTTTCTTTTTTAAAACTTAAAAATCCTTTCTCCTTTTTCCAACTATTGTAGCTTTTCTTCTTATATATCAATAATTTATTTAATATTTTTCAGAACTGCTTGCTTAGTGATATTATTTATTTATAAATTTAGTAAACTTCTTTCCCCTTTTTAAAAATTGTCTCTTAATCTCCAGAATTTTTTTATCCACGTTCTATGTTCCTTCCCTTTTCAAAACTCAAAAAACTTTTTTATTTAAATAAGAAATGAACATTTTGAGGTCATGTTACTTTTAATGAATGAGACTAGCGATATTTACTCTACAACGGATTAATGTGCACTCTACCTTTTGTTTGTTAAAAATAATAAATAAACATTTTGAGGTTATGTTACTTTTTATGAAAAATACTAGCGACGTTTACTCTACAATTGATTAATCTGCACTACTAGTAAAAAAAATGAATTTTCGCTTTTATAGTTAGCGATGACGTAATATAAATTTTTGTTTTAATTTTTTTCTGATTGGTCGGCCATAACTCATAATTGATGACAATAAATTATGAGTTATGTAAATTTTGGACTTTTCCTGACATTTTGATATATCTACAATTTACTTTTCGTTAATATTTAGCACATAAAATTGATAAATAAAATTTGATTACATCTAAAAAAATTTACATATGCATTTAGATTTTAACTGTAACTTGCTGAAATTGATAATTCTTGTTTTATTAATATTATAATCATATTTAGCAATGTTTTACCTACAATTAGGTACTATTTTATTCTACTTTATTTCTAAAATTAACTTATAATCTACATTTTCTTATACTTGTCTTACAGATTTACGATATTTTTAACAAAGTTTTTATACATATTGTTGTTGAAATGAGTTAAAACTAAAATATTATAAATAATTATTGCGGAATAGTGTCTATATTTCACTAAATTATTATTTGACCTTTATTCTCACTAATATTATCTTTACCCGCACTGTTTTTGGTCAATAACACTTCACACATTATTAAAAATATCTATTGTTTATTAGTTTATTTGATTTATATCTTTAAGAGTAATATATGTTTATTATTCTTGCTTTAAATACAATAATGTCCAACCTTTCACTCTAATTTTTATATATTTTATTATGTCATTACAAAATTATAGGCATTTAGTGTCCTTTTGAAACATGATTTATATATAAATTCTTACATACTATTACTAATATCTATTCTAAAATGTACACTTACCACATATATATATATATATATATATATATATATATATATATATATATATATATATATATATATATATATATATATATATATATATATATATATATATATATATATATATTAACTTCAATAATTCGCTTTAAATTTTTTAAAAACAATTTAGTTACTTTTATACACTTTGTTACTTTTAAAATACAATAATTAAATTCAGAACTTAAACTGGCATAACGACGACTTACAATACGTACTATTATAAGTGTTGTTTACAAAATAATGCTATGAATTTATACTAAGAATAAAGCAGTGTCAGCATGTGTTCGCACTGTAAAAGACACGTTTCGTAGCATGCTGAATCTGCTTTCTTCAAATTAGGTAAAATTGTTAAGTTGCGAAATGCTTTTTACATGAGGATAAACTTGTATAGTTTTCACATAACTATAGTATTTTCGCATATAACAACTCCCCCTTTAAGAAAAAAGTTAATGCGGTGCATTAATTTTTATGTCCTCTCCCCGAGTTCGAAGACTTCATCATCGGAGAATTCCCGGAGAAGAATGGAGTCTTCTTCCTAGGGTACTGAATAATCTTAACCTAGGTTGTTTCCGTGGTGCTGGTCCAGGTGGGCAGGATTGGTCTTCCTTTGCTGCAAGCCTGAGCAACCTCTTTTTACGACATTTGCCGAAAATGTAGATGAGCAATATGGCAGATATCAGAACAATGGTGAGGATTGTGAGCCAAGACAGGTGTTTGTGTATGAACGGCTGGTTCATTAGTTGGTCAAGTTCCTCAGAGTATTGGTCCAATTTTTGTTGGGCCACGTTAAAATCTTCCATATCGATCTTGTTGAGCTTGAGGTCAGGAATGTAATTTTTTGACGAGATTGTTTCGCAGCAAACGAATGGAATTTTTATCGGATGGTTTTTGTAGGTAACATTTTGATATCTTTCTATGAGATATTTTGATTGGACTCTAGTGCTTCCTGTGAAGGCGTGCCATCCTGGCTGGAGTTTTAGCAGTGAGTTTGTATTTATTATTTTGGTTTTCATTTCTTTGCCTTCGCATTTCGCTGTTACTGGTAACGGGTAGGAAACTGTGATTAACCAAAAGTTTTGGTCAATTTCTTTGACGTTGTATTTCTTAGCAGCGAGGACTATAACTGGGCAGGTTTTAGGAAGTTCGGTTTTGGGCTTTAGAAGTTGTGTTTCACACATGGCTTCGCTATCGATAGGATATGGTAGAACTTTGGAACATATCTTCTTGCCTTGGTTTAGAGACTTGCATTTCTCCAGATTTCGAAGAGATACATATAACATTGAATCGTCATCTCTCGCGATATATTTATGAGAAACAGGTGATAAAGAGTGTAAGATTCAGATTCGACTAATGTTTTTTTTTAGAACAAAAACCACCTTTGAGTCGGACTGATATGCATATAATTCAATTATGTTAATGTATTGTGCTATGTTAGAAGAATAGACAGGCAAAGGGAGATTGTTTTTCTTTAATGATTGAGAAATTTGTTGTAGAGAGTGGCCCAAATCTGTCGGAGTAATTATTGAGCTATGGAAAATATTAAGACGCGCGAAAGAACGTCATTGAAAAAGTTCTCAATGAAGGTATAGCTTTCCATTAGTGATTCGCAATATCCCAAAGTTCTTATTTGAGCATAGTAGAAAGCTAGATCGTCTGATAAATCTAACAGGGATTGATTAATTTCGTTTAAATCTTTATTAAAAGTTTCCTCGTCTATTTTTTGTATCGTAGTATTGAAATTTCTGATTACCGATGTCGTTGCCGAAATTTGGCTTTTCAGAAGACTTTCTATGTATCGATATATCGAAATTAACTTTTGTATTTTGTTTGGTTCGGGGGTTAAGGAGAACGGCTGAATTTTGGAAAATTTCTTTTATTTCAAAGGGTCCGTTAAATTTGTTTTTATCTTTTGTTTTGATCCGAGATTCCTTAAGATATCCTTTATCGCCAATTTTATAGTCGTGAATATGGGTGGATGTTTTTTGGTCAAATCTAGCTTTGGTTTTTTCTTTTTGGGTTTGCCTTCTTTCTCTGACGAGTTTGTAATAATGTTCCATGTGGTTGTTAAGGTCTCTCACGTATTTTGAAATTAGTTTTTGTTGATTGTATAAAGTATCCGGGGGTCTGCTACACGTTTGTCCGTGGGTCTTATTTTGTGTATTGTTGTAACATATAGTGGCGTAGGGTAACACGTTGAAGGGGCATGCGTGAGTGTTCTCGGTCATATTAGCTCTGATCATTTTATAGAGGGTTGCGTGAAATCGTCCAACTGAGCCGTTTTACTGTGGATGGCCTACGCTTGAAAATGTCAATTTAAGATCAAAAAGTTCGCATAGGTTTTTTGTGAGGGTGCTATCGAACTCGCGGTCATAGTCACAATGGATCTTTAGTGGAGTTCCATAGTGCTGAAAGAATACTAGTAGAGTATTTACGATAGTATTTGCTTACTTGTCCGTTAAGGGATAGGCCTGAATTTAGTAAGTTCGTCTCGTATGGTAAGGGCGTAATTTCTCTCAGGGTATTCGTAGATGTCAATATTTATACCTTCAAAAGGGGCCTTTGGTGTTTCCGTTATTACGAGAGGGCTACATATGGTTTTCCAACAAACTTGAAATTTTTGACATATTTCGCACTTTTTTATAAATTTTTCAACATCTTTAGCTAAGTTTGGCCAGTTGAACTTTTCTTTTATTCGCCTAACTGTTTCATTTATATCACGGTGTAAATTATTTTTGCCTGCATGGTAAAATTTGGGATATTTCGTCATCTTCCGGGTTTCTGACCATATTTTGGCAAACTTTTAGTTTTATGTATTTATCTGCCAAAATAAATGAAAAGATCTCGAGGATGGGAAGCTCTACCATATTTTCTACACAATGGGTTTTTTCGGGTTTGAATTCGCTTTGGTTTTTGAATAAGATATAAAATAAATGTTCTACTACAGATTCGGGGTCGAAGGATAGAGGGATAATAAAGCATGGACGATCTTTAACTGTTTTGCTGGAAGTTATATTGACTTTATTATGATCGAGTTTGAGGTTTTCCTCGAAGATATCATCGATTACCTTATGGTGAATGTCTCCAAATTTATTTTTCCAGAAAAAAGTTACTATATTTTTGTTAGATTTGTCTAGAAGTCGGGAATTTATTTCAATTTTAGAATAGTTTATTAGAGACTTAGTATTATATAGCTGGACAAATCTATTATATTCTGTTGTGAGAGTTTCGTCGTCTATTTCGGGATTTTCTGTATCTTCATTCTCGGATTTATCTTCCTCGTTCGCGGCATAAACTGAACCTTTTGACTGAACGATTGCGTATTCTTGAAAATGATTAATGCGTGTTCTAGACAGAGCTTCCGCGTTTTTGTTTATTTTTCCAGATTTATACTTGATTTTATAATCGTATTCCTCAAGTTTGAGGCGTCACAGAGCCAATCTGCTACCGGGGTCTTTAATAGAAAATAGCCAGGTGAGAGGCTTGTGATCAGTTATAAGAGTGAACTTTCTTCCAAATAAATAGGGGCCGAAGTGCTTTACTGCTCAAATATTGGCAAGTAGCTCCCTTTCAATGGTGGAATATTTAGTTTCTACGCTACAGAGAGTTCTGGACGCAAATGCTATCGGGAGATCTCTACCTATGGGACCTTGAAGAAGAATTGCACCTATTGCAAATCCGATTGCATCTGCGGTCAGAAGAAAGGGTCCATCAAAACTGGTGTAACTAAGAACGGGATCTGAGATAAGGGTATTTTTTAGCTCTTCACATGCAGATTTACATTCAGGATCGAAGAAGAACTGGACGTCTTTCTTTAAAAGCTTAGTCAGTGGTTTCGATGTTTTAGCGAAGTTGAAAATAAATCGCCTGTAGTAACCTACCAAACCTAAAAAGGATTTGATTTCTTTGGGAGTTTTTGGTTCAGGAAAGTTTTTGATACAGTCAATCTTAGAAGGATTAGGTCTGACTCCATCTTTAGTTACTATGTGACCAAGGATTTTTAAGTTTGCTTTTCGAAGACGTTTGAATACTTCTTTAAGTCGTTCCATGTGTTCATGTATTGTGGCAGAGTAGACGATTACGTCGTCCATGTAAACTAGGCATCTTTGATTTTGAAGGCCAAGGAGAGTAGTGTCCATGACTCTTTGGAAGATACCCGGTGCATTTTTTAGGCCGAATAGCATATGAACGAATTCGTAATGACCATTTTCGATTCAGAAGGCTGTCCTAGGAATATCATCAGGATTGATCTCTATTTGATGGCATCCTCATCCGATATCAAGCGTGGTAAAATATTGACATTTGCCAACCTGATCTAGCAAATCAGAGATGTTTGGGAGGGGATAGTCCTCATCAACACTGAACTCGTTTAATTTTTGGTTCAATGCGCTATTTTTGCTTGCCAAAGGCATCCAATTTTTTGGATACCACCCAAGCAGGAGAAGACCAAGGGTGAAATAGACGGTCGAATAATTCCCTGTTCGAGGATTTAGGCGGTTTGACCTTTTACTTCCTTTTTATGGATTTGAGGATACCTGTATAACTTTTCAAATATTGGGTGTGCATTTTTGTTTCTATAGAATGCTTGACTTCATTGGTAAAAGTTAAAACATCTCCTTCGAGGTAAAATATATCGGGATATTCTAAGCAAAGGTCGGTAATTAATTCTTTCTCTTCTGGGTTTAAATGTTTAGTTCTTAATTGATCTTTAATAGTTTGAATTATGTCAGTTTTAATAGGGTTAGGTTTGTTTCCGAAATTAAAATTTAATAATGTTTCGCTAAAGATTCAAAAGAAACATCCGAGAAATCAATATTTTTGGGAATTGCATTAGCATTAAGGACAGTTGTTAAAAATTCACCATTTGCATTGACATGTATCAAAGCGTTTGGTAATCTAACTTTTTCCTTTTCTCGAGAGTAAAGGACTGCGTCCGTATTTTTTAGGTTGCATGTTAATTTAAAAATTTTTTCGGTACGACACTCTATAGAAATATTATTTTTATTTTGTTCTGACTTAGAAGAAAACGTATTTGAAGTATATACTTAATGTAGGGGTACAGTTTTAAAATTAGTGATAAGATCTTTTGATTTTAAATCTATAATGCAGTCGTAGTGCTCTAAGAAATCGAGACCAAGGAAGCCGTCGAAATCAATATCTAAATCGTAAATAAACACTTTATGGGGATCGCCTATGTTGAAAGGTATAAGGATTGATTGTGAGAAGTAAAGTTTTTGGTTTGTTATCCCTTGTATTGTTACATTTTCAAGAGAACGGTTTGGAAATTTTTTTACTGTGTTTTTCTTGAAAATGGAAATTCCAGCGCCAGTATCAATGAGTAATTTGAAAGTATTTCTAGAATCAAAAATGTAGTACAGGTTTTTTGGATTGACTGCGAGTGAGGGGTTTAAATGACGGTTCGTTCCAGGAAATTCAGATTTGGATTGAGGTCGTCCAAATTCAGATTTTGAATTTGCTCCTGGAGCGCTGTGGCATAATCTGTCTATCTGTATGTGTTGTCGTGCGGTTGGTCTGGTTAAAGGAGTGACAGAAAATTTTGGTAATCACGAGGATCGATTACCGGTTCATAATTTTCATCAAAATTTTGAAAATTTGGATCGTAATCTGGATAGTCGTAACTATCTTCTGCGTAATATTCGCAGTAGTCATAACTTTCATCATAGTTTGGATAGTCTAAATTAATGTGGTGGGCCCTTTGTTGATTTGAAGAGTGGTATGGATTCCGTTGAATTATGCTTGGATGAGCTTGGATGTTATTTTGTTGGATTACAGAAGGACTGTTTTTATTTTGAAACATGTTGGGTCTTTGTTGTTGATGAGGGGGTTGGTTTTGCGGAGTTGCTTGTCTTTCAAAATTTGCATTGTAATTTTGGAAAATATTAGGCCGTGATTGCCTTTCAGAACGGCAATCAGAGGCTAAATGGCCCATACGTCCGCAATTGAAACAACAGCTAACTTGTACCGGGGGTTTCCTTACAGATTGGGGTGATTTTTGAACGGCGGGTCTGGAAGACTTTTGAGTTTCAAAATAGGATGGTTGCAGCTTCCGTCTAATGCGAGACGGAACTTCTAGGAGATCTTTAGGATTTCCCGCACGAATTATCTGGCCAAGTCTTGGCTCCAGACCTGCCAGGAAGGTGTTTAGAGACAAGTGTCAATTAAGGTAAATTGAGTCGCCTTTTGTTCATTTGTCAAAGTTGATTTTTGGACATTCGCCAGCATTTTAGCTTTCAATGTTTGTAGTCGATTAACGAATGTTAACGGTTATTCATTAGAAAGCTGTCCTAGCCTTTGCCAATTCTGAATAAGGGACGAAAGGTCCCTAGAATCGCCGAAATGGAGACTTAAAAGTTGTTAGATGCCGTTATAGGTAGACAGGTTTCAAAAATTTATCAACTGTGCTGCAAGGCCGTTTAATTTATTTTAATGTGAATCACTAACAGAATGCGTTGATCTTCTGTTGCCATTTTGTACTCGCAATCCCAAGCTTTTAAAAAGGTACCGAGAGAGATTTGGTCTCCCTCGAATTCGGGAATGAATGAAAAATTTTCCGAGAGCTTGTAGGACTTGATATCAGTATCGGTTCTTTGAGATTTTGTTTCCGGCATGGTTTTTGATTTTGGTAATTATAACTTAAATTAGTTCAAACTTATTTAGAATGACTTTAAGCTTTCGTTTAAAAAAGGTACTCAAAAATCGAACAGTATAATAAAATTTTACTAAAAGACAACGTGAAGATCAATATTACTTACACTAGTAGACGAAGAAGCATCGATCCTTGTCCTCGGTATCTGATGTCAGGAGCTTCACCAGATGTTCCTTACAAAACTTCTGGGAATGAGGACGCCGTTGAGGTTCTTTTATCCGTTAAGAGATGAAAATCCGCCGCGCACAATTAGAATTTTCTTGTTTTGTCGACGTTGACGGATCCTACCGACTGCGCCAATTATTAACTTCAAAAATGAACTTTTTAAAAACAATTTATTAATTTTTACACACTTTGGTACTTTTAAAATAAAAATAATTAAATTCAGAACTTAAACTCGCATAACGACGATTTACAATACGTACTATAAATGTCGTTTATAAAATAATGCCATGAATTTATACTAAGAATAAAGCAGCGCCAGCATGTGTTCAAATGGTAAAAGGCACGTTTCATAACATACTTAATCTGCTTCCTTCAAACTGCTTGAGTCGACTTTTAAAATTTATAAAATTGCGTCGGGGTTCAGTTACTCAAACTTGCGCATTTTTAAAGTTTTACGATAAAGTTCAATTACCTATACTTTTTCTGCGTTAAAATTTCGGTGTTGAAAATCATTGAGGATTTTAACAATAAATAAATAAATTGCGACTTTAGCGTTCGATTTAAGTTAGACAATTTATCGGCAAGAAGAATAAATAAATTTATTCGGTAAAGTAGATTCGTTGCGCTCAAAAAACATTTGGCCACGAAAAAGTATACTTGACCCTTGCCCCATACTAATTATTGTTTTCAAACGATAATTGGTATAACCCTTGAACTCTTATAAAATTAAAAAAAAATTCTTAAGTCGTCTTGAGCATCCACGCTCGCTTCCCAGACGCACAACCCCATAGCCCCTTTTTAAATTTCGGCATAAAAGTTTTTCTTTCTCCAAATTTAAGAGCATGGCGCATCTTCCTCAGGTGCCCTCGACAAACATCAAGAAAGGTGAGGCGGCTTGACTTTTCACCGGGTCGGGCGGTTAGGGTGGGTCCTCTCCGGCACCGCCTGCGCGGTGCCCTACCCTTCAATTTCCGGAACAACGTCCGATGTTCCAAAATTTTCAAACTAACCCTTTGCGTACGTCATCCTTTGACGCGGAGTTTAGGCAATTTCCGGGATTCATTGATGATAGTAGCATAGAGTTTAACCTAATGCCAGCTAACCCAGAAGCATCGGCATTTAGGCTTCACCAAACACAATCTAAAGAGACAACTCCTGGTGGAACAACTCACGAGTGCTACAGGACACAAACATCTCAAATATCAGAAACGGTTACTAGCGCAGATGTTATGTCAAATTTAGCGGCGATCGTATCAGATCATGGCACCGGCATACCCTTAGAACAGATACGCGAATCAGATATATATATATATATATATATATATATATATATATATATATATATATATATATATACATAATGTACATATATTATCGCAACGTCGGTCGGTCGGTATCTGATTATATATATATATATATATATATATATATATATATATATATATATATATATATATATATATATATATATATATATATATACATAAAATTTGAAAATCTCAGGCAACAAGAATTGTTTTTAATTTAAAAACAAAAGAAAATTGAACTAATTTAAACTGAAATCAACCTACAATGACCGTTCTGAAATGAGAATAAGGAAGAGCTTTTTCGTATTCCTCTCTATCTCTCCGAAAATCCACGGACCATCAATTATTCTACCTCTATTGTACCTTCTCTCGACCTACTTGTCCTCATTTATTTCTACAATTTTTCAGAATTTTCCATAAGTGTTACTAGGAAAACTTACAGGAAAAAATTTATCTAATTACCAATGGTCGCTGAACCTAATCCCAATTTATTCATTAGCCACTCCAGAAAACCGTTAATCTTAGAAGGGAAAATCATGCGTCATATAAAAATTAAAGGAGGGTCTTCGGGTCTTTAAAGCTTAAGTGAAAAAAATATATATTTATTTCATAACAGCGCAAATTATCCCCATTTTGGGACAAGTAACGTTGCTGAGATATAACTCCTGATTTTGTTTTTAAATCTTTTTAGTCGTTTTTTATTTTTCTTATTAAAAAAGAGCAAATTTATGAAATTCTATAATACATAGAAGCTATCATAAGCGTGAAATTTGTGGATTTAACAAAATTTTGACGATTAAGTGGTAAAAATTAAATTAATGTGAGAAATGTTTTTCTGTGTTTTCCGGAAAACTAAGGAAAAATTGTGGATTAGCAATGCCAGAATCGTGTTTTGCGAACTATAGGGGGAATGTAAGTAAATTTTCTAAAAAACGTCGTTTTCCTAGATTTTTCTTAAACGAAATAAACAATTACCCTTTTTTCGAAAAAGGAAATACTGTCATCTTTTACCAACACTAATTGTTTTTGTAGTAAAATATACGCTATAATGAACACGTGTTATTATTCAAGGTTTTGTCCCTAAAAAAACAAATATAATAATTATAGTTTGGGAAAAGTTTCATACTTCGAAACATGTCCTCAAACTTTCTGAAATGATCCACTAAAAATCGACTAGTCAATTTTTAGTCTTGAAGCTTTGCATGTCAAAGTTAATGTCTTAAAACATTTTCTGAAAATTTTAGTTTTTCAAAAAGTTACAAACAAATGAGTTCTAAGCAACTTTTTTTAAAATTGCGATCTCTTGGTTAATACCTAATAAAAGTTGATGACAGTTTTATGGTATATTCCTAAATAGTAACGGAATCGAATAAGAAATAATTTAAACTGAACAATTGTAATTTGTTAATAAAAAAATAATTTTGCAATAAACAAATTTCAATTTTACTTTTCACATTTGCATTCCCTAAACTCTAGCCTCGATAATTGTGAAGTGGAATTTTCGTGATCTCAATTTGGAAAAAAGTTATAAATTTTTAAATATTACCATGAAGACGCTTGAATGCGGCCGAGACGGGAGCGATGCGTCACGCAAGCGATACCTACAATACAACGTATACTTTTTTCCTGTTGTTTTAATATAAATGTTTATAAATTTATAAAATAAAAAATATACCTCATTCACACATGTTTACACTTCTCATTTATTATTTTACAGCTTTATCTACTTTCATTATAACCGTTTTTAAATATATGTTGCGAATGATGTTACAATCTAATTAATTTATTCTAAATAATTTGTAGTTAAATTATTATTTAGAAAAGAAATATGTTTATTTGCCATGCCTAATCGATTTAGTTGAGTTTTTAATACTTATAATTCTGCTGTTGTGTTGTTACAAGTTATGGTGTTGTGGCGCGTAAAAACAAATCAAAATCGCATATAACACACGTCAACGTGCATTCGCTACTTCGCTAGCAGTGATCTGTTAATTATTATCATGACACCACCGCCAAAGTATTGTAATCCTTTTCAAAAAAAAGGTCACGATAGTGTGAAAAATAAATTATATATCTTGTTTGAAAAATACGATGAAAAGTTTAGTGATCTTTTTGGTTTATTCGTTTGTATTTCATGTAAAACACAGCTATATCAAAAAAAAAGAAAGATTTTGCGTAGTTCCAAAGAATAAATAGATCAACAACAAATCAAATAGAGCAGCTTGCAGAAAAAGCTAACTCACAAACTGAAGAAGATGAAATAGAATTAAATTTATGAGAAAAAGATAAAGATTATGTTTGTATTAAATCTATTGATAATAAGAATAAAAGACTAAAACTTACAACTGCGTTACAAGAAGTATTAATCGCTTCTGCAAAAAAAAAACTAAGCTTGAATCTATCAGATACGAGCTTCTACGAAAATCTTTTAATAATAATAGTTCAAATATTTTAATGATGTGGATTGTAATACTTGGATCAGTGATTTGAAACTAGCATTATCGCGAGCATCAGCACGACAGCAAAAAATAATTTTATTGACAACGATACCTGTACAGAGTGGTCTATTAGAAAAACGGCAAAAATATTTAATCTAAGCAGACATATAATTGCTTCAGCTAAAATATTAAAAGATGATAAAAACTACTGTGCTCAACCTGATAAAAAAAAGGACGGGCTATGAGCTCAGATTTAATCGACAAAGTCAAAAGATTTTACCTTTCTGACGATGTTAGTCGAGTAATGCCAGGAATGAAAGATGTTAAATCGCTAAAAATTACTGGCAGACGTCAGCACGAATCAGTAAGTAGTAATTAATATTTTCATTTTTCTAATTGTTATTCAGATAATAATTGTTCAGCTTATTACTAATCAGTTCAATTTTTTGAATAATGAAAAATAATTTATGATGAATTAATGCAATCGTCAATATTTTGATATTTGAGATAAATAAAAATATTATTTTTTCAAAAACGTCTATTCCTGGGTAATCTTAATGACTTGCATGTCGCTTTTTTGAAAAAATATCCAAATTTACAAATATCTTTGTCGGCTTTTAGAGCTTTGAGACTTGAACAGTGTATTCCAGTTGGTTCTAAGGGTATGCATAACGTTTGCGTACGCAGAATACATGGAAATATACGTCTTAAAATGAGAGGGCTAAAAGAAGAATTTGCTGATAAAAAGTTCAATTTTAAACTAGCTATCGTGATTATCTCAAAGAAATAATTTGTTCATGTCCGACTGTTGACTGTTTTATGGGAAACTGTAAAAATTGTCCTAGTGCAGAAAAATTCTTGAAGATTTGAAAAAATCACTGCAAATATTTCTTTTAATCAATGGTTCAATGCTGAGAGGTAATGTATTTAAATTTTTCTATTTAATTAAATTCTTTTATAATTTTTCTTCACAGTGCCTTCATTTCAAAACGAACCATCCTTAATAACTTTGTTAAATAGAAAAATTTTAAAAAAAGAAAAAACACGTCAATTTAGATATACAGGGGGAAGTTTAATTTTGCATTTGTTAAAAGTCTGTCAATCACATCCTCACCTCCAGCTAACCTCACTTTGATATGTCAAATGGGGACCCCCACCTTGTGACACATCATTGTAAGCAGCATAAAATTGTCTATCCAACCGTATAAAAAAAATTAAATCGGTTGACGTACAAGCGAACAGTGTGCAAAAATGTCTTGTAATAATGCATAATATATCGGCCTCGAACTTTAGTATGTCAAATGATTACCCTATAGTGTGATACATCATTTTAAAGGGCATACTATCTCCTATTTAGCCAATAAAAAAAAACAAAATCTGTTGATGTACAAGCGAATAGTAAGAAAAGATGTGTGGTAATAATAGACACTTTATCACATTAAACTTTATTATGTCAAATGGCTACTTCATAGAGTAAAATATTATTTTAAATTTAAAATAAATATTTTTTTAAAATAATAAACAGTTAAAATATTTGCGAGAAAAAAACTAAGCCTGTTTTAAAATTCATCGCAAAATTCATTGCAGTCTAATCAATCTAGTGTATTTATTTCAATATTTTTTGCGGTACCTGATAGGTACAAAAAATCACTGCAATAAATAAAATTTTTAAGATCTTTAAATACCAGTTGTTTATTATTGTTAAAATTGTCATTGTGACGCCTAGTTGAAACGTGAATATAAATGGTGTATACGCTAGCCGAAAGAATAGAAATAATTTTTCTCTATGGAGCTGAAGATCGGTGCGCTCGTAGAACCGCCAGAGCATTTAACGAGAGGCATCAAGACAAAAACGTGGGCCATAAATATGTACTCGAATTGGTACGAAAGTTTGAAGAAACGGGATCCGTTTGTAATAAAAAATATATTGAGAAAAGGGTTGTAGATGAAGCATGCCAAATCGAGGTACTAGGACAGTTTGCAATAGATCCAACTTTATCCATCTCAAAGGTCGCAGATTTAACCAACATTTCTGCTGGCTCTGTGCATAAAGTTTTAAAACAAAATAAGTTTTTTCCCTACAAAATTCAAATTCTTCAAGAACTCGGAGAAGACGATTTTGATAGGAGAATTCAATTTTGCGAATTAATGTGCCAACGAATTGACGAGGACCCCCATTTACCTAAGAATATCTGCTTTAGTGATGAATCAACTTTTTTTCTAAATGGACTGGTTAACAGACATAACTGCAGATACTGGGATAATGAAAATCCGCACCTTTTCCGAGAAGGGCATACTCAATATCCCGAAAAAATTAACGTGTGGGCAGGAATTTATGGCAATGAAATCATCGGGCCATTTTTTTTGGAAGATAATTTAACTGGGCAAATTTATTTAAACCTTTTAGAAAACACAATATACCCTGCCATTGTGCAATCTTTAGAAAATCATGTGGATGAAAATGCTGTTATGGTACTAAATGAAAATAATTTGCATTTCCAGCAAGATGGAGCTCCCCCGCACTACGCTTTGGCAATTCGAGAGTGGCTTGATGAACATTTTCCAGGGACGTGGATTGGCAGACGTGGTGCAATTGAATGGCCAGCACGGTCTCCAGACCTAACCCCTCTAGACTTTTTTCTTTGGGGGTATTTAAAAAGCAAGGTTTATAAAACCCCACCTGAAAATATTGACGATTTAAAAGATCGAATTGTTCGGGAATGTAGAGGAATTAGCAGAGAAACCCTTGCCAATGTTCGTGGGGAATTTCAAAATAGGCTTTTTTATTGTCTCGCTAATAACGGCGCACATTTTGAACATTTAATAAAATAATTTTCTTCAACTGAATAAAACTGAATAAACTGCTTATATTTAACACACATTTTTGCATCCTAATTGCCTATAACGTCTATTAACTTAATTTTTTTTTGACATCGTTGGATAGCAGATCGTACGTTCTTTAAAATGATGTATCACACTATAGGGTAATCATTTGACATACCAAAGTTCGATGCCGATATATTATGCATTATTACAAGACATTTTTGCACACTATTCGCTTGTACGTCAACCGATTTACTTTTTTTTATACGGTTGGATAGACAATTTTATGCTGCTTACAATGATGTGTCACAAGGTGGGGGTTCCCATTTGACATATCAAAGTGAGGTTAGCTGGAGTTGAGGAGGTGATTGACAGACTTTTAACAAATGCAAAATTAAACTTCCCCCTGTATATCTAAATTGACGTGTTTTTTCTTTTTTTTTTAAATTTTTCTATTTAAGAAAGTTATTAAGGATGGTTCGTTTTGAAATGAAGGCACTATATATATATATATATATATATATATATATATATATATATATATATATATATATATATATATTGTCGGAAATTATGCGACATGGCTGGTTGTGGATTCGAGGTTATTCCTTTAGCAGGGATGCTATGTCGGAATAAATGATGGGGCATGGTTTGTGATGATTTTGATGTATGATATGGTATGGTTATTCAACCAGTAGCCTGTTCCAAACTTGGAACGCCATGTCGGCATCTGAGGTTGACTGAGTTGTTGACGTATGATTTTTGGAAGGTATATAGTTCATAGAGCTCGTCTTGGTTTCTGATTACTCTTATGATTGTTAATGGATGATCTTTGTATGACGGGGCTTCGTCATACGTAGCATATGTCTGAGGTTGATCAGGGTGAACTTCAGCCAACGCCTCTAAACTTGAATGTGTGTTATATATGTTTGTCCTGTAGAACGCCATGGATACTCTATGTCCGAAGGTCGTGTTATGAATGGAGCGAACCTGTTAGAAGTTTCCTCGTTGACGAACGCATGATTGTCACCCGACGCGCCGCTGATCTCGGTTTGGGATATTGTCCTATAGTCTGTGAGGAAATCCTCTAAGTCCATGTCAAGAAGGTTTCGAGCAGGTTGATGCTGGAACGGGGATTGAGTAGGGTTATTATGATTAAATGATGTTTGAGATTCGCTGTTTGTGTTGGTAAGAAAGGTAGGGCACTGCGCAGGTGGTGCCGAAGAGGACCCACCGTAATCGCCCGACCCAGAGGAGACCCAAGCCGCCTCACCTTTCTTCTTAAACAATTGGGGTTAAGAAGTTTGAATGGGATTCATGATGATTGAATGAAAACTTGGTCTAATGTAGATGAAATGTAAATGGAATGAGAACCTGGTCTAATGTAGATGTAATGTAAATGGAATAATAACTTGGTCTAATGCAAATGTAATGTAAATGGAATGAGAACTTGGTCTAATGCAAATGTAATGTAAATGGAATGAGAACTTGGTCAAGTGGCAATGTTAACAAACTTGGTCAAGGACAAATGGTATAATTGGATGGAATGAGAACTTGGTCAAGTGACAATGTTAAGAAACTTGGTCAAAAACAAATGGTATAATTGGATGAAATGAGAACTTAGTCAAGTGACAATGTTATGAGAAATGTTCAATGGTCAATGGAAGAGAACGTGGCAAAATTTTATGACAAGTCTGGCACCGAGAAAAATTTTAAAAAATTTTCTTATTGGAAAAAATATTTTAAATGAAAATTAAAATATTTTATGAAGAAGTAAGTAATGACTTCTGGGAAGCGAGCTAAAGTGCTCTGTGATTTTGACGAAATAAAATATTAATATAAGATTTATTTCACAACACTGGAATGAGAGAAAAACAGAAAGTATTTTCTCTTATGAAAGTATTTGGAAACAAAATTCTTTAAGATTCAAGACGTATCTTGGAAATGAGCTAAAATGCTCCAAGGTTTTGACAAAATAAAATTTAAATAATTATATGGCAAAACTGGTTTAAGAAAAATTAGATTTCTTTCTCTTGGGAATATGTGTGAAGTTCAAGGTTTGCTTCTTGAAAGTGAGCTGAAATGCTCTAAAGTTTTGACAAAAATAAACTTGTAGAAATTTATTTGGGCAGAACTGATTTAAGAAAAATAGGAATTATTTTTCTTTGAGGAAAATATTTTATAAAGTAAAATATTTAATGGCAAATGTATGTTTCTGGAAAGAGAGCTGAAGTGCTCTATGGGCGAAAATAATTTAAGAAAAATTTAATTTATTTTTCTTCTTGGAAAATATTTTATAAAAATAAAATATTCAATGTCAATATATGTTTCTGGGAAGAGAGCTGAAATGCTCTATGGGTTTTGATAAAATAAAAGTTAAGAGCTGTATTTAACAAAACGAGCTCGAGAAAAAATTAAAAATAAATTTATTTCTAATGCAAATATTTTCTGAATAAAATATTTTGTGAATGGAGGCTTCTTGGAAGAGGGCTGAAGTGCTCTCGGGTGCTTCGGAAAAAATGTAAAAATGGGAAAATTTGATGAATAAAAATTTATTGGATGATTTAGAAAAAAATGCAAAGAAAATTTGGGCAAATTGGAAATGATTGATGACAAAACTATTTTTTCTGGAAATGAAAAATTGTCTATCAGTCAGTCTTCACGAAATTGGCGAAAATTTAATGCCAAATTATCCCGACACAAATGGTTTATCGTAAATTTGGAATAAATTTTACTCGCAAATTTGTCCAAGAAATTCTAAGTTTTTTCTCTAATTTTTTCCCGAAGTGTTTGAAGCCTGAACTTATTGTTTTTTTCTGAATTTGTAAGAGTATACGTTCGCAGATAACCGATTGAACTAACACTGAAATCTTGGAATTAAGTTTTTCAACGAAAAACCAAGATTTTAATGAAGAAATTTATATGAAAATGTTTATAAAATTTTTATCTAGAGGCTAATAAATAGTCCTTGTCGATAATGGGTGTTGATAATGCTGAAAAAGAAAAATAATGTTTATGACGATGGGCAGGGAAAAGCCCGGTTAATGTTATAAAATTCGCGATCTTTATGTCGGTGATCCGTGATTACAACCTCAGTTCAGGTATGCAATCGTGAATAGCGCCTGACTTTCGAACTGTAGTACAAGAGGCTCTATTGGATGAAATCTAACGTTACCTGGAACACTCTATTTTAAACAGAGAGATTCCCTTGTATCATATTTAACACCGGATTTGTCTTTTGCTTTATGGTCTTCAGGTCTCCCAGCCTTTCGCTATCGAAGTGCAATGATAACTACTAGTTCGTCCAGGAAACCTCGGAGATAATTTTAGATTTTTGTTTTAACACTACACCACACTCCTGCAGCCACGCAGCAGTCAATAAGATTGTCGATGTTGTGCAATTTCTTGGCTGAACAGCCTCCACAAAGCGGCAGCTGTCTTCTTTCTTTTAGTTAACGAATTTCTTTTAATGATGGGAATTTCTTTTAATAATACGAATTTCTTTTAAAATGTGCGCTTATCTAGTACAGAGCCGTGAGAACAGCACTGTACGATAAGCTGCGTTGACTTTTCACTACTTTCACTTGTATTTCTTCTTTCTTGATCTGTCGTTATTCAGGAACCACAATAAACTGAATTCTCCGTCGGTTTCGTCCTATCTTTATAGGGCTTTTGGGCGGAAACGCAAAAAAACCTTCTGACCAATGAGGTGCCGTATGCCATTTACTCGTTAATTCGATGCATATTGTCATCTCAACATCTTATTTTTTGCGTTCCTCTGATGGTAATGTCTAATGTGGCAGTTTTTTCTGATGTAACTTAGTTTTCCACACATTCTGGTAAAAATTTCATGCAAATCCGTCCATAAATAAACTGCGATTATTTCTCTTGACCGCGTGCTTTCTGCACGAAGAAGGAAAATTTCTTCTTTGGATCTGCGCATGTTTTGATCATTCTGCCTTTGGCCGTCGAACGGCGCTTTCCGTCCTGGCAGTCGACAGATCGTGCTGGCGTATACATCATCGTTCGGATTTCTAATACGACGTGCATAAGGCGTCTCCCTATGTGAACCAGCTACGTTGATGTTTGGTCAAGGAAAATTTTTTTGTTTATTTCATGGCTGGACATGATATGGATGTTAATTATATGATGTTTAGACAATGTTTATGATGTTATTTTTATTTTCAGTAACAATGATTTTTGACGTAGGCGATATAACATTTGATCCGTTTGCATATCTGTTGAAAGCATAAACTCAATAATCTTCCCTTTCATGTTACCTCGGCTGTGTTTAGAATCCTTCTGACTTACTCTAAAATGTAGTAACAGAACAGAAAAATGTCAAGGAGGAAAGAGTTTTGAAAATGCCTTGAATAAAGGGCGAAACGTCAATCGTTTTGTGTATTTATTAAATATAGAACCTAAACCCAAGAAAAGACAAAATAAAGAATGTATGTATATATATATATATATATATATATATATATATATATATATATATATATATATATATATATATATATATATTCCAGAGTACAATTACTTTTGAAACTGAAGAAATCGATATTTTTATAAAAATCTGAGGAAATTATTAGATATTTTGAAACACGACTTTCTTGCTGAAACTCAAGCAAAATATTTAAATGAACTAAAAAATTCACTGTCACCAGGTGAATTTTTAATCACTCTCGATATTTTTGAAATTTGCTCGCTTCATGTTCAGAATGCTATACAAACTCAACATTGGTCTAAAGACCAAGCCCCGTTGCATGTCTACGTAATTTATTATAAGGAAAACGATGCTGTGTGTAATCTTAACTTTGTTGTTTTCTCGGAATACGTGAATCACGATGCAAATGGAGTCCATTGATGTAACTCTAAGATGATTGACTTTTTGAAAAAAATAATATCGCTGTTTTGAATCTATTCTTTGTTATAGTTTATTCAATAAAAATCAGATTAATAATTTGACATGCAATATCAAAATTTTGGATAAGTAAATACTTTTTCATTTCAATCTTTCCTAACTGCCACTTTGCAATAAATAAATATTTTCAATAAATTTCCATCAAATTTAGTTCACACTTTTCTTTATTTATAAATTTTTTCGTTTATTTTTATATCACCGTATGATTAATTAAACTTGCATTAATATTTTTAAATCGATTCATCGCTTATTATTTTTCTGAAATAACTACATTTGGGGTTTCAGACTTGAGGAATCAAAAATATGTTTTTTCTTGTTCAATTTGATGATTTGAAGTAAAATAATATCCCTTAAAATCGCATGAAGATTATTCAAGGAACAAATTGTATTGTAAAATGCAACAGTGGAGCAAAATATAATGCTAAATTGATAGGAAAAAATGACTTGTTGAAGAATGTTTTTGATTATTTAATTGTAAGGGGAAAATATCTGAATACCACAACATATACATATTAACTGTAAAGTAATAAATAGAGTACCGAATAACTTTGCTGCTTTTAATAAAATTTTTTATACAATTAAATAATGTTTATGTGGTCTTCATCAAAACAAAAATATTTCAAACATATCTAACGAATAATTATGGCAGTATTCTTTAAAGGAAATTATCACTGATTAAAGTTAATAAAGTGAAACATGTTCTTTTGAATATGCATTTACTAGTTATTGGGTCGAATGATTACTTCAGGTGATGGAACTGAAAGTAATAATGACTCCAAAGAATAGTCCTTATATTTACTTGAATGAAAATAAAATTATTTTTATTTCAAAATTTTCACCCAATGTAAACATTTTAGAGGACCAACAATGAAATCTCGAGAATCAAGAAAAACACCTCAATAGAAACATCAGGTAAAAATAACTTGTTGAAGAGTTTTTCATCATTTAATTGTGAAGTAAAAATATCTTAGTACCTCTACATGTAAATATTAAATTTAAATTTTATTTAAATAAATAATATTTATGTTGTCTTTACAAAACAAATTAATTATTATATTAATTTGAATAATTTAGACTAAGCAACATGGAATGTGAATACCAGTTCTACCGAAAATGACAGTGTTACTGCAAGCTCCATAGATGATTCAAGTTTTGGTTCTGAACAATCTACTAAGAACAGTAAGAAACATTAAGTAAGTTTGAAAATTTTTCAATAAAAGTCTACTTTTGATGAAGGTTGTCCACTTAATATTCAAGAATTAATAGCACCGGTGACAAAATCCAAGGAAGGTGGGTCAAAAAAAAAAACATTTTTGTCCCTTTTGTAAGACTTTGCAGACAAAATTCGCGCGGCATCTTCAACTAAAGCATAAATCTGAAGAAGAAATGAATAAATTTATCTGTTTGCCAAATAAAAATAGAGAACGATTGGAAATAATAAACGATATCCGTAAACGGGGTGATTTCATGCACAATACACAACTTGAGCTAAATTCTGGAATTTGAATTGTTTCGAGGCAAAAACAGGTAAAATCAAAAAATGCAGCAGAAGATTATGTATGTTGCAAAACGTGCAGTCGTTTCTTTGCGAAATCATCTATAAGATTTCTTATGTGAAATGTGACAAAAACCGCAAAAATGAACAAAGAAATATTCTTTCATTAGGTCGACATTTGACTGGCTACCTCCACCCAATTGCTAATGAAAATGCCAGAAGAGTTATTTTTCCAGTTTTGACAAATGACGTGGTTGTAAGGACTATTAAATATGAAGCATTAATTATAATGTATGGCAATAAACTGTGTGAGAGGTATACTGTACGTCATCAGAGTGATTATGTAAGAACACAACTTCGCATATTGGGTCGTATCAAAACAGAAACGATGAAATTGGAAAATAATATACAGATATTTTTCGGCCTAAATATTTTGAGAAATGTGTTAAATCTTTAAGAATTTTAGCTGATTGGATGAGAACTCGGTAACGTACAAAGTGCCATTTAATGCCCAATTTGTTTCAACATTGATGAAAAAATGTGCAAAAAAACTCCGAACTGAATGTATTAAATGGCATGACTATGACAGAAAAAAAAATGTAGAAGACTTTTATTGCCATGGGTAGAACAAATTCCAACTCATATCAGTAAAAGGCATATAATGATCAAATAAACCAGCGATGAGGGAAAAAATAGTATTACCCACCTGAGAAGACATAAAATTGTTGTCCAATTTTCTAAAAAAACGAATGTTGTAGTTATTTACAAATTTTAGACAGACAATTCGATTTGAATGCGTATAAATTATTAGCGGTTAACTTTAATCTATTATAAGAATAAAGAAGTTTTACATGATAACATCGATAAAGAGTTATATGGAAAACGATCTAATACGACAAAGGAATTTGCTAAACAATTTACCCGATTAGTTATCAGAGGAAAGTTGGACAGGACTGTTTCAGTATTACTAAATCCACTTGCTGTGAAATGCATTGAAATATTAATAAAGTACAGAAAACAAACTAGTGTGGCAGATGATAACGCACTTATATTTTGTTCACTTCATAAAAGTAAGTTATTAAAACCCTATTTAAGAGCATGTCCTTTATCAAAGCGTTTTACTAATGACTGTGGTGCGGTTTTTCCAAGTGCATTGCATGGTACTCAACTAAGAAAATATATAGCTACTTATACGTCAGTGCTCAGTGTGGAAGAAAGTCGAGTCGATCGACTCGCGAACTTTATAGGTCATCATAAGGACATCTACAAATCCACTTATAGAATACCAGTGCCAGTTGCAGAAATAACCGATGTGTCGAAACTATTAATGGCTGCTATTGGAGAAGATGAGGAAAATGAAGATAGTAAAGAAAGCGATGACAATTAGAACAGTGATAGTAGCAATGACGAAGAGGACAATTAACAGCAACGTCGTAGGTAGCCCTGATGAAGATAACACATCGCTTCAGCCACTTAATAAATTTAAAACTGTTAGATGTCTTAGTCGTGAGCACATTATTTTAATTCTTTTCCATATGAGGTTCAATTTTATACAACATTTTAGTTATTCTACAACTTATTGATATCCTGTATGATATAAATTTATTTATATTTTTTTCAGTATCATCCGCTATTAAAATTAATTAATTAAAAAAAACAATTAATGAATTCTTTGGTGATCTTGATAAGATGCCGAAATTACTATGTTTAAAGGAATGTAATAAAGAAATATAGATTCTTAAGAATAGAACGCCTAACAATATTTTTGCTTATATAAATAATCAGCGATGTCGCCTTTAGTTCTTATGATGTACTTAGAAGAAAATAGGGGGGGGGGGGATGATATCACAAAACTACAATATGGCAGGCGAAAGCAAGTTGTTGAGGGGGGAGAGACGCCAGCAACATTCCCATTTCTAGCGTAAAAGACAGGGTCGGGTCTATTTTTCTGAATTCGAAGCTCTTTGGGGGGTGGTTGCAAAAAAAAAACAAGATGTCGACGGGGGGGGGGGGGGGGGGAGATGCCAGCTGCATACATATTCCTAGTATAAAAGGTAGAATCGGGTCCATTATCCTAAACTCAAAGCTTTTGGAATGGGCGATGGCCCTCCCTCTTGGATCCGTGTCTGATTTCATTGCCCCGTTCGTTGGGCTTATACTTTCCATTATTTAATCTCATCTCTTCGACTTCACGTAGCCAATTCAAGCTCTAACCCGTCGGTTTACTTAAATCAATCTCTTCTCTACAGAGTTGTTAGTATTTCATTATTTAAATGAAAATAGTCTTATTTCTCACGATAGATTAACTTACATCATCCTATTTAAGGATACGAGTAAAAGAAGCATTGCATTCTTTTCTCTTGTCAAACGAATTACACAGCATTTTCAGAATTAGAATGTTAAGTTTTGTCAAATAGTGGATTTGTTAAAGGTTATTACAATATGTATTAAAGTTGAACCAGTGACTCTTATTTACTTTCAGTAAAAGACAAATGAACCAGCGCCTTTGGAAACAACAAGCAATTCCTTGACTTTTCAAGGTGTAAATATCATATACAGTTAGTATTAGTCTGTTTTGAACTCTCACAGCGGACACATCTCCTGTCATTATCAGGAAATTTTCCCTTGTATCAGTAGTTTGTCAGGTTTTTACAAAGTTTTTTCAAAGTATTTCAACAGTTTTTCCCTGTCGTTCCGGCATGGAGCCAGACGATATGGGTCTACAATCACCTCCAGGATCGTCAAAACATATCCCGACTATTTAGAAACTAAAGAACAAATTGAAAAATTAGAAGCAAAATTGAACATTTCCTATGGAGAAAACCAAAACTTACAGAAGAGTTTACGGGATCAGAAGGTCCAATTAGACGAATTAATGAAGCAAATAGCAGCCGTAACAAGTCAACTACAATTCTTGACCTCCATTAATGAGCAGTTGATGGCACGGATCAACAGGTATGACAATGAAAAAATTTTTACCGCTTCAGCTTCAAATAACTCAGCTAATAGCCTAGTAGATAAGATCTCGGATAAATCCATGGCAAGCGAGGGTAATTCCCATGCGGATAATAGCGCATTTTCAAAGAAAATACGTTGGAAAGGAAATAAGCCTTCCGAAGCGACGTCCCTTGCGGAATTACCTTCGCAACCAGTCATTGTCAATAACACTTGTCAACCTAACACATCAAATACCAGCAACACTGACAACATGTAAGTACCTGCTATTGAAAGTGTTCCGGTGTTTACAAGATCCCAAAAAAGCGTTACCGAACTCCAAAATAAGATAAAAATATCGCCAATCTTCCTCAGGGAGAAGAAAGTCTATAACATTGTCACTAAAATCATGAAGGACAATAAGATGGACTTCGGTCGCACACAAAATGTGGCACCCTCCAACTACTGATGACTACAAGAAGATAACAAAATTTTTCGAAACTAATAACGTTCAATTCCATACCTTCAGCTTCCAAGCTGATAAACTACTTCAGGTAGTTGTCAGGGGCGTGCTGGAGGCATGGGATACAAACAAAATAAAATCATATTTGTTGGCGTTAGGTTTCCTACCTAATAGCGTAATCAGGTGGTACCATAGAGATAAGACGCCGATGTCACTGGTTTTAGTAACAGTTCCAAAGGAACAAAAATCAATTTATGAACTAAGAGTCTTGAATAGCATCTCGGTTAGAGTCGAGGCGCATAAATACAAGACCCATAATACACAGTGTCATCGGTACCAGCTCTTTGGTCACGCCCAATTCAAGTGTACCACAGAGCCCAGGTTCTTGAAATGCGACAAGGCGCATCTGACATACACTTATAAACTAGTTCAAGGCCAGAAACCTAAATGTGCAAACTGTGGTGGGAAACACCCTGCCAACTATATAGGGTGTCTCAAACACCCAAAACAATTACGAGCTGCCAACAGGCCTCTTTCTACAGGGCGGTCCATCAAATATATAGGGTGGTCTATCTAGGCCACAATTCGTATGGGGCTCCCAGGATAACAGACAGCTCGAAAGTCCTAGCCAGACTTCCTCTTTACCTGCACAGATGAATTCACTGATGCAGACCATGCAAGCCTCAATAGAGACCTTCCATACTATGTCATTACAGATGCAGCAGCGCTGCGACATTTAATGATACATGCCGGCATCAGTGGATACTAATGGACACGGTGATGCATCGTCCCTCCTCAACGGTATTAGAGACAAGAAGTTGGAAATAATCAACTTGGTAGGGAAACAAACCTGGTTAAAGGGTTATCGATTCTCATGTCCTAATTACAACATTTTCAGGGATGATGGGCCAATTAGACGACTTGGCGGTACCATGATTTGGTTTAAAAAGTACATAGTAGCAAATTCTATTTCGAATATCGACAATGTGCTGAAAGGTAAATTTGGCAGGGTTCAAATGAATGATGGGCCACTTATATTAGGCTCCATCTACTCTAGCGCCAATGCGATCGTTGATCTTGAAAACCTACAGAATGTATTTAATACCGAGGACCCTATTCTAGTAGGAGGTCATTTCAATGCTAAACACTAGCTTTGGGGTTGCAGGATCACAAACGCCAAAGGCATGGGTTTCGAAAACGCTTCCCAACAGCACAACCTGTTTAAAGGTATAGATCCAGACGGGCTAACACATTTGGCCATTATCGGACTACCTGAAATCTTGGATATATTTTTGAACAAAAATACGGCAGGTTCTCAAGATGATGGTTCTTCATGAGCTGACGTCGGACCACCTGCCGGTGTTTATTGAATATAACAATCCTAGATTAAATCATGATGGCTGCAGCCTTAAAACATTTAATAATTGGATCAAATTCAGGGAGATTCTCGAGGATGCCGATTATCTTGAGATTACTCCGGGTATCGGACCCCTTAAGGACTCTGTCAAACATTTGACATATATCATCACGGACGCCATAGCTTAATTATCAGTCACTAAGGTATTCAGATATTCGAAATATGGAGAACTTTCAACAGATCTGCGGGTGCGCATTCGCGCTAAAAACAGGGCCTATAGAACAGGTGATCCTGCAGTCAAGCGGCAAGCCAACCAAGTCCCTGAACAGATAAAGAGGGAACTCCAGAACCTTTACAATCAGTGCTGGGAATCGAAATTAGAATCTCTGCAAATTCATGACGGAAGCCTGTTTAAAATGACCAGGTACCTGTCCAAAGGCTCTAAAATGCCTCTAGCTCACTTTAGGACTGACCATGGTGTTCTAACTGAGCCGCAAGATAAAGCGAATGAATTTGCAGAGACATTTCATGAACAATTCAGACTAAATCCTAGCACTGATTTGGCTAAGGAAGCAAGAATTAACAACACTGTGAGAATCTACAAATCCGTTCAGTTTGTCGATCTAGGCATACCAATCACCAGCTTTGCTGAAGTAAAAGAAATCGCCAGGAGTTTGAATGTTAAAAAAGCGTCGGGCCTGGATGCTCTCCCGAGCGCAGCTCTGAAACGTGCTCCGGACAGGACCCTCTCAGCTATCGCTAATATAGCTAATGCAGTTATGCAATCAAGGTATTTTCCCTTGGAAAGTGGCTAAATTAATTCTAATTAAAAAGAAGGGCGAAAAGGACACAAACATCAATAGTTACAGGCCTATGAGTCTGCTTTCCAATCTCGGAAAAATAATTGAACATATTCTCAATAAAATCACTGATTTCATAATAGAGAAACATCCTGCCTCCGGTGCAGTTAGGTTTCAGGAGCAACTATAGTAACGTTCAGCAGACCACCAGGCTGGTATCAATGATAATACATGGTTTCAATAGAAGATTCCATACAGGTGCAATCTTCTTTGATATCAGCAAGGCTTTTGATAAAGTATGGCACAACGGGCTTGTGATTAAACTGGTTAGGCAAGGAATTCCGAGCTACCTAATAAGCATAGTCGTCAGTTTTCTAGAAGACAGAACATTTGTGGTGTCAGTTGATGGCGCAATGTCCGAGGTTAAACAGATAAGAGCTGGGGTACCGCAAGGTTCTTCCCTTTCTCTGACGATGTTTAACCTCTATACTGCTGATATACCGACGGATGATTGGAGTAAACTATACTTATTTGCTGACGACACCGCATTTGCGACGTCTTCTAGATCCTTTCGCCTAATTATTCTTAGGCTTCAACGGCATATTAACAAATTATAAAGATGGATGACCGATTGAAAAATTAAATTAAATCCAGATAAAACACAAGCAGTAATGGTTTCAGAATCATGAATTCATACGCCGGACGATCGGCTATCCATCTCTAATGCATGCATTCCCTGGCGGGACAGCGCAAAGTATCTGGGACGAGTCTTCGACCGAAGATTAAATTGGTTACTAAACACGGATGTAATCCTAGTTGAAGCGAAAACTTCTCTATTCGCACTTTACTCTTTGCTTAACAAAAATAGTAAACTTAGCATTCGTAATAATCTCTTGATTTATAAACTATTTTTACGTTCCGTCCTGTCATTTGGTGCTCCCACGTGGATTAACACAGGCAGGATGAGATTTACACGAGGTTTCAGAATAAAGTTCTTGGCATTATTTGTGGAGCCCCATACTTCGTTCGTAACACCATAATTTATCGTGATCTTAACTGCGTTACTTTTTATACCTTTATTAAAAATTCTCTTGAGAAATACATAGAACGAGCTGCACTTTCAGACAATGCCCTTATACAGCAGTCTCATAACCTCACATCAACACCTAGACAACACTAAAGATTTGTCCGAGATTGGATATTAGGCCATTAGAGTCAGTCTTTAAAGTTGTTTTTAAGCCCAACTTTCATAACTCCGCAACATTACCAAACTTTAAAGTCTATGGGCTCAGCCCAACTTAGAATTGCCAAAGATGACCCAATGTAGTTAGTATTGGACCTCGATGTGAAAATCGTCCCGATGCTACATTTTGTTGCTACGAGCCGGAATATAGATCTTTATCCCACGTCTAGATTATATACATTTTGATCCTACGAGATTAACTTACATCATCCTATTTAAGAATATGAGTAAAAGAAGCATCGCATTTTTTTCTCTCGTCAAACGAATTACACAGTATTTTCAGAATTAGAATCTTAAGTTTTGTCAGATGACGGATTTGTTAAAGGTCATTTACAATATATATTAAAGTTGAACCAGTGACTCTTATTTACTCTCAGCGAAAGGCAAATGAACCAGCGCCTTTGGAAATACAACAAGAGATTTCTTGACTTTTCAAGGTGTGGTGGTTTTGATGTAACTACCATATACAGGTAATATTGGACCTCGATGTGAAAATCGTCCCGATGCGACAATGCTTTTGTATCTATTCTTTAACAAAAAGAAACATTTTAGCATTATTTAAAGGCTCTCGCTAATTTATGTGTAATATTAAATTATAAAATGAAAAAGATAAAAATTACACTTTTACTGACAAGCGACTTTCTCAGAAGTCTGACTCGGTTTTTTTCACTCTGTGACATGTTGGAAAAATAATACCCAACACATGGTTTTTATACGTTTATTTTAAGAGGCGAAAACTATCTGCAAAGATCATCGCTAAAACGGTTTACTGAGAAAGTGACGTATTAAATACCTTTTCGTAATCGTAATATTCAAGAAATTTTATCAAAAAAAATCACCCTTTTCACCAAAAAAAAATGTTTTAGTAATGAACTTAGGAGTAGTTCTTACCCCCTAAAAATTCAATCCGGATTGTAAAAAAATATTTAGATATTTTTTTGTATACTCTAATACGTAAAATCTAAAATGTAAATAACTCATATGAAAATGACTTTTTTAATATAAGGTAATTGAATGAGTTTATTTGTTGAAAAACTTTTATTTAAGCATCAACAAAATTTTTACTTAGAAAATGTAGATTCCTAAAAAACGTAATTTAATTAATAACTTAATATTCTTATCTATTATTCATTATTAGAGTTGTCCTAAATTAGTATTAGTCATTTTTAAAATAAAACATTTTTCAGTTGCAAAATTTCACCACACATCATTTTGGATATATTGCTTGAATACAAAAAGAAACAGAAATTGTTGCCATTTCCAAATATTTTTTCTGGTTTACTTTGAAAAAACTCTTTTGTAATTTACCAATGAATGTGGTCAACATAAAAGATTTTCCACAAAGATACACAACTATGTTTGAAATACTAAAGATCCATCTTCTCACGTCATTTTAAATTGATATACCGAAAGTTTCTCATAAGTGTATTTCGGGGATTCACCTAGAGATTTTACATAAAACTGGTCTTATCCATAGAGACTAGAGCAGATTAGAAGACTATTATCGTAAACTTAGACAACCTTTAAAACAGATTTGTATTGCGTGGGGGCAACTTTCTAAATTCTCATTTGATATTTCGGTTCTGCATCGATAATCGGTATATTTTTAAAAAATCGATCCTAGAATATTTTTTCCCGAAGAATTGATCATCACTATTTGAACTGAAAATACAATATAATTCTAAGGTATTTCAACGGATCGAGTAGTTAGAGAGAACATTTTGTAGAAGTCAGGCGCAGATACATGATTTCGCTGAAAGAGGAGGTAATTTCGGTTCGATTTTACTAAGGAGGATGGAAGAAGGTGATGTTACTTCCAGCAAATCCTATGACTTTAGCTTCCAGCAGGCCGTACATCGAATAAGGACGCTGTTGGCCGGGAAACACTCAAGAAGATAGGACTTGCGAGGAGGAAACGCATATACGCTCTTTTCTGTCTATCTTCGCAGCGATTTAAAACTTGCCTTTGACAATGTAAATGAAGCGTCGCGCGTTCAATTTTCACCCACTTGTTGATGTAGCAAACTTTACCCGTTACTTAATTGTTTGTTAGTAATAAGCCAGAGATATTCTGGTTTATATAACTTTTATCACCTTAGTGTATCACGTTGGTAGAAACTTCAGGGCCAGACTTTCTTGCGTCATTTTACAAAAAATTTATCTAATTGGAGACTTTAGCTAACGTAAAGAAATAAAGTATAGTAAATACCAACGTTTTTGGTTTTCACTTATACAGGAAATTATTAATGAGTTCAAAGCACTACAATAAAATAATTAAAAATAAAAAGCTATGAGCTAATATGTCAAACAATAATAATTTTCTGATCAGGAAACATTTCGCAATCCCTATATTAAATGAGTTGTATGTTAAATATGACTTTGTCAGTGAATTACTTGGATAATGTTGAATGTTTATGGGTGAAGCTTAAGCTTCAAAGTGATGTTGCCAATTTGCGCGTAAGGTTTCAAAACTTTTAAAGCAAACAAATTATGTTTTGCTACTAAATTTAAGCAATCAAGATGATATCAACAATTTTTTCATGAATTCTGTAAGTATTAATGACAATCCAAGGCAGGAGGTGTTGGATTTTTATAATAATAGCATTTTAGAAAATATTGAATAGCTTTTTCGCTTTCATTTGTCGGATGAGGAGGAGATACGGGAAATTTTAAAAGGTATAAAATCTAAAGCTACTGGAGTCGACAAAATTGATATAATGATGATTATTTTCTGCTGTCGATTTATTATTCCATTTATAACACATATCGTCAATGAGTGTTTTGTTCAGTCCTATTTTCTTATGCAATAAAAGTAAACTCAGGCAATTCCCCTATCAGAAATACAGTCCAAACAACTGTGGACATTTAAGATACATTAGGATTCTTCCTACATTATCTAAAGTTCTCGAAAAGATAATGGGAAGACAAATAAGACTATTTTTAGATCAGAATAATATTTTACCAACAAGATAGTCAGGTTTTAAAGCAAATCACAGTTGTGAAAGTGCATTAGCTCTTATAACTGATATTCTTAGAGCAACTGACGAAAATAAAATGATTGCTTTAGTTACATCTGATATTAGCAAAGCCTTTGATATTCGGAATCATAAGATTCTCAGTTCTGTTCTCCACAATGTAGGCTTTGGCGAAGATACTTATAATTTTATAATTTCTTTTTTAACTGATCGAAATGAACAAATAACAATATTTTTTTATTTTTTTTTTAACAAGTAATGTTCGGAACCTTTGTATGTTAATGATGGAGTGCCGCAGAGTAGTATTTTGGGACTCCAATTTTATACCATGTATACTTCTAACTTTCAGAAATCTCTTCAGAATTGTATATTGTTCTTTTAGAGAAAATCCAACGGCGGAAGCACAAAATCTTAATAAGTTACTTCCAGCCACTTACTTAAAGTTAATCTCACTAAATCCTCCGTCATTATTTTGGGAAACCAGACTCGAGAAGAATTTTGACGGCCATATCTACATTGGTTGCTTGAGGGATCTCTGATAACGAACTTCCGATAGTTTTTCGTCTGAGTAACCTGGTCTTGGATAGCTAACATAAAACCCTTCTTTTCCGGAGACATCTGTCATTTGGATGCCGTCCATGAAATAGCTTCCGTAGCCCAGGCTTGTAACTTGTCTTTATCTGTTTGGTGGTGAAAAGCAATATCCTGTTCCCTCAGCGGTAACGACGTTGCATCGTCTATTACAATTATTATTACTTTTGCGTTATTTGTCCATCAATTCGACGGATTACCAGTACTTCTGAGCAGGGTCAGACTGAACTAGAAGGGCCCGGGTGGCTCTCCACAAGCTTGGGATAAGGGTAGATGGAATCTACTATCGGATAATAATGAAAAAATAATCGCTGAGTAAATATTGTTTTTGAAAAACATAAAAAAGGCCATTTTTATTTTACAAGCTCAAGGAGCTCGAAAATGAACAAAAAAGTCATATCCTTGAGTTCGAAGAGCTCAATAATTACGACCAGAAATATTTTTGAGAGCTTCGAGCTCGAAAATAGCTGGAAATTTCAGAGATAGCCTTAGAGTCAACCATTTTTCATATTTTTCCGTTTCATTTCTCTCTAAGTATGTATGAATCATTTTACATGTAAAGTGTAGTAAGAAAGTACCAGGTAGTGTTGCTACTACTTGGTAGTTTCCTAAATCGTAAAATTTAATTCTGTAAAATTGTATGGACAAGAATGGGCTCTACATTCACTGGATCAAAAGGCTGATAGTGAATACAATTTACTTTGCAATTAGTATTTATCTTCGCATATACTATTGGAGGCAGCATTAATTGCTTCGTGCGCTTTACGTGGCAGAAACAGAGAGATAGGGCAAATAGTAATACATGCTATATCTCTCGTACCGAACATTATAGGCTGACGCGCACTTTGAGACTATGAGGATAAAAAACGGAAAGCCAAACTAAACATTCGGGGAAAAAATAGTATGTATTACTATTTGTCCTACCTTTCTTTCTGCCGCAAAACGAGCAAGGAGCACTCAACGCTACCTCCAGTAGTATATATATATATATATATATATATATATATATATATATATATATATATATATATATATATATATATATATATATGCTTGATGATATGTATAAATACATGCATATATAGGAAAAACTAGTTATCAACCAACAGAAAAGAGTATTTAAAGACAGATCTACTCTGTTAGCAAACAAAGCACTTCTTCAGATTGCAAGGAACTACCACTAAAGATGGAAACTTTCCCCTTAACAAAATATAAAGATTACATAATTATTCTGTTCTATGTAATTTAATGAGGACACTATCGCAATATAATATAGGTCCTGGAATCATACCTTCCATAAATAAATAAACACATATTCTAGTAGTCCAAGATCCCAGGACTCTAAGATATACGTCATTTTAGTAAAGCTAAGATTTTTTTTCAATAAATGTATAATATCTAGTTAAAAACTCATCTGTACTTGATAGCTTGAAAGTGAGGCCATTCTACAGGTAACAGGTACAAAAGGTACATAAAAATATTACGTACTCCGTTACGTTAAAGTAGCGAAACTAGTTTTTATATGTTTTATACAATATTATTAAATACCAGCATACATTATTGGCAGGCGTTTGCCGTAGGCCCAAACTTCCACCAGACGCTTTAAAGCTTGAGAAAAAATTGGGGCACCTACGTTATAGAACCGCATGCTTTTGACTGTAAACTGATCCGGGTGAAAAAAACGGAACTTTCAGGTCCGACCCATCTCTACACATAATACCAACTTACTTTATAGGTTGTCTGAAGTAACGATAACTTCTTCGCTCGTCAATGGAGTATTTTTCTGCTCTGCTCCTCGTCTATCAAATATACTTATTTCAAATTCTCGGAATTCACCAAGCACTTTTATGTCGAATCTTCGAAACACATTAGTGTGTAACTGCTTAGTGATTCGTTCACGTAAACTTATAAAAGAACAAAAAAGATTTTAGGATTTAGCACAAGATGTTGAAAATATGTTTTATTTTAAAAAAATCCATAATATCAAACAAATTGTTGGCTTCAGTGGATAATACACCATTTTGAAAATCTATGTAAAATGATCAAAATTTACCGATGTGTTGTGAAAAGTCTACCGAATTCGTTACATCCGAAGTTGGCAACATTATCTGGTAGTTTCTTGTCATCTGAGGTAGTGTTTTGTTTGATATACTCATAAGTACTGCTAACTCGTCGATATGAACGACAAATAATGTAAAAATGACATCGATCAAGCAATATAGGGATTAGAAAATTTCCTCAGATCACAAAACTGTTGTCTTCCGTATTAGCCATGCAGTGTTTTTTTATTGTACTGTTTTGAACTCGTTGATAATTTTGTGTATAAATAAATACAAAAATACATTGAAAATTACTCTAATCACTTACGCTATTTAAAGACTGAAATAATTTTTTATAAAATGATGAAAGAAAATCCGGTCTTCAAGTTCAAACCTACGCAATATCAACTGATAAAAGTTATATAAACCAAAACTTCTCAGGCTAATCACTAATGTTATATGTCATTTCTAAGTTTATTCAATACTTTTGGTTAGAACAAATTTTCTGGAAAATAGACAACCGAATAGAAATTATCCCTCTCGGCGAAATCGTGTATCTACACCTGACCCACACGCAATACAAACCTGTTTTAAAAGTTGCCTAACTTTACGATAATAGTTTTCTAATCTATCTCTAGTCTCAAAGATAAGACTACTTTTATGTAAAACCTCTAGGTGGATTCCCGAAACACAACTGTGTGATACCCTAAGTAAATCTGCTTAAGAAATGACAACAGAAATTCATATTTGATATTTCTTACATAGTTTGTGTAACTTTGTCCAAAATTTCTGATGTTAACTACATTCGTTGGCAAATAACGAGTTTTTTCGACTTGCAATTTATTGGAAATAAAAAAGAAAAATCTTCTGGAAACGACGGCAATTTCTGTTTTTTTTTGTAAACGAAACAATATATCCAAAAAGATATGTGCTGCAATTTTGCAATTGAAAAATGTTTTATTTTAAAAGTGACTAATACTAGTTTAGTAGAAAGGCTGTATTCATTAATAGATAAGTTCATTAAGTTATTAATTGGTTTATATTCTTTTAGAAATGTACAGGGTAGATCATTTTGGATGTTTTTATAGACTATCTGGGAAACCATAAAAGATTTTAAAAATCTAATATAGTAGTCCCGAGCTCTTTTTTTGAATAAATCATAATGGCGCGAACAAATTATGGCTATCGCAATCGGTTTCGGATTAACAGTGCGATTCTCGAATTTTACAATTTTGTAATGTGTCCTATATTTTATTTATCAAAGCAGCTACGATAAAATTAATAAGTCATTCTTAAGGTATTTTTTTCTGCAGAATCCAGTGGCTTAGTTAAATTATTAATTTTAGTTTTAATTACGAAGATAAAATATCAAGTTTTAATTTTTTAAATGGAACACCCTGTATTTTGTTACATAATTTTTTTGGATTTTGCATTTTCTTTAAGAATATATTATATTGTTAATATAAACCGACAGCAAATAAGCTAAAAACATACTTTTTTATTTTTTTCTGAAGTTCACAGACTAGCTCATATGAGCTGGCGGCTAAGAGGAGCCAAGTTGTGCATGTCTATGTTGACACATTTTAAAAGACCAATAAGTTGTTAAGATACAAAAATAAAAAACACACTTAAACAAAACTCAGAAAGGTAAAAATATCAATAAAAAATTAGGTGTGATTTACTGAAATTATTAATTTTAGCTTTAATTACGGAGATAAAATACCAAGTTTTAATTTTTTAAACGGAACACCCTGTATTTTGTTACACAATTTTTTTGGATTTTATATTTTCTTTAAGAATATATTATACTGTTAATATAAACCGACAATAAATAAGTTAAAAACATAATTTTTATTTTTTTCTGAAGCTCACAGACTAGCTCATGCGAGCTAGCGGCTAAGAGGAGCCAAGTTGTGCATGTCTATGTTGGCACATTTTAAAAGAAGTTGTTAAAATACAAAAATAAAAAACACACTTAAACAAAACTCAGAAAGGCAAAAATATCAATAAAAAATTAAATTAACTACATTAAATATTCAAACTGTTGTCCATTGTGAACCTTACACAATTGGCAACGTCTTTGCACCCCTCTGCTCATAGCGTTATGAACATGAATATTAGTAATACTTTGGATAGCTGCCAAAAAATTTCTTGCATTTCTTCTAGAGTTCTATTTATATTTAAATAGATTTTGTTTTTCATATACCCCAAAAAAAATAAATGTAAAGGGGTAAGATAAGGTGACCTAGGTGGCCACTTAACTGATTCATTGTTTGCTATCTATTTCTGCACAAAATTAGCCTTAAAGGTATTCGACAACAATTCCCGCATTATGAGTCGGGGTTCCATCGTGTTGAAAATACAATCTGTTACTTTCCGCTAATGGGACGATGTGTCTTACTAAAATGTCTCGGTAGCCTTGGACATTTAAATTCCCTTCATATATCTCGTAGGTCATTCTTCTATTACTCAACAAAGCAATTCACATCTTAAACCTAAATCGTCCTTGTCTTACCCTATTCATTTCTTGGTGAGGGTTCTGATCTGCTCATACATGATTATTATAGGGATTAAATATACCATCACTAGTTATTTTTGATTCATCCATCCATATAAAATTATTAAAAAAAAATCATTATATCGAAACATGTTTATATATCAATTACAAAAGTTAAGTCATCGTTCAAGATCGCCAGGGAGAAGAAGCTGAGTTTTTCTTGCCTTGTAAGATTTAAACTTATCTTCCTTTAAAAATTTTAATGATTTTTTATGAGAACCCCAACATCCATTTCAATAGTTCTGCTTGACGTTGAAGGATCTGCCGTAACATATGCAATGACATTTATTTTATTCTCTTTACCTTCTTTTTCATATTTCTTTGGCCGTAGCTTTTTAAAGGATTCAAAATTGATTAAGTTTTCATCTAATCTTTTAAAAGTTGACGGGTTGAATTGTTCGCGCTCCGGATACAGTTCAAAATATAAATCAGAGGCTCTTTGCTTGTGTTTGTTACACTCAATATAACATTCTACCATATTATACTTTTTGAAATTTTTCCATTTTAAGTTTTTAAATACACAAATTGCAAATTGGCAAGCTAATAAACCTTTAGTCGAATATTTGATTCTTTTATTTATCCATGGTCACAGCATACCTATTTAAAATATAATATACAATATGTTATATTGAACGTACGTAAAAAATGTTCTGAGCGGTGACCTATGGAAATGATTTAAGTATTTCGGTATTCTTTTTATTCGAGATCAGTTGATTATTTATTATATTATATATTATAGGTTAAAAAACTGAGACTAAAAATATGAACTAAATGATTTTACATTGTATCAATATAGCTTCTCTAATAGACGTTTCCTATTTTAAAAAGTTTACATATTTAATAAAATTAGCCTACTTGTTACCAATCTATATAGACACTATAATATATTCTTAACGAAAATGCAAAAAAATGATATATAAAAAATACAGGGTCTTCCATTTAAAAAATTAAAACTTGGTATTATATCTCCGTAATTACAACTAAAAATAAAATATAGGACAAGCATAGCGATAAAAGAATTAAGTAGTGCTACTTTTCGACATATATTGCATAAAAATGTAAACTAGAAATTCTGTCAAGACTTATCATATATTTACATTCACAATTCATAGTACAGTTTTCTTTATATTAGCAAACGTTTTTAAAACACGAAACAATACAAAAAAAATGCATTATTTGTTTCTCATGTATTTTCGGTAAACGCTATGTATTATTATCAATCTCACACTTATTGTACTGGCAAAAACAATAAAAAACATTTTACGATTAACAGGAGTATATTGTAATTCATATTAACAAATATCATTATTAAAGCAAACTTGTCTCACTCTTGGCGATTGTGCAGATACTATACTTTTTTAAACAACTTTATTTGATGAAAATATTTTCTATCTGGCAACGTTGTAACAAATATTTATTTTTTAGGTAGTAAAAGCATTAACGAATCAATGACGAAGCTAATGAAAATTATTTTTGCTCTTTCGCCGGATTTACAAATGCAAAAATAGTTAAAATATATTTACATACAACGTATTTTAACTAGTACTGTCAATAATAATTACCAAAATTCGATATTTTTTTTTTAAGAAAAAAATAAATTTGAAGTGAAAAATTTTTACATTTCCTTGATAAATAAGGAAAGATTGTGAAAACCCAGGGCTAGAATCGTCTTCTACGACCTCGAAATAAGGATATGTCATGGAATTAAAAAAATATATATCGTGAGTTACATATCACCATAACGACGTACTAAATAATAGATTTTTCACAGATTTTTTATATGAAAGTACCATATTTACTTTTCCTAATAAGTTTCAGTGCGGAAAATGTAAAAAATAAATACCCCTAAATGCGCAGAAAAGCAACGAGTGGCATAAGAATTCCAACAATAAGCCCCATTTTTATATTTAAAGATCGAAGTAAATATAATAAATATCGCTATTATCCAACATTTTGTTTAGAAATTCCGGGCCGTTTAAGGAATTTAAAATAAAATAAAGCACGCTTTGTTTATTGGCCGCAGATATTTTGAACCTCTCGATAATGCGTTCGCGTTTCGCAATTGTGCACTAAAAATCTTAGCACCTAAGAGATAAACTTATGGAAATTTAAATACATCTGTCCTTGAATGTTGAGATCAAAGTTTATTCGGATTAGTTCAAGTTTGTTAAGATTAGTTCAACTTAGTTCACGTCAGTTCCGGTTAGGTCAGATTTTGTTTTTTTTTATTGAAATTCCTGATTTTCTTTTTATTTTCCTTTAATTTTTGCATATTTATCTGTATTTGTAATCTTCTTTTGTTATTATGAAAGTACCAAAAATATGACAACGCTGCAAGATAGCCTTCATTATAACCTCGATAATTGTCATTTTTGAATCTATTTTTCTAAAAAATACCCGAAATTTCGAAATTATTTTTTCTTGTAATCTCTTATTTAAAATATGTAATTTCTGATAAAACTTAAAAAACACGAAATTCGCGTGTTCGTATAGTATACATATTCCTAGATTTCCTTAATAGAAATAATTACACGATTGACACAAACTTTAAATTGTGCCTTAATTAGTTCATCCATAATGAACATTTTTCTTAAATATCCTCCAAGTGTAATTACTTTTAAGACTTAATAGCAAATCCATTTTTAACAAAAAATATGATATTCTTTATTAAGTCTAAAAATAAATTTGTTTAATAATTTTGTAAAAGAAAAAAATACATACCTCTATATGATGTAAAACCACCTTTTCCCTCATGAATAAGGAAATTAGTTTTTTACACATGCAGTTGTTAACTTCGACTACCACAAATTTGATCAGGGTGATATAACCTGTGTGAAGTCAGCAACAAGGAATTTTTAGAAGGGAACATGTCAATTGCACCTACCATCTGAACAATAAATTAAAAAATAAAATTTAAAAGATTAAGTGCTTAATTCCGTGATATTCTAGTATATTTTACAATTATGTTGTACAGGGTGGCAAAGTTAAAAAATCGAAAAGGATGCGTTATAGAAAACTACCTCCAACCGACACACAATGCATGCATATACATTTTTCGTGAGGAAAACTGCAAATTTACAACTTTAAAGAATTTATATATTTAACAAAAATAAAACACCTTATAATAATTTTCAATCACCTGCTGGACTTCAGCCACAAAATTAAAAGTATATGTAATGCACAGTGGGTCGTCAAAGAATTATTACATTTTCGTAAGAGTCTACAACTTGGATATATCTGTTGGAAATTAATATTATGTTGAAAAATATAATCCATCCTATAAGAACTCTCGATCACCCGTACAAGTTAAGATACAGCGTAAAATGTGCCAGCAATGGACCGTGGGTCAATATAGAAATATTAAATTTTCATAATTAAAGCTTCGAGTCTACACTAGAGATATATTTATCAAAAATTACTACCTTATTAAAGAAAATAACCCACCCCATAAGAACTCTCAACAAACTGTACCAGCTAAGACATAGTTCAAAATGTACCACCATCGGACATTGCATCAATATATAGAAATATGCTGCTTTTACAAGGATAGCTTCAAATCTACAACTTGGAAACATTTTTCGAAAACTACTACCATATTGAAGAAAATAACCCATCCTAAACGAATTCTGAACAACTCGTACAAGTTAAGATACAGAGTAAAAGGAGCTAGCAACCCACGGTGGGTTAATATAGACATATACAATTTTCACAAGGAAAACTGCGAGTCCACATCTTAAGACAATTTTTTAGAAACTACTACTATATCGATGAAAAGAATCTATCCTATAAGATCTTTCAACAATCTGTACGAGTTAAGATACGTGTCAGCAACAGAGAGTAGGTCAATATAGAAATATGCAATTTTCACAAAGAAAGCGTCGAGACTACATCTTGGGAATATTTCTCAAGAACTACTACCATATTAAAAAATAACCTATCCTATAAGATTTCTCAACAACCCGTATAAGTTAAGATAGAGAGTAAGATGTGCCAGCAATGGACAATGGGTCAATATGGAATTCTGCAATTTTCATAAGGAAAGCTTCGAGTCTAAGACTAGGAAATATTTTTCGAAAACTATTACCATTTTAAAGAATAATAATACCCTATAAGAATTCTCACCAACCTGTACGAGTTAAGATAGAGAGTAAAATGTGTCAGCAACGTATAGGGAGTCAATAAAGAAATATGCAATTTTCACAAGGAAAGCTTCAAATCTACATCTTGGAAATATTTTTCAAAAACTATTACCATATTGAAAAAAATAACCCATTACATAAGAATTCTAACAACTAGTTCGAACTAAGATAGAACGTAAAATGTGCCCGCATCCAACATTGGGTCAATATAGAAATATGCAGTTTTCACAAGGAAAGCTTCAAGCCTATAACTTGGAAACATTTTTCGAAAACTATTACCATATTGTAGAAAATAACCCACTCTATAAGAACTCAGTTAAGATACAGAGTATAATTAGCCAGCAAAGAACAGTGGGTTAACATAGAGATATGCAATTTTCACAAGGAAAGTTTCGAGTTTATATTTTGGAACTATTTTTTTTAAACTAGTACCATATTGATGAAACAACTCATCCTATAAGATCTCTCAAAAATTCAAACGAATTAAGATACAGAGGAAAATGTGTCAGCAATGGACAGTGGGTCAATATAGAAATATGCAAGAAGAAAATTAGCCACTCTATAAGAACTCAGAACAATCCGTACGAGTTAAGATGCAGAATACTATATTGACCCAATATCCGTTGGTGGCACATTTTACGATCTACCTTAACTCGTACGGGTCGTTAAGAATTTTTATAGGATAGGTTATTTTCTTCAATATGGTAGTAGTGTTTGAAAAATAGTACCGAGATGTAGATTCGAAGCTCTCCTTCTGAAAACTGCATATGTCTATATTGACCCACGGTCCATTGCTGGCACCTTTTACTCTGTATCTTAACTTGTAGGGGTTCTCGAGAGTTCTTGTAGGGTGGATTGTATTCTTCAACATAATAGTAGTTTTCGAAAGATATATCCAAGTTGTAGACTCGAATTATTCCTTATGAAAATTAAATATTTCTTTAACGACCCATTGCGAGTTGCAGGCACTTTTAATTTTGCGTCTGAATTCCTGAAAGTTATTGAGAATTATTATAAGGTATTTTCTTTTTATTAAATATACAAGTACTTTCAAGTTGTAAATTTGCAGTTTTCCTTGCGAAAAATGTATGTGAATGCATTGTGGGTCGGTTAGAGCTAGTTGACTAACTTATACTTTTTGGTTTTTAACTTTGCCACCCTATACAACATAATTGTAAATATACTAGAATATCACAGAATTAACCACTTAATCTAATCAAATTTATTTTTCTAATTTATTGTTCAGATGGTTGGTGCAATTGACATGTTCTTTTCCAAAAATTCGCTGTCAGAAACTTTTTTGAAAAATGTTGCTAATGTCACAGAGGTGCCCAAACAAAATTTATTTCATTAAATAAATATAAAACCAAATTTAAATATATATTGCCCGACAAACATGCAAAATATAGGACATGACTGGTAACTAACTAGTAGAAGGCGTTCACTCGTCCTGGTACATATGATCTTAAATCAAAGGCATTTTTGGCGTAAATTTTCCTCCTTAAATACACACAATAATTAACAAAAATAAATCTGAAACCTAGCATATCTTTCTTAAATTCTTAGAAATGAAATAATATGAAAGGCGATTAAAGGTTACCTATTACCGAAGAGTAACAAATCCACTCAAATTCAAAATATTTTATCTACTTTCTGCATGTTAGTACAATTTTTTAGTCCTCTAGAGTAGTGTATATATGAAAGAAGGAAAGAGGAGGAGGAGTAAGAAGAGTAAATCATCAGCACTTTTCATCCTCCTCCTCTTTTCTTCTCTCATTATACCTTTCAAATCTCTCATTATACTTTTTAAAAAACCTCGTATCATCAACACTTTTCACCCTCCTCCTCTTGTTGTCGAATTATCTTGTATACATTCGAGTTACTTCGTATACATGTTAACATGACGTTGTATCCCTTCTTTAAATTTTGATTATAAAAGCAACACTTTACCAGCTTAAAACATACTAAAATGAAATATGTCTTCTCCTTCTAACGAAAGTGAATTAAATTTATTAATTCAAAAATTTTATAAAAAATGTAAAAGTTCTGCTTTTGAGTTCGAACATTATGCAGTTGATAGTGATCCATCTTGGTTTCAATATTATTTGGATATATCTAAAAACCATATAGAGGCTGTGAAATTGTGCGAATGTTATTTTCAAAACAAAAATATTGTACAGTTTATACGTGAATTAGTGAAGTTAAGTTGGTTTTATGATGAAGTTCGTCATTTAAACCAATATATTAGAGATCCCGTTGTATTAAAAGAACTAATCAAATCGCATGGTGAAGATGATGCCTAAAATTGAAAATTTTGTGAGGGACCTTTATGAAGAGTTCATTATGAACGAAGCATGTTCCAGATATTTATCTCTTTTAGTTGAAGAAGAAAATGAGGGTCAAGATTTATTATTATATATAAAATAAATGATCATGCAAATTGTTGTAAAAAAGCAGCAGAATTGTGTAGTGAATTTTTGAAGACAAAAAATGTGTTAAAATTCTTTGATGAACTTAAAAAAATTGGACTCAATAAAGAAATAAATTTATGTATTGATTTATTGGTTAATTAAAGTTAGTGTGAAATAAAATATTAAAATGTTTACAGTTGTTTTATTATTGTGTAACGGCTGTTATGATTAAATATTTGATTATGTAAAGATAGGAAAATATAATTTTCTGTTAGTAATGTGGGGATGTGGATAAATAAAAAAAATATTATTACATTCATTGTTAATTTATTCATTCATAAAAAAAATTTTATACATAAAGAATATATTAGAAAGGGCACACATTGAAGGTGATTGAGAATGATAAAAACATTTAGGAGATGATTTAATTAAAAGAGGTTGTTCGTCCAATTCAATTATTGGCTTAGTACAATATTTTCTAATAAAATTAGCTTTTTCTTCTCCTTTAATATAAATGAATTCTCCTTTTTCTGTTAAGTTTTTTACTATAGATGAAAAATTATGAAGAGGAATATATGCTGTATTCCAATTGATGCAGTGATGAAATTTCATTAACCATTCTGCTTGCTTGTATGTTTCTGGTGGAAGCATTTGTAGTGGATACGGTGGTTTAAAAATATAATGACTCATTTTATGTCCATCAAACATTGCAAGTTCTTTAGGATTAAGCTTGTTGTGTTCATCCTTAAATCCTTGAACATCCATAACTATTCTCATTTTTATTTAGCAAATTTTTAAAGTACTAAATTTTTTTATTACAAATTGTTTTTTCGAATAGTCTTCAATACGGTTTTTTAGATGTTTAATTTTTTTAAAAATAGTTCTATTTTTTCTTTTTGTATTTTGTACATTCCATTTGATGTGCAACAAACCAAGATATAGAAACAACTGATTTAATCGATATATTTTCATTTTAATAATGATATTTGATGTGGTGGGAAAAGTTAAAGTTGTTTAATAATTTTTGTTAATTGATTAAAGCTAAATACTTTATCATGTATTATAACAAAATACGCAGCTGTTTTTCCCGATATTTTTTCTTTTGTCTCAAATTCAATTCTCATGGTTAATGGGCTGGATTGTAATAAATCTCTCTGATGAGAGCAATCAATGTAAGCAATAGGTGCATTATCTTTAAATTCTTTGAGATTAAATATTGGTTATATTGGAAAGTTATAATATACTTGACGAAATTCAGAAAACATTTCATACAGGGTAGCAAACTTATTATTTTTAAAATCAAGCTGAAGATCCTGGTAAGGATATCTTTCTGAATTTAAAAACACATTTATATTCCTTAGGTCACAATAATCAAATTTACTCATATCCGATTTTAAATTACCACGTCTCTCCTTTTGAAAAGCAATTAGTGCATGTCTTGGTGATTCAATTTTTGTGGAGGTTTTGACAGGACAATTATGTCTTGTATTTTCTGATAACCCTGGATATTCAATTAATTCCCAACTTCGGAAAGTAAGAAGAATATTCATTGTTTTTATCAATAATTTTCGTTAGTGCCACTTCTTGGGGAATGGCTACAGTAACATGTGGAACTCGCCAACAAAGTTTGGTTATTTTAATTTTCGGTTTTTCATCATCACTTGTGGTTACTAAAGCGTTAGTGTCATCATTGCTTCTTATTAGTATTAGTTCTTGTTGTGAATTTAAAATTATTTTGTTATAATCTTCAAAAAATCCCGAGTACATTTTTAATGGGACGCATAGGGAAACGTTTCCTTTTTCATCAGTCATAAGTTTTTCTTTAGGTTTCGTTTTTGGATACCATCCAGCATTTTCCAATTTAGCACTTTCGTTTTGATTAAATGATATGTATCCTTTAAGAGTTAAAGTATTTCCTACATCTCGAACTGAATCAATTGTAACACCATTTAAAATGTAACGTAATTCTTTAAACAAGAATGCTGGAGCGTTGTTGATTAATACCGTATTAGCCAATGGAGTATCATCTTTTTGGTAACTTGAAATTCTAAATATAATTCACTTTTGCAAGGTAAAGGACATTTTCCTGTCTGTTGTAGAGCAATTCTAATTTCATCATTTAATCCAAGTTTTGTAGGATTGAAAGATTCAAATGATAGTACTTCCCAGCTTAATATTGATTCTTCTACAAGAATATTTTCTTTTACATTTAAATATTCCATTTTATTTTAGTTTGAAACCTAAACTTATCATAAATTTTTTATTAGAAGGTGTTAAACCTTTGAAAGTTTAATTTATTACTAGTTAAATGTCGTTTAGTATCTTTCTTATTAATGTTTTTCGAGTAAAATTTTTTTGAAAAATTTTAATTTAAGGCTTTTTTATTATATAAAATAACCATTATTCATCTATTTTTTTAAGATGAAGTCTTATTGTTACCATTTCTCCTCTGAAATTGATGAGATTACCATCTTGATCTACTATTTTAATGTTTATAATGTCTATTACCTTTACAGTAACAGGAAAGTAAAGGACATTTTGTGGTGATTCTATTATTTTAAAACCAGGAGTTACACTAGGAAAAAATTGATGTATTATATGAACAGGTTTTCCATTTAAATATGATCCTTCGGCAATATGACAATCGATGTTTATGGCGTTTACTTTAATAATTTCCGCTGGAAAATCTGAAATGTGCTCCTTAAGACCTTCTAATTCCTTATTTTTAAAACTTAATATTGTTCCTATAGTTCCATCACGAAAAGGGTTAGGAATATCTGTTTTAATATGTGTTCGTAAAGTATTATTATTGGCATCAATATGAAGAAAAGTACGATTGTCCAAAAATTTTTGAATAAAATTATTTACATCATCTATTTCATAACTACCTGGTGGTATTCTTATTTATTTATTTGAGTCATAAATGAAAAGATTATTAGTCTCATCAATATTTGGAATAGCATTAAAAGTTTCAAAATTTACAAGTCCAATGGAATATTCAAAATTGTCATCTAAATATATTGGAGGATGAATATTAACAGAAAGCGTGAGGGAATTACCACTAATGACAAAACTGTACGACATATCTCTTTAAAAATTTTTAACCAAATGAATTAATATTGCTTTTCAACCATTATTATAAAGAAATTTAAGACAGAGCTCACCACAATTTGTTTTGTTAATTGATTGATAATGGTCGTAGTTATATTTCACAATATTTTTCTTTTTATCACTGAAAAAATATTTTGTTAATTCGGTAGATGGTCGCAAATTGCCATAACTATCAAAATTAAAATATTTTTCATTTTTTTATGTATGCAGTCCAATGAGTTCCATCACCACTATTCTTATCGAGATTAACAATACCACTTTCATTTTTATTAATTTTTTTTTGGTAATTCATCTCTCATGAATATACCTCGAAAGTTGGGAATTTTAAGTAGATTAATATATTTACTTAAATCATAATTGGTAAGTGGTTTTCGAGGTATTTGTTTTAACAGTTTTTTGAATAAGGTTTCAGATATAATCCACATCCAGTTTTATATAGTTTTAAATAAAGACCACTTCCTTGTTTTCCTACTGCTATAGATTCCATCATTTTATTATGTCTTTTGGACTCTTCTACTTTTTCTTTAGCAGCTTTTGCATCGTTGACAGCTTTCGCAATACCTGCTGCTCCTCCTCCAAGAGCACCTAAAGAGGACAAACCAGCAAATAAAGGAATAAGAGGTAGAAATCCACCAGTTTTTGGAATTGGTATAATTCTATTTTTTTGTGATAATATTCTACTATCTCCTATAGATCTAAGTGCGGTTTGAATAATATCAGTCAAACTTTTAAATTGTTTTTCGTTTAGTGTGCTTGTCTTGCTTTTAAAATAGCTTCAGATAAAGTTATTCCTCGTCCTAGACGAGTTTTTCGACTTCTGTTTTTCCTTCTTTTTTTTTAATCCCATACCAAATTTCCTTTTAATTTTCATTGCACCTCTTATTCCAAGTGCAGCAGTTTTTTCTCCAAAAGTGGCGGCTTTTGGTCTGAACCTTTCGGCAGCTTGGTCACCTAATAATTTATCACCAGCGTGTCGCCTTTTTATATCATCTGATTGTGCATAAGCAATATCATGCTCTTTACAAGCTTCATCCAATAAATTTATACCTTTATCGCCTCTAGCTAGTCTCTTTTCTAGTTTGGTTTCAGGTCCACACAAATTATACCCAGGTAGATGTAATTCAAAAGGTAACTTATTTATTAGAGTATTAATTAAACCACTACCTCTTTTTCTGACCCTTCTTTCATAAATGGAGTATTGCTTATATGAGATTGGCATTATATAATTGAAATCTTGGAACAAACTGACTAGTTTTAAATTAGAACTTACCCTTTATACATCCTCTTATATATGAAAATTGTTAAACAACCTTATTCAATTATTATTAAAGAACATGAGACTTCCAAGAAATAATTTTAGAAAACATGGAAAATTGTTTGAAGGCTCTAGTAAAAGGGGGTTAATTATAGGTCCATCAGGGTGTGGTAAAACTAATATCCTTATAAGTTTAATTGAAGATCCTAATGGTTTACGGTTTGAAAATTTATATATTTATTTAAAGTCTCTATATCAACCAAAATAGGAATATTTGAGATTACTTTTTAAACCATTGAGAGAAATTGGATATTATGAATCCGAAAATGAAGAAAATATTGTTTCTCCACAAGAAATTAAACCAAATTCCATAATAATATTTGATGATATAGTGTGTTGCAATCAGAATGTTGTAAAAGATTATTTTTGTTTCGGAAGACATAAAAATACTGATTGTTTTTATTTGTGTCAAACGTATTCTTCGATTCCAAAGCAAGTAATTCGTGACAATGCGAATTTGATTGTTATATTTCAACAAGATAAAACGAACTTAAAACATATTTATGATGATCATGTTAATGTTGATATGTCATTTAATCAATTTAATGAGTTATGTTTGATGTGTTGGAAAAATAAATTTGGATTTTTGGTAATAGACAAGGATTCGAATTTAAAATCCGGTCGATATCGAAAAGGATTTGATTCATATATTTTCTTATAAAAATAAAAGTTTTGTGAAAAATTTAACTAATCATGAATGAACGCTTAGCAAGAGAGCTTGTTAAGTCAAGGAAAGTTGTTAAACAAAAATATCAAAGTTTAAAAAATGCTGAATTTGAAGCACAATCCAAATTGGAGGAAACCTACAAACCAATAACTCAACCCCTACAACAATTAATTTCAACAATTGGTAAAATTGAATCGGCTGAGGTAAAGGAAGAGCTACAAACATCCATTAAAAAAAATTATGAAACACCAGAAAAAAGATTGTTTCCAACACTAACACCAAGAAAAAAAACTATAGTATAGAACATCAACACCAGAATAAAGAAAGATAGGGAAAACTTCAATTCTTCCTACAGAAATACCAACAATTATTGACTGGGAAATCAGTATAGCTTCACATAGTCAGATGCCATCTTTACAACAAATAAGTGTCATAGCAGAAACCACCACTTCTTCAAGTTCACAATCTACGGTGGGAAATCTTTTGGATATATTAGAACAAACACGCCAAACAATTCAAACATTTGTCAGTACACCTTTATATCAAGAATATTTATCAGGATTTCATGAATTACCTCTTCAGTATGTAAAAGATGTGGAACATAAGTTTGATCACCTCTATGGAATAGTACATGATTTTGAAACTGAGAAATTCTTTTTGGGTTTAACACAAAGACCTGTAGAAATTATCGGTAAAAACATAAAAGTTGAAGGTCTAACTTATACAGGTACACCAGGTTTATATGAATTATTATTTAAAAAGAAACCAGTAGGTTATAAAAAACAAGATTTGGAAAATTATATGGATATTTTAAAGAGAACCAATGCATACCGTAGAAATTATGATCCAAATGAGCAGGTACAGGGAAATGGATCACAAAAATATATTTCTATAATAGGGCCTTATTTACAAAATAAAGGAATTACAAAAACTAAAATCATAAATCCCGAAACGCATAATACAGTTCAAGGATTTTTTGAAAGACGAAAAGCTCCATACAGAGAAACTCGAATATCTTCGAAAAGAACAGGATCCGGTATAACTTTAAAAGGTAATAAACCTTATACCGATTACGTATATTGGGATAACGTAAATGAACTTGTTGATAGACTTCGACTATTGGTAGCATCTATGATGGCTGGGAATACAGGACATAACAACAAAATTATTTCTATTATAGAAGAATTGAAAGAAGCCAATATAATTGTATAAAAGAATGTAGTAAATATTATTACATAACATTGTTAAAATGACCATTGATAAATTTGGACGTCATATTTCTAAAAAGTATACAGTAGATATACCTACAATAAAAAATAAAATACTAGCCAATGTTGAAAATGAAATATTAAAAAATTTTATAAGTGATGATAAATATATTGAAAATAAAATTGTTCAAAGATTTGAACCTGTGTTAAAAAATGATATTGTAAATTTAAAAAAGAGAGTTAGTGAAAATGGTGTGTCAAACTATGATAACAGGATATTAAATTTAAAAAATATTGTCAAATACAATGATGAACTATTAAAAAGCTTTTCTCAAAAAACATCGAAGTGTGAAGATGATTTTAAAACAATAAAACAGAAATATGATGAAGTAAAGAGTTTTGAAAATAACATAAAAAATGAAATAACATTGGTTAAATCAAAAATAAATGATACTTCTGCAATAGAAAATGTTAAACAAATTATTATAAAAGACATGGTATCAAAGTTCCAAGAAATTACGAACAAACTTAATAATAGGGTTTCTGAAGAAATAGGTAATTTTCAAAACATTCATGATGGTATGAATAAAAACACACAACAAATAGAGAGAGCTATGAAGACACACTTTATAATCCATAAAAAAGATAGCGATAATATTAATGAAATAAATCAGAAAATTAATTTAATTGAAAATAATGCTGAAAGAATTCTATTAAACTTTGGAAAAATTTGGAAAAGAAATTAAACACAGATTTACAAAATGTAGATGAAAAATTTGAAAATAAATTTAAAAATGAAATTTTAAAAAATAGTGAACAAATCATGGAGATAATCTCACAATTAAACAATCCAAAAACAGAATTAAAAACCACTGTTGACGATGAATATTTTCAAAAGATGTTGAATAAAAGATTAGAAAAAGAATTAGAATCTTTAGCAGAACTAATACAAGCTATGATTAACACCTCTATCCATGATTTAAAAAAAGGACTTGCACAACACAGTTCAAAAATTGAAGAAATTTCAACAAAGTTAAATGATTATGAAAAATCTTTGAACGATGTAAGAATTGAAATTGAAAAAGCGATTTTAGATATAAAGAAAATAGAAAAAAATTGGTAGAAATAAAATTAAATTTAACAAATGTAGAATTTCAATTAGGAAAAGATATAACAAATCTAGAAAATAAATTGGTAAAAGAAATAAAATCTTTAAACGAATTAGTTCAAAGAGCAGCCGAAGTTTCTAAAAAAGAGTTTAATGACACAATGGCATATGCTAGAGAAGAATTAAACGCAACAGTAAGAGAATGAGAAACGGAAGCATAAAATCACTTGTTCTTTTTGAAACTAAAATTAATGTAAGAATTAGCAACATGGAAGATGAAATCAAAAAAGTCAAAGATTCGAATAATGCATCTTTTAAAACTTTGGAATATAAAATCGAAGATTTACTAAAAAAAGATAACAAACAAATAAAATAAGTCATTTAAAGAAGGTATTAAGAAATTGTATTCTAGTACTATGAATAAAAATATTAAAGAAACAGTTGTAGATGAATTACATAAACCGGCAAGAAAAAGATATAGAAAAATACGAACTATTGTTAAAAGCCTAAATGACTTATGGCAAGCTAATTTGGTAGAGATGTAACCCTATCCCAAATTTAATAAAGGTTATAGATATATTTTGGTGGTGATAAATGCATTCTCAAAGTATGTTTGGACTCAACCAGTTAAAAGTAAAAAAGGAAAAGATGTAACTGAAGCTATGAAAAAAATTTTAGAAAAAACAAATAAACCACAAAATTTGCAGACAGATTTGGGAAAAGAATTTTTCAATAAAGATTTTAAAGATCTTATGAATTATTACAAAATTAGTCATTATAATACTTACTCTAATCTCAAAGCGAGTATTGTAGAACGCGTAAATCGAACTTAAAAAAATAGAATGTGGAAATATTTTAGTAATAGAGGGAATTACCAATGGTACTCTATTTTACCCACTAGTATTGAAAAATATAATAATAGTATTCATAGAAATACCGGATATAGACCTGTTGAGGTTAATAAAAAAAAATGAGAAACTATACTGCAAAATTCTTTTACTTTTAAAAAAACATTTGATTTAAAGAAAATTATTTTATTAGAATTCCCAAACAAAGAGAAGCTTTTGAAAAAGGATATACTCCAAATTGTTCAACTGAAATTTTTCAAATTGGAAAGATTCAGTTAACAAATCCACCCACCTATTTATTAAAAGAGAGTAAAAATGAATATATTGAAGGAGGTTTCTACAAAGAAGAGTTAAAAAAGTTAAACATCCAGATGTGTTTTTGGTTGAAAAAATTTTAAGGAAGAAAAAGGACCAAGTTTTTGTTAAATGGTTAGGATTCGATAAATCATATAATTCATGGATTCTTAAAAAAGATGTACTGTAATTAATTTTAAGTAGTATTGTATATTAAATTTTTTAAATAAAAGACCTATTTATATAACATATTTTTTTTTATTTACGATAATCCTTTTTTACAACAAATACTAACAATATAATTTTAAGATATTTACAACTGAGATTAACAATATAAATTTATATTTTTACATTAAATCTTTCAATATATATATTTTTTTTCTATGATCTACATCAAAAATACTTTTAAGAATACTTTCACATTGTTCAACTCGTTTTTCAAATCTTAGTCTAGATAAAATTTCTGATATTCACTTTTTCGAGCTTGTCTAAATACAAAGTCCCATGTCACTAATATATAAACTTTATTATTGTTCTCACTGATTGTCACTGATTTCTTCATATTTCTATTGTAATGCACCGGACTTTCTTAACTTGTTTTCTAATTCCTGTTTATGTAGAGATAACATTTCTAAAACAGTTCCGACATTCTCACTATTTAAATTCTAACTTGGATCCAAAACATTATAAATATGAGACAACACATCTCCTGACTGTTAATTATAGTGATGAAACAAATTAAAATATTTGGAAAACTCTTGCATTTTAATTATATGAATTCTGTAGTCAACAAGTTCATCGATTTCAACTAATTTTTCTATTGATTCTTTTCCCAGAATCACTTAATGTTCATCCTTTTGAATTCTGCTAATAGGAGAATGATTTACTTTTTCAAAAAACACTGTTTCAATTTTTATTGGGTATGCATATGCTTGAGAAGAATAAAAATAATTCACCAATACTCCTTGATTTTTTTGAAGTTCTTTCCATTCTTCTTCATTTAAGTAAATGTGAAATCTATTTTGACCTCCAATTAGAACTTTTGGTGTAAAATCATTTATACCAATTCCAACACAAACAAATTTTGATAAGGAATTGTTAAGATAGTAGATTTTTGAATTTAATAATTTTTCACTACACTGACTAATTTTATCATTGGTTTCACTAGAACTGGATTTATATCCATTAAAATTGCTACTATTAAACATGATGTCTTGATGCTAATTGAAAACTAAAATACTGGGTCTGAATATATCTTATCCACCCCACTTCTCTATAAATTTCAATGTCAAGCAAGTTTATTAAATTTTTATGACCTATCTTGATAAAACAAAATTGTTAAGAACGACAAAAGTGAAAAACTACCTATTGATAAAATTATATTGAAGATAAATAGAATTAAACAGTGTTTACCTTCCTCATCATTTTTAACATGAGCACAGCTAGAAATCGTAAATGGTTTTTATTTTTTTCAATCCAGTTAGTGTCAAAAATTGTATTATTTGGATAATGAAATTAAATTTTGAAAAAATTACTATTAGATTGACTATTATTCATATTATATGCGAAAGCAGTTGAATAATTATTACTATTCATAGCTTTCATATAATTACATATTTCAGGTTTAATAGTAGAGGTATCGTTTTCAAAACACACCATTCCACGTAAAACCCTTGGAGGATAAAGTACATATAAAGTATTATTTAAAATTGAATGCAAAACAATGTGGTTGATAAGGGATGTCATTAAAACACTTTTCAATTTTAATTGTCTATTAAGAAAACAATAAGAGAATGAAATAAGACTGAACAGTTTTAATTAATTTTCTACAATATATAGACATTTTTTTCAAAATATTAAATAATTTGTTTACAAATTAGAGATACAAACATGGTTATTAAAACTATAAAAAAAATGAAAGATGTTGACATATTTTCTTTCACTTTAAGGACAACAGGTTCACATTTTTTATTCTTTTCACCTGACCACAAACACTCGATTAAGTCATAGTTCTTCCAGTGACGATAATGTTCCTCAATTGGACAATCATTAATTTTCCAGGCAAATATTTCTGCACCACAGTAAAAACATTTACAAACACCATGAATAGCTAAATAAGAAAACCCTGATTGGGCTAACACTTTAGGATTTAATTTTCCATTCCAGAATTTAAATGAGGAAAGTCTTTTTTCATATGTTCTATATAATTTGTTATCAATTTTTTTTTCAAAAATTCTAAACACATATTTATTCTAGACGGTGGTATATTTTATACTGATATAATTTTAAAATCTACCATGTTCTTAAATACTTCAATTTTAGCCTTGAAGAGTAAAACTTTTAATCTTAAATTCATTTTCATGTTCTATAAACCACTGAAAAAATGGAATATCTTGGTGACCCCATGCTAATGTATCATAACTATTGGGAATTTTAAATATTTTATCATCATTAAAAGCGAGAGCTAATTTGTTAACTAATTCTGTATAAATATTGTGAAGTTGAGATCTAAATAAATACATTGTACAGAAAGCTTTTGAATTTTGTTCTACAACATCTTTATAATGTGTTAATTCTAATTGTTTTTTAATGCTACTTTCCTTTATCCCCTTAGCTTTTTTAAGCAACCCATTTTCTGACTTAACACAATAAGCTTTGGCCCCTGTGCCATAAAAGCTTTCTTTTGGTTCACCAGCATATTCATCTTTAAACTTTCCAAAAACAGATTTAGTTATTGGTATTTCATGAATATTATTAACATCATAATTTGAAGTATCGAATTTATCAATATTAACCCTAATGTCTTCATAAACATTACTTGTCTCAATTTCCAAAATAAAGGAATCCGTATCTGTGTAAAGAAGTTTAATATTATTCTTATATAAAAGTTTTAAAAACCCATAAAAAAAGTCATACATCACCGTTTTTGATATATCTAAAATACTAAATCCTACATAGACAGGTTTATCATATTGCACTAACATTTTACGCATTTGCACAGCTACTAAATTCTCTGAAAATATTGTTACATCTTTAAAGGATGGTTTAGCAATTAGATTTTCTGCCCCATCTTTTCTATGATTTTTTGTCCATTGTGTAACCAACCGTATATCTGTTCTTTTCTCCACATTTTTCATTGTTTTACCGTAGATGCTATTATTTGCCAATTTATAAGAATATTTCTGAAATTGATTTTTAGATTGATTTCTTAATTTTGTATTTAGATCAATAAATTTTTTAAACCATTGAGATTGTGTAAACTCTACAACCTTATGAATTTTAGTTAGTTTAATTCCATATTGGATACATTGTTTTAATAAAGTATAGTGAATTACATATTTTTCCTTATTTTTTAAATTTGGAATTAATTTAAAAGCTTTAGAATTTTGAGGCTTATAATTTTCTGGACAGAATGGAAATTCATTATGTAAATTGTGTAAATTTTCAGGATATTCTAAATCAACCTCTAGCACATAACCCTTGTCATTAGTCTCAGATATATTCATTATATCTAAATTTTGAATTTGTTGATTTGACAACCAAATAAAATCTTTTTCGGGCAGATATTGAGACATTGCATATCCGTAAAGATTAGTTGCATCAAAATACAAAATATATTTAGATGGTTGTAATGGATCATAATTTGAAAGAAATAAATTGTTTGCTATAGATTTCCTACATACGCAGGTACTGATTCCTCATCTTACACTACCTTTAAAAAATGTAACATATCTGGGTCTGTTATTAACTCCAATTCGACTCCAGTATATCTTAAACAAGCGTCAAAACTTAAACCTGGAAAAGTATAATAATGTGCAGGATCAAGTTTGTAAGTTTCCATACACGTTTTTCTAAAATTTTGAAAAACATCTGCCAAAATAATACATCAGATTTAAGATATAAATCGGAATATTCACCGATTGTTTTACATTCAAATAAGTTCCAAACATTTTTAGCCCTCTCATATTCTTCATCAGTAATATGTTCATCCGTGAGGTCATTATAAAATTTTTTTTTATCTGGAAACTCCGTTTCATTTAATTTGGCGATATTATCAATATATTTATAAGGGAAAACGCCTTTTTGACGGATATACTTAAATTTTTCTTTTTCATTAAAATATTTGAACACTTCTTTGCATTGTTCATCATTAAGAATGGAAGCTAAATTTGACAAAGAATATGGTGGGAACTGAAATAAATCAATAAACTTAAGATATAGAAATTTTGACTTGGTGAAACCAGTTTTTTTTATCTAAATATTGATCTACTTCAATAGATTTTTGAAATGAAATGTATTTCTCTTTATTCTGGGCTATGACAAATAATTGTTCATGATTTGGACATAAATTTTTTATACACAGATGAGAATCATAATTACGCAAATTGTGTAAAACTACTGGAATTGAATTAGATAATTTATAATTTAAGTTGCATATAGAGTGTGACGGACCTCTATAGGAACCTGTTAAATGACAATGATCAGCAACCTTATCCGAAATTATAGGTTTATCACATATATGACAATCATTCGTATATTAAAAATGTAATTGTTTCAACACATATAATTTTTTCATTGGTATTAACTTTTTCATATATTTGTTGTAAATATTAAGAACGTCTCTTTCTAAGTAAGTTATAAAAATTTGTGCACAATTGGGACCCATATAATTTTGAAATTTGGAAATTGAATCATCAAATGAACACTTTATATAATAAGCAAACGAATATGGAATATGTTGACATTTTTTTTCAATATATGGAGAACTTGGATCTACATCATTAATTTCATTATTTAAAGGCTTAAGAATACATTCAAAATCTGCATATATAACAAATAGAACTTCAATTTGTTTTTGTATATTCTGAAATTTTAAAATATTTTCGGGAATAATATTTCCAAATCTATCTATTTTGGTTTCAGTTGAAGGTAGATTTATTCTTACAAAATCACAATCATATGTAATATGCCTGACTAATAATTCTTCAATAGTAAAATATTGTAAACAACCGTCGCATAAAAATTTTTTCCCATGATGTTTAGATAATTGTTTAGAAATTAATCTAGATAAATCCGAAATATAACAGTAATGGAAATTTCTATTATCATCTCCAATTAATAATAAATTAAGGTGACGTTCTCGCTTATTTATTGTATAATGTAAAGGTCCTATAATTTCGAATTGAGTTTTAAAATTATTCTTGATTTTTTCTAATCCATAAACATTAACCGAAATATTGTTTAAATTTTCAAATTTACTTATGTCTTTTAAAGTTAAAGGAAAATTGATACCTTTAAAGTTTAAAATAGTGGTGAAATGTGGATACGCCTCCACCTTTTCAATTGGTCCGTTAGGTGAATGAAGAGCTGCAACCACAGGCCAGGCGAAACAACATTCATCATTGTTTTGAACGTTGACTACAGCATTTTTCAACTTGATCTCTGACGGTAGGGGTATATATGAAGAAGCTTTTAAGGGGTTGTACTTGTTGATGTTAAGCTCAACGTGTAATATTTTTATTAAAATCCATCCTGAAATTAAAGAAGAATAATTAACAACAAATTTATTTTTGGTTTAAGTTTAGTTACTAAATATTTAGTAAAAAATAATTTACCCGAATCTTTTTTGCCAGTTCATCAGCTTTCCGGTCAATAATTTTAATAATATCTTCTAGTTCTTGCGTTAATTCTGAACTATTACATAAAATCCGAAATGGGGTATTGAAAGACTTAACTTCATGACTTTCATTGGAAGGATTTAAGTAAAGACCAAATAACTCCATGTTGAGTTTGATGCAGGTGTGTCTTTGGATTTCATAACTGATTACGTCAATTATTTTTTGTTGTATTTCGGAGAAAAAATCATAAATGTTGATTTGGTATTGAGTCGATGATATTTTATATGAAATGATTCTTTTCTTAAATGCCGATTTTATTACAGACACATTTTCATCCCTAACCACCATTGAATTGGTTTTGTGTTTATTTGTTCTCAAATGACAGAACCATAATGAATTTTTTATAAATATTTTGCAGAATTGACAATATCTTCTTTCACCTAAAATTTAATAACTTCTTTATTAAATTTGCCTCTAATTCATCAAATTAATAACTAATTATTAAATTGAAACAAAATTTCTATTTAAAATTAAACTTACAGCTCTTCTTCTTCTGTTCTAACTGGGGGCCATTGTTGAAGTGAATTATCTTCTTGTGGCGATTCAAATTGTCTTTTCGAGTAAAAATTTTGAAGCCGTCTTCACATTTAAAATTCATTTTTCTAAAATGAATCTCTTATTGTGAAGCGTAAGTCGATTTTAACGCACTGAAGGTAACATGGTGAGGTATGAATTTAAATGGTGGAAAAGAAGTAGGAGGGGAGTTAAGTAATGGGATGGAAAAAGCTAAGAGTAGCTTTATAAAGTTCTATCGCCCTTTCCCACATCTTCCTTTTCTCCTGAGCTATTTTATTAGGATCGCAATTTAAAATAGAATCCAAAACAAATCCTAATGATCTTTGATAAGACAAATGTTTATTTTTAATTTTGAAATTTGATTTAGAATGAAAGCTTAGTTTCGGATAATCGTTTTCGAAGGGGATTGACACTTTCGTTTGTGTTAAAACAGAATTTTGAACTGTCTCATCTGTTTGTGTGGAAACAGAATTTAAAATTTCATCGAAATTTGGTGGCGAGTTTTCAAAAATGATTGGAGAATTTGGAATATTAAATTGACAGTATGTATTTTGGCCGCACGGATTTGAATTTTGACTAAAATCTTCAATTTTTTTAGATGGTTCACTTATTACTGGAAGAATTTCTTGGGAACCACCACCAGTACTAAACGATGCTCTCCCTTCTTCACTACAATGTAAAATTTTGTAACTATCCTGTTAACCATCCTCCTCCCCCAAAACATCAACCCTCCTAATTCCACTACTAGTCGATTTCGAAATTTTATTTTTTTTTGATTACTTGAAATTTTGAAGAGAGATAGAGAAGAAAATGAAGAATTGCCCGGTATTGCTCCAAAATGGTTTTCTCTTTCAAAAGTTCCTAATTGGGGTTCTTTTTTGGTTCTAAATTTCTAGTTTTCAACATTCCAAAAAAATTTTGTGATTTATTTGAACCCGAATCATTGTCACTGTCACTGTCACTGTTACTCTCATAATTAGTTAAATTTTTATTAATTTTGGGAATCCCCATTAGTTTTTTAAAATTGTCGATATTGTCTAAATCTTGAGTTAATATGTCGGGAGTATTTGTAATGGGAGTGTCCGTTGTTAAATCTAAGTCTTCAGTTAAAAAATTTGGGGTTTCCGGCGTTAAAATGTTATTAAAATCTAAATTTTGTGATAAAATTGAATTTTGAAAGTCAAAATCTGTCTCCGAAATATTCTCTAGTTCAGGCAAATATTCCAAATTTTCTAAAAATTTTATGTTCGTTTCTGAACAACTTTGGAGTAATTTGTTTTCTAAATTTTTTTCTTGCATCGTATTTTAATCATCGCGTTAAAATTTTGGGTTCTCTGACTTAAATTTTGGTTGTCACTTTTCTTTTCATTTTTCAAAAAAGCAGGCTGAATTATTATATCTGAAATTATATTAATTTTGTTCACCACTCCTAACAGTTCAGTGGAAGTTGAGGCAAAAGGAAAAGACATACCTTTAAAATTTGAGTACACTTAACAGCAACAAACTAAAACAAACTAAAATTGGAGACTTTAAATTTAAAGCGTGGTAAACTCGACTTAAGCTTGCTATAAACTGATCCTCGATCGTTTTATATGAAAGCAGACCACGGTTTGTCCTAGTAAGTATAGTGACCTCAATAAAGGTCAATGACCTCAATTCTGCGCGTCACACCCCGCGGAGCCCCCTTCCCCTTTCCCCCGCAAAGCCCCCTTCCTCCTTTCCCCGCTAAACCACCTTCCCCCTTTCCCCTCGCAAAGCCCCCTTCCCCCGCTGAGCCCCCCAGCTGAGTCCCTCCGCTGAGCTGCTTAGGGAGCTACGTCTCCTATAACTCTCAGTGAGACGTCCTAAAATGTGCTGTAACTATAAAAACTCGAGAGGTTTGCGGGTGAATAAAACACAAAATTCTTTTCGGGGCATCTTACCTTAGGGGTCCCCTATAACTCTCAGTGAGACGTCCTAAAATGTGCTGTAACTGTAAAAACTCGAGAGGTTTGCGGGCGTATAAAAAACAAAGTTTTTTTCAGGGCATCTCGCCTGGTGCGGGGGGTCTGGGGGGGGGGCGAACATCCTCCCTGGTTAAGGGGGGCTCATCGGGGACAGAATGCCCCCCCCCCAGGAAAACCGGTTTGAGGCCCTCTCCGCGATTTAAAAATCGAAATTTGACCTTGACCTACTTTCATAAAGTGACTGTTTTGCGAGGTGACTTTTTCATGGTTGGTTCATCACCATTGGTGTTCAGATTTTTTTTGATTTATTTTTTAAAATGTTCAGAAACAGAAATTTACAAATTCAGGTTATGGATGGAAATATTATAAAAAGATGAATCAACATTCATCCTCCAATACAAGTATCATCCGTAACCTTATCAACCAACCCTGAGGAAAATGTGGAACTCAAATAAATCCGGAGGAACCAGTGCAGTGTGACGAAATAGATTCCACTACAAAGTAAGTAGCTTATATTAAATGTTTTAATTTATTATTAGTCTTCCTAATATCAAAATACTAATTGATTTTTTTTTTCAGTTGACAGAGAGACAAACAATTGACCAAATATAGGGACAGTGTTAAGTGAAACTATTTTTAGGTTAAGTTAAAGTGTTTAAGTGATAATGAATAGTAACGAAGACGATTTAAGGTAATGTAAATTTTATTTAATTGATCTAATTATAAAGGAGTAACTATACCTAAATTTCCTATAATATTTTTTCTTTCATATTTATAAACTTATTAATTTTAGATTTAAAACTCTCTAAAATAAGAAAGGATTAAGAATTTTTGAACAGGGTGGTTAATTTAAAATATTTTTTCATTTTATTATGACTAATAAAAACCTTTGTATAGAGTTATGTTTGTTCGTTATTCTTATAAATAAAACATTTTTTTTTTCGAAATTGTTCAATTCTTTATTCCAATAAGATAAGAATAAATGGATAAATTAAATACAAACAATATTAATTTTAAAATAATAAAAATTAAATAATAATACATTTTAAAATAAATATTCTAGGATTATAATTTCTTCATTTTCACATGTATGAAGTGGTTTATAATACATTCTAAAATAAATATTCTAGGACTACAGTTTCTTCATTTTCACATTTAATTACGCATAGTTCATTGCGACAGATTGGACATGTTTTATTAATTAACATCCACATTCCTAAACAAGGGATGCAAAATCTGTGATTACAAGGTTCTGGTGACATCATTTTATTAGATAATATATCTTCAAGACATATAGGACATTTTTCGGTTTTATTTTCAATTATTTCGTTAACAACTTTTTTTTTAACCCTCCGCGACTTCCTACCGCTTTTATATATTGGTTTTTTACCAGGCATTAAAATTCTTTTTTATATTGGCACCACTGGAACATTTGTGTCCCAATCTAAATCAATAGTTTTAACACTACTATTGCAAATTAAACAAACTTTGGGGGTAATTATTTGATACAACTGTCTTGAACATATATCGCAATGTAAATCATCACTTAGGCGTTTTAATTTCCTCTTATTATGAGTATTTACATGTTTATGAGCACCTGCCCTTTGATAATATTGTATAATTTGATAGCATGCGTGACAAAGAGTTTTTTCTTGATTTTCCGTCACTAAAAACACAAACAAAATACACACAAATACAACGATATAACTCTGAGTAATACAGAACACAACTTCTTTGGGATCAGTGTACTTATGTTTCACTAAACAAAATTTAGCACTAGCACTTTCTTCTTCATTATCTTCTTTAGTATCGGAGTCACCAGGTTCAGCTTCAATTTGTTCGAAATTATTTATATCGTAGTTCAAACAATTTCTGAAGTTCTTCTGAAATTTTTTTTCGTTAAGATATTTATTGTAATCCAATACTCCAATTAATTCATCTAGATCTGGATTTTCTTCAATATTATTATCCATAAATTTTTGAATGAATTTTTTTAATATTTACTTGCAATATTTACTATTAAATGATATAAAGTCTTACCACCAATGAAAAGTCATCGGTGGTAGGACTTTATATCGACTTCATGGTCAAATAAGGTTATCCACCTCAAGGTCAAACATAAGGTTAGATCTCCTACTACGATCGGATTCGATGGAAGGTTAGCCATGTTGTTAACTTTAAGATTAAACTCAAGGTGATGTATACGAGGCTTTTTGAAAAGTATAATGAGAGATTTAAAAAGTATAATGAGAGAAGAAAAAAGAGTAGGAGGATGAAAAGTGTTGATGATTTACTCTTCTTACTCCTCCTCCTCTTTCCTTCTCTCATATATACACTACTCTCTAAGTTATTTCTATAGTTTTCTGTCACATACATACTAATCTAAGAACTGGGCCATTGAATTTTTTAGAACTTTCGTGAGGTGGCACTAACATTGTTATAACGAAATTATGAAGAAATAGTCAAAATTTTAAATTTTTGAAAACAAAGTCATTCTTCGAATCATTTTGGACAAATAATGTTCTATAACATTTTTCTCGTTTTTTATTGCCGAGAAAAAAATTCATGAAATCTGACAAATGCAATTTTATGGACTTTTATTGTTATATTCGAAGACTTAAATCGGTCCCTGTTACTAATTCTTTTGATTTTCTAAAGTTGATTGCCAGAAAAAGTGATACAATCGAGGTCAAAAAAAGGGCAAATGCATTTTTTTTTAAAGTCAAGCCCACTTGGCATAGGGTCAACAGCTTTACCACGCATCTCAGTTTGAACCTTATAAAACATTCTAATGACATACGGGTGATAATCGATAGCGCACAAATAGACAAGTCGATTTATATAAATATACATATTTAATTAATTTTATATAGTGTCCTATAAAGTAGTAAAAAGTGTCCTTTAGTTACATTCTCGTGAGAACAGTTTATGTCGCAATTTTGCGCAGCCTTACATAAGCAATTCTCAGATTCTTAAAACGTCTGTTCCCATGCAGGATCAGCAAATTTGAAATTATAAATATAACCTACATACATAACGATAGTCAGTCATATACAGCTTGTATCCCATTCTAGTAATAAAGTTGTTTTTTAAAAAAATTATATCAACCCAGAGTTGAAAAGTGGCGCAGTCGGTAGGATTCACTAGGCGTCTCATCGAATGAAAATCGAAGAAAATTATTTGTCTCAATAATTAACTAGTGAATGAATCAAGAAAAACAACGTGGGAAGAAAAATAATCGATCCATTAGTAAACTGCATCGAGCAAGAGAAAGTGGTTAGTGTCAACCCCAAGTTACAGAGTGTGTACAAGAATATGTGACTCACTGACCAGGGAGAAGACGAAGTTCTATGTCCTATTGGCGCGAGAAGAAAGAAACAAGCATCGTCCTACTTCTCATAAATATACTCCAGGGAGCAGACAAGCATCGCTCATCCTATTGGAACTTAGGCTAGGAAGACAAGAAAAGAATCAATGAAACCGGCAATCATCACCCTCATCGGAAATATTGATAATTAAACAAATTATTTGATTGTTATATCATACATATTACTAATTAATAAATTGATTAATCAAATAATTAAAATACTGTTTGATTGCTGTATCAAACGTATTGCTACTCGATAACTGTTTAATTGTTATATTAAACACCGAAATATTTAATCATAAACTTTAGAAATCTTTTAATTTTAATAATATTAGTAGTAGTAATAACCATATAATGGCAAACCCAGACTATGAACTAATAAGATTCCAAGCAGACAACATCCCTCTGTTTGACGGTAATTATAAACAAATAAATAGGTTTATCAGTGTTTGTGATAACTTTTACAAAAATCATAAAAATCAGACAGACGCTAACGCGCCTACAAATATTTGTCTTTTCGATACAATATTAAGCAAACTTGTAGGCAGAGCAGCAGATCTAATTGCCTCGCGCATAGAACTAACCTCGTGGCCTTTAGTTAAATACACGATTATCAATAACTTTGCGGATCAAAGATCAATAGATTGCGTAGTTCAGGACATAATCACTCTTAAACCAGAAAAAAATGAAACCCCTCACGATTTTGGCTTAATCAAATAATTAAAATACTGTTTGATTGCTGTATCAAACGTATTGCTACTCGATAACTGTTTAATTGTTATATTAAACACCGAAATATTTAATCATAAACTTTAGAAATCTTTTAATTTTAATAATATTAGTAGTAGTAATAACCATACAATGGCAAACCCAGACTATGAACTAATAAGATTCCAAGCAGACAACATCCCTCTGTTTGACGGTAATTATAAACAAATAAATAGGTTTATCAGTGTTTGTGATAACTTTTACAAAAATCATAAAAATCAGACAGACGCTAACGCGCCTACAAATATTTGTCTTTTCGATACAATATTAAGCAAACTTGTAGGCAGAGCAGCAGATCTAATTGCCTCGCGCATAGAACTAACCTCGTGGCCTTTAGTTAAATACACGATTATCAATAACTTTGCGGATCAAAGATCAATAGATTGCGTAGTTCAGGACATAATCACTCTTAAACCAGAAAAAAATGAAACCCCTCACGATTTTGGCTTAAGTCTACAAGACGTGAGAAGTCTTTTTTTTTCAAAAATAAACACGTCAAATGACACTCGAGAAATAAAATTATTAAAAATCGCGGAATATGGCAATCTAGTCTTAAAAACATTTATAAACTGCTTAAACTACCACATGCAGCTAGTAGTAAGGTTAAAAAATCCACAGACCTTAGAACAAGCCATGAATTTCACTTCTGAGGAAGAAAATTTTCTATATTATAAAAATCGTAACAATTTCTTAAATAAAACAACTACAAATCCCAATACGACAAATAATTCGCATTATTCTGCTTATACAACTAGACCGCATTATCCTGCTAATGCGCAACCCTTAAACCATTATTATTATCAAAAATCACCCCAACCTTTTAATAGCAGACCGAATCAATTTCTAGGATTTGGCCAGTGGCGTTACAACACCCCAAATCAAAATAATTCTGGACAACAACCAAATTTTTATTCGCGACCAAACATTAACCTTCAAAATGTTCCAAGACCCTCGACTTCGGGAATTTCACGTTTTACTTCCCATCGAAAACCTGAACCAATGGACATATTCTCAGGGAACACCAACATAAATAAGAAACAACAAACTTTACAAAACAAACCTAAATAGATAGCCGAAGAACTATTTAATCAAGCAGTTGAAACCGCGAATAATGACGAAAATACCCCCCTAAATAATGATAAAATAAATTACCCGCAATGTAATGAAAATGCTTCTATAGGAAACTATTATTATGACGAGGAAAACCCATACGAAAACCAAAATTATTTTGATGATGAAAATTCACATGAAAATCAAAATTACCATGATTTCGAAAATCAAAATAACTATTGCGCCGGAAATTTTCCAGACAGTTTTCCCTTCAACAGCCCACCTTAATATATCTACATAACCATACCAACGTCGATCTACCAACTATCTATATTCTTGAATTAAATGCAAAATTTCTCATAGATACAGGTAGCGGCAAAAGCTTTATCAAATCTGACCTTGCTTACTTAAAATATTCGAATTCTATATTTCCAGAAACATTCACTGTAAAAACAGCCCATGCAATTTTAATCCATAATGAAGTAGCAGATATTCCAATATTCCCTTCTTTCAGAATTGCAGAAAATCATAAATTCTATCTTTTCGACTTTTCACCTAGATTTGACGGACTATAAATTTTGAAAATCATGTCTTAAAAACACAAAACGTCACTTTACCTATACAGAACAAACCCGAGGAAACGTTACACAATTTTGAAACAATTGAATTAATAATACCACCACGTACTCGTCAAAAAGTCAAAATACCAGTCAATCAATCGAACGATATCGGTATTTTAAAATACACAAATTTCGGAGAAACCGAAATGCCGGAAGTCTTAGTACAAGTCAATGATTCATTTGCAACAACCCTCGTAATAAACACACGCGATAGCCGAGTAAAAATTACCTTTAACAAACCTTAAGACATCGAAATCCTGAATGAGAACGAAATAAATTTTATCGAAAAAATGGAAACAGACACGGAAATTAACGAGTATATTGACGACTTACAAAAACAAAATTTAAAAAACTTACGTCTAGCTCACTGTAACAAAGAAGAATATCTAGCGATTAGGAAACTTTGTTATGAATATCGAGATATCTTTTATACGGAAGGTACCCCCCTCACATTTACTAATCAGATTAAACATAAAATCAATCTAACTGACGAAACGCCGATTTTTACTAAAACATACAGGTACCCAGAAGTTCATAAACAAGAGGTAAAAACGCAAATTAACAAAATGCTTGAAAACAGTATTATTCAAAATTCAAATTCACCGTGGAGCAGCCCAATATGGGTAGTACCAAAAAAATTAGACGCGAGCGGACAGCGCAAGTGGAGAATTGTAATTGATTACAGGAAATTGAATTTAAAATCGATTGATGACAAATTTCACTTACCCAACATATCGGATATCCTCGATAAGCTAGGGAAAGCACAATATTTCTCAACCCTAGACCTCACGACAGGTTTTCATCAAATAGAGATGGACCCCACCGATATTCCCAAAACAGCCTTCTCTACAGACACAGGTCATTACGAATTCAAAAGAATGCCCTTTGGACTAAAAAACGCCCCTTCAACCTTTCAAAGAGTCATGAATAATGTTCTCCGTGGTCTTCAAAACGAAATATGCTCAGTTTACCTTGACGAAAAAATTATATTTTCTACATCACTCCAAGAACATATTGACCGATTGAAAAAAGTCTTTAATCGACTAAGAGAAGCAAACTTTAAAATACAATTAGATAAGTCAGAATTCTTACACAAAGAAGTTGCCTATCTAGGACACAAAATTACAAATGAAGGTGTCAAGCCAAACCCTGATAAAGTAAACGCAGTAAAGAATTTTCCTCTTCACAAAACTCAAAAAGAAATCAAATCCTTTTTAGGACTAGCCGGTTATTACCGAAGATTCATCAAAAGATTTTGCAAAAATTACTAAACTCCTAACACGATGTTTAAGAAAGGGCGCAGAAGTCGATATTCATTCAGTCCTTTAACAATTTAAAAAACCTATTAATAAACTCTCCTATTTTAAAACACCCAGATTTCGACAAGCCTTTTATCCTTACAACCGACGCCTCAAATGTAGCCCTTAGCGCCGTTTTATCACAAGGAAATTCACCTAACGACAATCCTGTTGCATTCGCATCACGAACGCTAAACGAAACGGAACAAAAATACTCTACCATAGAAAAAGAACTTTTAGGGATAGTGTGGGCATGTAAATATTTCAGACCATACCTTTTTGGACGAAAATTTAAGATTTATACGAATCATCGACCCCTTGTTTGCTATTCAACCTTAAAGAACCCAATTCAAAATTGATAAGATGGCGACTTAAACTCGAAGAATACGATTACGAAATAATATACAAGAAAGGAAAACAGAACACTAATGCTGACGCACTTAGTCGAATATCGTTAAATGCGTTAGAATCAGAATCAATTTTAAATAACCCTGGCGACATTAGTCAAGAAATCGATAAATTTTTTGACGAAAGTTATAGTCAATTCAATCTCGAAAATTTGGACCCAGACGACGCGAGTCGAAGTATTAACCCAACCCGTGAACAACCAATCGAACTAATAAAAAATCAAAAACCCAAAATTAGAATCCTTCAAAATATTCAAATAAGACCCCCAAATAATTCTAAAGAAACTAACACAATACATAGTACTAATGCGACAGAAAATTACTCTACTATTAGACAAAATAATCAATAATAAATCTTATCAATTTATAATCAAAAAATCCCCCTATGATACTTACATCAAAACAGAACGCGAAAATTTTGATGGAAACCAAATTATTCACGCAATTTTACCAACAAACATATCAATAATAAATAAATTTCTAAAAGAATTTTTAACTAATAAAACTACTCACGTTTATTTCTTTTCAACAGAATTAAGGCCGTATTTTCAACAATCTATGAGTAATCTTTTCAAAAATTTAAAACTAATAGAATGCACCAAACTTATCAATAATGTTAAACCCGACGAAAGAGTTTTTTTAATGATAAAATATAGACACGAAGGTAAGACAAACCATTGCGGAACTGAAGAAACTCGAAATTTTCTAAAACAAAATTACTCTTGGAAATCGTTGAAATCTGATATTGTAAAATATATTAACAATTGCGAAATTTGCCAAAGAGCAAGAAAACCACCGGACCAACCCCTAAAACTAACACAAACACCAAGCAAACCCTTTGAAATAGCATATATAGACACATTTATAATCGGCAAACAAAAATTTCTTACTATTATAGATAAATTTTCAAAATATGCTCAAGCATTACCTTATAATGGAAACGCTATATCTTGTTGCGAACAATTAATAAAATATTTTTCATTTTTACGCATTCCAAAGCAAATAGTTTCTGACAACGGATCGGAATTTAAAAATGAAACGGTCAACGGATTACTAAAAGAGCATAATATAAAAATACATTTCACACCCTATCATCATGAATCGAATTCCCCAATAGAAAGACTCCACTCTATATTGATTGACCATATTAGAATTTTAAAAGAATCAGACCCCAACGCGGATATTATTAATCTTATGCCTTACGGAATTATTGCCTATAATAATACGATACATTCAAGTACGAACTTTGCACCTTACGAACTTGTCTTAGGACACACGGATTCCAGAGACCCTAAGAATCTAATACCATCCCACGTATTCACCGAATATTTAGCCAATCATAAAAATAATACCCAAATTTTATACGACAAAATCACCCAAAAGACTAAAGAAATGAAACAAAAAATTATCGATAAAATTAATGAAAATAAAAAATCGAAAGATTTAATTATAGATTCCCAAGTTTACAAAAAATCCAATGATAGGCCGAGTAAAATAAAAAATAAATTTTCCGGACCCTTCACTTTAACGAAAATATTGAAAAACAATAGGATCGAAATCGAAAACCCGAAAACAAAAACGAAAGAAATTATACACATAAACGAAACTAAAATAATACCCATTGTTCCAGATAGAGCTGGACCATCATAAATGCAGTAAAATTCCACAACCTGAATGATCACCCAGGGATACTACACTATAGGTTAGGAACGATACAAATCAAGTCTAATCATTGGACTTTCATTCAAAAAATTAATCTTGCCCCATTAATCTTAAAATTTGAAACTTTAAAAAATCATTCGAAAAATGTTATCACTAATATTCAAAACAATACAAATTACCACGAAACATATTTTAATTCACTTATCTCCTTAAAGACATTCGAACGAAGAATAGAAAATTAAATCTAACAAATAATTCCGTTTAAATATACACACAGAAATAAAAGAGGCCTATTTAACCCATTAGGAACATTTCTGAAAAGTATTACGGGAAATCTAGACCAAAATGACGCGGAACAAATTAATGCAAAAATCAAAAATCTACAAGAAAGCCAAAATAAATTAAAACAAGTATCAGTAACCAAATTACAATTTTAGACTCTAAAATCGGCAAATTCGAAACGATGATAGCAAATATTACGCATAACGAATATGTGTTAAAATCGCACATTTTGCAAACAGAAACAATAAAAAAAGGATGAACTTCAACAAGCCAAGTTTGAACAAAATTATTTAATATATAATCTTATAAACCAAATTACATTACTCTATCAATCTATTTACGATATTTTCGAAAAAATCGAAGTTTCAATAACTATAAATAAATTAATGTTCTTCATAATTCAATTATTAAATCAGAAGAACTATTAAAAGAAATACATAAATTAAATAACTATCTAAGCACAGATAAACTACCCTTAGACGGTACTTCTGAAAATTTATTAAATTTTGAAAAAATCTTAACAATTAAAAGTTTTCTAGAGGACTTCAATATAATTTTTATAATAGAACTTGTCGAAGAAAAAATATATCAATATTTCAAACTCTTCCCCGTACCAGTCCCCAATAATAAATCATTTTTTGTAAACATCCCCTATAAACCATATCTGGCACTTAGTACTGAAAAATACGCTTAGATGGACCAAAGTTGTTCCGAAATCCAGCCAGAAAGTTACCTTTGCAAGGAAGTCCACACGTCTCATATAGAAAACAACCCTTCTTGTGCTGTTCAACTAATCAAACATTAAAAGAACATTACGTCTTGCCATCCCTTTGAAGTTCAGCTACACGAAGTTCAAGTCACAAAAATCACTGATGGAAAATGGTTAATCACAGTACCCACTAATTTAATTGGTACAATAAATTGCCGAAAGACAGAAAATAACAAACCCTTATTTGAATCCTATGTAGTATAATCCACAGCCGAATGTAAAGTTCAAATAAAATCAATAATATTGGAAACCTATAAAACAAGTCAATTGGATTTCTCTAAAGTCAATCTACCAGTATTGAGTTGGAGCCGTACCAATCAGCAAAAATCAATAATATACGAGCCACCCACGATAGACCTCAATTTCATAAACCCCAAGGCAACCAAGGACATCAAGACCAAACTGGAAGAAGAAAGAAGAAAAATAGAAGAAATCAATGTACCGATATATACCAATAAGTCTAGTATTTGGACAATATTATTATATATCATTATTGGAATTATAATTATTTATATTGTCTATTATAAAATTGTAAAAGAATCTAAGAATGCTTTAAAAAATGGGATAAGTCACGAACAAGATAATAATGAAATATTTTGAAAACATATACGAAGTATAAGTTTTCAACTTCAGCGCGGAGGAGTTACATTCCCGTGAGAACAGTTTATGTCGCAATGTTGCGCAACCTTACATAAGCAATTCACAGATTCTTAAAGCGTCTGTTCCCATGCAGGATCAGCAAATTTGAAGTTATAAATATAACCTACATACATAACGATAGTCAGTCATATACAGCATGTATCCCATTCTAGTAATAAAGTTGTTTTTTAAAAAAATTACATCAACCCCGAGTTGAAAAGTCTTTTGTATTATTTTTCTCTGCAAAATATGTAATTCGTCATCTTTGTTATGCCTCTTGTAATCATTTTGTAAAAGTTTTAGATAAGAATGTTTTTGTTTTGAGTCCGGTCATTTAAAAAATGCCGTATTTTCAGATAAAATATTAGGCTAATATCACTCAAATTACATTCGCCCTTAAATAAAAAAGGTTGTTTTTGGAATTGAATTTTAATTTAAAATTTAACAGTGCTAAGAAGTGATTTTTTCTACAATAATATATTTTTTGGATAAGATTTTAATACTCATTTATTAAATCTTATCATTTTATCATTTAGGGACATTTTAAAATTAAGGATAACACTAAGGTCTCGTCGTGCCTGATCGCTAAAGTCCGACCGAAGCTTTGGTTTCCGGTTCGGCCACCTTCGGCCAAAAAAGCACCTTCGGTTGCACGTTCAGCTTCGGTCAAAGCAGTCGAAGTTTAGCCGAAGTCGAAGTTTTTTATTCAGCGCAGCGCGCTAGTAGATCCCTAGCGATACAAACAACTTTGTGCGCACATATGTTAATTTGTATCGATTACACTGTTTTTTGATTATTGCTGTGTAAGAAAAAGTGACGGAAAGAAATTGTGAATGTGACATTGCAACCTTATTCGTATATTTTTTCATAATATTAAGGTTATCACAAGCTTTAACTTTAAAGAACGTAGATTACTTTACTTTACTTATTTATTAGTGTTGGTTGGTAGTTAATAATTAAGTAATCGTCAAAATGTAATATTTAAAGGAGTCACGGGTCTAGGCACCCAATGTGTTGGTTAATCAATAAAATAAAGCATAATAGTTAGAAAACTACAAAATAAAGATCAATAGGTAACCAACGATTATAAAAATATATAATAATAAGCTTTGTTGATCGGTTCCACGTTCGTGGATTAAAATAATGTAACAAAATACATATTTTTCATTTGTTCCAGGTATTTAATATCACAAAATGTCACCTATGGGACCAAATCCCATTTGGGAATATTTTAAAAAGGATGACGCCAAAGCTGATTGCAAAATATACAATAAATCATTGTACCTCGGCAGTTCTTTGCCAAAAAAAGCAGACGATAACAAATATAAAGAACCATTTGGCAAAAATTCATAATAATGAATGCAAATTCTATTGTGAAGCGAGTGTTAAATATCAAAATTTGATTAAATTGAAAAAATAAGAGATCGTGAATGCACCTCAAGGTCTTAAGAAAGAAGGTAAACAATCTATTCTACCAGATATCATTGAAAAAAAAAGTAGCTCCACCATGGCACAATAATCATTCGATTTCTTTGCGGATCGATAAGTGTATTATGGAACTAATAGCATTTAATTTAGCTAAATTGCATTGCTGAAAATCTGTTTTGATATGTTAGGGTGATACTCGTATTTTATTTTAATAAACTGAATAAAATTATATTTTCCATTATTGGAAAGGAACAATTTATTTAAGGTATATATTTTCAACGCATAAAAGAAAATGACCGTATAGAGTTTTCATTGTTATGTATACTTTTTAGTCAGGGTCCTAAAAATTTCAAAGTATCGGCTTCGGCTTCGCAAAAAACTGACCTACTGTCGGATTCTACTCATCACCTTTGGCGCGTAAGGGAAGAAGCGAAGTGTGAATGTATACGAGAGAAGAATTAGAGCGGCTGCTTGTCCATAATGTCTCCTAAAATATCTCGGTAAATAATGAAGCTATTGAAAAAAGTGCGGAGAAGTAATTTATGCACTATATAACCAGAAATCATTTGATGTAAATCATTTTACTTTAACAAGGAAGGTACCTAAAGCGTCCGGCTCTGATTTTAATGAAACTTCAATATATTATAGCGGGTACAAAAATAAGAGATATGTATTTTTTTGATCTGCGGAGATTCATTATAACGGGGTGAAAACGGCCCCTAAAGTTCACTCCTAAAAACAGTATTTTTGAAATATCTCAGGTTCCGAGATATTTTTATAAAACAAAATGAAAGTTACTTGTTATTCGAAATAATGTTAAACTATGGTATCTTCATCCCCAAGGATATCATCCTTTATTTTTTATTAGGGTAAATCATATATTTACGCACGTAATTTAATTTTAAAAATTACGAAATTTAATGAAATTGTTTGAAAATATTTTTTCACAAATATCATAAGTAACTTAAGTTGACGGGTTCCGGGGTTTCTAAAAATAAACTAATAAAAGAAGGTGAGCCACCCAGAAATAGGTTTTTTTAAATTTCAAGTCCTAATTGAAATATATTTACAAAACAAAATGGAAATTGAAAGTGTAACTAAAAAATAAATTTGGATTATTCAATACTTTTTAATTTTTCGTGATTATCTCTTTTTGCAACAACTTTATTATGAAACCAATGGAACTTACTACAGTAGGTACAGGGTATAGATATAAGAAACTTCTCATTATTGAATTATAAATTATCGTTCCAAATTAAATGTTAGAAAATAATTAATAAAATTTTAAAAGTCTAAAATAATTAATATAACTCTGTTAGCTTAAAAATCAAATAATAATGCAGTTTTTCAATTTAAATTTCTCAATTTTATGATCATTAAATAAGTAGATGTTCATAAGAATTTTTTTCGAAAAAGCATCATCAAAACCAACATAATTTACAAGGTACTTATTCATTTAGTTCATTATTTACATAAAATAGACGAAAATGTAGTTGTCAGACTACATCGTATTTATTTTTGTTTCTTTGTATGACGTTTCGATTAGGCTGTTATCAAGTATAAATATGAAATACTTTAGAAATATACATTTTCATTTTTGTGACTAAATAACAAATGCTCATATCATTTGACGACTAAAACAAGACAATATAAAGATTATATGATTACTCTCCTTTATTAATATTATTAGCACAGTAAGTACTTCAAAGAAACCATATCCTGCAGTACGTACCTTCTATAAATGAATAATTTAAGGACATATTCTATAGTATGGAAATCTATTGAAATAATGTCTACTAAATATAGCTTTTTAAACGGTATGGCCTCTGTCATTTTATAGGAATAACAATGTATTGAATATTCATTAAAAAGTAGCGTGTATAAAAAAAACGATTCATAAGAATATTCAAAATAAATACAAATCTTGATTACAGATAAATTAATGTTGAATTTCAATATTACTAAATAATTCAAAATGTCCAATATTCGATGCAATTTTGTCTCATGATTTTTTTTTTAATATTATGAAGAAGTGAAAATTTCTTAAGGCAATTATTACGCTACTTTTACGTTTAGTCGAAGATTATTAAGGCTAACGATATTATAATCTTTGGTTTAGTGAAATAATATTAATGGTACGTCCGTTTTTATATCAATGTAAAGTAGCCTATTCGTGTGATGAATTGTTGAAGAAATGACATATATATTATATATAACACACAAACCGTTATTCAAAGTTAATAAATATTAATACTTCAAGGATAGTACTCTAAACAAACAATTGTCCTGGAACCATACTTCTGATATACAGATAGTTTGACAACATTAAAAAAAAAAATAATTACTCTCCAGAAAACATAGCTTCTATGTCTAACTTTGTGTTCCTGGATGTTCAGTAAATTTTCCATATATATGTTTAATTAAAGATCCTTAATTTTCGGCGTTTCGGTTTAGTGTAGTGTAAATCATCTTCAGAACTTATGTAATATAACTTTATACAATATTCACTACATTTTAATGTACAACAGTTATTCTCATAGTCTTTATTGACAAATCGAGAGATTTTGATAAACAATTGTACTAAAATTTGACCGAAAATCCGGGAAAAACAATGTGAAATTTACAATAAACCATCAGGAAGAACAAAATACAATATTAAAACTTTCTATAATTTTGATAAATCTACTCCTAAACCGACATATATTTAGAAAAGCCTTCTTTAAACTCGTTTATCTTGATGCAACTCTGGATCTAGTCTATTTTTTTCCTTTAGTATTAATACCATCTTCATGATAAATATCTAAACCCTCCATTATCTAAGTTTATATGTGGTAGGTTATAATCCCGATACATGTTGTGTAAAATGCAGCAAGTATTAATAATGCGGCTACACTTCTTAGGTTCATAATGTAATACACGATACTTTAATAGACATCTGAAGTGCACCTTAAGAAGCCCATATCATCTCTCAATAAATGACCTAGTACTCCTATGCCTCCACTGGTGAATTTGGAGCAGCATTTGGAAAAAGGGTCATCTTCCACGGTCTCAAAGCGTATCCAGAATCGCCCGTAAAAACTGAATTAGATTATAAAGCTTTTGACATTCCAAACTAGAAAAAGGAAGATTTTAATAAATTTTGAACAAATTACTTATATAATAGGTCATTAACTATAAATGTATATTACTTAAGAGATGATGTATACCCATTCTGATGGAGATTTTTCATATACTGGCAGATACTGCTATTGTTCTAGATGAGAGTATCATTGGAACTTCCAGGGAATCTTGCATTGACTTTCAGTATTTTTAAATTCTGATCACAAACCTAAAATATTTCCCTCATTATTGGCAAACTGCCTTGGTGGAAAAATGGCCACGTGGGTGCAATCAACACAGCCTATTACACCTGGAATGTAGTGATTTTCATAAAAACTGAAAATTTGAACGAAAACCTAATTTTAGGATGCCAAAAATTAGCTATACCTACCGATCTAGTTATGAAATTTGCAAAAATTTCCGTCATTCCTTATTTTAAATTCACTTAAGTAGGTATACTATGAGAGAGCCTCCTCCTCCCAATGCCTCCTCCCGATCATAACCCTCCGTAATAATATGAGAGTGCCTCCTCCCGATCATAACCCTCCGTAATGATATGAGAGTGCCTCCTCCCGATCATAACCCTCCGTAATAATATGAGAGTGCCTCCTCCCGATCATAACCCTCCGTAATGATATGAGAGTGCCTCCTCCCGATCATAACCCTCCGTAATGATATGAGAGTGCCTCCTCCCGATTCTTTGTGCACATGACCTACTCCGTGAATTATGTGGGGATAGAGTGATATAAGACTGGAAAAGCGGAAATTTTACAACAGTTCTTTAAAAGTTATACTAAATTTTCGATGTCATCTAGTAATGATAGTGAAAGTAGTATTGTTGAAAGGAATAAGTTATTAATTAAAGCAGTAAAAGATGTGGAAAAATCTTTTTGTAAAAAGGCATTAGCTTATGAACACGAAAGTCTATATGCCAGACCAAATGCTAAGAAATGTTATAGTTTTTACCAGAGTATGTATGAAGAAGCAATAAAAACGTGTCAAGGTTTCTACACAAATCAAGATATTAAGCGATTGGTGCAACATTTTGTGGAAAAATATTTTCTTTCAGAATTAAAGGTGTTAAAACCTTATTTGTCAAGTGAATTACAAGGTGAAATACTAAGGCGTGAAGAAGAGTGGGACAAAATTTCTATCAAAAATTTATGAGTGATATAGTTTATTATGGAAGATTTAGTGATTGAAATTATGGAGGATTTTTTAATATCGAAAGAGTGTTCTAGATACTTTGCCGTTACTGGAAGTGAGGAAATTTTAGACATCATGTCTAATGAGGCACAAGACATGACGTCCTATTTCAAGTATATGGACCATATAAAAATATGTGAAAAAGCTGTAAAATTGTGTAAAATATTTTTAGAAACTAGGAATATTAATAAGTTGTTATTAGGATTAAGAAAATTAGGATTAAATAGTTGTGTAATAGATATATGTAAAAAATCAGGTTTAAAGTTTAATAAAATAGAATAAAATTATATTTAATTTGTATTTATTCATTCATAAAAAAATTGTTATACATAAAGATTACATTGGATAGTGCACACATAGACGGTGATTTAGAATGAAAAAAACATTTAGGTTCAGATTTATGAAGAGCAGGTTCCTCATCTAGTTCAATAACAGGTTTGGCTGAATATTTTCGAATGTAGTCAGCTTTTTCACTTCCTTTAACATACACATAATTTGCATCTTTCGTCAATTCATTGACAATAGTAGAAAAATAGTGTAATGGTGTAAATCCTGTGTTCCAATAGAGACAGTGGTGATTGTTCATTAACCAAACAGCTTGTTTGTATATCTCTGTATTAAGTAAATTTAATGAATAGGGTTTCTTAAATATGTGATGACTAATTTTGCTGCCATCATATGCTGCCAACTCCTTTGGAATAAATTTATTGCCTTCATCCTTAAATCCTTGGATATCCAAAACTAGTCTCATATTTTTAAAGATTCAAATTTTTTAATCATAAATTTTTTAGCACAATATTCTTCAATTTGTATTTTGAGAATTTTAAGTTTTTTTATAAAATTTTCAATTTGTTTATTTTTGCGTAAATTCATTACAAGCAGTTGAAATCTATGTTTCACCTCTGAACATCTTCACACTACTGGAACACTCGATTAATATGTTTAAATTAAATGGAATCCATTAGTAGGAGAGGGGATAAAATTAAATTTGTTTTACTATTTTAGTTAAGGGATTGTAGGAAAATATTTTATCATGAATTATAAGGCAATATGCTGAAGTTTTTGGAGAAATGCTTTCTTTTGTTTCAAATTCAATCCTCATAGTTACCGGACCAGTTTGTAGTAAATCGCGCTGATGCGAACAATTAATGTAAACAATTGGTGCTTTTCCTTTAAAGTCCGATGGACTAAAAATTGGTTCTACAGGATGATTATAATACATGTGTCGGAATTCCGAAAACATTTCATACAAAGTAGCAAATTTATTATTTGCGAAATCAAGTTGAAGATCGTTATAAGGATATCTTTCAGAGTTCAAAAATACATTTATATTTTTTAATTCACAATGATCAAATTTACTCATGTCTTGTTTGACTTTTCCTCGTCTATCTTTTTGAAAAGCAATTAACACATGTCGAGGGGTTTCAACTTTTGTAGAGGTTTTTACCGACCAGTTGTGTCTAGTAGTTTCCAATAATTCTGGATATTCAATTAATTCCCAACTTCTAAAAGTAATGAAAATATCATTATTTTTATCAATTAATTTAGTAAGAGCTAATTCTTGAGGTATTGCTACAGTTAAATGTGGAACTCGCCAACAAAGTTTTGTAATAACAATTTTTGGTTTTTCATCTTCAACTGTGGATATAACTGCATCAGTACTATCATTACTCCTTATTAAAATTAATTCCTGTTGAGAATTTAAAATAATTTTATTGTAATCTTCAAAAAAGCCTGAATATAATTTAAGTGGAATGCATAAAGAAGCATTTCCTTTTTCATCCGTCATTATTTTTTCTCCCATCTTCGATTTGGGATACCATCCAGCATTTTGAAGTTTAGCACTTTCATTTTCATTAAAAGACATATATGATTTGATTGTAGAAGTTATTCCTATATCACGAACCGAATCAATTGTTACACCGTTAAGAACATAACGTAACTCTTTAAATAAAAACGCAGGAGCATTGTTAATTAAAGATGTATTTTTTAAGGGAGTATCTTTATCATCAGTAACTTTTAATTCTAGATATAGTTCGCTCCTGCAAGGTAAAGAATATTTTCCAGTTTGTTGTAAAGAAATTCTAATTTCATCATTAGGTCCTAATTTTGAAGGATTGAAAGGGTCAAATGAAAGCATTTCCCAACTTGAAACAGATTCATCAACAAGAATATTTTCCTTAACATTTAAATATTCCATTATTATTTAATTTTAAACCCCAAGGATTCTAGGAACAAACGATTAGAAGGTGTTAACTTCTTTGAGTTTCTTTTAGTACTAATTGAATTTGGCTTCAGCCTTTTTATATTAAATTGAGTTAAGTAAGGCACTTTGTTATAAAGAAATACCATTTTAAACTATTTTCTTAAGATGTAATCTTACTGTTACGGTTTCCCCTCTAAAATTGATGAAATCACCCTCTTGATCTATTATTTTAATTGTAATTTTGTCTACTGTTTTAACTGTAACAGGGAAATAAATAATATTTTGAGGAGACTCTATGATCTTATATCCTGGAGAGACACTTGGAAAAAACTGATGAATTATGTGAACTGGATCACCATTTAAATAGGATCCTTCAGCAATACTGCAGTCTACATTTATTGCATTTACTTTTATAATTTCTGCTGGTGAATCAGATATATGCTCATCATTTGCCTGTAACTCTTTATCATAAAATCCCAAAATTTTTCCAATTGTTCCTTTTCGAAATGTTATCGGAACTGTAGTTTTAATATGAGTTCGTAAGGTATTATTGTTAGGATATAAATGAAAACTTATTTTTTCTTTATCAAGATGATTTTGTAACACATTATTAATATCATCTATTTCATAACTACCGGGTGGAATTCTAAATTCTTTATCTGTGTTATAGATAAATAAATTATTTGTTTCATCAATGTTGGGAATTGCATTAAAGGTTTCAAAATTTATAAGTCCGATCACATGTTCAACATTTTCATCTAAATAAATTGGTGGATGAATATCCGCCGTCAAAATAGCAGAATTACCACTAAGAACAAAACTGTATGACATATCTCCAAAAAATTGTGATATACAATAAATTTATTTCACACGTTTCATATTTTTATACAAAAATTTTAGACATAATTGACCACAATTAGTTTTATTATAAGTTTGAAATGTGGTGTAATTATATCTAACATTATTTTTGTTCCCATCGCTATAAAAGTATTTTATTAATTCAACAGGAGGTTGTAAATTCCCATAACTATCAAAATATATTATATTTTTTCCTTTTTTTGTGTATGCTATCCAATGACTTCCATCATTGTGAGAACTGTCCAGATTAACTATTCCACACTCATTCTTTTTAATTATTTTTGGTAATTTATCTCTCATGAACAGACCTCGAAAATTAGGAATATGTAAAAACTTAACATACTTAAACAAGTCAATATTTGTAAGAGCTTTTCGAGGTATTTCTTTCAACAGTTTTTTGAATAAGGTTTTAAGTATAGACCACATCCTGTTTTGTATGGTTTTAAATAAAGACCACTACCTTTTTTTCCAATTGCTATATCCTCCATCGCTGCATTGTGTCTTTTATCTTCTTCTAATTTTTGTTTAGCAGCTTTGGCATCATTAACAGCTTTCGCAATACCTGCCGCTCCACCTCCAAGGGCACCTAAAGCAGACAAACCTGCAAATAATGGTATAAGCGGCAAAAATCCACCACTTTTTGGAATGGGTATTATTCGTTTTTTAGGAGGTGAGACTCTTCCAAGTTTTCTGATTGATGCCAATGCTGTTCTCGCACTTTCCGTTAAACTTCTAAACTTTTTTCCCCTGAGTTGTTTTCTAGCTCTTGATATAGCCGTAGCCAAGGAAATTCCCCGTCCCTTTCGTTTTCTTGAAACTCTTTTCCTCCTTCTCATCCCCATTCCTAACTTAGTTTTAGCTTTCATCGCACCAGTAATTCCTAAAGCAGCAACTTTCTCTCCGAAACTAGCGTCCTTAGCTTTATATCTCTCCAAAGCCTTTTTAGCCAATAATTCATCTGCATCATGTCTTCCTTTTATATGTTTTATTTCTGAATATGCTATATCATGCTCCTTACAAGCTTTATCTAAAGGATTTATTCCTTCGTCACCTCTAGCAAGTCTTTTTTCTAATTTAGTTCCTGGACCGCAATATTGGTAACCTGGTATATGCAACTCAAATGGTAATTTATTTATCAAAGTATTTAAAATACCTCGTCCTTTCTTTTTTTTTAAATGATGCGTGGAGTTTATAAGCATTATATAAATAGCAGTTGTAACAAAAATGATCCATTTTAAGAGATCTTGTCTTATATAGGAAAAATGAAGATTGAAAAACAACCCTTTTCGATACAAATTAAAGATTATGAAATTTTAAATAGCAAGTTTAACAAACATGGTAAATTATTTAACGGTGCTAGTAAAAGGGGATTAGTTGTTGGACCATCTGGTTGTGGGAAAACAAATGTAATAATAAGTTTAATTGGAGATCCAAATGGTTTGAGGTTCGAAAATGTGTATGTATATTCGAAATCATTATATCAAGAAAAATATGAATATTTAAGAAAACTTCTTAATCCCATCAAAGAAATAGGTTACAATGAATCAGAAGATGCTGAAAATATTATATCACCACAAGAAATAAAACCAAATTCTTTAATAATTTTCGATGATATCGTTTGTTGCAATCAAAACATAGTAAAAGATTATTTTTGCTTTGGAAGACATAAAAATACAGATTGTTTTTATTTATCTCAAACTTATTCAGCCGTACCAAAACAACTTATTCGAGATAATACAAATTTGCTCATTATATTTCAACAAGATTCTACAAATTTAAAACATATTTATGATGATCATGTAAATATGGATATGTCATTTCAACAATTAAAAGACTTATGTTTATTATGTTGGAAAGACAAATATGGATTTATGGTAATAGATAAAGACTCACCAATAACTAATGGGAGGTATCGCAAGGGATTTGATTCATTTATTTTTCTATAAAAAGGTTATATTCGTTGAATTTTATTAGTTTCTTAAAATTTGCTGATGATGGATGAGAAAAAAGCTAAGGAATTGGTTAGAACCCGTTTAGCAGTTAAAAGAAAATATCAAGCGCTAAAATCAGAAATAAGTGAATCACAAAGACAACAAGAACAACAATTTAAACCAATAACTCAACCCATACAAGAATTAATTTCTACAATTGGTAAGATTGAACCTCTTGAAGTAAAAGAAGAGTTAAAAACCCCAATAAAAAAATCTTATGAAACACTCGCATCACCTAAAAGATTATTTGAAACAAGAACACCAACAAAAGAATGGCATTATGGAACATCAACTCCCCAAAAAAGAAAAACTAATCAAACACCAATTCTTCCCTCAGAAATACCAACAATAATAGATTGGGATAAAAGTATAGCTTCAGTAAGTCAGCTACCATCTTTACAACAAACCAGTATAATTGCAGAAACCCAACCATCATCAGGAGAATCTACGTTAGGAAATATATCTGATATACTAGAACAAACAAGGCAAACTATTCAAACATATGTTCGTTCACCTTTATATCAAGATTATTTATCAGAATTTGATGAATTACCTCGGCAATATATTGATGGTGGTGTAAAAGATACAGAACATAAGTTTGACCATCAATATGGAGTTGTTCATGATTACGAAAATGAAAAATTTTATTTAGGAGTCACATTAAAAAATGTAGAAATTATTGGAAAAGATATAAGAGTAGAAGGAATAACTTATCCAGGTACACCTGGATTATATGAATTATTGTTTAAAAAGGAACCAATAGGTTATAAGAAAACAGATTTGGATAATTACATGGATATTCTAAAAAGAACCAATGCATACCGAAGAAATAACGACCCAAACGAACAAGTTCAGGGAAATGCATCACACAAATATATTTCTATAATTGGTCCCTACTTACAAAAGGCTGGGATTATAAAAACTAAAACTATTGAACGTGAAATGGTTCAAACATTTTTTTCAAGACGAAAAGCTCCATATAGAGAGAGTCGACTAGCATCAAAAAAAGGAGGAGCTATCACCCTTAAAGATATTAAACCCAATACAGATTATGTTTACTGGGATGATGTGAATGAACTTGTTGACAGATTAAAATTGCTTGTTGCTTCCCAGAGTGCCGGCCATACAGGACATAAAAACGAAATTATTTCTATTATTGAAGAATTAAAAGAAGCCGATATTATCATATAAAAGAATGTAATAGGTATTTGTCCACATTTCTAAAATGACTATTGATAAATTTGGTCGCCATATTTCAAAAAGATCCGCCCCTAACATATCTGCATTGGAAAATAAAATATTAACAAATGTTGAAGAAAAAATATTACAAAATTTTAAGAGTGATCTAAAATATATTGAGAACAAAATAATTGAAAAATTTGAACCTCAATTACGAAAAGATATTAGTAATTTTAATAAAAGATTATATCAGTATGAGGAAGATGTACAGAATACAGCCAAAAAAATTAGGTTATTTGAAGAAACAAAAAATAACAACAAAATCGAGGTTTTACAAAAAAAATTCAATGATATTAAAACAGAAATAAAGGCTCGCGATGAAGAAACTGTCAAAAAATTAATTGAAGAAATGTTGGGAAAAGACTTTATAAAATTGGAACAAATGTTTAAAACTTTGATTGAGGCTGTAAAAAAAGATTTATCAACTAAAGTTTTGGAAAATAACGAAAAACTACAAAAATGTTTTACGATTTAAATGATCTTGAAACAGCGTACAAAGAGCTAAATTCCAAAGTTGAAAATTTAGTAAGAATAGATTTAAAAAATATGGAAACCATATTCACGAAAGAAATAAAATCTTTAAACGATTTAGTTCAAAAGTCTGCTGATAAGTTGCAGACTACCAAAACAGAAATTATGCTATCGAACATTCTTCTTGAGACTAAAATAGATGGGAAAATTTCGGACCTTGTAAATAAAATTAATCAAATCATTTCATCAATGGAAGGTGTTAAGGATGAAAACAGAAAATCAATTGAAACGTTAAAAAATAAAATAAAAGAACTTCATGAAAAAGGAGCAGTAAATTAAATAATGTCTAAGGAATTGGGTGCAATTTATTAGTAATGCTATAGAGAAAACCAATATGAACAAACCTATAAAAGAAATAGTCGTAAATGAACTACATAAACCAGCAAGAAAAAATTACAAGAGAAGAAGAACTATTGTTAAAGGACTAAATGATTTATGGCAGGCCGATTTGGTGGAGATGCAACCTTATTCTAAATTTAATAGAGGTTATCGATATATTTTGGTAGTAATAAATACCTTTTCAAAATATGTTTGGACTCAACCACTAAAAAATAAGAAAGGAAAAGACGTGTCTATAGCTATGAAAAGAATTTTAGAAAAAAACACTAAACCAAAAAATTTACAAACAGATTTGGGGAAAGAATTTTATAATCAACATTTTCAGGACTTAATGAAAAAGTTTAATATAAACCATTACAGCACCTTTTCAAATTTAAAAGCTAGTATTGTTGAACGTGTTAACCGAACTTTAAAAGGCACTATGTGGAAATACTTTAGCAAACAGGGAAATTATAAATGGCTTAGTATTTTGGAGGAAATTGTTGAAAAATATAATAACAGGATTCACACTTCAATCGGCATAAAACCAGCTAATGTTAATGAAAAAAATGAAAAACTATTATTATCAAATTTTTTCACTCATAAGAAAACCATTGATTCAAAGCCAGTTAAGTTCAAGTTAAATGATTATGTTCGAATTTCAAAAAATAGAGAAGCATTTGACAAAGGATATACACCAAATTGGTCTACAGAAATTTTTCAAATAAAGAAGGTTCAGTTAACAAGTCCAACCACATATATATTAAAAGATAATAAAGGTGAAGAAATTCGAGGAGGATTTTATGAAGAAGAATTGCAAAAAGTAAAATATCCCGACGTATTTTTAGTTGAAAAAATTTTAAGAAAAAAGGGGAAGAATGTGTTTGTCAAATGGTTAGGTTTTGATAAATCACACAATTCATGGATATCCAAAAAAGAATTAGTATAATTTTATTCACATACCTTTGTATTTGTTATTTTATAATAGAAAAATATTTTTAAATAAAAGAGAAATTAAATATATTTTAATTATTTTATTGATGGTAAAAACCTTTCGTTATAAATAATATTTCTATGTTCTACATTTAAGACTTTAAAAAGTATAATTTCACATTGTTGAATCTTCCTTTCAAATCGAAGTCTGTCTAAATATTGTTTTTGAAAATCACTTTTTCTTGATTGTCTGTAGGCATAACTCCACACAAACATAGTAAAAACTGTATCATTTTCACTAAAAGTTACTCTTTTCGCTGAAGAATTTCTTTTTTCCGATTCCACTTGCAAGTTTGGATTCCAATTCATTTGGATACGTCATTAATAGCTCCATCATAGTAGAAACGTTTTCACTATTTATATTTTGTTTATAATTCAATATGTTGATAACACTATTTAAAATATCATTTGAATTCATTAAATTTTCTTGAAATACATTAAAATATGTAATAAAATCCTGTTTTTTGATCATTTGAATTCGATAATCTATAAGATCTTTTATCTGCAACAACTTGTCAACAGAAGAAGAACTAAGCATCACATAAAATTCATCCTTCTTTTGAATTTTTATTATTGGTATTTCCATATATTTTTCAAAACATATTGTAATATCACCAAATTTGATGGGATAAAGATCGCTATTTAAACTGTAGAAATAATTAGCAATAACACCTTCATATTTTAAGAACGATTTCCAATCATCTTCATTTAATGAAATTTTGACTCCATTTTTTCCACCAAATACGATTTTAGGAGAAAAATCGTTCAAACTAATTCCAACACACACATGTTTTGATAATGAATTATTCAAATAGTAAATTTTTAAATTGAACACCTCTTCTTTTTTGTTACAATTCTCACTATTAGGAAACGTTTGATAATTCTTAATACTGTTAGAATACATTTTAATTTCACCAAGCTTAATATAGCACTGGAAAATCTTAATTTTGAAATCGCTACTTATAGTTTTATCCCCACCATGGCCCCCCACCAAAACGTGAAATATTTAGTTATTAACTTTAAAGTGGTAGCATATAATACCCAACAATGTAATAAAAATGGATATAATTAGATTTAAGACAAATGATAAGTAATCAAATTTATCATATATTGGCGTAAAATTGAAATAATTTGAAATATTAAATTTTTTTATTTCTTCAAAACCTTTAACTTTATGGTTTTCAATTTCATCAAAACAGCTTTTTTCATTCCAATTAGTATCCAAAATAGTTTTATTTGAATAATAATATAAAATTTTAAAAGCTCTACTTGATTTTTCTTTGTCTAACATTTCATATGAAAATACAGAAATGTCGTTATTAATTTTATCGTGGAACATGTAATGACAATTTTTGTCCAGTGTAAGCTTAGAATCATTTGAAAAACACACTACACTATCGGTAACACCAGAAGGGTGATATACGTACAAGACACTTCCTAATATTGAATATAGCAGGATAAAAGGAGACATAATTGAAACTCTTTTTCAAATTTAAGCGTATATTAAGACCAAAAAGAGACTGATTGATATGTGTGGGAGATACAAATATTTATATAAATTTTGACAATCAATTTTTTACAATAAACAATTTAATAATCAGTTTTAAAATGGAAACCTTGTTTACAATCAATATATACAATGAAAACAATAAACAATTTTATAAACAATTTTAAAATGGAAACCTTGTTTACAATCAACATTTTTATTTATAAAATGAAAACATATGACATAGGAAAAGGAATGCGAATATTAACAAATAGAAAAATTTGTTATTAAATTCCTCCTTTTTAACATTCATTGATAGATTTAAATTTTTGCACCGATTTAAACATTCTGTTAAATCACAATATTTATTAAACTTGTAATGTTCACTAATTGGACAGTCATCACTATTCCATTTGTATATTTCGGTGCCACAATAAAAACATTTGCAAATATCTTCTTTCAATAAATAATAAAATCCATAACTGGCCAATACTTCAGGCTTTAGTTTCCCTTTCCAATTTTTAAAAGACCAAAGTCTTCTTTGGTAAGTTCTGAAGGAAATATTATCTATTTCCTTTTCAGTTGTTTCAAGACACATTTTATAAACTAAAATGATTATACTTTATATTTGGTCAACTTTAAATACTTAAACGTTTATTGGTGGAAGGGGAAAATAGATACCAATGGCTAAACATTGTCTTTTAACCATAAATATAGAGGAATATCCTGATGACCCCAAGCAAGAGAATCATATTCATTTGGTATTAAAAACCGTTTATCATCGGCACAAGTTAATGCCACTTTATTTATTAACTCCGTATAAATATTGTGTAATCGAGATCGAAATACATACATAGTACAAAATGTTTTTGAACCTTTTTCAACCACATCTTTATAATGAACAAACTGTAATTGTTTTTCCACACTACTTTTTTTAACCCCTTTAGCCCTTTTAGTTAATCCCTGCGTTGTTTTAATGCAATAAGCTTTTGACCCTGTCCCATAAAAACTCTCAATTGGTATACCAGCATACTCATCTTTAAATTTTCCTACTACAGACTCTGTAATTGGAATATTATAAATGTTATCTGTTTTATAGTTTGAAGTGTCAAAATAATTTATATTACTTTTAATGTCTCGATAAACATCATCAGTTTTAATTTCTAAAACTAAAGAGTCAGTATCTGTATATAATAATTTTACGTTTTCCTTGTAATAAGGTTTTAAAAAATTATAAAAGAAATTGTACATGACAGTTTTAGAAATATCTAAAATTGAAAAGCCTATATAAACTGGTTTATTATACACTATTTGAACTTTTTGCATTTGAATAGCTACTAAATCTTCACAAAATATTGAAAGATCCTTGAAATAGGGTTTTGCTATTAAATTCTCAGCACCATCTTTTTTTTGATTTTTTGACCATTGGGTTACCAAGCGGACATCTACCCTCCGATCAACGTTTTCCATAGTTTTCCCAAAGACACTATTGTTTGCCAATTTATAAGTATCTCTATCAAAAGGACTTTTTGATTCGTTTCTTAATTTAGTGTTCAAATCAATATATTTTTTTAGCCATGATGATTGGGAAAATTTTAATATCCTATGTATTTTAGTTAATTTTAAACCATTTTGAATACTTTGTTTTAACAATGTGTAATGAATTATATATTTTGTTTTATTGTGTAAGTTAGGAATTAATTTAAAACATTTGGAAGTGGGAGATTTAAAATTTTCAGGACAAAAAGGTAAATCATTATGATCTTCATGTAGAGATGAAGGATATTCTAAATCTACTTCCAAAACATAGCCTTTTTCTGAGGTATCAGAAATATTCATAACATTAAAATTATTAATTTCTTGTTGGGAAAGCCAAGAAAAATCTTTTTGAGGAAGATGTTGCGACATAGCATAACCATACAAATTTGTAGCGTCTAAATATAAAATATATGTGTTAGGTTCGCTAGGATTAAAACTTGGTAAATATTTGTTATTTGCTATTGATTTCCTACAAGTACATATACTAACTCCACCTCGAACGCTATTTTTGAAAAAATGTAACATATCTGTATCCGTTAATAATTCCAACTCTACCCCTGTATATTTTAAACATGCGTCAAAGCTTAAACCTGGAAAAGTAAAATAATGTGCTGGATCTAAATTATAAGTTTTCATACAAGTTTTCCTAAAGTTTTGGAATATGTCTGCCAAAAGTAGAACATCTGATGTTAAATAAATATCTGAATAGTTACCAATTGTGGTACATTTGAAAAATTTCCAAACATGTTTTGCTCTGTCATATTCTTCATTAGATATATGTTCATCAGTTAACTGATTATAAAACTGTTCTTTTTCCGGCAATGATGTTTTAGATAATTTTGTATATTCATCAACATAACTATATGGAAATATTCCTTTTTTGCGAATTAAATTAAATTCATCATCATTAGGAAAATATTTTCTAACGTCAATGCATTGTTCATTAGAAAGTCTATTCGAAAGTTTTTCGATCGAACTTGGTAAAAATTGGAAAGAATCAATAAATCTTAATTGAATATATTTTCTCTTCAAGGTGTTTGAAACACGATCTCGATAAGTATCAACTTCAATAATTTTTTCAAAAGAAATGTATTTCTCTTTATTTTGAGCGATTACACTTATTTGTTCATTATTTTTACACAAGTTTTTAATAAATAGATGGGCATCATAATTTTTTAAATTGTGAAAAATAACTGGAATATATTTAGGAATTTTAAAATTTAAATTGCATATGGAATGTGCGACTCCTCTATACTTTCCGGTTATGTGGCAATGATCGGCAACTTTGTCATTTTCAATGATTTTATTACAAATGTGACACATATTTGTGTAATTGAAATGTATTTTTTCTAGTTCAGTAAGCTTTATCATTTTTTTAGGTGATTTAAGGAAATTTTCATATAAACCATGAATATCTCTTTCTAAAAGATTTATAAATATTTGTGCACAATTTTTTCCGCGATATAATTCCAATTTTGATAATGAATTGTTGAATGAACATTTAATGTAGTATGCAAATGAATATGGAATGTGTTCATATTGTTGAATTGTATAAGAAGACTCTGAATTTATATTTATATCAGGATTATTAATATTTTGAAGTAAACATTCGAAATCTGCATAAACTACAAATGGTAGCTCCATTTGTTTTTGAATATTTTCAAATTTAAGTATATTTTCGGGTACAATATTTCCAAATTTATCCTTTCTATTTTCTGTAGAAGGTAAATCCATTCTTATGTGATCACAATCATACTCAGAATGACGGATTAATTGTTCATTAGTGGTAAAATACTGTAAGCAACCGTCACACAAATGTTTTTTGCCATTATGTTTTGTTACTTGGGTTGAAATTAATCGTGATAAATCGTTAATTAGACAATAATGAAAATTTCCTTCATCGTCGGAAATTAATAATAAATTTACATGAACATTTCTTTTAGTTTTTTTCCCATAGTACAGTGGACCGATAACTTCATATCGATCTTTAAAAATTTTATTTACTTTTTCTATTGTGAACACGTTTACGGATATGTTATTTTTTTTTTCAAAAAATATAATGTCCTTTATTGCTAAAGGAAAAGTCATACCTGCTATATCAAACAATGTATTAAAATGTGGATATGATGTCGGCTCTGTTGGTAATCCTGTTGGAGGATGAAGAGCTGCAACGATGCTCCATAAGAAGCAATATGGATCCTGATTTTGGATATTAAGGATGGCTTGCCTTTTACAGATGTCTTGTGGTAAGGGGATGTATGAGGAGGCACGTAGTGGATTAAATCGATTTATGTTTACCTCTAGATGTAATATACGAATTAATTTCCAACCTGCAAATGAAAATATTGTTATTATAAAAACGGAAAAGAAATTTCATAAAATTTTACAAAATTATATATTATTTTTATTTATTATTACCTGACTCTTTTTCTGCTAGTTCATCAGCTTTTTTGTCTACGATCGCTATTAACTCCCCCAAAACTTCGTTTAAATCGGATCCTTCGCAGACTACTTGAAAAGGTGTATTAAAGGATTTTACACCATGTTGATTTGAGGTTTCACAAAAATAATAACCAAACAGTTCCAAGTTAACTTTAATACATGTGTGTTTTTCCATTTCTTTTTTTATTAAGTTGATGATTTTTGTTGAATAATTATTCAAAAATTCAATTACATTTATGTACATCTTCAGCGCTCGAACTCTATAGGATATAATTCGATCTTGAAATGCGGAGTTAATAACATCAATGCCATTATCATTTTTCAAACATGCATTTTCTTTGTGAATATTTGATCGAAGATGTCCACTCCATGCTCTTCTTTTGAAACCTTGGTTACACAGATTACAAAAAATCTCTTCTGAAGTATTTTCCACATTTTTTTTGTATTTTTGACATATATTTTTAAGATGTCGTACCAAGTTGTCTCTTCTTGTAAACTTTTTTTTGCATGTTACACACTGCATACTCAGTCTCTTTTTGGGAAGTTCCTACACAGATAGTGAGAGCAAATTTTGAAAGACGAATCTTAAATAGGTAATAAAAGTAGGGGGAGAAAATTTTAAATAAGTGACAAAAGTAGGTGGGAAGAATATTACTAAAGGTGCTTAAATTTTGAAAAATTTAATATAATATAGCTCCTTAAATTTTGAAAAATTTCCTAAAGCTTCGAAAAACTATCTTTTAATTTCGATACTACCTCCATAATTCTAGTAAGATTTCTAACAATGTTATCTGCATAAGCATTATTAGGACCTTCAACTGGTGGAGGTCTCAATAATCCTAAATTTAGAACTAATGAGTTTATATGTGCTCCATGTATTCTTTTTCGTCTTTTTCGGTCTTGAGAAGACTTTCCACATTGACAAGGGCTTTTTAGGTTTGTTTGGGTTTCTATGGATTTTTGATTACTTTCGGTTTGAACCCCTATATCCTCCCCGAAAGTAAATGGAGAAAAGTTTCGGATATGAGGTGGAGATGGAGAAAAGCGATCTACAGTGGTCTTTTGACCACAAGGAATCTCCTCATCTTCAGAACTTTCCTTCTCCATGGAATTTTGAAAAATGTGATTGGAAAGTAGGGAGGGGGAGAGCGGTTCTTGTGGAATAGGAGATTGGGCAAAAAGTTCTGGAGATTGTGCAAAAAAATCTGAATAAGTTGGAGGAAGAGGTGAAGGAATTGGAGAAAGAGGTGAATAAGTTGGAGGAAGAGGTGAAGGAGTTGGGAAAAGAGGTGAAGGAGTTGGAGGAAGAGGTGAATAAGTTGGAGGGATAGGTGAAGGAGTTGGAGAAATAGATGAAGGAGTTGGAGAAAGTGGTGAAGGAGTTGGAGAAATATGTGAAGGAGTTGGAGAAATATGTGAAGGAGTTGGGGAAAGAGGTGAAGGAGTTGAAGATGTAGGATGTGGTGAAGGAACGGGGGTGATATTTTCATATATTGGTGGAGCTAAATTGATTTTATCCAAACCTAAAAATGTTTTTAAAGAGTCAACATTTTTTACCGCCTGTGTTGGTATGTCGTCGTTGTTGGTAGGTGTTGGGTCTCTTTGAGAATTGTTAAAAATCCCCAAATAGTCATTTTGTTTTGTAATTTCCATTAAATAGTCCTCATCAATGTCTGTTTCGTCTAAAATATTTAAATAGGAATTTTGTTCTGCCAGAAGATCATCAACAACCATTTGTTCCTGGCTATTAACTCTAATGGCTAAATGTTGCAAAACATTAATTTTGTTGGAGTTCTCTACGTAATGTGTCATTGTTTTATTTTAAAAAACGTTAAAAATTAGAATGTAAACGGTGGTTAAGGGGTAGAGTTACTTAAGAGTTAAAAAAAATACTTGGAGCTTTAATAAACAGCAAAAATTTGAGAGAAAACGAACCAAAATTTGAAAAATAGATGTATTAACAAAATAAACTTTTAAAAATAAAATTCACAAAATTTAGTTAACAATTTGGAAGAGAACAATGGTTTTTAATAGTTGAAATTCAATCAGAGTTACTTCTAAAGATTTAAAAAATATATGAACCTTTAAGCGTAGAAAAAACTGGAAAAATGTTTAAAAAATATCAAATATGGTTTTAAAAATAATATTTTAAAAATAATATTTTAAAAATACAATGAAAAATATAAGCCACAAAAATTTGGAAGAAATCGTCCTTAAAAACACTGAAAACCCGTTAAAATTTGAACAAAAAGATGTTGCAGTAACAAAATAAGCTTTTAAAAATAAAAATTACCTATTTAAAACTTCAAATTCACAAAAAAAACATCAAAAAACACCAAGAAATCGCGACAAATAGAATAACGTTGTTCACTGTGTAGAAACTTAGGCGAGACTGATCTTCTTTCCGCTTATATATTGTGACGAACAAAGAAAAACCTTGACTTGAAGAAGTTCGATGACCAACCCCCCCCCCCCCGATTGTCCCCCGCACCCCCCCCACCACCCCCCCGATTGTCCCCCCCGCACCCCCCCTTCCCCCGCGGATTTTTTTTTTGCCTCTCGTTGTTGAGGTGTGTGTCTGTGTGTCTGTGTGTATTTGTGTGCGTGTGTAGGTTTGTGTGCGTGTGTATTTGTCTGTGTGTGTGTCTGTGTGTGCGTTTTTTAAAAAAAAACTGAGTACTTTTCGGCGATAAAACCCCATAGAAATTTTCTTTGACTGTCACAATTCGAGGGTCCAGGGGGCGGTAGCCCCCTTATACGCGGGGGTCCAGGGGGCGGCAGCCCCCTGGTCAGGGGTCCAGGGGACGAAGTCCCTGGTGGGGGGGAGGCGGGGGGGGCGAAGCCCCCTCGTCCCCCCCCCCCGAGGGGCTGAAAACCGGTTTTCCTGGCTTTAAAATCGAGTTTTGAACACTTTTTAAACAACTCCAACAAGCCCGTTTAGTCGCATCTTTTCCATTAAACAACACAGTCGGGTTCGAAAATTAAAGTTAAAGTTAAAGTTTTTTTTTATTTAATATGGGTGAAAACTGGCACGGACGGTTCCTTCGATTAGAAGGACGGAATGTGCGGATTGTTGCAGGGATTGCACAGCCCCAGCAACAACAGCAGCTACAACAGCAGCTACAACAGCAACAGCAGCTACAACAGCAACAGCAGCTACAACAGCAACAGCAGCTACAACAGCAACAGAGGCCCTTTCGATTGAGGCGACCTCTGTTTTGGGGGCGACCTCAATCGCCGGGGCGACCTCAATCGCCGGAGCGACATCATCGTTCTCCTTCGCCATTAGAAGGGGAGGACAATGGGGTTGATAGAAACTTTTTAGATTCTCCAACTCCACCTCCATCTCCACCTGCGATCGAAGAGGACGACGTTTGGGAGGTCCAAACAATTACATATCGCCCTATACAGGTTCACGAGATCTCCACCACTCGACCGGACCTGTAATGTAGATAGTGTAAAGTGTAAAGTGTAAATAGTGTATTAATTTAGGGACTTGTGTAATGACTTTAAGTGTTGTAAAAAGGTAAATAATTTTTTTCACATATTTTTCTACAATAAATAATTTTTAACATTTAACTGAAAACATCTTTTACCTGTAAATAGAAATTTTTTGTTTCAATAATCTACCATCTCCCTAGTAAATATACCTAGGGGCGTTCTACAACAAAAAGTGCATTTTTCCCATAAGAATAACATGGGGAAAATTTAAGGTTCAAATTGCAATTTTAGTGCCATTTTAGGGCGTGGCATTTTTAAAATTAAACAGAGCATAGTTTTGTTGAAATATCTATTTTCTATTATACATGAATTAAAAAATACAATAGGACATAGTTTTGTTGAAATATTTATTTTTATTATACATGAATTTATAAATACAATAAAGAACAGGGCTATGGTTTGTCTTTTACCTGTAACTAGAATTTTTTTTGTTTATGTAAGTCTTGAATTTTGTAATTATTTTATTTTATTTCTGTAAAATAAATAACTCGTATTTTATTTTGATTTTTATTAAATCTCATTTGGTCCCTTACTGTTCAATTCAATTATTTTAACAGTTAGGTAGGTAAATTTAAAACAACATTTTTAATTTTTCAAGTCAATGAATTTTTTATTTCAATTAACTTAATACTAATGAATTCAAAATTTTTCTACACTGCTTCGAAGAAATTAAGTAAAAAGTTTAAAGTTTTAGGACAATAAAAATGTGATTTATCAAATTTACTTAACATAAATTATGTGTTATAATATATAATAAAATTTATAAATTTATTTTAGACTGTTTTGTTTCTTGATTTTATCAAATTTACTAACATAAATTATTTGACACTATACTAAAAAATTATAATTTTATTATAGGCTGTTTTGTTTCTTGATCTATTTCTAAAGTTTGAGTTAAACTATTACAAACTAAACAAACTTCACAGTTTATTATTTTGTACAAATCTTTTTCACATATAGCACATTTTAATTCGTCTATATTGTGTTGAACTTTTCTTTTTATGTGAGTGTTAACATGTATATGAGTTTCATCCTCTTCTACCATTGCTCTATATAAAAAATAGCAATAATGGCAGAGAGGATTATTTGAATTGTCCATTTTTTTAATATTAATATAAGACTGCATTACACAAAATACTTCCTGAAGGAAATTAACAGATGGAGTAAAAATGTTTTTAACGTTTGCTTGAGCTCTTTCATCTTCTACATCTTCTTCCAATTCTGAATCTCCAGACTCGTTTTCTAACAAAACTTCATTGTTTACATCGTTATTTCTAAGCTCTTGAAGCTTTGGTAATGATACAGAACCTATGCGGTGAAATTCTAGTAACTGGAACACTTCCACCAAGTCAATTTCTTGATCTTCCATTTTTAAACTTTTTACTTAATTTCGCGAAGCGGTGTAGAAAAATTTTGAACTGAACTCCAGAGCTCTGCAACACATTTTTATATGGTGGCTAATGGAGTGGAAAAGGTGGTAAAACCAGTAGCGGAGCGGGAAAGGAGGAGGGGCAACCAGTAACGGAGTGGGAAAGCCGTTCTTAGAGATATGTCTTTGCAACAATGTATGGTAAGTTTTTAACTATGTTATTTTCACACTATAAAAATGTGAAAAAGTTATAGAAGCCTTCACAATCACAATATTCCTCTTCAATAAGGTCTTCTACACAAATAATTTCCCCTGTCTCACGCACTATAAGTTGTTCATATAACGTTCTACAAACAGGACATGTTTCTTTTGTTTTAGACCACTGTTTAATACAATTTACACAAAATAAATGATTACATTTATTTGTATAAGTAATTTCAATTTTTTTTATATTTTCCAAACATATGGGACACTCCAACAATACTTTTTTATTAAAATTAGCTGCACTATTTTTTTTTTTCGGACAATTAAAAACTTTTTTCTTCATTTTTCTTTTGATTTTACCAGCCATTTTCCCACTCTTCTTCACACCTTAGTATTTCACCTTGTAATTCACTTGACAAATAAGGTTTTAACACCTTTAATTCTGAAAGAAAATATTTTTCCACAAAATGTTGCACCAATCGCTTAATATCTTGATTTGTGTAGAAACCTTGACACGTTTTTATTGCTTCTTCATACATACTCTGGTAAAAACTATAACATTTCTTAGCATTTGGTCTGGCATATAGACTTTCGTGTTCATAAGCTAATGCCTTTTTACAAAAAGATTTTTCCACATCTTTTACTGCTTTAATTAATAACTTATTCCTTTCAACAATACTACTTTCACTATCATTACTAGATGACATCGAAAATTTAGTATAACTTTTAAAGAACTGTTGTAAAATTTCCGCTTTTCCAGTCTTATATCACTCTATCCCCACATAATTCACGGAGTAGGTCATGTGCACAAAGAATCGGGAGGAGGCACTCTCATATCATTACGGAGGGTTATGATCGGGAGGAGGCACTCTCATATCATTACGGAGGGTTATGATCGGGAGGAGGCATTGGGAGGAGGAGGCTCTCTCATAGTATACCTACTCACTTACCTATTTCGAATTCTAGTAAGTTCCTTTATGTTGCATGGAAGTTTAATATATCGATCAAATATGTCTCTTATAGACCAAGTATTTGTGACATCTTCAATGCTTCTGCTTTATTAAACGGGACATTTTAATAAATTTTGAATCAGCTAATGTATGGCACAACCTATGCGTAGGTTCTCCTGCAAGTTCTTCAGCCTCTTGTAATATTTCAATTTCTTTTATATTTGCAACATAATTTAGATGGCGATTTAATGCAGCTATTAGAAGCGCAAGAAATAAACAATTATTATAAAGTGAAAAAGTAAAAAAAAAAAACGAAAAACTAAACCTAATTACAAAACAGAGCAAAACAAACAATACCAAAGGTACGTTTTAATTGTAATCGCACACGAAATCCGAACTACGACTGCTCTACTCATAATCCTTGCAAATCGAATACGAGAGACGTCAAAAATTCGTATACGAAAATCTCAATGATTGAAATCAGGAAGTCGAATTCATTCGCAAGTGTTATTTCTACTCGAATAATTTCGAGAATTAAGTCCCTGGGCATATTATGATTCCGTAGGTCGGTACTTGGATTTATGATTTTTGTGTCTTATTCAAATGTTCCACATTTGGATATCTACTCCATAAATAGATACATCTTTCTTATTTTGATTTTTACACAATTTTAATATTGTTAATTAATATTAAAAACTGTTAGGCGGAAATGTATGTCTGAGTACGATTACTATTAAAAAATTTTAATTTGTGAAATAATTTTTTTGAAAAACAAAAATAAATGTTCCACTAACAATTGTAGTTTCAGATACTACTGATGATGCTAATATAATCACGAGGGGTTTATTACAAATGGGTATATTTTTCCTATGTTTTCCATTTTTCTGTTCATTATTACATAGAAATCATAAGCTAATTTAAACTTACCAATATACAAGCAATAATATTCAAAATATCAAAGACCATTAAAGGTCTTTTTAAAATCTATGGCACAAAGATTATAATGACACTTCATGAAAACTATGACACCATATGGTCAGAGTTTAAAGAGGCAGAAAATTAGAAAACATAGGAAACATTTTTGATATTAAATTGACATTTTCAAGCGTAGGCCATCCACAGTAAAACGGCTTAGTTGAACGATTTCACGCAAACATCTCTGAAATAATCAGAGCCAATATGACCGAAAACCCTCACGAGAACCCCTTTAACGTGTTACCCTATGCTTCTATATGTTATGAAAACACACAAAATAAGATCCACGGATTTACACCCTATGAACTTTTTTTCGGACACACGTCCAGCAGACCCCCGGAGACTTTATAAAATCAACAAAAACTAATTAAAAAATACGTAAGAGACCTAAATAACCGCATGTAACATTATTACAAACTCGCCAGAGAAAGAAAGCAAACCCTAAAAGAAAAAGTAAAAGCTAGATTTGACCAAAAAACACCCACCCATATTCACGACTATTAAATTGACGATAAAATTTATTTTAAGGAATCTCAGATCAAAACAAAAGATAAAAATAAATTTAATGGACCCTTCGAAATAAAAGAAATTTTCCAAAATTCAGTCGTTCTCCTTAACCCCGAACCAAACAAAATATAAAAGTCAATTTCGAAAGGTTAAAAACCTATTATGACTAGCGTTCTTTTCTTATTTACAGATATTGCGGGCTATCCTCGTTTGCCCTCACCCAATTTACTCTCACACCTATTGAAAATACCTTAGGAATCTTCTTCCATGAAGCAGGAAATTTGAAAATATCTAATAAGTGGACGCTTGTTGTATACAAAAACCTTGTACATATTAAAGACAGTATTGTTAATAATGATAAAATTTTAGACTAACTTTTAGATGTCTTCATGTGCGCAGAAAAACCTCGAGTGATAGCCTTTAAAAAAGGACGCACAAATCCATATCAGTCTTCTCGATAAAATTTCTGAACCTGTAAATCCAAAATATAGGGAAATATTTGCTGACACGCAAAATTATATTTATAGGGAAAAAAGAGGAGTTTTTAACGGAATAGGTACCGTTTGGAACTCAATCACGGGAAATCTTGATGCTTTAGACGGGGAATACTGTAAGGAATGTATCAACAGGGTATCACAAGACGAGCGACAAATAAAAAGTCTTCGACGTCAAAGAAATTGACCAAAACTTTTGGTTAATCACAGTTTCTGACCGGTTACCAGTAACAGCGAAATGCTAAAACCGCAGCCAGGATGTCACGACTTCATAGGAACCACTAGAGTTCAATCAAAATATCTCATGGAAAGATATCAAAATGTTATCTATAAAAACCATCCAATAAGAATTTCATTCGTTTGCTGCAAAAAAATTTCGTCAAAAAATCATATCTCGATGGATCACTCATTAACACAAACCAACAATGTTGTATATAACGGATATGGGATGGCGCGAAGGTAAATTAAAAAACGAATATTTAAAACTCGATACACGAAACGTGCTACTCCAAGTATTATTCGGCATCGGCAACCAAACCAACCACAAATTCCGCAGTTTAAGTAAAATGTCTCTGCACTTTGGAGTATGAGAGTAATATTTATCAACGGTTTTTATGCCCGCATAGCCGAGAATTTCCTATTTTATTTTAAAATTACAAGATGGCGGTTTGCAGATATCAATAACATTCCGCACAATTTTAATAACGAAGAGAAAATGGCAGGTCCTGAATGGTTGACTGGATTCAGGCACAGAAACTCACTGAGAAAACCTGAAGTGACTTCTGCTGCGAGAGCTGAAGCTTTGAATAAACCTCAAATAGCATTGATTTTTAAGATGTATCAAGAAATTATTAAGGAAAACAACATTTCCACACATGGATTATACAATTTTGATGAGTGAGCTCTATCAACAGTTCAAATACTCCAAAAGGTGTTTGCTACGTAAGCAGATCGGGATTCTAACTAGCGCTGAAAAATTTTCTCATGTGACAGGTGTTTGCTGCATGAGTGTAAATGGGCATTTTATTCCGCCCTGCTTCATTTTCCCTGGCACTTTAGCATTGAGGAATCAGGTTAGATAACGACAGCTGTATTTTATAAAGGGTTGGGGGATTTTCGACTCCTGTAAAGGCTAGTCTTGGTGACAATGTACTTTTGCTAGTAGATGGACACATTAGCCATAAAGGATTCGAGAGCTTAAAATTTGCAAAGGAACATGGCATCGCTATGGTATGCTTGCCACCACATTGTACACATCACATGTAACCGTTAGATGTGTCTTTTTATGGTTCATTGAAAACGTATTTTAACAAAGAGCTGAACAGATGGCTTAGGTCTCATCCAGGCAGAGTCGTTACTCACTTCCCAATAGGATTTTGATATTAAACAAAACCTGTGACAGAGTAGCAACAGTACAAAATGCAGTCAACGGGTTTCAAAAAACAGGACTCTGGTCTGTTGATCCAAATATACCGATGCAACAATATGAAGCGGAATAAAATCCAGTTGCAGACGAAAACCCATGCACAACTTCAATAATTGAATTTGAAGAGGGCACATAAGCAATTGATAATCCAGATTTCTCTTCTCGAACCGAAAACGCAGCTGTTGCAAGGCCGTAGTTAACTGAAGATCCTCCATCTAGGTTTCCATTCCAAGATAAGACTGCAGTAGTGCCAGTAAATGTGATTTTACCAGTTCCAAAAGCAGTACATGTGGCTCGACAAGGTAAAAGAGAGCCACGCAAGAAACCAACAACGTTATTATCCTAAATATGTAAGAGACTAAAATGAAATCAGCTTCTCCACCGGTCTTTAAGAAAAAAACGAGAAATGTAACTAAAGCTTTGAACAGGTTTGGCTGCAGTGCTTCAACTGCATCTTGTGCAGACGTTTTGAAGAAGATAAAGTATTTTATATGCAAAATTTGCAAGTAAATTTTTAAACTTTCAATTCGATTTGAATGCCGTTTTGTCCACATTATGAATATCATATTACTCGGCTATGACGGAGAAAATGGTTTTGTTTATATTTTAAAAAAAGTTTAGTAATTTTGTTGTACTAGTATTTAAGTTTATTGGTCTCTATAATTTCGATAAGGTACTGAATCAAGAAATGAAGAGTCTGACTACTATGTTAATATACCCAACAAGCAATTTTATATGTTATAATTGTTGCGAAAACATTTTTGTGAAAAAAAATTATAAAACAGCATTACTATCAGGAAAGTTTTCAGTGCGTTTATACGACAGCTTTAAGTGTAAAATTGGCACCACTGAAATACTTTAGTTTCCGTTAATATTTTGTAAAAACCTTTTGCAAACATTACAAAACAGTTTTAAAAACATTTCCGCAAGTCTTAGAAAAACCTAATAGCAACTCTATAAAATAGTTTCAGTAAAGCTTTTCACACTGCATTATAAAATATACTAATACTAATTCTTATATTATTTTTATAAGCTAACTAAGAAACAATTTTATAAACTTTTTTTAGTAGTTTCAGGTAAATATTATAAAACAAAATTTTGTGATATCACAAAAATAAAATAAAAATATTTTTTAAATGTTTTCTAAAAGCTAGAAGAAGCAATTTCGTTTTAGAGGCAGGGAAACTGTAATAAATGTCGCGAATTATTAATTTACAAACAAAAGAAACACACGAAGCCATGTTAGTTATTTGACTACACTTTTTATATGTTATTTAGAGACATTGTTCGAAATACTGAGATGAAAGTTTTTACTGCAAGCGAAATTGTATCGGAAAATATATAGCATATTTATAACGAAATTTTAACGTGCCCCGTATTGATGAATGTTTTAGGGAAAAAATTATCATAAAAAATTAGCTTGGTCGATTTCATAATTTTCCGCATTTAAACTTGATCCAATTTGTTCTAGGCAGCATTACTTTATAATTCTTACATATTTTATAGCTGCAAGTATTAAAATATACGCGATAATGAGTATTTTCAACTCGCTCCTTTTTGATGTTTCAGAATGCTACCATTTTACAATGGCGCCTTCCTATAAAATAATTTTGTATTAATAGTAAGCATTTGAACGTTATTACGCTACTCTGCAAATTTTATTAAACAACTGAAAAATATTTCACTTTAAATCTGATGAAAATGGGCAGGACCGGACTATAACCTATTTTAAAAGAATAAAGATACAATAAAATCCTATTTGAAAATACATAAACTACCTATTTTCCCATACGCCTAACTATATAGGGTGTTATTTAAGTACGTGGATAAAGTTGCAGTGATTATTAAATATATATATATATATATATATATATATATATATATATATATATATATATATATATATATATATATATATATATATATATATATATATATATATTAGTCCACGACTGTTTAAAAATGTACTCATTTTGTTCCGTTTCATCAACTATAATGATATTCATTTTTAACTAGAGTGATTAATACCAGTGATTATTGGCCAAAATATAATAGATTCAATATTAGTATTTTATATTAAGATTTTTCATATTTCATATTCATTAAATTAACTTTTATTATAAAAATAAAATTTTAATCATAAATAATATTTTTCTGTTTAAAAAAATCTAATTGAATGGAATAGGATTATGTAACGCTTACATTACGTATATTGAAAATTGACGTCACTGGTAGTTTAATGAGCAGAACATTTGATAACATAAGTATATATTTTAAATTGAATTTAAATTTGGTACAAGTAAGTCAAAAGTGACACTTTTTCAAAGTAGCAAGGTTTGTCTATTACTGCCAGTGGTGCGCATAGTTACTACTTTAGTTTGGGTAATTAATGAAAAATATTTACGCCACTGCTGGTTCTCAAACATAATTATTTTTTTAAGTTGTTCATTAAATGTCACACAATGCTTGCCTCTGGTTTAACAAAAAAAAAATATATTTATCCTTTCGTTTCCAATAATGTTCAAAAAAATCAATTCAATCGTTAATTAAAATAAAGCCGGAGGGATCCCATGATTTGATCTGGTAACCTTACAGCACAAAAACGAATGCAGTTTAACTACTGCGCATGGAGCGGCGGCTGTTAAAGGTAGCTAGAGGGGTGTGAAATACTTAGAGTCAATACTTCACGTAGGAAGAAATACGTTCTGAAATATGTTGCAACCAAACCATATACATAAATATATTACAGATGGAGGTAACTATATGGATACCCATCTAACACCATTAATGCACTTAAAGCACTGGTCTCCAATAAACGCAGTACGCTGCATACAGCGTCACTCCATGCGCTGAGTATGTATGGTTTCTAGAGAAAGATACGGTTGCGATCTCCCTTTTACTCTGAACGCGGCGTCTAAAATCCGTAAATTCTCACTGAAGTATTATATCATGCTGTAGGCAACGTAATGCATATATTACAGAAGTAATGAGCGCGGCTGTTGAAATTCATTTGACATTTGTGTTTTATCTTCGCTTTGTTAACATTGAATTTCCACTTTTATATTGAAATTAGTACTTTTCTCTGGTATTTTTATTACATTTCAGTCTATCAGTAAGTATTCATTCATAACAAATGGAGTTGAATTATTTATTTTTCTCTGACTACAAACTATTGCATTGGTCGCTCAAGGCTTCCAGCCATGACTAACATGCCATCGTACGTAAAAAATGTTTAAATGATTAATACGCAAG